>JAGKQL010000046.1:11659500-11733789 GCA_018398635.1 Cyprinodon brontotheroides | reverse complement strand
TCACTCACAGTTGAAGAGTACCTATGATAAAAATTACAGTCTTCTACAAGCTTTGTAAGTGGGAAAACCTGAAAAATCAACAGTGTATAGTGGCTTTTATCTTCTAATCATGTAGCTCCTAGCTTACATTTGTATTATTAATACGATCCTTTGTGTCTTACATAAAACCCAGTATGATGCAGAGGAAACCCAAAAAAACGCCTTATTACAAACATAATAAGATAAAAAACTAAAAACATGTTGCCTCTAAGAAGAGTGAAAGCCAGAATATTCAGGCATGGAAATGGTTCATGTAAACTTCCAATAAGTTTGATATATGATAAGAAAGATAACACACTTTAAACAATATCACAGACATGCATTGCTGTGACATGAAGTGTGTTTAAAGATGGTTATCAAAATTTCTCTCTTTATTTTTATGTCTATCCATACATGATCCCAACCAGTTAACCTGCCTGGAAAGGATTAGGAAGAAGAAAAAGAAAACGTATTAAATCCTATTTTTTCTCTCAATATCAATATTAAATTAAACTGTCCTGAACATTTTCCCCATATCACATGAATTTTACAAAGAAAATAACCATGGTGGAAGGTAATGGTGGTACTTTTGAATATATTGCCCTCTACTGGTAGATTATTAGGAGGCAAGTTGGGACAGGGTGCTGGCAGAGATGGTTCAAATGAGGTGAGACATGAAGCAGCATCATTGCAGGGAAATGTTTAAGGATAGGAAATGCTCTTAAGTTCTTCTAGAAACTTACCTGTAAAAGATGTATGCCAGCTTTCAAAGAACTGGGATTGTTATCCATACATGTCAGAAGATCCATTACTACACAGAGACATCCTGTCCGGGTCTGCATTGAATAGGTCTTAGGTATTAACCAGTTAATATAATGTTTAAGGCCTTCATCGTACCCAGAGTTAATTTAAACTGCTCCAACTAACTTTTGCTGATGAAACTGAGATTAAGTAGAACAGACAGGCAAAAAATAAATAGCATTGCTTTTCAGTTTTAACTAGGCTTAGTATGATGTTCAATTAATTGAATTTAAGGCTCTGGTATTTAAAAACTGAAATTAAAACGACTTTGGATCATTTGGGTATCTAGAGAAAAGAATGAAACATGTAAGGATAACACTATGCTCTGAGGAAATATAAATAAAAAAATTATTTTCTGATTCTCGAAGGAGGCGGTCAGACTTTCCTGCTGCTCCTGCAACTCCCCCCATTCTGTCCCTGCTTTGCTCTGTCTTGTGTTTCTGAAGCCTCTCTTCATGTCACCCGGATTCAAACAATGGATCTGGTCAGCTGGTCTCTCAATGCAATTGATCATATTTTGTCAGCTGGAAGACAGGGGAGAGGGGACCCATCCTGTCCTGCCATGACATACTTTCTGGGATACGCCATGCACTCATGGAAGGCTTGAAGGATGGTGTGTTTTACAATGTTTTCAGTCGAGGATGTGAAAGACACATGGATTTGTCATACTTATTTATGATTTCTTCTGTTTGGAGTTGGAGGATACCTGATGTATCTACAATTATAGAGCATGTCGGCAGCAAGAAAAGACTTGAAGCCCCACCTCCTTACCAAAACCCCCTGGATGTTATGGCAGAAGGGCCCCAAACTCCCGGCTCCGCCATCCCCCTTACCCGCAGACACCTGTGGATGCGTTCAGAACTATAAAACCAGTTGATATAATTCCATCTTATCGAGGACAATGGCCTCTGGACAGCGTTCATGGACAAATTAAACGCACTCACCCACACACACAACTGAAGCTCAAATACCAGATTGACTCTCATGTGGCAGCCTCCAAGGTTTTTCTTCTGCTCAGATGTTTGTCTTGTGTTATATCTGCGCTTTTCTTGTTCTGATGTGTTTTTGTTTTTTTATACCTCAAACTGTGTGAAAGTGTGAAAAATGATTTTTTTCCTCCCTCTCCCTCCCCAATGTGGCTCCTATCTTTCCACAGAGATAAAGGCAGTGCTATAAGGGAACTGCCTCATGGCAGGACCCCTTGCAGCCAAAAGAATGCGCCAAATGGCAGTGTTCTGTGGCACGCATGGCCTCAGTTAATTGTTCCCCTGGTCTGTAATTAGGATACAGACATCCTTTCTATTTCTAAGACTAGGCTTAAAAGTTTCTGATAAGACTTAAAGCTAGACGTTATCTATCTTTATAGTTATGCTGCTATAGGTTTAGGCTGCTGGAGGACATAGGGACAACTTTTCACCACTCTGATTTATTCTACTTCTATTCTCAAATGTTTTTGCATTATTTCTTTGTTAAACTTCTAGCTTTCTTTCTGCTTTCTTTTTTTTTTTTTATCATTGCAGCTCCAAATCTGGCCTGGTCCTGTTTGGCTGTGACATCCATGAGGCTCCTTGAAGCATCTAGGCTGCTGCCATCGACAATTTCCATTTGATGATAGAGTTGAGCCTGTTTCTCTACTAAAAATGATGATATGCGCTCAACTTTTACTGTTACCTTGAGTTCTTATTCACTCTTCTTGAAAACTAACTCAAAGCTCATTTGCTTAACTGTTTCTTTTCTAGACACAGCCACCTGTAGAGGGGGCTGACTGTTCCCTTTTCTAACAGGAAGTATATCTAGATTAGTGCGTCTATGATTTCTTTCTGTCTTGGACTCTCTCCTTGAACCCGCTCACACTGAGCCTGGTTCTGCTGGAAGTTTCTTCCTCCAACATATTTTTCTCTGCGCTATTGCTGTATACATGCTCAGTATGAGGTATTGCTGTACAGCCAACATAAGCAAATATATACTCTGTCTACATGGCCTTCTAGGAAGAAAGTATTCTGCAAAGTCAGTGACTACTGCAATCAGTGGGGTTTACTTTGACTGAAAACTTATCAACGTTAATCTGCCTGTATGATCTGATTAAAGAGCCTTGAGAGGACATTTCTGGTGCTTTATAAATAAACTGGATTGAATAGATTTGTAAAACAGGCGTATAATTTTAAAAGGAACATTTTTCTCTCAAACAAGATGTAAAAACATTTCACCCAAAACGTTCCTTCAAATATAGCTTATTTACTGCTGGGCAGTTGAAGAAATTGTTTTTTTTGATAAAAGTATCTTGTCTTCTTAACTAATATAAAAGTAAATAGTAAATAAAATAAAGTAAATAAATAGTAAAAGTAAGTAAGTAAGAAGTTCTGAGGTTTTAGTAAAAGGAGCAAAAAGTCGCCTGATATCATGTTACATGTTTATCTACAAACATCCTAAGTTTAACTTGCAATTTATCCATAAAAAGATCCCAGGAGGGCTTTATTTTGCAACAAGCCGTTAGTAATTGTTTGTGGACTCATGTTCACACTGACAATAAACTCAAACGCCTTTTAAAATGATCCTGTCAACAAGTCACAGATAAACCTAACATTGTGAATATAAGTCATTACTGTTACCTCTTGTTAAAATAATTTTACATCAGTTTCTGTGACCCATTAACAAACAGACGCAACCTTTGCTTAACATATTTATTACGGTTTCTGTAAGGAGAGATCATAGAAATCAACTTAAAATGATTTATACAAAGTCTGTTCTTTCATTTTTTCAGATTTTTACATCAACCTTCATGTTCTCAACATAATGTTTATAATACGGATGTGTTTATAGTACTTTCAACATGTACTCACTTCAATACCATAATACCAATGCTTCACTGTGAGGCTAACGACTCACAGCAAGACAAATGGCTGTTTACTTCTACATCAGAAGATGCCACGACATCAATTAAACAACAAATAAACAAAATACATAAAACTTAAAAGGAAATCTGCCAATATTAAGTTATTCCTTACATTATTTATACATGTGTTATACAGTGAGAGCTAGTGTTAGTGCAGTAAAGTAAGTACGGGAAAGGAAGGAATTATGTTGATGGGACCGCTCCAAAGCCCCGCCCTCCACAGCCTCCTCACCAAAGTCAAAGCAGCTTATTCATCTACTTAACAAATCAGCCGACTTAAGGATTTATGATGAGTACATGTTTCAAATTGTCCAGCTCTGGATTTTGATGAACTTCTGAGATGGTTTTACTACAAAGAGCTTCTCTGGTTGTTGTCGGTGAGGTTGGGGTGAAGGGGGTGTTGCAGGGTTACATCGAGTGCTGAGGCAATATTTGGATGAAATCAGCTCATTTGCTGGCCCAGTAGATAATGACGGCGAGTATGATGAGCACAATGGAACAAACTATGGCAAGAATACACATCTTCTTCCTGGATTTTTGCTACAAGGAAGAAAGGAGAAAAAAGAGGGGGGGTTATTGTTAAGACTGTCACAAACTAGTGAAAACAAAGGAAAAAACTGGCTCACCTGGTAAATAGCGGCTCTCTGCAGCTGTTCTGCTCCCCGTTCTACATGAACCTCGGCGTTCTCCACATTGGCCTCAATACTGTCTGCAGTGCAAGAGGCATGGGAAGAGATTGGATGAGAAACGTATGGAAATAAAAGATTAAAGGTCTGATCTGTAATTACTTTGAACCAGAGGAGGGTGGTAACTAATTACATTTACTCAGTTACACCAGAAAAAATGTTCTCCTGGTAAAAGTTGTACTTTACAGTAGTTTTACTTTTACTTCAGTACATTTCCTGGTTGCTCAACCGACCATAACGTATTATTCATTGATCAGGTGAAAATAAACAGTTAATGGAAGTTCTATATCCTTTCTGAACAAAGAGGCGTACGTCCTAAAAAGATTGGTTTTAAAAGGTTACGTTGAAAAACAGATCTTTGAAAAAGTCTTTTTTTCTGCCTTAATTTGCTGTTTTGTAAACATGTTTATTTCTTTATTTACTAAAATAACAGATTCTGCACTTAACTATCCATCTGGTTACATTGTGATGGCTTTACAAGGTTTATTAATTAAATGTTTAAGTGTTTTTTTTCTTATTGTTTATTGTAGGGGTGCCAGTTAGATATCCATCCTGACAAGTAAGATTTTTTCTCTTTTTAAATTGTTCAAACGAGGGCATACACATCATGGCCAAAGGTAGCCCGTCTGCATTAGCCTGGGCTAACATTAGCCTGGGCTAATGTTAGCCCAGGCTAATGCAGGCAGCCCTCTCTCTGCATAGCCGTGTGTGAAGTACAGCTAGCTCTGATGGGGATTTTTTTTGTTTTATTTGGCAAAATGTATTTGTGTTTATCTGACTGTGCTCCATTATTATTCCCCCAATAAATGAAAAAAGTAAGAATTTATTATTATCTATAGACTATCAATAACAGGAGGTGAAATGCAGCTCCAGAGGAGCCGGGCATGCGGTGATGTCATCAATAGTACGCTTCTGTTCCAATAGGGGGTTTTCAGTGACGTCACTGGCCAGCTTCCCTGGTCCGCCATCTTGGGTGGCATATTATCGGTATATCATATATATCATGTCGCGGAATGGATAACTACGCCAGCACGCTAGAGCCACCAGATCATGGAACATATCTGAGGAAATGTTCCGTGATCGACCATATGGACCCTTATGCCCTCCACGGTGCCTTGTTTAGCACTAATCCAGATGATTGGCCAAAATGTAGAGCCGCGGTGACATAGTTCGATACCTGGTGTTCAGTGAAACCCCTCTGCACACTCTGGAGGAAATGTAGAGCGTACAAGGGTCTCAAGAGGCTCACAACCAGTTCACATATGGTTGGGGTATGAGATGTCGAAGTGATGTACATGAAGGAAGTAGCCATCATATCGTGGAACGGGTGAGTTTTTAATAAGATGGTAAAATGTAAACAATCCGGCGCAGGGCTCGCTATGCTAGGTGGCTAACGGCCGGCGGTGTGTAAGCAGTTCCAAAGCTACAAGTCCTTGGATCCTCATGTGCAGTTTTACGAATGGATGGGTTCAGGAGCTGCAGCTCATAAAGCCGTAGCAAACAGTGCTTACCGTTAGTGCTAACAACCACTCAGGCATGTAATGTACTTTTAACTAGCTGCTATGTGTTTCAAAGGTTTGGTTAAGTAGCGTTAACGGCCAAACCTCCCTAAACCCTCCGGGTTTCTCACATATTTGAGCCTTTTTCCGCTGGTTGAAATCAAGTTAAGGTGAAATTAATCAAATTAAAACACGGCTGAGAGAGGGAGTCCAGTACGAGGTAGTCATAGGCAGTAGTCTGAGTAGCGGCGGCGGACGCAGTCAACATTGCGGCCACGGAAAGTAATACGTCATGACTTTTAAGTGACTCTATATATTAATATATTCTATATGTTTTAAATGCTTGACAGTTAATTACCTGTGACAAAGTGAGCACTGCAGACTCTGAGGCGTGTTCCAGCTTAACACCGTCCAAATGGGACCTGGATATCCCGTGTTAGCCGCGCCATGGTGGCTGGCGTTGTTCCGATAGCTGTTTTGTTTTTCACATTGATTCCGGGATTCACGGCTGTGGCATGCGATAGAAGCGTTGATCTCCACCTCCACCAGACGTTACGCAGCTTAGCAATTACACCGATTTCACCATTTTCACTGTCAATACTGCCTAAGAGGCTGCCACCCAATATGGCGGGCGCGCTGAGTATTCACGTGTAGTATTGGCGTCACCTAAAACCCCCTATTGCGACCCGTATTTATGCTGCGTGCTGTCGCGTTCTCCCCAAGTCCACACTTTCCTGTGTTCTTCTCAAGAACATACTTGTGAGGACACGAGTCAGTACTTCGCATTGTTGTGAGTTGAGTGTCTGCCAGCGGTACTCACCAATCATCTCTCCCTGGTCGTGAATCATTACTGCCAAGTCCTTAAAGATCTGGTTTACATCCATGATGTCAGACTAAAAAAAAAACAGCAAAGCAACAAGTTTCATATGTTAGCAGTCCTCATTCTAATTATTTTTAGCTGACACTTATTTCATAAAATAATTTATTATAGTGTTTGCTTTATAGGGTTTTCTGTGAAATACTTTGAGAATCAAACATTTTAGCTGTGAATTATTTGGCGAGACCTTTTTACTTTTGTAACATTAAAAATATATTGATGGCAAAAATAAAACTCAATGTAATAATAAGTAATTTGCTCTAATATGTAAAGAAATTAATTTTAAAAAGTTTTTCCATAAGACATTCAGGAAAAACATATTTATTTAGATATAAATGAAACTTCGATCAATAACGCTGATACAGGCACTTACTTTTTTAATTTTCAACTTCTGAACATTACTTTTTAACTCTTCAATAGCTTTTTAACTTTTTTTTATTTTTCCACAAATTAATTTACAGTAGGTGACATATTATCCAAGACCAAAAAAGGTTAACTTGCCCTATAAAGAGTTATTAAGTCATCTGCAGGTTTTCCATCACATTCCAAACTAAGAAATGAAGAACTCACCTCAAGCTGTCTAATGTTGGTTTCTCTCTCCTTAATAAGCTCCAGGTCCTCCTCTGTAATGCCCACTTCTTCAGTCTGGGTGGTAATTGGACCGAGGTCCTCTTGGCTTTAATAAACAAATACAGCATAGAATAATGAACACCTGGAATAATAATGACTTCTAATCATTGAACATACGCTCTGTAGGAGCACTACCATGTAAAAATCTTCAATGAGTGCAAAATATACCTTAAATAGCTAATAAATTATTAGTAGACCAACCAAAGCTTTGTTTCTAGTAAAATAGTAAAAACCTGTAGGTTTTAGAGAGTAAGTTTATCTTTTGAAGTTTAAAGAAGTTAGCTGTTTTGGGAGGAGATTTGTTTAATTAGTTTAATCCTAAATGTGGACTGCATAATTGATTTTAGTTGGTCATAGTTCAGTAATTCAGTTTTACGATACCATATGGATTCTTTTAAAATATTAAATTGTATGAAATCCTTTCCATAAAATCTGTTAAGTTAGGAACCCTTTTATTTGTCTGCTTGGAGGAATTGAAGAGCGAATTATTTTCCCACCAGGCCGTCAGAGGTAACGATAATGAAATATTCGATACAGAACATCGGTTTAATTTCAATCTATAGAAAAGTGAAAGATTTTAGCCGAAACCACTTGAAGATATAGTGTAGTCTATGCATTCGATAATGTGTATAAAAGCTCTGAGGTTCCAATCACAGTAAGGTTGTAGTCTTTTATAAAGTTTTTTAAGCTGATATCTGGAGACTTGCTGCACTGTAGTCAACAAAAATCCAGGCTGCTGCTCTAGCTGTGTGGTGGAAAAAGTGGGTCTACGATAGCAGCGTTGGGGAGGAGATACTCTATCCTTTTACTCTCTGCCTGTAACAATGGCAGCTATATTAGCTTTGTGATCAATGGTAAAAAGTAAGTTTGGTCTATTTTGAAATTTGAAAATCCACCTAAAAGTATCATCAGTGTGCAGTCACAGATTACCATCCTGCCTTCAAATGTTATTTCTGTCGGAGCCGCTCAGACCACCGTACTCCGGTGGTGCGCTGTCACTAGAAATCCCATTCAACAGAAAGCTTCTGGCCCAGTCTTGCTGGAAGGCGTTTTTTTTTTTTTTACTTAATCCTAACTGCAGACACCAGGATATAAAAGATGAACATGCTTTGCCGGCAGATTTCGGCATTTTAAGTTAATGTTGTGCCATATGCATGATCATGGTAATTGGGAACCAGTGTCCATATTTGATTTTGGCAGGATGACGAGAGGAGAACACGCAGCTGTGGTGAATATCTGCTGGGGGACTTCTGGAGCCCTGTTTGCCCAAGGGGACCCAGATCTCCAGAATCATCAAGGATGGGTCATTGTGGTAACCTTTTCAAACCAAACTGCTGCAAAACAGACCTTTTGCAACACATTTCTCTCTTTTTGAGTTTCAGAACTTATAGAGCCAGACTGGAGAGAAGGACTGGACCCACTGAGACTGTGAGGATCCACTGAGACAAAAAGAACCCCCTGGTTGCTGCGGCCTGACTGCTGAGCTGCAGCTGGATGAAACTCAAGAGCTTTCTAAATGGACATGGAAAAAAGGTTTGCAGGTCTATGGAGTTAGGGACTGAACAAACAATATGTCTCGATGATGTTGACTGATGTGTGTTACTGATGAGTAAGGCTAATGGTAGCAGGATGGACTGCATGCTACGCTGTGCTATCACAGAAAACATGTTGAACTGTTGCTTTGAAGCTTGGACAAAACTTTATTCACTAAGGATTTAAACACTGATATAACATTGGTGTTCATGTGTTCCTCACATACTTTCGTTACATTTCCATTACAAAGAAGTATGAGCAAAAGTCATTTGAAGAACAGAATCTTGATGTCTATTAAGCTGCTAGCTATTTCAAAGGGGTAAGAATATCATTTAACTAAAAGGTTTTGGGTTTCTTCATTAAGCAAATCATTCGAATAAGGACATTGATTTGTTAAAATAATGTTTTATTCACTATATGATTTGCCATTGTGAATTGGTCTGAAAACATTCCTATTTCTTTAAAATTAGTGAAAAGCTAATTTGATCAGATCCCAAATTCTTCCAGATAAAATTTGGTTTTCAAACACAAAGATCCATCTTAAACTGTAATATGGTTTTCAACCATGTTTCCCTTCCCTCTTTGTACATAGTAGTTAGTTTAGTTTAGTTGAGTTTTACTAGACTTAGTTGAGAAGTTTTAAACTGAAATATGTTTGACTTGGAGCTGAATGAATTTTGTTAATAAAATCTTATATTTTGAACAGAAGTTGTGGTGAATTTATTCTTTTCATGTATGTGCAGAAATAACTGTTTGACCATGATTAGTGCTCGAATCACTCTCTCATCTCATGATCACAATTACTTATGTAATCTCTAAAGAGTTTGTTCAGAAGTTAAAAGTTCTATACAGAGACTATTTCAGCTCATGTGAGATGAACAGAGCAAAGGCTTCACAGCAGGACTTGATGCTCAATCAAATCACAAAACAATATCAAAATGAGTTTTTGCTTCATATTTAACTGATTATTATTCATGTTAACAATTAAATGTGAACATTTTAGTTTGTACTTATGATTCTGTTCACTTATGGGAACATAAATTAGTGAATTTTCTGTTTTAAATTACTAAAATAAAAGAACAAAATACATGTGGAAATGCTGTATATTACAGGTACTTCCAGGAAAAGAACTTACTTATCAAAGGAGACAAGCTTTTCATCTCGAAAAGTATCTTCAGCCTGTAAGAAAAGTTTAAAGCAGCTATTTCAGGGGTAGGTCAACATAACTTATAATTATCAGATACTTCAACAGAAAATAAGCTGAAAAACAAAATAAGGTTAAGTTCACAAATATTTAAAGATTTCAAGCATTTTAATATTTTACTTCGACTTCATTTGTGATCGCTTTCCTTGACAAAAGAATACTTTAAAGAAAAAGTCAGATCAGAATCTAAACTTCTGAAAGTTCTAGTATAAAAGTATTCCATCCTGTTCAATAAATGATCAGTGTTTTTTAATTCCAGAGTAATTTTCATGTGAAGTTGCTTTACTGGAGGCATAAGAGTTTGTCAAGAACACTACTGCCACCTACTGGTTTGTGACGTCACGATGGGGTGTATCGGCTGTTGATCAAGTCCCAGTGCTGTATCTGGTGTTTTGTCACAAACAGCGCTATTATCCAAGTCATCTTGAAAACATTCTTCTTCAAATGTTGGCTACATAATACGGGTTTTTCTCTGGCCAGAAGTTGATGGCAAATCCTCCCTCTTTCAAGTTGGCGATCCAACGACATCAACCCGTCCGTGGAGGATCAGGAATCAGAAAGGTGGAATAACTCTTTTTTTTCACTTTGCCCGATGTATTCCAGCATCAAGCTGCCATGCACGTAAGCATTGTCAGTTTCACTATAGCTCTGGTGAATTTCAATGGTGAAGTCCTCTGGAAATCTTCATGTAATTGTTGTTGATTGCAGATGTGTCTAGTAGTTCTACTGATTTAGCTTGTAAAGCAGGGAGAATGGCGCTAGGCTTACCGCGACCGTGGATCGTCACTGCTGGAAGATGTCCAGGAGTGAGGGGTTACTATATCTGGGCAAAAATGGTCGGCTCCCAGATTCAGTGATAGCAGAGAAAATTATTGCTTTTTAATTGTTTTTACTGATTACTGATTTTAGGGATAGATTAACGATCCATTGATGATTTCTTGCTGATCAGACTTTTCCTTTAAAAGCCTTTGATGCTGAGACTATATGTTGGATGCATGTTACTATCAGTGGTGTGTCGAAGTATTTAAAAGGATTGTTAAAAGTATCCTGATAATCGTAGTCAAATCTTACTCAACTACAAGTAAAAGGTTACTTGGTTCAAACATCTACTTAAAGATAAAGTATTAAAGTACTCAATTTTGAAAGTATTCAAAAATATAAATCAAATTTCTGATATCAGTACATTTCTTTCTGATTTTCAGAGTAATTTTAAAGAACCTGTAACTTTCAGATACCACCTGATGTATTGATGCGTAGAACTGCCTGTTATAGATTCTACACCACCTGGAAAGAACTTCAGCATAGAAATGCAAACACAAATATAAGGACATCTATTTTGGTCTTCATTTATTATTCAAAAACAGACCAAAGAGAAAACAGGCGAGTCTTGATTTTCCTCAAACTTTCACTGTAAAAGCTTTTACAACAAATAAACCAAGACTTTGAGAATTCATCCTTCTGAACAACTTGGTCACATGGCCACAACTAAAGCTTTGATATCATTTATAAACTATAAATAATATCTGCTCTGAGTTTCTCACATCTGTGGAATTAAATCTGTAAAACAATGGAGTCCAGGTTTAATTAAAGAGCTGCTATCTGCTATGATGAAACTGCATTTCAAGAAAGAAAAACAGCAACAGTGGATTAAAAAGCTTCGCTGAGCCAAAAAAGGAAGACAGCAAAGTCCAGTACAGTAATGAAGTACATGTACTTTGATCCACCACTGGTTATGATATGCAAATTAATGATAAGTGATTTTAATAGGGTGTAGATTGTTCTTGCAGCCCTGTAAAATGTGTTTAACTACTTCTGCGTCTCACTTACTGATAGGCGGGAACCAGCCCTCGCTCTCGCTATCGATTCCCTCTCCTTCTCTGCTGCGCGCCGCTGGACAGCTTGGAAGTTATTGAGAGCTGCAGAGAAGTCATTCATGAGCCGATCCCTCTGGATTTTCTGCTGCCTCTGGACGACAAAGGATCAACAAAATATTACATTTTTACATATGCCAGGGGATTTATGCTAATCAGATAAATACAAACAGAAAAAGAACTTTCATTTTGGATTGAAAATACATGTGGAAGCAGTTATCAATCTTCAGCTAAATTCTTGCAAAATGTTATTTTCAGCATTTAAAATTTGATCATTATACTTCCTGAACAGGAAAAGGGTTTATTCCTGCTAAGTACACAAAGTCTTCCTGAGATCAATGGAAGAAACATTGTTACTGAGATGGTCAAACTACATAAGGTCAGAATGCAAGAAAAGAAGAACATATAAACCATCCAGGAGTCGAAATAAGTCGATTTTCTTTAATTATATCTAACAGCTGACATTTTTTAGTAGATGTATCACATTTTCCAGTTCATAAATGCATAAAACAATAGGATTTTTCTCTAGAGATGATAAAAATCTGAAAAAGCTAAAGCATAAATTATTTGATGCGTTAAAATGGAGGATCTTTCTGCTCTCTTTCTGTTGGAATCAAAACGACAGCAGTGACAAATCAAGTTCTTCAACTCCCCACGCTGCCACTTCCAGAGGCTCTCTGAGGATTCTGCCATAGTTGGCCTCCTCACAGGTGGGACGTGTACAGACAGAGGACTGTCAGCAGAACCACCTCCTGGTTAATGCAGGGAAACCAAGGAGCTAGTGATGGACTTCCATAGAAGCAGATCCTCCTCACTGACAGCGGTAAACATCCAGGGAACAGACACTGAGATAGTGGACTCCTATTGGTACCTGGGTGTTCAGCTGGATAACAAACTGGACTCACACCACTGAGGCTCTGAATAAGAAGGAATCAGAGCAGATTCTTCCTGCTGAGGAGACTGAGGTCTTCTGGAGCGCTCCTAAACACCTTCTATGACTCTGTTGTGGCATCAGCCATCGTCTATGGAGCTGTCTGTTGGAGTGGAGAAGCAGTGGCTTATCTGTAGCTGAGAGGAAGCAGCTGGATCAGCTGATCAGGAAGACCAGCTCTGTGATTGGATGCCCTCTGGACTCAGAGCAGGTGGTGGGAAACTAAAGGACTCTAACTATAATAACTTTCACTGTAAAAGCTATTACCATAAATAAATATACATTCATGCTGATTTTTGCACAGTTTCTGTCTTAGTGAGTTAAAGCAGTGGTCCCCAACCACCGGGTCGTCATTTGGTACCGGGCTGCACAGAAAAAAGTATATATATATATAATTTATCGACGATCAGAGTCTGAGAGATGTTTTATTTTGAAAAATATTAAAAATTGCGATATTCTCTCTCAATTCCATCAGTCGGTGCATCTGTGCCTCTTGACACAGGTTAAGACTCATCCTATCTATAACATCCTATCGTTATGAAGCGGGATTTTCTGCGGTTACAGCGACCAAAACAAAGCTACGGAGCAGACTGGACATCAGGAGCACACTCTGATTACGCCTAGATGAGACCGGCTTGTTGTTTTATTTGTATGCTGTTTGTATTTGATTTTATGATTTTATGGCATAAAATTAGGGATGAGAATCGAAACGGTTCTATTATTAAAGAACAGTTCCGGTATTCCTCCCGATTCCATGGCATGCGCTTTGGCAGCTTCGCTGAATCCATTACTTTTCTCGATTCCCGCAGCACCAGAGCCTAGAGCGCCGGCTCCTGGGGAGCGGGGCTTTCACGTCCGCACGTTTTTTACGTAAGTTACGCAAGTTGCAAGTTACGCAAGTTGGAAGAACAATTCGAGGAGGAAGACAACGAGCTGCGGTCACTTTGTGGGGTCAAAGCCCCGTCTTTCCCTTGGCCAGAGGGTAGATCAGGAAATCCAGCTCTGTAAAAGCTTGCCCTCCATCCCCTGCGAGGGATAGCGCCACCGCCATGAATGGTGGAACAAGCAAGACAAGCTGCACTTGCCTATCTGGACTGGCTGAAAACTACCTCTGTGTGCAGGCTTCCTCCACCCCATCTGGAAGGGTGTTCTCCCGCGGCTGGAGACACCACTTAAGCCCTGAAAGATCCCGTATCCTTCCAGAAAAAGCAGATATGCTCATCTTTCTGCAAAAGAACTGTTAATTTTCCCTACTACTGTTTTATAATTAGTATTTTTTGTTATTTAAAATAGGTTATTATCCCATCATTTGTTATTAGACATTGTTGGTTATTAAGTTTGTTCTTGTATTCATTTTTCATTTAAACACAGATGTTACTCCAGTTTCACATTTCCTGTGGACATCTTGATCTTGTTGAGTTTGTAAGATTGTGCAATAGTTAAGTAAACAAAGTTGATTCGCTGATAATCAAACTGTTTGTTCCCTTTTTACCACAGAGATGGAATCGAAAAAAGAATCGATAAAGAATAGAATCGCTTCATGGCATCTAAAAGGGAATCGGAATGGTGAAAATCTTTTCAATTCCCAGCCTAGTCATATGTGTGTTTTAATAGAGGTACTTACTTCAGCCAGTCGGTGAAAATATTGTCCCCTGACATATAAGCGGTCCGTGGCGCAAAAAAGGTTGGGGACCGCTGAGTTAAATAACATGCTGCTATAGCTTTTGCATCATTATCTCTCTGTTGTTGCTGCTATTTTTACATATTCACTACTTTCAAAATGCCCACAGCTGTATGTTGAATATCTATTCTCCAGATGCACAGTAGTTAAATTGTAAAAACGCTTTACACTACAGTATTTTATTCGTTTATATTTTTCTACTGTGTCATTCTGTTATTTTTATACAGTTTTTAAGGTCCACATTTGTGTGACCCGTTTTGCTAAATATATTTTTTTGCTGCTTTAACGCCCCCATTTCCTGGTAGTGGAACAATAAAGGGATTTTCTATTCTATTCCAGGGCTGGATGTTAACCATTGCCCGATCTCCCGGGGCAAGTCGTTTTTATTGTTGGGAGAGTACAAATTTCGCAAAAAAAAAAAAAAAAAATCACTCAAAATTACTTTAAAACCACAACATTCAATGAAAACGACCCAGAAGCGTTGCCGGCGGTATTTTGTACACATTCTCGCATGATTTGAAAAAGACGGGTGATTTTTGTCCACTTAGCGGTGATTTTGATGTAGTTACCAAAACGACAAACAAGCTAGAAAGTGCTATCATATGGCAGTCTTCTGTTCATTAAATGTTTTTCTCTTAGACACTGGAGAGGTGAGGAGCTAAACATGTTGGGTGGTGACCTGTTATGTGTTTTATTATTGTCTTGTTGCTGCATTTATTTTGTCAGGGGAAAACTAATCCTGTCACTTCCTCAAAAGTCAGGGAATTCTGAAATGATGTCAGACTGTGGAAACCCTGAATAAAAATAGCTACTTATGTATAATGATTCTCAGAAAGGAAGTCACATTATATTAATGGCAATTATCTTCTATAAACATACTGTGTTGTCTGAAATAAAGTTATTCATTTTGCATGACTTCTGTCTGTGATTTATCTTAAGTTTTTAACCTGTCAAGTTTTTTAGATTTTTAACATTGTAATTTATATTTTTCCAAGCACACAACAGTTTAAAGGCAAAGATTTAGTTTGAAAAGAATGTGCAGGAAGGATTTGAAAAGCATGTATAATTTTGCACGGTAATGTAGGCTGGAGTTCATTATCTGACGCGATGCAGATACACACCAGGAACCTTGGAAACTTAAAAATACTGAATTACAAAAAAAACTAGGGCTGCGAACTAATGATTATTTTAAAAATGTCGATGAATCAGCCGATTATTTTTCGATTAATCGGATGAAAAATATTTTTATATTAACCTCTTTATTCCAAAAATAAACATTTTAGACAGAACAAAACAAGAAACACACACAGAAGTACAGGTTGCTCTATTAACTGTACTGGTGCAATATAGAAAAAATAAATGTTTGTGGTAGAAACTACGCGAAACTAACATGATGAGAAATGTAGCTGTACATCCACAAAATATAGGCTACTTTGTTTCATAAAAAGCACATAAAAAGACATTTTTGTTTTAAAAAGCCCCTAAGGGGTTCAAACAATAGGCCCCCCATTTCAACAAATGAGTTTTTTGAGACTAGAAAGAGTTCTGCCTTTTAAGACAGGAAAGTATAGCGGATTTAAAAGTTGCTGCTTGAGAAAATACTGAACCATAGAGATAAAAAGCTAGCCACTGTGATTCAAATTATAAATTGTATTTGGAATAAAAATGAGAGAACTAGGGGTGCTAAAACCTTACATCCTCCAAAGACAGATATTTACATGGGAATGTGGCAGATAATTAATTGACATATTACTGATCTTGCTGGATTTTTATTCTGCTTTACTTCCATAAATTGCAGGATCTTCTTTACTTTATCTTTGCCAGAAGTGTTAAACTTTAAAAAGCCTTGCCCTCATAATTTGCAAATTAATTTATTTATAAGGAAAATATAAACGCTGCTTAAGCTAATTCAAATGAAATTAAAAGTAAAATATAAGTAGCCAACCTCTCACTGTCTGTAACCTACTAACAAGGTAAGGAAAGCATCAGATGAGCTACCTGAGAAACTACCGTTACGTTTCCCCACTTTAAAAACCAAACAAACATGGTGGATTATCCGTGCCATGTTCATTTGTTTTGCAAAAATTTGCATGTTACTTACTTTTTCACTGTACAAAGCGCAGGCTATTTTAATTATTGTACTATAAATTTGGCGCGTCAATCCGCGCCATGCTGCTTAATTTGCAGTGGCTCTGACTGCAGCGCTGAGAGGGACTCTTGCGGAGCGGGGGGAGGTGCCCCACCCCAGAGTAGGAATGATACATGCTTTCACGTAAGAGTCTCCAAAAGCCGCCAGTGACACCGCAGAAAAGTCGCCAGATTTGTCGCTAGTCGCTCGATTTGGAAAATAATAATCGCTGGAGGGGTCTGAAAAGTCGCTGAGTTGGCAACACTGCACCTGCGGCGCTGACTCATTTTCCGCCGTCAGATTTTTCTTCTTCCCCCGCCCAGTCAAGTGGATGTGATGACGGGCGGCAGCGGATGACGCATTAATGTAGCTGACACAACTAATTGATGATGAAATTCGTTGCCAACGCTTTTAAAAGTTGATTTTTATCGATTTTATCGATTACGTTGTTGCAGCCCTACAAAAACATTTAAAAAACAAACATGTTTCATTAATATATATACAAAAATGAATATTAGGAACTATATTTATTAAACATTATACTGAGCAAGTAAAAATTGTTTCTGGGCAAATGAAATGTGAAAGTTACTTCCCCAAAGGGCAAGTGGTAAAAATCCTTAACGTCAACCCCTGTATTCTATGCTATCCTATTCTATTTATTGTCGTAGACTTCGTTTTATGACTTGATTTGCATAATTTTACAAAGTGTGTACAATAGTTTAAGATTTTAATTCAAACGGAGAAACACATCTGCTTCTTGAAGCAGGAATCATAGAGTTAATACAGAAATGTTGGTTTAGTTCTGTTTTTGAAGCTCTGACTTCTGCATCATTATCTGGTCTTTCTGGGAACAATTGGATGTCATTAACATGAAGCAATAACAGGTGAAATAAACACAAACCGTCCACATCTCATGCAACATGTCCCTCGTTATCCTACTTTAAAAAAAGAAAAGTTGAAACCAGTGTTAAAGATGAGTTTGATGTATGGGCAAATGCAACCTGGCACCTACTTGTTCTGAGGGTGATGATGGCAGAGGGACGGAGCCCAACTCTTTCAGGTGCTTGTTGGTTTCTTTAGCAAGCTGATTGGTGTAGTGCTGTATCTGCTGCCTGTGGAAACAGGAAGAGCTTCATTAAACATATGAGGTAGCAGCTTCACATAGTTTAAGACTTCATGCAAAATAAGGTGCATTTTTTGAATGTCCATCACAATGAATGGAAGCTGGCTAAAAGCTGGTCAGCGATGGTCTAATTGAAGGGAAAGCATATTTAAGAGACTTTACCCGTCCATTTCTGCTCGGGCTGCACTTTAAAGACTGGGATAAGGTCGAGACCGAGAAGGATGCCTTCTTTGCCTGACATTCCGCAGGCAACGAAATATAAATCCATTATAAACAAACATAAGTTCCTGACTGTTATATGCGCCACCATTTTTGTTTATGTAATTTTTGCCCTTGAGAGCTGTAGTATCGTGGACCGCTCGATAGGAGGCGAGACCGATGCTAGCGTGATGTGTGAATGGTAGTAAGAACTAGGGGATGTAAATAATAATCGTTTTGTATCGCGTGCATCGATCCAACAGCCGACGATCCGATGCATCGATGTCACCACCTGGAAATATTGATTCATGTTTTTGTTTCCTCCGGTTTATTTTATCCATTTGCTCACTGGATGCAATTCTCCCTCCCGTGCTTTCGCGGTGGCTCTAAACCTATTTTGCCCTCCCACCGCGCCTCCTGGTTATCCTCTTACAGCAGTGTGTTGCAGTGAGCTTGGATGCAGACATTTTAAATTCTGCTCAAATATTGAAGCGTGGTCTGAGCTACACGCTGTGGGTTCTGGAGATACAGCCGAAGGCGCAGCAGGAAGTGGGGCGAAGTTTAATCCGGCGGCACGGAGGGACATGACGCCCAAAAAGAGCGGAGATCCAGTTGGAAAAGGGTCCCATTGTTCTCGCGCACCTCACTATTCTGGCGGGTCAAACTTCACGAGTTGTTTTCCGCAATTTCGGGTCATAAAACTTTCCTGCAAAACAAGCCGGCCTCCCTGTCTGCGCACTGTTAGCGGTCAGCTACAATCTGGGAGAGGAGCAGCGGAGCGTCTGTGAAATGAATTGCACTCATTGCACTGATTTTATGCAGTATTTTCTGATACAGGGCCTTCCAGAATCTATAACGCAGGGGTATTATTATTTTCCAGTGAATGAGGTTTTAATAGGAATAGGTGGAGTAAATCTTTTCTACTTCTGGTATTTGCTGCTGTTTCTCAAATAAAATGCATAACAATATTACAGCTTTCATTGATTTATTTCAAATTTGAAACATTTATCTGCCTAAGGCTTAAAGAAAAGAAAAAGAACCAATTAATTGTATCGAAGTATGCATGGTGTATTCTTAAGTATGGAAAATAATCGAAACATTGGATCAGGAAATCGATACTGAATCAAATCGGCCATGATGGATGTGATTTACACCCCTAGTAAGAACCAAGCTCGGTAGCGGTTAACTGATCCAAGCATTGGTCTGAACTCTGGACGAACCTGTTTCAGAGGGGGGGTTCAAATGGGGCAAAAAGACACTGAAGCGTCACTGTTTTTTGGACAGCTTAAGGTGAAAAGAGGACAGTTACTGAAGAAAGGGGGTACGTACAGCCGATCTTGAAGTTCAGTGGTGTCCTGCCTGGTCCCCAACTGGTTCACCATGGTCTTGATCTGAGCGGCTATAAGAGAAACACAAGGCCAAGCTTAGTGAATAAAGGCAGAACTTATCAGTGTTTAACAGGATGGTAGTAATTAGTTATATTTATTTCAGTACATTATAGAAAATGTTAGATGGAGTAATTATGCTTTACCATAAGTTTTACATTAACTTAAGTAATATTCTAGAAACATTCTCTACTCTTACTTAAATAAATGTTCTGTTTAATTATATCCAAGTAAATTGAGCAATTTGGAGATCAGCTGAAAATACAGTAAATGGTAGATCTACAGCTGAAGGTTTTATCTTTGCTGCTAAGGTTGGTTTCTAAGTTTATATTGAGATATTATGTTACAAGTGTAATTTTGTTTTGTTTTGTGTTTTTGACTGGTACTTTAACTTCAGTTTTATTAGTTTGAATAAGCAGAGTTTGCATATAACTGTCTGACTTATTAAAAAAATTTAATCAGATGTAATAATCCAACATTTTCTCAGCCTCAGCAGCCATTTTACCAAGTATTTTTCCTGGATGGTGACTTTTACATATTTGAGTCTTACTGGATTCAAAATTTGCAGGTAGTCTTCCCCCCTCTCATGCCTATAGACGCCAGAGGATGCTAGTTTAAAAGAATAGAGTCAGACCTATGTATGTGAGCCCATGATACAACAGATCTTTAGCCCTGAACACACCTTGCACAGGTTTTTTCCCCAAGTCACATTGACTGCGTGTAGAAAGACTCTGACTAGACAGGGTGAGCAGATCTATGCAGATTCTTTTCACCTCTGTCTCTGCACTATACACAAATTTCCCACATTTGACTGGAACAGATTAGGAAAAATTTAAAATAAAAAAAAATAAACCACCAACGGATTCTATAAAGCAAAGCCCCACTTAACGAGTCTGTGCAGCATCTAGAACCAGAACAGATAGAGGATGTTCATCTATTAAAAACATAATGATATCTACGTCTATAGAGAAGAAAAACGCAGCGATTAACGCTGTGGGACGGTTTCTATGGTGACTGAGGCAGAGAGGTGATTTTCAGAGAGATCTGGGAAGTTTATCCAAGTTTTCCTTTCTTTTTTTTCCATAAAGAGGTGAGAGAGATACGTTGCGCTCACCTGCTCTGTCTGTCCTTATTTTGTTTTTTTGTGAGGCTCAAAGAGGATCCTTTTTTATCCTTTTTCTGTCCTGCTTTCCCGATTAAATTTTGCTATCTTAATGTTTCATTCGTGGTTTTTGCTCCAGTCTGTCCTGCTTACTATAAACGCGATGTGTGACTCCAAACTGACTCTTTCCCCGTGAGATTAACAGATATATTTTGTATTTTCCTCCAAAGCGGATGTGTTTCACTTTGTAATCGCGTCTCTTTTCCTGTCAGACCCATGAAATTGCTGCTGAATTGCGGCAAAGTAAAACTAACACAGACCTGGGCTCTATCTCAGCCAGAGCTACGCTGCCTTTGTGGAAAATCGTGTCGAGTGTGATACTCCATATTGACTTTCAATGAGCGCCAAACGCCATGACCTCTAGGACACGATTTTCTGTCAGATCGGATACCGACTCGGATTCAGTGTGTTCTGGCTTTAGTCATTAAGGTAAGAAGGGCACACTGCCACCTCTTTAAAAGCCCAGGGAGGCAAAAAGCAGGATATTCCCATTAGAGCCCAACTGGACACATCTCTGGACACTAAGCTGGCAACACACGATGCCGCCACTTTGTCCAAGTCCCTTGAAACACTACGTGTTGGGAACCCTACCCAGAGGCTGTATTGTAGTTAGGTGAACGTGTTTGTGCAGAAGGCAGAGACACAAAGAGAGGCAGACGTCCCAACCTGTTCAACCCAATAAAAAGAGACTATGATTTGGACCCCCCTGGGATCCCCAGCACTGCTAGAGCAGAGAAGGAACAGGGTTTATACAGGAATGAATAACTCTAATTTAATGCTTTTTAATGCTCTTAGAAATTATTTTAATGCCACCAACCAGTCGACAGGCTGCAGCCCCGAATTCCTCGTTTTACAACCACTTTTGTTGAAATTGGCATTCCTTCCCATTCTCTAGCTTTTTCTCCGACTCAAGCTTCTTGAACATACGTCTTTGCGATCAACCGGAAGCAGTTCCACGCAAATATATCGTGATATAATATGTCTGACGAAATTGTTTTTGTACATTTTTTTTTTTTTTTAAGAAAGCATTTTAAATGCCACAATAAACACATTTAACTGAATTTTAATGCCAACTAAGGCCTTAATTTAAAAAATAACAATTTAACGACTTTTTAATAATTTTTAATGACCCACGGAAACCCTGGGAAAACTTCAATGATATACACAAAGACAGTACGGAAGAGGATTAGGGCCACTGGAAAAAAATAAAATAAAAAAGTGAGCTGATTTTTAATTTTATTTCAGTTTAGTATGGGGATAAAAGTCAGAATTTTGACTTTAATCTCAGAATTCTGACTTTAATCTCAGAATTCTGACTTTAATCTCAGAATTTAGGATCTTAATGTAGATGGGCACCATGAAGGAAGAGATGTGGGAGCACTCAGCTTCACTGACAAAGATGTGAGTTGTTTGGGAGGAACAGGAACACATTGGTGGAAAATGATGGAATTAGGCAACTTTTTACGTGCCCGAGGGGTCCCCTCATTAATGAAGGAGCAGAAGGTGATCAAAACAAGAGAGCTAGTCTCTAAAACAGACATGGCTACGGCTTGATGCTAACATGTTTGTTATCTGTCAGAATTCTGAGATTAAAGTCAGAATTCTGAGAAAAAAAGAATCAAATTCTAAAAAAAAAAGTCAGAATTCTGAGAAAAAAGTTAGAATTCTCTGACTTTTCCCCATATTAAACTGAAAAAAAATGTAAAAATTCAGTTAACTTTTTTATTTTTTTTTCAGTGGCCCTAATCCTCTTCCATACAGAGGTGGAGTTCTCCATTTATCTACCTCAAATAAACACCAACTCTACAGGAAACATAGTTTAGGCGATGTGTAACAGAATCTGATTCTTAGTACCGTTGGTTCCAACAACAATCCCACAATAAATGAAAGAGAAAACTTAGCATGCTGCTAATCTGTAGTTCAATGTTAGTCCTCTTTGAATAGAATGTAATTAGTCAGTTCATTTTAAACTTTCAGCCCTAAACAAAAGGTTGAGAACAGTTAAAAATCTTTTTTTTTTTCTTTTTTAGTTTATCAAACAACTGAGCCAAGCTTCAACAGTGATCTTTACAGATATATTTTTCCAAGAAGGGGGAAAAAAACTGGTGCGAGAGGGAAGTCCCATTAGATTAGGGGTCCTACTGTGTGTCTTATGACACGCTGAGCTCAGTTGATCAGGCCAGCTCTGAATTTGGTTTGCTGAGAGCCTTTCTCTTATAAAATAACCAAGAAAACTCTAAACTCAGATTTATCTTTTCTGCTTCAGTTATAAAAAGTTAAATCCACCAAAGCAGAAAACACCCAAAAAGTTTTGATGTTAAAAGATCTTAGTTTCTGCATAACAGAAAGCACAGGGAAGCTCTCAGAGAACATTGTCTCATGATTAGTTACTGAGCACATGAGTAAAAACACAGCTTTGTTTGTCATTACAGCAAGGAGAGAAAAAATAAAACCCTCTTACTGTTCTGTGTGATCTTCTGGATGTTTGAGCTGCATGTCTGAATGAGAGAGTTGAAGTCTCTGAGGACAGGGCGGAACTCTGCTTTCCCGTAAGACATCTTTCCAGACAGATAGTTTCCTCAAATGGAAGATAAACCTGCAAAAATAACAATAATAAAAACAATCAAAAGAATGTGGAGGTAACACAAGGTGCTACAAACCAGCTAGTATGACATATCCAGGATTAAGTCTCGGTAGATTACTAATCTACTCCTGTTATCATGCTGTCAGTCTCAAAGTTTAAAGTTAAAAGTGTTTAATTCTGACAAACATTCAGTATCCTGCTATTACATGTAGCAATAACAAACAATCGCTAATACAGAAATTGGAACAAACGTCATGAATTAAAGGTGTAACGCGTTACACCGATCACCGTGTAACGCGTTTAGTCACCGTTAGCTGAGTTCTGCTGCGGAATGTTTCAGAAGGATGTTAGCTGTTAGCTGTTTAGCTAGCTGCTGATGACCCGTCACCTATCGGTTGTTTACGTTTAAGCGGCTAAATAGAAAAGACGCAAACACCTCTGCTTATAAATAAATAGTAATTACTACTTTAATAACAAACAGCAACAAACAGACTGCAATACTTGCTTATTTGACTGTGGAAAATGCGCATACGGGAGGAGATTTCTTTCAGTGAGGGTTATCGCTAAACTGTAGAAACATCTAAACACAGAGAAATACGCCCTCAACCAATCAGGAATCAGTAGCAAAACGTGTCAACCAATCAGGTAACAGCAATAGGAGACCTCAACCAATCAAAATACAGTGTCCCGCCCACTACTGCCTCCAGTCCAATCGGCTAAACTGCCTAGCAGCTTCCTGGTTGATCATTTTCCCTTTTTTTGAAATACCTTTATTGAAAAGTTTTCCCGGTTATGTTTATGTCATGTTTTCGCATTTACATCTGCCAAAATGCGATATAGAAAACAAAATGTAATTTTAAAAAAACAACAACAAAGAAAGATAAGCAGTAATGTGGCCTATATGTGCATGCAGCCACAATTTTTAAAGAAAGTAAGGCTTTCAAACGCTACATTGAGTGCAGTAAAGTGTCCGTTCCCAATAACTTACTAAACTATGCTTGAGAAGAGAATTGAGATATTTAGTGAAACTAAATTTTAAATGTTGTATTTTCATAAATTTTTTAGGATTAACTATTTCTATAGTATTATAGCATTTTACATATGTACATTCAAAGGCGTTGGTTTGATTTCAACTTTGGTTGGGACACTGTTGGTCTTCAGTTTCATTGGACTGATGTCATTGGTCCTTTACAAAAATATGCATGATCTTTTTTTATGGTTAATATGAGCATCAGGGCTTATTTTGTTTAAAGAGAACAGCAGCATTTCTTGCTACGTTAATACAAATCTTATAATCCCTGCACGCATCTAGATGTTGTTTATCAATGCTTAAAGCATCATTGGCTCTGATGAATGTGGAATCAAGACTTTTTCCACTTTGAAAAAGTGTGCATTTAAACTATACCAGCGCCTATTTAACCAAATATAGTCTAAATATGCCTGTTATATTTGGATTTATCCTGTGTTTTTTGAAGATAAAAAGCTATTGTGTAGAGGTAAACAGGGGTAAAACCCGCTCTTATTTATTTTATCTAATATGCTCTCTCTGTATCAAATCTTGCAAAAATAATACATTAAAAGGGACAGCAAATAAATATTGTATTTAATGTGCACTGGAACTATACGAGGAACTGACACTGAGCATTTAAAATATTAACTTCACTTATACAAGTTCTGCATCTGGGCTGTAGTTTACTCTATATGTCGCCCATTTCATGTATTTTATCGAATGGCTGAAACAATTATTCATATTAATCGATTATTGAAATAATCGTCAACGAATTTAGTAATCAATTAATCGTTAACTGGAGCATTGAGACTGTAAAACATGTCTTTAGTCAACAGAGCAACCCACCTAGAGCAGGAATTATACTGAAGAACTGTAAAAAATATGTAAACATATTTGCATTTAAGACAAAAAAGAAAAGATTTTGTCCTTCAAAATTCTCCATCCAGAACTCCTCAAGAGGAAACGTTTCTGTTTCACTTGGTTTCATTGTGTAAAAAATCTTCTTTAAAAGGAACCTTTGGCTGATTATTAATCGATTCATCGAAATAATGAATCGACAGATTAATCAATTAGCAGATTAATCTTTAGTTGCAGCCCTTTTATGGTAACTTTCCAAACTAATTTCTTAATGCAGCAGTGAAGGACAGCTGCTTCACCTTGAGACTGCCCTGCAGCATTATATCTGTTTCACTACAATCATATAATGTTTCCATTATACAAATGTGTTGTTTTAATATTAAAGGAGTTAAATGTAACACAAAACCTTTCATCATCATCCTATATTGCTTACTGTCTGACCGTTTAAAAAGCTCCTTATGTCAATACCATTTTTTCTTTTTAGTGGCATCATCTACAAAACACAACACTAAGAATAAGCCTTTAGTTTAGCCTCAAATATAAAATCACTTTTTAACAATTATAAAAGACAATATAAACACTTATATCTTCTCTGTAATGTATTAGTATCCAAAATAAACAGCCAGATTCAAGCATTATTTAGCAGACATTAATGTTTGTACTAATTTACTTATAGACGTGTGGAAAGCTAGAAAAATAGAATCAGTGTAAATAGAGTTCTTCTGTTTTTCTTTAATCCTATTTCTAGATAGAACAATTTTTATGTGGAAAACAAAAAGTAGCAAATCTTTAGCATCCTTCTCATGTTGTTATGTTCTACAAAAGAAATAAAACCTGTTATTTATACCTGAACTGCTATCAAAATGAAAACAGTAATAGCAAAGAAATATTGTTAAAGGGAATCAGAAATATTGATAGTTTACAGTCTTTGTTCATTTTAACAGCAGTGTTCTGAACTCCTGTCTGACTCAGAATATTTAGTTTTAGAAAGAAATCCTAACTTTGGTTACTTTCATTTCTCAAGTTCCACAAATCCAAACTCTCTCCTGCTTCTTTACGGAACTGCAATCAGAAGCTTTTGCCTGTTTTAGCGTAAATAATATTTAGTTTTTTAATTGGGACTAGTTTCCTAGCCTAATATTAATTTTGGTAACCGCCATATTCTAGCATAATTTTATTTTTTTTTCTTGCTCCAAGCACGCACGCGCACACATACAGACTAGAAAACAAGCAATCGGAGAGAGAGAAGATGGAACTTAAGGCAGAAATATCAGAGTTAAACAGTGCAGCACAGTTGATGCGCTGCTATGTCTAAAGGGACAGGAGAGACGAGGCAGCTGCAGCTACCAGGCAGAGGAGCTGAGAGAGGAAAAGAAGCCACTGCTGCAACAACTACTGCTGTATAGTAAATTATAATCATGTTGTTCACATCCAATTATTGGTAGGAACAAGTAGGTCGGTCCAAAATTTTGGTAGGGACATGTCCCTATGGTCCCTATGCAAACCTACGCCCATGTGTACACTACAGACCAAAAGTTTGGACATTTTCTCATTCAAAGACTTCTCTTTATTTTCACGTCTATGAAAATTGTAGATTTACACTAAAGGCATCAAAACTATGAATTAACACATGTGGAATTATATATTTGACACAAAAACCTGTGAAACAACAAAATATATGTCTTATATTCTAGGTTCTTCAAAGTGGCCACCTTTTGCTTTGATTACTGCTGCGCAAACTCTTGGCATTCTGTTAAAACTCTTTCTTTTCACTTCCAGCTGCTACAAACGGCAGCAGGAAATCCCTCACAGGCTGGCTGCAGCAGAGAGCTTTCAGCAGGGATTTCCAGCTCTGCCTCCCAGTGGTATGCTCAAGATCTGGAGCTTCGAACTAGAACCTCTCTATAGTTATGCTGCTATAGGCTTAGACTGCTGGAGGACATAGGGACCCCTATTTCATCATTCTGCTTCATTCTATCTCTATTCTCCCACTCTGCAGAATCTGTTAGTTCAATCTCTAACGTTCTGCTTTCTCTGCTTTTTTTTCTCATAGTAGCTTCATCTGGTCTGTTCCTGTGTTTGGCTGTGACTCTCATCCTGGAGAGAAATATCAGCTGTGCTGCTGCCATCAACACCTTTGTTTCTAGATGTTGGAGCTTGGCCTGTTTTCCAGTGTAGTCCTGTTTCTCTGACTGTGACTAACTGGATGTGCTCTCTTCATCCTCTGACATGGGAGCTGGCTCGGAGCTTCGTCTGCCTGGCTGTGTGTTTCCTGGGCCGGGCCTGCCGCTTTTAAAGCTGCTTATTGTATCTCTGCTTCTTGTCTCCTTGAACCCCAGTCGGCCTTTCAGCAGATGGCCAGCTCACACTGGCTGAGCCTGGTTCTGCTAGGGTTTCTTCCTGTTAAAATTAGTTTTTCCACTCCACTGTAGCTACAAGCATGCTTAGTGTGAGGGATTGCCTTGAGTCAATGGGTCGATGCAATCAGCTGGTTTTCCATAGATAGAAAACTTTGAATCAAATCTGACTGGATGATCTGGTGAACTGTAAAGTGCGCAGTAAGATGACATGTGTTGTGAATTGGCTATAGAAATGAACTGAATTGAATCTTTTAAAATTATTGGTTTATATTTCAGATACTACTGTTAATTTTTTGTTAGTTTTGTGTTAAAAAAATCTGTATTTCTAGAAATCAAAATATATTGAATAAAGCTGCCAGGACTGAGACTTTGATTTTGAGTGATGCTTCCTGCTCAGGCCCCAGCTGGCTCAAAAGGCTCTGGGGTGGGTAGGTGTCTGTCTTTAGGCGCCCCTTTTTAAATGAATATCAGGCTTTCCATGTAGCGACCACCCCTTGATCATAGCACTGCGATTGGCTGATAGGGTACTGACCTACCAGTGGTCAGTGAGCTCCTCCGTCCATTCACTGAAAACAATGAGGCTGAATATGTAACAAGCTGTGGCCTGGCTTAGGTGTCTCCCTCATCCATTCCTCAGAGCAGCTTTGGACATGGTCAGCAGCCTTATGAGGGCTACATGCTGAACCAAAGAGCATCAGTAATGCTTTAATGGAAACAAAACTAGCTTTAAATTAAGGGAATGTACAGTTGGTTTTATCATTAGTTGGCTTTCCAGTTGGATTACTTTGCAACTTTTGGCTTTTTGTGGTTTCAAAGGCTTTTAATGCCAAGGAGGCTGGAGGGTCAAGGACCAAAATGAAAAACATTATCCTCCTCACATGTCTGTCAGCTTTAAGTAAGTACAGTTTTACTTTTTTGCTCTTTGTCATTGATTGTTTGCTGTGTTTTATGTCTTTATTACTAGGTCCCACGTAAAATTTGAATTTGACTGATTTAGCCTGAATACTGAATATGTTTCTGGCTATGTCAAATTATTGGTTGAATCAAACATTTAAACAAGTGTTAATTTGTAGATGTTCTATTGAATGCAGTTAAACGGATATTTTCTATATAAAGGCATCATTAGATCAATCTGTTCTAAATTACCTATTAAGATTCTGCAAAATCTTTAGAAATGCTTTTGTTTGGTGTGAAAACATATCATTATAAGAGTTGCTGTCTGCTTTTTTAATTATCCTAAATTAAATGTTTTTTTCCAGTCCAACCTGCTTAAATCTGTGGTTCTCAATATTCATAATTTAAATGATGTAGGTTTTTTGTTAATGTCCGATACAGGCTTTGGTTTGGACCTTGTGTGGGTTTAACACTAGCTGAGGCACCTAAACCTTAGAACTAACAGAGGGATTTAAAGGTTTTAAAACACATTTAGCATTATAGGTAAATCCTTATGAAAATGTCTTCCCTTTTAACAGAGTTTTGAGTATAAATACAGTGGATGAAAATAAACAGACCGTATTTAAGATGCAGGCGTATTCTTATTGGAGGAGAAGTGAGGTTTTAGATAATCCGTCTTCAACCGAGGCCACAAAAACTGATCCCGACCTTTGACCTTTGCTTTTTTGTTGCGTTAACAGAGCCGTGTGAGCCTGGAGGGGAGGGTATGGACACAATAGTAACCCTAAAAGTCCTCAGACCCCGGTGACTTGACCTTGACACCCTCATCTCCATAACACTGCCCCCTGTCTGCTCTCACACTGAGACCTTATTAAGGATATGTGTTTATAGGGTAATCCCCCTACAGCTGTCCATGACTGTGTCCGACCCCTCGCCGTCAGGCTTTAGGTCCAATATTGATTAACCCAGTCTTTGGATGCATGGAGACAAAGGGTCTGTGGTAGCTGATGTTTCCTGCAAGGACACAAAAATGAGACAAACGTCTCAATCTGGAGGAAGTTTGTTGAGATACACGAGTTTAAACCCAAGTAAAGGTTCAATTTTATGGTCTTAAAGTTCTGTTTAGATTTTTTCCGATCAAATTCAAATGTTGTTTCTCAACAGCGTCTGCACTTCTTTCTAAACTAGGATGAAATGTTCTAGTCTTTTTCAGAGTAGGAAACTGAACCGTTTCACCTATAAAATAGGGATAGGACAGCAGAAACTGACTGCGCCATTTTGGAGCTGTTTTTTTTTTTAAGTTTTTCTCACCTGAGTTTTCATGCATGGTTCCACGTTTAAACCTGGTAGTGCTGAAGCTTTCTCATGATCCTTGAGAAATTTTCACCATTTGCTGAGAAGTGGCAATTTGAATGCTGAAGACTACTGATTCGATAAAGATGATATGCACTGCTAAAGATAAGAAACTAGTATATGGATGTCAAATCACCTTGTTAGCATTTGCCTATTAAGGACAAGGACTGTTCATAAATTTAACAAAAACATCTACAGCCCAGAAAATTAAAATGAACAATAGTGAGTTTACAGATAAAGCTTTTTGGAACATCCATAGTATATTTAAATACAGCAAACTGACTAGAACTTGTAACCTCTGAGTAAGACATTACAATTGAAAGAGATTCAGGAAAAGTCTTCAGGTTTTAAGCCTAAAATTCCCAATTTGAAAAACTTAATCTGATCAGGGAATTGGTGGATGCTTTACTTCTTCCAATTTGTTGTTTTGGTTTCTACTTTGATGAACACATTCAGGACACATGAGTAAAATGCAAATGCATCACAAGTGAAATTGGTAGCAGTATTTTTGAAAATGACAGATCTGATAGGTATCAAGTCAAAACAGAGGTGTGAAAAGAATTAATGTATATTACTTAAGTGGAAGTATAAATCCTACTGTTTAAAAATACTTTTGTAAAAGTTAAAGTATGAACTTAAGCTTTTTACTCAAGTAAAAGTGTATTAGTGCAATTTTTAAAACTTCTTGAAGTATAGAAGTAATGCAGTTAAAATGTGAATTTAAAATAATATAAGCTTCACTGCACCACCCCATTAAAGGAAAGTTTTTCTACAATTCTGGATGATAACTTCCTTATACTTCATTTTCTTAGTTTTATAACTGATGGTAACAGTGTCAAATTTATCTTTGGTATGTGGTGAACAATAAGTTGGGGCAGCACCGAGTCCAACCACACAGAAATGAATCATCTTAATAAAAAAAGTTATTTTGATGATTTAGATTTATTTTAAATACCAACAGGCCATAATGAAAATGAGCTTAAAAGAAACAAAACTAATGAGTCTATATTAAAAATGTAAGGAGTAGAAGTAAAAAGTTGTCTAAAAAATAATGACTCCAGTAAAGCATAGATAGTCGAAATTTCTACTAAAGTAAAGTAGCAAAGTATTTGCATTTTGTTTCTTGACACCTTTAAACCTGCATATATTTTTCATTTCCAACTTAGTTTTGCAGGACTCAAAAGTTCAATGTCACATAGACATGTCTTCAAAAAAAGTTCAAATTTGCATAAAGAAATGAGGACCCCTGCCCCCACATTTTCTTCTTTCAGTCCCCTTTGTTTGGAGGAGGAGGTTGTAGATCTGTGAAGTTCAGGGCCAGCGGTGGGTGTGGAGAATACTTCAGGCTGGACACAGCTACCCCCATCCTCTCCAATCTACATATCCAGGCTTGACCGTTGGGGTCCTCATCGCATCATCAAGCACTGGATAATATTGACGAGGTTTCCTGGCAATTCTAAAACCTCATTATAGTGGCAATATGGCCTTAAAAGAATTTAATTTCTCAGTAGATTCAAGATAATAGGGTGTCAATCATTTGATGCCATATCAACATGTTTGCGTTCCAGTAAAACTTTAGAAATAATTGTAATCTCAAATATTAATATCTACTAACCCAAACTCAATTCTTTCAATATCATTTAATAAAAGTCCTTATTGTAGTTGAAGTAAATTAATGACATGAACATTGCTGATTGTGGTCTTAAAATTTCTGCCCTATGATTTTAGGTATCATAGTAAAAAAAGCTACTTAAAATGTTTAAGTAGCTTTTTTCTACTATTCCTAAATGTTTATTATGAAGAATTCATTAAAATACCTGCCTATGTCCCAGGGGTTGTTTAGGTAGAGGTGCGATACATACACAGGTCATCAGTCTACCACAGTACAACGAAGATATACATAAAAACCACCATACAAGGACAAACTTGCATCGAAGAGAGGCCAGCTAACCTACAGTAACACACATAGTGCACAATACTGGATATTTAGTAAGGTTTGTTCCATTATTATTGACTATCTGAAGAGATATTCTTAGATAAGCAATCTCTCATAGTTGGACTCATGTAATACCAAAGCACCGGTTACAAAAAACATACAAGTTTTCTTCAGTCATTGCAAGAACATCACAGTTTAGCTTACTGAACTACATTTGCTGCTTCTTCTCAATTGTAGGACTTAATTTTCACTTGGCCAGTTGGAAGGGGCGAAAATATTGGTTAGCTGATTGGCCTATGTTGGTGATAGACGGGCCAAATAAAACCAATCAGATCAACGAAGCATATGGACGCACTAACAGAGCGGACATAATGCAAAACCCAACCACAAGCCAGGGCTAACTCTTGCCAAAACTAGTCGGGAGAAGAGCAAAAACATCTTTTCCTCTGAGAAAGCCTCCCAGAGCAGTGTTTTGCTCTTTCTTTAGTGAAGAAATACTCTGTAATTCCGGGATAAAACTTGCTCGATAGCCACGCTTAACGCTAGTTTCATCGGCTGAAGCCGCCATGTTCTTTAGGACTGAACTGTCGCGCTTCTGGTTGCGTCACACCTCAACCCGCCTCAAAGCTAACGCTTTCGATTGGGCGCTCGCTTGGTGAAACGGCTACAAAAATTTTCTTCAACGGAGAGTTCTAGAATGATTAGCGGTGAAATCTTGAAAGCTCGCAAAATCAGGATGGTCTCATGAGGCTATCATGCTAGTGCCTTGGTGCCAGTTCTCTCCTGCCGAACATATGCAGACCTCCACCACAGTAGGGTCCCTGGATGTGAGATGGCAGTAGGAGCATAGCTGGTAGTGACCAACACACAACTGCATTGATAGTAACAAGACTAACAATTAGGTCATTGAAGAACACCTACCTTTCTTCTCCACAGATGTGACAAGTAAAAACAAGGATGCGCCATTCACGAGAACATTTACAAAACATTTCCAGATATGAATATAAATATGAAAATTAAAAAACTGAATTAACAAAATGAAGGAAAAAAGGAAGAATAATAAAACCAGGACTTAAAGTTACAGTAGAGTTTAAAGTAAATTTTTTTCATAGATGTGAGCTATCCATTAATAGTCCATTAGACTGTTTTCACTGTTATGTGAGCTTATAGTTAAATAAAGATAGATTGAAAAAGGTTTGTCTTAATTGTTTTGGATCAGTAATGAAGACAATCAGGCATTTGAAGAAGACATGTTTCCGTTTAAGCAATTTATATCATATATTGCAAAAAGCTAAAACAGAAAAAAGTTCTAACCCACGAAATCATAGCTTCAAATTGGCCATACTTCAGAATTAAACTGTTTAGACAGCCCTCATCAAAAATGACTTATTCAGATAGTAAAACCTTTAGTCTCATTATAGCACAACTGAACATCCAGTGGTACGAAACCTCCCAAACAGAACATTTTACCATATCTTTAACTACCCCCCAGCCCATCTGCTCAGTTGGAGACCGTACCTTTATTCTATGGGTTGAGGGATGGGGGAATCAAAGGTTATAAGGCACTAAAGGGAGGCGGGGTTTAACACTCACGTCTCAGTTGAGTAGGAAGCTGCTTTGAACAAGAAGGCAGATGTTGGCTTTTTTAATGGAGCACACAAAATTGTTGTTTTTTTCTTTTAGCAGCAGATGAAAATGAATGACAATGAATCAGTTCTGATCTTTTTGGGCAAAATTTTAGTGAGGCCAACAAAACTCATGGTTCTATAGGATCAGAGGTTGGAATTAGATAATAAAATACACATACAAGTATCATCTGATGGGATAAGATGAATATAAAACCAATGCTGCAGAAAGTCATGATTCATCGTTTGCGATGACCTCCATGTCTTTGAGGCTGTAAAGCCACCTTGCCATCATCCTAATCTTTAGCTCTGTCCTTTTACATCAGAGGTGTCAAAATTCAGTGCTAAATGGTTGCTGCAACTTTTAGATATGTGTGTGCTTAAACCCACCTGGGTCAAAAAAACAGGTCATTAATAGGAGTCTGGAGAACTAAACTGCATCTGAGGAGGTAATTCAGCCATTTTATTCAGGAGTGTTAAACAAGGGACATCTCTTAAAGTTGCAAGATACGGCCCTTAGTGACTTGAGTTTGATACCCTTGGTTTGCATTGTGTAAAACTTGTAGAATCGGTTTTATCTGGTATTACTTATTCAGTTTAGACTTGATCAGAAATCCTTCTCAGAAACGAGAATAGCAGTCTGAAAAAAAAATAGTGAGGTGGTCCTCTGGGCAGATTGCAGAGATCAATCAAGTTTGATTGTACTTCAGGACAGAACAGAAGATATCAGGATGTAATTTAGAAATGTGGTTCATGCTGTGTACAGCCAGGTCGGGCCAGTTCCATCATATTTAGTACCATTGTCTAAAACAAAGATCTGAAAATCAGTTTTTTTTGTGTGATTTTCCTAAATTCTGTGGCCTATTAACAAACTAGTCTTCCTCTTTTAACCTTATTTTCTATTTTTTCAAATGTACACGACCATTCAAAAGTTTGTGGTCACATTGAAATGTCCTTATTTTTGAAGGAAAAGCTCTGTACTTTTCAATGAAGATAACTTTAAACTAGTCTTAGCTTTAAAGAAATACCCTCTATACATTGCTAATGTGGTAAATGACTATTCTAGCTGCAAATGTCTGGTTTTTGGTGCAATATCTACATAGCTGTATAGAGGCCCATTTCCAGCAACTATCACTCCAGTGTTCTAATGGTACAATGTGTTTGCTCAATGGCTCAGAAGGCTAATTGATGATTAGAAAACCCTTGTGCAATCATGTTCAGACATTTAAAAACAGTTTAGCTCGTTACAGAAGCTACACAAGCTCTCTTGTGATTCTGTTCTAAACGCCAGCGTGTTTTATTATTACAGAAGCATCTGGTTAGCAGCATCTGGATGTCTTGTTTTCTATTAAAAAACAAAAAACAAAACCATGGGCATTAAAAAAAAGTGAAAATCAAAACAGACTTTTTCCACGATTGATGCTTGTTTTACATACCATCTTTTAAAAGTGTACTGTCTCAGTGTTAGATTATAGTATTATAGATCAGATTAATATTCATATAATGACATAAACTGTTTTCCATTCAAAGCAACCTTCTTTAATAACTAACCTTATGGTCATAAACCTACCCAAGCTTCTAGGCTTTGGAAACTAATCTGACCGAGGTCATTGCTGAAATCAGAAAATCTACAAAACTAGAACTATTATTTACCAGATTAACAATGAATATTACTCTACAATCTGTATCAGAAATGGCTCCAGAGTTCAAACATCAGGAGGGATGTTGGAGGAAACCCTGCAGAGAAACCACAGACTTCAGTGTGATTTAGTGGAGCAGAATCCAGAATTGCACAGTGACATTGATCATGTCTCCCTCTAGTTCAAGTGCATAGGTGATTGTCGATGTTTCCCAGCTGCGAAGCGGATCATCTTTTGTTAAGCTTTGGGATTCTTTGCATATGAGGACATTAACCCCGAAAGAAGACTGTGGGTGTCACCATGGTCATAGAGAAAATGGGACAAGGGTGAGGATGTGAGATTTGGTAGCATGGGAAAGTCACCTCTGAGATGGATCTGAAAGGACGGAAAAATTCGGGGGGTTGACTGGAATTATAAAGAAGGGGCAGATGGTGCCCCTGGATGTATGGTGGATGATGGGAACTTTTAACTGGGGTTGCTGGGGGTTGGGTGCAAATAAGCATAGTCACAATAGCATTGTCATCAATGCCCCCGCCTCAATAGAGTGTCTACAAACTTGACCCTGGCAACACTTTCAGTCATTCACTTTTGGAGCCTAAACTTTGGTGTTGTCCTCCTTCGCTGCTTATCTACTTGCATTCAGGAAGATGAAAACCAGGCAGATTCACCAAGACTCACCATAATTCTCCTGTATGACAGGTTTTCCTATGCCAATACTTTCCAAGTCATCTGAACTACCTTTCAGTCTCAGTCTCTCAGTCTAGGCTGGTTGGTTATTACGTCTACATTTTCAGAGCAGGGCATTTTCAGTTTTATAAAAGTCATTGTTTGAACATTTTAAACAAAATAGAACTATACTACCAATTCAAAAGAATATTAATTAATTTCAGTTTAATTAATTTATATAGCGCCGATTCACAACACATGTCATCTCAAGGCATTTAACAGAGACAACTACAGTAAACCAGCTCAATACAGTCAAAGTTTTCTATCTAAGGAAAACCCGTTGATTGCCTGGAGTCATTGACTCCAAAGGTATCCCTCACCCTAAGCATGTTTGTAGCGACAGAGGAGAGGAAAAACGTATTTTTAACAGGAAGAAACCTCCAGCAGAACCAGGCTCTGTGTGAGCAGCCATCTGCTGAGGCCGACTGGGGTTCAAGGAGACAGAAGCAGAGATACAAAAAGGAACACAGCAGCACAGCTGATATTTCTCTCCAGGATGGAGTCACAGCGAAACAGGAACAGACCAGATGAAACTTATATGAGAAAAAAGCAGAGAGAGCAGAACGTTAGAGATTAAATTAACTAATTCTGCAGAGTGGGAGAATAGAGATAGAATGAATCAGAATGATGAAAAAGGGGTCCCTATGTCCTCCAGCAGTCTAAGCCTATAGCAGCATAACTATAGAGATAGCTCAGGATAACCCTGAGCCACTCTAACTATAAGCTTTATCAAAAAGGAAAGTTTTAAGCCTAGCCTTAAAAGTAGACAGGGTGTCTGCCTCACGGACTAAAACTGGTAGTTGGTTCCACAGGAGAGGAGCCTGATAACTAAAAGATCTGCCTCCCATTCTACTTTTAGAAATTCTAAGAACTACTAGTATTAGAAATAGTATGAGTATTCATATTAGAAATGATAAAGCTTCCATGACTTAATACCAACCTTTCCCTCTCTATCTTTTTACTGCAGGTTGCTGTTTGGCCTCAGAATTGTCTTTCATATTGGAGCCCAGTGATGTGATTGCTGTAAGGGATCGTCCTCTCATGCTGCATTGCCAGGTGCAGGGTGAACAGCCGATTACAATCACGTGGCGTAAAAATGGGTTACCTTTACCCTCCAGCCCTCGGGTCCAAGTTCTGGAAAATGGGACGCTGTTAATCCAGAGATTCCAGAAGCGCAGAGATGGGAGTGATGCAGACATGGGCGAGTATGACTGTGCTGCTCAGAATCGCTACGGCATGCTGGTGAGCCGCAAGGCCAAAGTCAACTTGGCGTGTGAGTATTTAAATGTCCCTCAGGAAATTGAGAAGAAAAGAAACATTGCGTGTAAGATAATGGATGGATGGATGGATGAAAAATAAAGTCAGGGAAATCAGCTACATTTAGTATAGGATTTTTTAAATCTGTTTTTTAGATGAGCCATGATAAATCAAGGGGAAACAGTGGCTAGAGCTGGTGCCTTGCAGCAACAAGGTTCTGGGTTTAAATCCCGGCCTTGGATCTTTCTCCATGGAGTTTATGAACATTCTCTGTCTTCCTCTGACAATTGGAAACCATTCTCACATCAGCTCCCATATTTTTGGCACAGGTTTACATTCATCCCCTCCTGCTCTGCTTCTGAGAAAACAGTTAGCAGTAATAAGTTTAAATCCCAATTAGAAAAAAAATTCATATTAATGAACAGGAAAAATGTATTTTTCTTACACCATCATGAGATGCCCTCTCTATTGGTTCATTTTTTAACCCGTCTGTCCCTACTATAAATAAAAATGTGTACCAAAAAACTTTTATTATTTTTTTTATTATCAGGGATATGGGAGCTTTGTTAGATAGGAATAAAATAGAAATATAAGTCAGGAAATGAATGTTATCTAATTAAATAATTTTATTTTCCCTAAATATGCAATCATTGTGAGATTCAAAAACATCAGAGATGGATGGATGGATGGATGGATGGATGATGGATGGATGGATGGATGGATGGATGGATGGATGGATGGATGGATGGATGGATGGATGGATGGATGGATGGATGGATGGATGGATGGATGGATGATAGATGGATGGATGATGGATGGATGGGTGGATGGATGGATGGATGGATGGATGGATGATAGATGGATGGATGATGGATGGATGGGTGGCTGGATGGATGGATGGATGGATGGATGGATGGATGGATGGATGGATGGATGATAGATGGATGGATGGATGGATGGATGGATGGATGGATGGATGAATGATAGATGGATGATAGATGGATGGATGATGGATGGATGGATGGGTGGATGGATGGATGGATGGATGGATGATGGATGGATAATAGATGGATGGATGATGGATGGATGGGTGGATGGATGGATGGATGGATGGATGGATGATAGATGGATGGATGGATGGATGGATGGATGATGGATGGATGGATGGATGGATGGATGGATGATGGATGATGGATGGATGGATGGATGGATGGATGGATGGATGGTGGATGGATGATGGATGGATGGATGGATGGATGGATGATGGATGGTGGATGGATGGATGGGTGGATGGATGGTGGATGGATGGTGGATGGATGGATGGATGATGGATGGATGGATGGATGGATGGATGGATGATGGATGGATGGATGATGGATGGATGGATGGTGGATGGATGGATGGATGGATGGATGGATGATGGATAGATGGATGGATGGATGGATGGATGGATGGATGGAATTTGGATGGATGGATGGATGGATGGATGGATGGATGATGGATGATGGATGGATGGATGGATGGATGGATGGTGGATGGATGGATGGATGATGGATGGATGGATGGATGATGGATGGATGGATGGATGGATGGATGGATGGATGGATGGATGGATGATGGATGGATGATGGATGGATGGATGATGGATGGATGGATGGATGATGGATGGATGGATGGATGGATGGATGGTGGATGGATGGATGGATGATGGATGAAAGATGGATGGATGATGGATGGATGGATGGATGGATGGATGGATGGATGGATGGATGGATGGATGATGGATGGATGGATGATGGATGAAAGATGGATGGATGGATGGATGGATGGATGGATGGTGGATGGATGGATGGATGATGGATGGATGATGGATGGATGGATGATGGATGGATGGATGGATGATGGATGGATGGATGGATGGATGGATGGTGGATGGATGGATGGATGATGGATGAAAGATGGATGGATGGATGGATGGATGGATGGATGGATGGATGGATGGATGGATGGATGGATGGATGGATGGATGGATGGATGATGGATGATGGATGAACCACCCATAGAACCCTTTCTAGTCTTGTTCTTTTGAATGCTCTGTACTGTTGACTGGTTTTCCATTATCTATTGACGTTACCTGAAACATCCCTTTAAATTAGGTACATATGGTGATACAGCATCATCCTACATCAGTAGATTGAATGCAGGGCAGCAGTGTTACAGTCTCTACAGTTGTTTTCCAACATGATTACATCAATTTGAATAAAGGGCTGCATGGAGGAGTTTGTAGAATTGTCACCTTGCAACAAGAAGGTCCTGAGTACAAATACTAGCATGTCGTCTTTCTACATGGAGTTTTCATGTTCTCATTGTTAATGCATGGTTTATCTCTGGGTACTCCCACAGTCAAAAATACCTTTGTTAGGTTGATTGCTGATTCTAAACAGGACAGAATCGGGGCATCTAGAATTGGTAAATCATTTGCTCACATACCAATGCCAGGGCCTAAATTTATCAATTTAAATGCAAAACAGAGTAATACTCCTCCTGACTCCTAAATCCAGCTTTTTTTTGTGTATCCATCATATAAAAAGGACTAAGCAACATAATCAAGTAGGACGATGTGGTTTCTTTAATTAAAGTGTAACATTTTGTTCAAGAACAGAGATTTGTAACGTGTTTTTTAATGCAGGTATTTGTCGTAAATGTTGCACTTGTTAGTTTTCTGTTTAAGATGAAGATCTCCTGGAGGTGTCAGGATTTATTTAGACGTTTCTACCTGTTCTAGATTTAGCAAAAGTTTGATTTCATGGTATTTAAGAAGAAGAAATGAGTTTCTCAGAGAGGCGCCTTGGAGCCTCCTGTGCTATTGATTGTTGCCGCCATGTTATTAGAGGGTCTGACTGTGGGTGAGAAGGTGTCTCTGTAGACATACAGTCTGTGAAGTCAGGAAATGACAGTCGGACATAAAATGTTGCCAGAAATTTGTTTTCTTGTCCAAGAGTTTTTATTAAAAAGTTAAGATACAGAAATCTGAGTTCTCAAATGAAGAAGCCAAATATTCTTGCAAGGAAATCAGTCTGTTTGCCATAGACATTCATTTACCACTGATTGAGAATTATGAACTCGCTAATTAATGTTGTCATTTTTTAAGCTCTACCAAAGTTCCACACCCATCCAGTATCCATGTTTGTGGATGAAGGAGGAGTTGCTCGTTTCCAGTGTCAAATAAATGGCGTTCCTGAGGCCACCATAACCTGGGAAAAGGACAGACGACCTCTGAACACGTCTGACAGCAGGTACATTCATCCACCTCTACATAGGCTGTAACATTAAATCTCCTACAGGAAAGTGATAATACTATAAACCGAAGTTCAATAAACAGACTAATTACTAAAAAAAAAAGATTATCCTGCTACTTTTATATGTGCTTTAATGGTAAAAGAGGAAGGAAATGGTAAATACTGGATTTTCATTTTAATATCAGCTATATTTTCATCCGGTGCTTTAAAAATGGTTGACCTGTTCTTTTAAATCAACCTTCCTGAGGTGAATGTGTTGTAATGTTCAGGTCTGATGTGGATTTTGTTTTCTGGTTCCTTGTGCAGGTACACTCTTCTTCCAATGGGAATCCTGCAAATAACAGGTGTGAGGAGGACAGACTCTGGGATTTTTCGCTGCGTTGCCTCCAACATTGCCAACACTCGCTACAGCCATGAGGCCACACTCAATGTCACTGGTAGGTAAACACCTCATGCTGTTTATGTTGGGAAGACAAGAATCAGTGGGAGCAAACGCAGCCTGTTTTATAGTTAACAGTGATTCATTATTTGATTACCAATAAAATCAATAATACTATCTAAGTAACTATAATGTAGTCCTATGTAAAGTCAAGCAGTCAGAAATCATGAACAATATTTATGGTTATTTATTCATTTATTTAGCGAGAACGGGATGGCTTCTTCCCTCCAGCGCAGCAGAAAGGGAAGCATTTGTTGCTATGGCAACATAGTGAAGCCCCATGTGCGTGGCTTTAGCTCTGTGGCGCAGGTTAACATAACATTCAACATTTGCCCATTTCATAAAACAAATATATACGTTCAAATAAAACCAGAAAACATTGTGGATCTTACATTTTGGAATGAATTATGTGATTTTCATAAACTAACTTAAGTCATTATTTCTTAAAATAGTTGCATTTGTTCTTGAATTTAGAAGGTAAAACACATATTTTGCCAATGGAACAAGAACATTTACATTTAAAATAAGAAAACACAATTACATTGTCTTATTTCAAGTGCATTTTATCTAAAATACCTAATTCTAAGAGTAAAAATACTTATTCAATTGGCAAATCATCTGATTTAGCTACTCAAATTATGGGTAAATTCACTTAAAGGTGGGGTATATGATCCTGGATATACGGTTCCTGCCAGCTACATTTTTGAAAATACACACCTTCAGCCCACCCCACGAAAAACCACGCCTCCAAATTACATGAACGCGCCTGCTGTCAGTCGAGAATGTTCGGATGTTCCCGAGAAGCGAAACAGGCCGAGACACACTCGCGAGTGCACGCGTGACTGGGATGAGGCGAGAAGCTCATGTCTATTACTAGCTAACCACAACATAACAGGCTAACTTCCATGATGGCGTCGTCTTCTCCTAGTACGGTAAGAGTGTTGAACAATTCAATATGGTCGTAAACAAGTTGTCACGGTTGTCATTTCAAGAAGTATTGATTAGGGTGACCAAACGTCCGTATTTCCCCGGACATATCCGTAGATTTCACGTCCTGTCCTGGCGCCCCGGTTTTTTAGAAAGTGAGGAAATGTCCTGATTTCACTGCGCGACGACGCTCCGTGTGACGTAATCCCTGAGCCGCGTCAGTGCAGGCAGCCCTGTTCTTAATCAGAGGCTCTGTTCCAAAACCTGGGCTGCATCCTCCAAGGGCGCGGTCTACCTAGACTGGACCCTTCGAAGTCCTTGAAAATAAGGGAGACCAGAAGAGTTCTGTCTGTAATTCGAACAGGTCCTCCCTTCAGCGGGTTTTACCGGCGTATGCTCTGTTGCTTAGCAACCGTGAAAGTTGACACACAAAGCAGTCACGAAGTCTGTGAACGCGCAGGGGAGGGGTGGGGAGAGCTCAGAGCTGATCGGTTGATGGGCGTGCCAGAAACCAGTAGAAGCTAGGGATGATAGTTACTTCTATTGGTTTTATGCGTTTTCCTCTGACTAACGCCCTCTACACTGACTAAAAGATTTCTGTTTTTTTTCCAAACATTCTATCTCAGTTGGCGCAATGGGCTCGTGAGGAGGTTTTCAATCAGTATGGTAAAAACATGCTCCAGAAAACATCACATACCCCACCTTTTTAATTTGAGAAATTTTTACTTATTTCTAGATCGCTTTTCCAGTGTAGGAGTTGTTTAGAGATTCCCAGGCTTTTATTTTGGTAGTTCACTTTAGATTTTTGGCAACTGAATTTGCATATTGGCTAAATGTTTAGCTAGCACCAAGCTAGCTTTCTAAAAAAACAGTATTTTAGAAGAACAAACTGAAGAAGTCCCAAAGCTTTTTCTGCAGACTTAACAGCCTTTTCAATAGAAACACTGTTGTTGTTTTTTGGGGTTTTCAAGTTAATCTCAACTTACTTTTTAGCAATTCAGGTCCCATATTTTTATGTGTCTCTACTTTCAGTCATCCCAATGAAAATAACTGAGTTATCACTGAAGCCCTTTCCCCAGTATAAGCCTAACGTTCTATTGAATTTGTCACAATACTTTGATAATGCAGCAGTATGATTGCAGAATGTTCAACATAAAAATTATTGAATCCCCTCGTCAGCATGCCATCAGGTTTGGCAAAGCGTCCAGTCAAGAGCCACTGATTCAGCAGAGTTCAAGCAGGGATGTATCTAAAAACTCTAGGACAGTAGATCTTGAGGACCAGAGTTGGAGACCCTCGACATATATTATGGATTATACAGTTTTTTTTGTACCATTTTTTTCTTATTGTTCATGTCTCATGCATATTTGCTTCTTGTTCTTTCTTACCAAAAAGGTGGAGCTCCTAGAACCTATAAGGAGCCAGTCATCCTCTCTGGGCCACAGAATCTTACCCTCACTGTCCATCAGACGGCCATCTTGGAGTGCATCGCTACAGGAAATCCTCGGCCAATTGTTTCCTGGAGCAGGCTAGGTAGACACGGCTTCCAGAGAGATTAAACTAAGCTACGTTTTATAAATCTAATTTCCCCTCATGTCTGTTTCACCATCAGATGGACGTTCTATTGGAGTGGAGGGTATACAGGTCCTCGGGACGGGTAACCTGATGATCTCAGATGTTTCCCTGCAGCACTCTGGTGTGTATGTGTGTGCTGCCAATCGGCCTGGCACCAGAATGAGACGGACAGCACTGGGACGCCTGGTGGTGCAAGGTGAGACCATGAAGAGATTCTTAGTATTTCCAAAAGTCTGCTTCTTTTTGTGTTATCTAGAAAAGAATTGTCAATCAAAGCAATGGCGGATCTAGAAAAAAAATCTTAATAGGTGGCAACCAAGAGACACTTGCTGTTCTGAGGCTGCAGGTTTGAGACCCTGATCTAGCAGATGAGAACCATAATTTTAATGCAGCTAAAACTAAACCTGAAACTTATTAGTTTTAAAACAATTATTAGTGAAACTAAAAATAAAAACTGAAATTGGTCCAGGAGACCGATCAGTTAGTTTCTGTGACAATGCATGTCATCATCATAAACTTATTTAATATTATTTCGCCAGTAGGGTTGAAACAATTCATCAGATTTAATCAAGATTAATAGATTACTAAAAAAAAAATCGTCAACTAATTTTGTAATCGATTAATAATAAACTTATGAAGACTCTAAACGTACTTTTAGCTGACAGAGCAACTAACTAGGAGCACCAATCCTACCAAAATTGTAAAAAAAAGTATACATACATTTTGCATTTAACATAATAAAATATTTGTCGTTGTATATTGTTTTTTTAAATTATTAGGAACTAAAAGATCAACATTATAGTGGCCAGCCGAGAATCACAATATATCGCCAAAGTGGACTTTTTCCCACTCTCTTACCTGAGATACCTCCCCCAAATTCTAACATGGACATCCAACATAGTGCAGCTGTAGTCCTGGCATTGGAACTGGAGGATCAACATCGAATGCCGATAGTGAAAAGACTGTTTGAGAGGAAGAAGAAGATGATGAAGAAGAAGAGTGCCCCAATGGGGGGGTTGTAACATTGCTCACACTTGTGAAAGGCCTAGAATTTGGTCACATCACAGACTAATGCAGGAGCTGAAGTGTGAAAAGAGAATAAGCAACTGTGTGAAATTGCATGCCTTTTGTTTTTCCCTTTTTTTCTCTTTTCCTTCTTTTTTTGCATTTTTTAATTCTTTTTCCCCTGCAAAAAATGCAAACCTAAGTGTTTGTCAGTTGAGAATACATAGAAATTCACTGCAAAAATTGTTCTGAACACTGCTCAGCCGGAACTGAAAGGTGAGGGGAAGACACTTCGGTTTGTTCAGGTTCAGTGGGGAAAATTGATTCTTGAACTTGAAGACAAGAAATGGTTTGTAGACTCACGTTTCTAGAAAAGTGGAAGACTCTTTGACTCCAGTCTGTGTGGGGTGTTCCAGTGTTTGTCTCATTTGGTGGAGGGCGGACAGGGGTTACCCAGAATGCGGTTGTTTGTAGGAGAACGGAGAAACTGCCACTCAGATTTCCTGCGGTACTTGAACGGACTGTGGTGCAGATGAATCCCTTGCTCAGTGTGAGGCTCAGTTGATCCTTCCAGGGAGAGAAGGTCCGAAAGGTCCAGTTTGCAGGATGACTTCCTGCCGAGAGGCAAAGACAAAATAGCAAGAATAAAACTCAGGTTGACAAAAACTCAGTTTGACTCAGCAAAAAACTCAGCTTGGCTAGAGTACCCAAACCTGGCAAACACTCTGGCGTTAAGGTAGTGGCAGTCAGCAGCTTAAGAACACTCTGTTAATGAAGTAACCCTTTGCAGGTGTGTGAGGAGGAGAATCAGGACCAGGCGCCGCCTGGTGGAGGAAGGAAGACAAACACACAAAACAAAACCACACAGACAGGAGTCCTAACAGAGACAAAATGGCTTTTACTGTGGTTATGGTTTGACGTTAGGGAAAACTGACCTAATGTTGCCTTGAGACTATAAAGTCATAAAAAACACAATGCGTGAGAAATAATAGACATAAATAAAGCATGTTTTTTAGAATTTTTCTTTATTCAACAAACATAATTTCCCTTTGGGTTCATGATAGAATCCAGTTGCCCCTTTGTGACTATTTGTCCAGATCAATCAATAAACCTCTCTGGGGAACTGGAGCAGTGATTGGCAGCTTGGACAAAAGGAGAACGGTTGAACTTTAAAATATGCATTAATTTATTGATCATTTTTCTAATCTGAATTATTAGGCTTCTGTTGATTAGAAACGTGACCATATGGGTTAAAAGGCCTCAGGAAGAGCTAAAATTAAACATTCAGGAGTTACCTCTATAAATCTGCTGTTCTTCATCCTAGCTGATTTATGATCATGTCTAATTAGTACTTATTAAGTACTGAGCTCAGCCAACTGTCAGTAAAAAATGCTCTATTTAAAAAATAACAATTTGTAATGCTGTATGACATTTTTTTAAAGATCATGTTTTTAAGGTAGATTGATACAAAAGATCTGTAAGAGGTTTAAACATTTTTTTAATTTCTCATGACTTTAAATGTATTTAATGAAAAACTTTTATTTCCATATGAATGGATTATAGGTCTAAAAAAATAACACCTTTCTTTTTTTTTTTTTTTTTTTAAAAGATTGCTTTTCCAGACGTCTCTAATTAACATATTTAGAATGCATTTTACAAGATTTGATTCACGCTATAATGTAGGTAAATCAGTATTTTTCATGTATTTCACTCTGGAAAGGAAAAGCTCTTTGTTTACACCTTTAAGCTTTTTCTCTCTGATTCTTTCATGAGAAGCGACTACTTGGTACAAAATCTTTAAAGAAAACTTTGTAAGGTTTAGATATTAAATATCTAGAAAACATGGCAACATTTTTTAACAGACCAGGTAGGTTGCACGGATAAAACGGTACCATTGTGAAACTTTAACCTTAACAGGGAAGAAATATTAGAGTTTAATAAGCACATACATGAATCATAAAAATATTCTTTACAACTTCCCCCGATTAGGTAACATTTTCACCGTTTTAAAAACACCTTCAAAACACAATCGTATGTCCAAAAACCCATTCCTATAGTTTCATGAACAGGATAACAGATTGGAAGGAAAAACTTTAAGCACTGTATTAAAAATCTCACAACATCATAGAATCATGGAATTAGCCATCAACAGTCCCCCTGGTGATGTAATCAGAAGATCACACTCAAGATCACAGTTCCAACATTTATCTACAATTTGGGGTTGGTCTAATTAAATAAAGGCTGTTGTAGTTCCCTATATTTCAATTTACATTAGACTAGCTAACCTAGGCCTATAGTCTAATAAGGTCATTTGATCTACTGCCATCCCCACCTAATAGTGACCACTCCATCCTGAGTTACCAGTCGCTAAGTCACATCAGGACAGGCCGTTCTCCACCATTAAACCCTGCCTTCTCTAATAGGTCATAAAAAACCTGGGTGGCACCAGGGATTCCCGCTTTCGGCTAATCTGAGCATGAAACTCTCCTTTTGGAACTGATAGTTACTATTACCATCTAATCGAAGGACCTTTGAATGGCTTTAGGATAAATAACCAGTGATCATAGTGATCTGTATCATCAGCGATGTGTCTGTCTACCTGCCAGCTCCCAGGTTAGCTTCTCTGATTGGTTGATGTGGCGCATCGAGCAGCAGAAGTTCGATTTTTTCACCTCGAGCAGCAGCTGTGTTTGCGGCGCGTCGCACGCGTCAGATGCTTAAATGCTCAAAACGCGCTGCGGGACATTTCGACGCGCATAAACCATTGACTTTGCATGGAAACTAGCTGCTCCTGCTGCTCCTGCTTGGTGTGGATGCAGCTTTAGTGCTTGGGAAAAAAATGTAATTCCTTTTGAGAGCATGAAAAGAAGAAAACAAGAAGAAAAGGGACAAGAAGAGAGGGACAAAACCTAGAACAGATAATGGATGTCTATTCTATTAACATTTCTCTCTCTGTAGAATGGGGCTGTTTTATGTGTTCTCATTCAGAGGGGCCCCTGCCTGTCTTTGCCTAGGGACCCAAATTATCTAAATCCGCCCCTGCATGGAATATCACAGTTTTCTATATTATCTGGCATTCCTTCCAGAATGTATTATTCCTGGTAAGGATAGCTGCTACTGACCTATAGGTTTAGCGAGCCGATGCTCAAACTATTCAGACTAGAGTATTGATGCTGTTATTATGAGAGATGCATATGTCATAAAAGGCGTCAACTGTGAAAAAGTGCAACGCAACCAAAATAACTCCTCAGTTTTAGAGCTGCAGGGACTGATCATCTGATTTACCCCTGCTAGCCTATCATCCACTTCCCAGGTGAGTCCACTAACACTTCACCTGCACAAAATCCAGCTAAAAATAGCTATAACACCTGCTGCAGCTTTCAGTTTTCCAAGTAAAACTATGAAAAGCAGTAGACAAATTTTTTTTTTTTCCATTTGTGAACATTTTGTTTTACTCAGGACTAAATACATACAATAATTGATTAAAAAAAGATAATACTTTCAGTCTTTGTCTAGTCTAGTGTTAAACTAATTCATCCATTGCAGTGCACGTGCAAAAGTCAACATAAACATGCAATGGGTCTAAAAAGTCAGAATTTCACTGTTGCAATGAAGAAACCTGCAGCAATGTCCACTGCTGCAGGCCACGCTTGGTCTGATGTTCCTTTTTGGAAAAGGAATGATTGTTTTGGCTACATTTCCCCACATCTGAGTATACAGTACATCATTTTTTTGTCCTATGAATAGCAAGAAAACAGAAATGAATCCCCCTGATGGTATGTTGTTGTTGAATCATTACTTTCAGGATGTGATCAGAAAATAAAAAACAACCTCTAAAGTCTTTGACCTGCTAAACAATCCCTCTTTCAAACATGAAAATTGTTGTAGCGAAAAAATATAATTCTGTGTAGATTGAAAAATTATTCCGTTTAAAATTGCATTAATTCAGAGATTTATTTACTGTCTATTAAAGCTTAAAGTTTTCCTAAAAGTAGGGATTCTACATTCTGTATTTTTTAGATTAAGATTAATCTTTCCTGCAGTTTTTAGTCTAAAAAGAACAAAATTTATTTAGCAGTGAACATATTAAAGGTTTAATGAACTGAACGAGGAATGGTGTTATTTTGATTATTGAAAACATTTATTCTGCTTTCATGTTGCCTTTGCAAAGTCCACTTTGGATAGAGGTGTCAAGCAACAAAGTACAAATACTTTGTTTCCTTACTTAAGCAGAAATTTTGGTTATCTATAGTAATTATTACTTCTACTTACATTTTAAAAATATACTTCTTAGTTTTTTTTTCATTTCAGCTCATTTTCATTATGGCCTGTTGGTATAAAAAAAATAAATAAATCAAAAAACATTAAAAAAAAATCTTTTTCATCCAGACAATTAATTTCTTAGTGGTTGGACTTGGTGCTGCCCCAACGTGTTGCTCACCACATACCAAAATAAATAGTTTTTCAAGATGATGCAAAGTTCAATTTGACACTGTTACAATCAGTTATAAAACTAAGAAAATTAAGTCAAAGGAGGTTATCAAGCAGAATTGTAGAAATATGTTCCTTTAATAGAGTAGAGCAGTAAAACTTCTGTCCTTAACATTTTTTATTTAACTGTAAATTCATTTTTAATTTTTATTTTAACTTATTTTAAAGCAGTAGGATTTAAACACTGGAAAAATGATCTAGAAATAAATAAAAATGTTTTAAATTAAGTGTATTTCCCCTTAATTTGAGTTGGTAAATAAAATAGTTTGCCAATGGAATTAGTATTTTTTTGTCTTAAAATAAGATATTTAGATAAAATGCACTTGAAATAAGACAATGCAATTGTGTTTTAATATTTTAAATTAAATTTGTCTTGTTCCATTGGGAAAATGTCTGTTTTACCTCTTCAATCCAAGAACAAATGTACTTATTTAAAGAAAAACTAACTGATCTAGATTTAGATTTTGTCCAGTGTACTTCTACTTGAGTAATAACATTAATACCACCTCTGACTTCAGGGCATGATCTTTTCCTTCATTGTTAAAGGAACCTTTATTAGCTTGAGATTAAAAGGTGTATATGTTGAGACACGAGTCACACTCCAGAACAGAGCTGCTTCCTGATGCCTGGTGTTTGCAGAGTCTGCCGGGTTGTGAGTTTTACTTCAGTCACTAGTAGACGTCCATTGTCATGAGCAGAGAACAACATATGGACAGGCAGAAAGAGAGGGGAATATCTAGATTTTCAATGCAAGTGGGGGTAGCAGAGGAAAAGGAATGGGGGTTTAGATTGCCCTGTAACCTCTGACCCCTGACCTGGAGAGAGGGATTATGTCAGTGAAAACGGCAATGGAGTGGGAGGAGGCTGTGCACTTGGGACAGTCAGATAGGGACAAAGGAGAGCTGGTCCTCCGCAGGAAGATGGATCACATCAGTGACCCGCAGCAGTGGACAGCTGGCTTAGCATCACTAAGATATGCTGTCCTTCCATTGTTGTCCTCTCTTCCGTTTTTCTAGACTAGATTCCTTTTAGCCAGCTTGTTATATTTTATCTAATATCAGGTTTTTTATTCACATTTCTGCTGGACTAACAGAAAATGTGACTAGAGTCAAAAATTAAGTTCTGATAACAGCATAGGGAGGACTTTATGAAACAGCGAATGTTCTAAAAAACTCATCCTCCTCAAGGAAAGCTCCAGTTTACTGACATGTTAAATCCAGTCATTCCAGGAGGAAGGGTTTGTTTCTCTGTCTATTTCCTGACAAACATGCAGAAAATGGAAGGTGCTCGAAGTGGAATGTATTATAAGTTGGAAAAAAATCAAAAAATAATTTTTTTTCTTAAAATAAGTGCATTTGTTCTTGAACTGAGGAGGTAAATGAAACACTTTGCAATGGAACAAGACTAGTTACCTTTAAAATAATAAATAAAATTGCATTGTCTTATTTCGAGAGCATATTATCTTGTTTTAGGAGTAAAAATAGTCATTGGAAAATCATTTAATTTACCTAATCAAATTAAGAGTAAATACACTTAATTTAAGAAATGTTGATTTATTTGTAGATCATTTTTGCAGCGTATTAGTTTAAAATTATTTTAGACCTTTACTCACTTGAGCCTTTAATTTAAAAGATATGCTTATTCTTCTATTCTTTATGTTTAGAAGCACTTATTTTATTCATTCATGTATTGCCCAAATGTTTCATAAATGTGTAAACCCTATAAAGACCGAACAGTTTTATTCCCTGGTTTTACCTTTTCACTGTTAAAAAAATTAAATCTCAATATGTCTGTTTAAAATAAGTGCATCTTTTCTTGAAGCTAGGATGAAAGAGACACTTTGCCAATGGAATAAGACAATTTACATTTAAAATAAGAAAAAACAATTGCATTGTCTTATTTAAAGTGCATATTATCTAATTATCCTATTTGAAGAGTAAAAATATTCATTCCATTGGCAGATCATCTTATCTACCTACTCAAATTAAGACTAAATTTATTTATTTTATTGCAGTTTTTGCAGCGTATTAACAAAAAGGACTAATCGATATTAAAGATGATCATTTAATTTCACCTGTTTTTTGCCTCTGAATGTCCAGCTGGATGCAAGGGGGCTTTATTTTTGTGCAGGGGTCATTAGATCAATGACATGCAGAGAGCTGGTCTAAGGTTGACCCTCGTAGGCGAGGCCTGCTGCCTTCCAGAGGGGGAACACCCAGCTGACCCTAAAGCGGGTGATTGGGGGAGCACTCCTTGCTTCTAGTCCGGCTCTGATTGGCCGCATCAGCTGGTGTGTCTTTGTTGGACAAAGGGACCAGATTGTCCTTTGGGAATTCAGAGACACACTTCAACCATCACGTATCAAGGCCATTATGGTTCCTGCATTCGTTTTCTCTTCGAAGTCTGAGGCTAATAACACAAAGAAAATAATCTCTGAAAATAAAACAGGGCGTTCACGGCTAACATTATGATAATAATTTAAAGCAAGGCTAACATAATGTTTTCAATAGCAAATTGCTATCTTTCTGTTTTTCCTAAAAAAATATATTTATAAAGTACCTGATTATTTGACTATTCCATCAAACCATGTACACAGGAAAATGATCTATAAATAAATAAAAATGTCTTAAATTAAGTGTATTTACCCTTAATTTGAGTTGGTAAATAAGATAGTTTGCCAATGGAATTAATATTTTTAGTCTTAAAATAAGATATTTAGATAAAATGCACTTCAAATAAGACAATGCAATTGTGTTTTCTTATTTTAAATGAAATTTGTGTCGTTCCACTGGGAAAATTTCTGTTTTACCTCCTCAATCGAAGATCTAATGCACTTATTTAAAGAAAAACTAACTGATCTAAAATTAGATTTTGTCCAGTGTAAAATATCTGTCCTCATTATTTGTTTTCAGTCGCCTGTAGATACTCTATGTTTTTTCAAATTGTGTTTTCCTTTATTTCCTCTATAGTGCCGTGTTTTAACCAATTAGTTTCTTTTTTATTCTTTTTTAACATTTTCTTAGACTTGCTTTTATGCAAACTTATAAACTGCCAACTGGGCAATATATTTCTTACCATCGAGACATTTTCCTTACACAACAAATTTTACACTAATGTACCCATAACTAAACTGTGGCTAAAACACTTTGAGCTATGAGACAATGAAGATAAAATATATATCTAAAATGAATAAACTGAGGAAATAAAAAACACTGGCTCTAGCTGCACATGGACTAACCCTTGTACAATAATAACAACTAATAACTGATAATAGCATCACTTAAATCAATTTTAAAGTTTCCGTTTGCTGTTCTCAGTAGGAATCATTGATGATCTAGTTTTGATAATAGATCCTCTGAGGATCTGAGGTCTGCACGGTTGGTTTGACAGCTTCACCAAAACACAGCCGTTCCTGCTCATTGCAGAGGAGGATGGATCTGAAACAAAGTTCCCTCGTTTGCTGACCAAGAACTTTACCAGCTATACAACAGAAAAGCTCTGAGACGTAGTGATAGCTGTGGAAAAAAAAAAAAACTAAACCACATTAAACTTCTGTTATTTTCTTGCCATTACCCTTTATATATGTTTAGCTTTTGATTCTCTATTTAAATATACCAACTTTGATCAGTATGTATTGTAGAAATATGTCCTAAAATAAATAAAAACACTACCATGTGAGCGTGGTGTTGTTTATATTCTTTATTGCCACTTTATTCATGTTTTCTGCACCTCGTGTAATCTCTCTTCTCCTCTTCACCCCTTTAAGCTCCACCTGAGTTCCTCCAGTGGCCGCAGTCTGTGTCCAGACCAGCAGGGGGCAGTGCTGTGTTCACATGTGTGGCTCAGGGTGTCCCTGATCCCCACTTAATTTGGCTGAAGAATGGGAAAGTTCTGACCCCAGGACAAAATGTCAAGCTGACAAATAACAACAGGTAAGATGATGGTGACAGATATGGAACTTATTCAAAGGAGGAACTTTTTCTCTCATTTTTAAAAATTTTTTTAAGGTCCACATTTGTGTGAAGAATTTTGCTATAATGTTTTACTGCTGTAACGCCACAATTTTCCCATTGCAGGACAATAAAGGGATTTTTCTATTCTTTCTTTTCTATTTCTACACTTTTTTATTTCGGCTTCACTTGTTCTGTTTTTGATTTTTAAATCTGATTATTGCAACTGTATTTTCTCTATCAAACTTGAGCACATTAGATATATTTTTATCACACTGTCCATGTATAAATGCATATTTAGTTGGCGGTATTTTCTTGTTTTTGACTAAATCCAAAACTATTTCACCGACCTCTTTAGTGTGAATGCTATTATTCTTTATCATTTTGAGTTAAAGTAAACCATTGTATTGCTGTCCAGAAATGTTTATTTATTTACTGTAAAGGAAGGCAGGGCAAGTGCACCATTCTTATATAAACTATCTAAGGAGAATTAGAGAAGATGAAGGTGGAGACAAAAAGAAAAGAGGTTGGAGTTCAAATGAAGAAGGGTTTATTATAGAGGATAAAATAATTTCTAAGTAACTTAAAGATATGTAACGATTGCTCATCTTTACCAGAGGAAAATCCTTTTAAAGTATTTTGGAGCTCAGGTCTAACTGATACTGAGTTAGACTCCTCTTTTTTGATGCATGTGTGTCGTGTTGCAGCACTTTGGCGCTGACCCGTATAAGCTCAGACGACGAGGCCATCTACCAGTGCATCGCGGAGAACAGTGCCGGCACTAACCAGGCTAGTGCCCGCCTGGCTGTGGCTCAAGCTAAGGACCTTCCTGCTGCCCCACAAGGGCTCTCAGCCAGCGCTGTGTCCACCAACACCCTGCAAATAACATGGAGTAACCCACCCACCAGCATCACTGACAGCATCATCGGATATGTCTTACACATCCGTAAGCTGGGAGGTAAGCACACAACTTGAGAAGCTCGAAACTGAAGTTTATGTTTTATAATTTAAATCTAAATGTGTTCATGTTCGGATGTTTTCTTAGAGCCTGATCGTCTGGAGCTGCAGGAAGCCATAAGTAAAGACACGTTTCAACAGGATGTGACCAACCTGGAGGCCAGCACCACCTACTCTCTGTACCTGAAGGCCTACTCTGCTTTGGGGGCGAGCCAGCAGTCCAACAGCATAATCGCCACCACACTAGGCAGTGGTAAGGCCTAACAGTCCTCATGAAACTGGTGCTCAAAGGAAAATACTAAAGCAAAGTATAGTAAAGAGTAATTACTTTTCAAAAGACTTGGAATATATTAAAATATTTGGAGCAACATCATGCACTTTAAAGGAACTTTTCTTTGATTAAAGGGATGGTTCTGTAGAGGTGATGATGTTCGGTAATGAAACAGTTTGATCAGAAGGACCTGGCTGGGTCTCACCTTCTAAAGGATGCAAATGCACACTATTTGTAGTTTTTGCTGTATTTAAATGAATAATTCTACTGTAAGTCATTAGCTCCCTCTGCTTCATTTACACATCTATAAAACCCTGATAGGGACCAAATGGTAAACAGTTTTTCACTGATGTGGAAAGTCTAAGTGTTATACTGGATATCCTGAGCATGCACAGACATATGTAGGTCTGAAATGTAATACCTAAAAGATGAAAATAACAAATAGAATTTCAATTTAAACTAAAAAATTATGTTAAAATAAATTATATTAATCAATGTTCTAATTAGTTCTATGTTTTACTTCTTCCAAGGATTTGCCAGATAATCAAAGTTCTGCAACTAAGCTTAGGGTCTAACTCCACTTGGTGCTGATGAGCAAAGAATATTCTGGAACTATACGAACTAACCTTCGTGGGTGCTTTGATAATAGCAATTCAATTTATTTCTATAGCACCAATTCACAACACATGTCATCACAAGGCACTTTCCAGTTCACCAGATCATCTTAGTCAAATGATTCAAAGTTTTCGATTGAAGGAAAACCAGTTGATTACATCGACTAATTTACTCTTCAGCAATCCCTCACACTAAGCATGCTTGTAGCTTAATAGTGGAGAGGAAAACTTCCTTTGAACAGGAAGAAACCTCCAGCAGAATCAGGCTCAGTGTGGCTGCCATCTGCTGAGGCCCAACTGAGGTTCAAGGAGACAGAAGCAGACATAGAAAAAGCAGCTGTAGACAGGCGGCCCCTGTCCAGGAAACACACAGCCAGGTAGAAGAGCTCCAAGCCAGAGGATGAAGAGAGCACATCCAGTTAGTCACACAGAGAAACAGGACTACACTGGAAAACAGGCCAATCTCCAACATCTAGAAACAAAGGTGTTGATTGCAGCAGCACAGCTGATATTTCTCTCCAGGATGGAGTCACAGCCAAACAGGAACAGACCAGATGAAGCTACTATGAGAAAAAGCAGAGAGAGCAGAACGCTAGAGATTGAACTAACAGATTCTGCAGAGTGGGAGAATAGAGATAGAATGAAGCAGAATGATGAAAAGGGGTCCCTATGTCCCTCCAGCAGTCTAAGCCTATAGCAGCAGAACTATAGATATGATGATGAATAGCAAAAAATAACACATTCACCCTGAGCTAGTCTGTAAGATCGTTACAAAACATGTTAAAGTCTAAAGTAGGAACAGGCTTTGCTCTCTATGACAGAGATTTTAAAGATTCATTAAAAAAATCCTAGAAAAAGTTGCTCCTATGAATCCATGTGAGCAATAGAACTGAATGATTTTGCCAAAAATCAAAAATGTGATTATTTTCAACCAATATTGCGATTTTATTGCAATAATCCTTTGGAATGAGCACAACCATGTCGATGTTTGACTCCAGGATTTCAGTTTTTCCGTAAGCTTGAACTCCTGTTTGTCCAGAGTTCAGTGTTGCAAGATTTTACAGTGAAATTTGCATAAACAAGTTCTTACTTCTACTGAATGCATTAATCTAGGTGCTAGCTACAACCACTGATATCTATTTATTCAATGGATTGCTGATAGGCCATTGGAAGTACACATTACTATGAAGTCACCAGCCGCCATATTGGTACTCCCTAGTTAGACCGGTCAGAATGTTAACAATAAGTGCACTACAGCATCAACAACGATCTCATTTTAAGGGCAGCTTAATGCTTTTAAAATAAAGATAAATTCATAATTTTGACACACGCTGTTTGATAGCACCTGTAGACTACTTCATTTATTGTAAAAAATCATATTGCATATTTAGTATGGAGTCTTTGAAGTCTATAAATCATGTAATATCACATATTAAACAAATCCATCACAACAAAATCAGTGTGTTAATGGAGCAGAATATTACACACACAAAAACACGATCTGATGATGGGCCAAAAGTGCTAAATTGATGATGTACATGGAATATAAATGTACTGATAACATTGTTATGGTAATTACATGACATTGAAGGCATTTTTATGGCAGGTCTCTGTGAAAGTGGGGAGTACCAAGATGGCTGAAGGTGATTTCAGTTTTTTCGGTCTGTCAGCAACCGAGTGAACAAATAGAGATTAGTGGCTACAACTCTGTCTTCCCTTCTTGGTGGCAGCATACACACTTCCATTGTATTACTGCCACCTAAAGGGCTGGAATGAGAAAATTTGTACCTTACTGTTAAAGCTACAGTGTGTAATAATTACAGGGATATACAGTCAGAAATGTAATATATTATACATAACTATGTTATTTATCATCATCTACGAGCTCAGCCTCTTAACCATAATATTTACTTTCTGCCTTAGAATTCACTATTTATAATTACATAGGAGCGGGATCCCCGCAGCCATGGGAGGCAGACATCTTTGTGCTACAGTGGCGCAGAGCCAACAAACTAGCGACATGCGAGATCGCCAAAATGTCACAACGATGTAGAAAAATAACGGGTATATTTATTATCTTAAGTCTACATGAAATCTATACCCCTACACAGACTAATGAAATACTATCTGTAAAATTATCTAAGTAAACAAACCTCATCACTTTGAGAAGGTAGGTGATGCGGACGCCGCGGGTACATTACTTGTCCCGGTGAATCGCCGGCCAGACTGTTGGGGAGAAGCAGTGGGGGAGATGTTCATGTTGTTGCGGTCTGCAGTCTGACCTGCTAGATGTCGCTAAGCCGTATACACACTGTAGCTTTAAATGCATTGTGACTGACTTCCGCGTGTTTGAAAAATAGCATTTTTTAAATTGTGATTATATTGCAAATGCAATTCATTGCCCAGCCCTGGTGAGCAAACAGGTTTCCCTGGAAAAAGAAGAAAGAAGAAAGAAATGAATTGCAGCAGAGGTTCCTATACAATGACTCTTGTTGATTTTACATCAGAATAATATATTTTTCCTGCTGCACTAAACATATTATCACAACCTCCTTTAAGGCCACTTTGGGATTTTGATTTTGCTCTGACTTTTCTCTGTTTATCCAGTACCCTCCCCACCCACTTACTTCACCAAGGTGCTGAACTCCACCACCGTCCAAGTCCTGTGGGAGCTCCCAGGGAAGCCGGGGAAAGTCGAGGGATTCCGGCTGTCTTTTCGCAGAGTCCCCCACACTGACTACCAGGAGCCTGTTGAACTGCCTTTTTATGCCAGCAGTTACACCATATCAGACCTTGGTAAGGCTGTTTGCCCTATTTATGCTATCCTATTACCCCTTTAGGTCAATAGGTTTTCCTTTAACTATTTATCCTTCAAAATGACATGGCAGGACCTCTGGGGAAAGTTTTATCATAAAAATAACAGTATTACACTTTTAATGTAAGGTATGTGCTAAGCTAAATTTGAACCTGCCTCAAACTGGTAGTTGGTTCCACAGGAGAGGGAGCCTGATAACTAAAAGATCTGCCTCCCCCGTTCTCTATTTTAGAAATTCTAGGAACCATTAGTAAACCTGCAGATAGACCGAAGCGAAGTGCTCTGTTAGGAACATAAGAGAACCAATCAGATCTCTGATATCAGATGGAACTTGCCATTTAAGGCTTTATATGAGAAGGAGGATTTTAAATTCTATTCTGGATTTAACAGGAAGCCAATGAAGAGAAGCTGTGATAGGATGAGATATGATCTCTCTTTTCATTTTCATCAGAACTCTGGCTGCAGCATTTTTTTATCATGGATCAGCTGAAGGCTTTAACTACAGTTTGTGGACTTCCTGATAGTAAAAGAATTACAATAGTCCAGCCTTGAAGTAACAAAATGCATGGACTAGTTTCTCAGCATCAAACCTTCTGGACAGGATATTTCTCATTTTTACTGCAATATTCCTCAGATGAAAGAAGGAAATTTAGTAACCTCTTTTGATATGGGATTTAAATGACAGGTCCTGATCAAAAATAACACCAAGTTTTTACTGTATTACCTGAAATCAGTTTAATCCCATCCAAATGAAGTGACTGACTAATCAGCTTCTTTTTTCAGAGACTCTGGTCCAAAGACTATAACTTCTGTTTTGTCTCTGCATTCAGAAGGAGAAAGTTAAGAGTCATCCAGGTTTTATGTCTTCAAACATGCCTGTAATCTCTGCAATGGGTTAGCTTCACCTGGAGAATTGGTCCTAGCACTGATCCCTGTGGTACTCCACAGGTAACCTTTGAGCGTGTTGAAGATCTATCATTAACATGAACAAACTGAATTCGATCAGATAGATAAGATTTAAAACCAGTCTAGTGCTGTTCCTTTAATTCCAACAAAATATTCAAGTTTTCTAAAAGAATATTATGGTCAACTGTATCAAATGCAGCTAAGATCCAACAGGACGAGCACAGATACAAGTCCATTATCTAAGGCCATGAGAATATCATTAGTGACTTTCACCAGAGCTGTTTCAGTGCTATGATGAGCTTCCTAAAGCCAGACTGAAACTCTTCAAAAAGTTCATTATGGTGGAAGTGATCGCAAACTTGTTTGGCAACTACTTTCTCAAAATTTTAGATAAGAAAGGAAGATTGGATATAGGTCTATAATTGACCAAGTCATCTGGGTCAAGAGACGGTTTCTTAAGCAAAGGTTTAGGCCCTGTCCACACGAAAGATCTAACCCTGGCCTAAACGCACACAAACCAGCCTCTCATCATCACACGAAGCCGGCTTTTCGGGGGTCTGTAAATCCATCTTTTTTTTATTCAGCCTTCAGGAGTGGGAAGATTTCAAACGCCGTTGCGATTTCCATCTTTACGCTCTAACCGCATATTTTTCTTTACACGATACGCCATAAGCGCCGCTTCTAAACACGCATGCGCGTACACAGTATCACAACAACAATGGCGCCAGCACTGTGTTGAATGGTTGCAGCTCATGCTACTCACCCTGCTGTCGGGTTATTAACAGAATCTTCTTCTTCTGGAATATCTCCAGGAAGAACAGAGCAATATAGATCGACACATAGTTCAGCACCTGAATTTGACTGAACTACCTCAAAATGGACCCGCGAGGGCAACCATGTATAAATATTAGTGCGCATGCCCAACATTTCGCCGCTTATTTTTGCTTTGGCACCACAGCCACTTACAGGCCTGGCATACATTTTGCAGCTTTTCATGCATTCATGTGTGGACGCCACATTTATTTTACGCCTCGCCTTTACGGGCAAACGCTTTGGAAAAATATCAGCGTTTCGTGGTTCGTTTTGACTTCGTGTGGACGGGGCCTTAATTACAGCAACCTTAAAAGCTGGAGTTACATAACCCCGAAAATACTGAATGATATGAAAGTGTAAAAACCTAAAAAAGGAGGAAACCTAAACAGAACCAAAAGGTGCAGAACGGGCAGAATCATGAGACTCTGAACCAAAAATGATCTCTATGTTTAGGTATGTTGCTACGGAGGAGCTTTGAATTTTGAGTCAGATAAAAAAAAATTAGCTTGATTTTTTTGGAAAAAATTTAAAAAGTCTATTAATCATGTATTTATGGAGGCGTTGGCCTAGAGATTAGACAGCAGGGTATTTATTTCCTAAACCCCTAAATTTCCTGGACCCAAAATGATTTGAAGATAAATAATTTAGCTGCTTTTTGATGCAATACATTTTTTTCAGGAATTCAGTTATTTAGTTATTTAGTTATAACTCTAACTCAGTAATGAAGACATAATGGTGCATTTAAAGCAAACACTGATGGAATTAATCCATGTAGCCTCTTTAATGGTAAATCCCTCATGGATGAGCTTCAACTTGTCTACATACCAAAGTTGGCCTATTGAATGACTGAAACTGCAAAGCTCGATAGTTAAACATCTTATTTACATGAATTCACAATTTCTGTTATCGTATCATCTTATAGTATTATGTTTTATTTTGAAAATGTTTTAATATAGAAGGTATGTCAGTAAGTATGCAACAACGATAATTTGACCTCATCTTACAAATGTCTTGCTGACTGTGCATAAAGTGAAACATGAATCCATCACTTTAATTTATTATGAACCAATTATTGTGATATAAAATGAGATCATGTAATCTAAGATTAGTTTTTTCAGATTTGACTAGATAATGTCTTATAAAGTAACTTGGCTAGGAATTATTAAAACTAAGGGGCCTTTACACAGGCAAGCGGAGGGGCAGACTAGTGGGTGCATGGGGCTCAGAACTTGGAATCCTGAGGTTGTGAGTTCGAGCCCCACTCCCACAGACTGCCACTCTGGGTCCCTGAACAAGACCCTTAACCCCACACCGCTCCCCAAGCTCCCCACGATGGCAGCCCACTAGGGATGGGTTAAATGAAAATACAAATTTTACCAATGTGAGATGAATAAAGTTCAAAAGTAAAGTATATTTACTTGATTATTGTTCATAAGTACTTTTTTGAGTATGAGAGTACTTAAAAACTTCACTCCATTTTAAAAAGCTTAGATTTCTAATCAGTTGTTGCTGTTTTTCTTTCTTGAAATGCATTTTCATCATATCAGATAGCAGCCTTTAGGGCTGGATCTGAACGCCACCATCAAATAATTTCCAGAAAATTATTATTTTTTTAACTTAAGAACTTTCTGTCAAATTACATCATAACCAATTTGTTTAAGTTAAATTAGATCATTTATTTGCATCAAATTTGATACACTAGGCGTTTCTGTATAATCTTTTATACATTTTCTGTTCACTATGTGCGTTTTATTGTGTAAGTCAGGCTTTTCAAGAATAAAAATATCAAACTGATGATGCAGTGGTCTGAAAAAGTCATGTATCAAATATGATCCAATTGGGTTTTTAAATTACTTTGAAAATTATACGGAAATTTAATGATATAAATGCATGCACTTTTGAATACTTAAGTATTTTCAAAAGTGAGAACTTCAATACTTTAACTTGAGTAGATGTTTGATCAAGTAACTTTTTATTGTAGTGACTAAGCTTTGATTTTGAGTATCTATACTTTTACTCAAGTACTACTGTCACTCATTAAGTCATTCTTTGATTTTCAGATCACCTTAGAAAACTTATTGAAATTGAAAGGATTTAAGAAACTATGCAACCAAAACCATAACATTAAAAAACACTGAACTAAACAAAAACCGGAACCAGCAGGAATCCAACAAAACCAGCATGCAAACACTTAAACCAGACATTGATGTTATGAAAATATGTGTATATTTCTGCAAGCACTGGATGCATTTAGATGAATGAATATCATGTTAATTCAGGTTAACATGTTTTGTAGCAGTAAGCCAAAATATTTTCCCTTTTTAATAAAACTATAACTAACGCATAACTCCCTTCAGAATCGGGAGCTGTGTACGAAATCAAACTGGTGGCCTACAACGGAAACGGAGAGAGCGACGGCACCAAGAGGTTGGTGTCGCTGGCAGAGCAAGGCATAAGTGATCAGATCAGTGGTAAGTCTTCCATCAGAGGATGCAACAGCTTTTAACACTGTTTTACACACTATAAAATGTTTAATAAAATAAAAATGTTCAATACACATCTTCCTTTTACTTTGTGAAAGGAGGGAACAGTTTATGTCAGTGCAGGGATTCTGAAACCTCTTTGGGCAGCATCGTTATTGGCATCCATATTGGCACGGCCTGCATCATCTTCTGTGTCCTCTTCCTCATGTTTGGATACCGTCGCAGGTGAGCGCAAACACGCATTTTATTGTCTGTTCTATAACGTTTATTACTTCCACTTGTTGTAAAAAACTTGTATAAAAAGAATCATCTTTAAAAGGCAAGCTGCGTTTTGATTAAACTAAATCAAAATGTTGCTTGTGTTGAGAAGCAGGCATAGGTCCTCCAAGTTTAAAAAAGCGCACTTGCATGTCTACTTAGTCTGCATCTCTGGTAAATCCTACAGAGATTATCTGACCTCCAACCAAGATCTCAGAAATACTGATTGGATTGATGAAAAACTGAGCATAGGAGGGCATAGAGATGAACTGTGTGTTGTTTAGCAAATATTCTGTTGGAAAAGAATTATTGCAAAGAGAAAACAACAGACAGTCATAGAGTGAAGCACTACGACTGCCATCTGTTAGTCAGGAAAAGGATAAAAAATTTTATTATGACCATTGTTTACTGTTATTCAATTGTAGTCGTTCACATTTTACATTATATTCAGTTTATTTATCTAAGGCCCACATCAGACAGTATTGGCAGCTGTAGCCCTCTTAACTGAATTAAAATGAATCTGAGCTGGACTAGAAAACACTAGGAAAAATCTCCCTTTTTAGTTTCTCATTTGTGGTTATTTGTCTATAATTCTTTCTGTTTTGATTTGCAGTTTTTTTTGCAGTAAAGGGACTCAGAACAACTGGCCAGTACCAAGAATCCATGCAGGACAAAACAACAGCCCTAAAGAAGGAGCGAACTACCCCCAGGTGGAGTCTGAAGCACAGGTGCTTTTTTTTAAACATTTCTCAATACATTCATACATGAGAAGAACCAACCACATTCAACTTCTTGGAGTTTTGAACAGTATCACCTATAAACCACCTCCTAGAGTGTGACTTAGCCAGTGTCCTGTCAGACCAGCATACCCATAGTCAATACCCGTTTATCCCTTTAGTTTATTTATTTATTTTGACCCTTTAGTTTTGTACGAAAAACAAACTTTAAACTACCTTAATGAATGTGTATCCCTTTAGTCATGTACAAAAAAACGATTTAATTACTTTTTTTTTTAAGCGTATGGCAAACAGCCACATTTTCCCTCCTAAAAAAATATGAACTATTTGTCCATCTCGCTTCATTACTATTGAAAAGTAATTTATAAAAATCACAGCTAATATTCCAGAGGCTCTCTAAGCCCCTTGCATTTCTTATCATTTATGTTTATAAGTTATAGGATGTTTTTGGTTGTGTGGAGAAGAGGCAAACCACAGACAGTAGATGTTCAGGCTCCAACTTTAACGGAGGTCTGAAACTCCATCCCAAATTTCTCTTTGCAGGAAGACCTGACTGTTATCTTGCATAACTCTATTGGGGCTCAGCTTTGTAAAGGCATCTGCAACCATGCACTGATAATTACAGCATGAGGAGCAGGTGGAGTCTAAAGTGGGACTTTACCTGTCATAGAGAAATTTAATCAAAATGAATTTACAGTAAAACCAAAGGAAGGCTAATGGTTAGTAGGATTAAAGCCCCTGATCTGTCAGAACTGAGCTTTTTAAAAAGGAAAATGAATTTGTTCACTGTTTTTCTAAAGTGGTCAACATCAAAGGGATGACTAGAAGTTGTGTCTAATGAGATGGCAGGTTTTATCTCTCAAAAACAAAACAAACACAAAATGTAGAAGCAGTTAAAATGATTGTTTGATAACATAAAAGATAAGTTTGATTTTAATGGGGAGATCTGAGGATACCTGTATGAACCAGAATATACCACAAAGGAACGGATAACGAACTGCGAGTGAGCAAAAATTAGTAAATAAACTCAACTTTACTCAAATGGCAAAATGACTTATTTTCTATATCACTATTCTGTTCCTACTGTCCTACCCAGTCACATTCAAACACTGAAATGTGAAGATCAGGAAGAATCTTGAAGCTTAAGGCAGGTTTATATCACAATATTATTTTGCAGGTCTAATCTATTTCCTGTTGGATTGGCTCCGAATAATGTCGACACCCCTCCCATCGCAAATAAGGCAAATCCAACACGTTGGATTGTCTTGGTACAATATACTACACTGCAAAAATGTTCTGAAACTCAGTAAAAATGTCTTAAAATAAGTGTATTTAACCTTAATTTGAGTAAGAAAATAAGATGATCTGGCAATGAATGAGTATTTTTAACCTTTAAATAATGTGCAGACCTGCATGGTCACTGCCTGCGTTAAGTTTTTCTCACTAGCTGCACCTGATGCTGCTGTAACAAGCACATCACTCACTATCAGTGTGAGATTCAGGATCATTTTTCTTTCCACCACAGCAAACCTCCAAATCAACCTCCGTTGGTGTCTAGTTCATTTTAGGATGCCTCGGTCCACACTAAACAAAAGCTATTATCCCGTCATACTTGGACGAATTCACTCATTAAGAGTTACTAAATTATAAAATATCAATAATAACTTTAATTCATGTCACAGCTCTTTTAATGATGCCTGCTTTGTGTTTATTCATACCCTGTGAATATTGCTAGCAGAAGCAGTAGAACATGTAGAGACACATACATGAATGTATGATGAGATTTCCTGTCTGACAGCTAAATGTTCTGGTTTAATTTGTTTAAAATTTCAAAATGTGAACCAGCCTTTAGTGTCTTTCTCAGAGATGCACAAAAAAGGAAAACCACTTAAATACGATAAAATCCTTTTCTAGCTGCTATTGTTTTTCCCGATCTGAATGATCGATTGTGTAAAATGATTTTATGAGTATTTTATGACTGACTGAAATGACTGTAAGATTCATATAATTCCTGTTAAGCGATTGTGTTTTCTTGACTTTTGCGATCTATGACTCTCCCTCTCAACAGATGGTGTGTCCTGCACGTTGCCAAGTCATCATTGAGCAGCATCCATCTGGCGTGTCTGGCATGGGAACTGGCTGACATTGGTCAATATTATCACTTAACCTTAATTCCAACTTGTCCCTCCACTCCCGTTTTTAAGCTGGTATATATTCACTAAAACCCACTGCTAGTGCTAGAGTGTTGGCTTGTGGAATAAGATCGATCCCGGTGAGTTACTACCCTGAGACCAACCTCCACCCCTACCTCAAACCAAAGCGTATCGCCTTCATGGCCTTTATTGCACATGTGTTTCTATATCCTACTGCTTGCATGTGTGCTGAGAAACATTCTCCTGATTAGGACAGCATTAGTTTTGTATTCACACCAAAGACATGTCAATTTTTCACTAAGAGTTTGTTCCATAACCAAAATATTTTATCCTCCAAATTTTTGGTGGGAAATTGGACATGTCAGTGCACTACGGATTGAAGCCTAAACCTTATTTTGTTGTATGACTGAGAACATATTTGGTGTTTGTTGCAACAGTTTGTCCTTTCAACTAAAAAATATGTCAGCCTCTGCAAACATCTTCTAGGAAGGTTCGACTGATAAAAGCTTTTTTTTTAAATAAGAAAAGTATCCAAACTAGAAAATGTTGATTCGTTTAACCCAAAAGTCAGGTTAGAAGGATTGGAAGATTTTCTCCAAAGATAGCTACCTCAGTCTGATACAGTGCTTTATGGTAATCCTAATAATGCTGCTTCTGTTAGCTAACCTACCAAGTGAATCTATATTTTTAAAAGTTAATTTTGACAAGTGCCAGTCACTGTACCATGCCAGTCACTGACCAATCCTGCCCAGGGTGAATGATTGCCATGGAGACCAAACATTGTTGGAGTGTTTCCTGAAAAAGCCCAAAGCCTTATTGCACCAGAAGATACAACCTGATGTTTCCTTCGCCTCCTTACCATGAAGGAAAGATGTCTGTCTTTTTAAACCTCTTGATTTAAAGGCATCATCAGCTGTCTCATTTCATGGGAAATATGGATTGCCAGTAGTGCTCTGTCAAACGTTTAAAAATCACTTCATTGTTCCACCAATATGCTTTACTGATACCAAGAGGCCTACCATGAACTTCAGTGACTAAGTGAAGTTTCACGGTGAAATGGACCTGAATGCATGAACACCAGGAAAGCCTTTCCAAAAAAGATCTATGAAAACCAAGCTGAAAGATATCCAAAGATGTAAACTATTGGTTGGTTTTCTTTACGTTACGTTCATTCTGCATCACATGTATTAATTTCCTTTCAGTTACAGGTTCTTGTAGAACCTAAAACAAGTGAACCCTGCTTTTATTTCTTCTGGAATAATTTAAAAACTTTTTGATGTTTGTTTTTTTTTCTTCTGCTTAACCCAGAAATGTGGAAAATGTATTTTTGTGATTTAATTTTCTTTCTTAAGAATGACCAAATGCTTATTGTATAGTTTTAAAAACCCTTTCAACGCAGAAGGAAGGTTTGTGTTGGAAAGTAGTTGAATTTTTGCCAAATAATTGTTTATCCTTAAAAACATGCAACCAAAAAACAGTTTTGCCATTCCAAATTCTTTCCTTTAATACGTTTTGCTGGCCAAAGCACAAGTTGTTGCATACAAGAATAAAGGTATGCATGGATGGTTCACACAGATAAACCCTGAGGGCAACAAAATTGCAGAATGGGCTGTTTCTAAAAACAGGTTTTGGTAGTTTACCAAAGAAAGCTAAACCAAATAAATTCTTTCTACGCTCATACATACAGTATCAATGTCCTTTGCTTGGCATTTGTAATATCATATGAAGTCAAGTATTGCTTTAAAAACCTAATATTCTTTTAAATGGACTGCATGCTCGATAAGAAGCTTTTAAAAGCTTTAGGGTTTAATCTTGCCATTTATGTGTCTGAGGCTCAGCAGAACGTTGGAAATTAGGCCTGTTTTCATTATTTCATTTGTTAACTAAAGAAGCTGATATACCAATGTGAAACCAAAAAGTGAATTTATGGTATATAACCCAAAAACTCCATGTGTGTTTGTAGTTCAAAGAGTCGTAGAGGTTCAACTAGTCGTTTAAATGAGAAACATGTTTCTTGTTTTTGAAATGGTTCTTTTCTGTGTACACTTCAAATTTGTTTTTTGTTTTTTTATGAAAGAAATGTATGTTTTCTTTTAAAGATTTGTGATTCTTCATTTTATTTTTGTAATATTTAATGTTTTGTTGTAACCCAGCTTTAACCGTGTAGAGTTACTTTGTAAGTTTTCCAGAATTGGAGATAATTTAAGATTTTTTTTTTTCAGATTTAACTCACATTTTTACATAAAGAACCAGATAGTGAAAGAAAATGAGTAAAATATCTATAAAAAGTTAGAAGATTTTAGAGAAGTAGAAATTGACCACTGTTGAAAAAGCTTTAATTCTCCTGCTGTATGTTTTTTAAAACTTGCTGATGTAACTACTTGCTCTCTAAAGCTTTACATTGTGCCATTTTGGCCCAGTTTTGGCCTTTGGCCTAAAACAAAACTGGATTTGGAAAAAGACAGAAATGCAGCTTTAACTAAAAACCAATGGATTTCCCAGTTATGTTTTACAGTTCACATTTTTGACTTTTAGAAAACCCTTTTTATACAAAGCACACAACCTGATCTTCAGATTTCTATTCTATTCCTAGAATAAACCTGCAGTAGCATACCAAAAAAAGTTAAAGAACAATCCACTGGACTTTGTTTCCAAGTTTGAAGACGTTTCGCTTTCCATCCAGGAAGGTTTTTCAATACAAAATGTCAGCAATAGCGTTGAGTTTAAAGGCTTCGTACAGTAGTCCAACAAGGCCTGGTTTTTGTTTAAAAAACATCCAAATTGAAACAGATGATCAGGTCCATCCCTTTGGAATGGGGCTTATTTTGTTAACGCATGCAATGCCCCATACCTGTCTATGTATCTGAAAGGGGGGTCGTTAAAGGGAATTGCTGTCTTGGCTAAATAGGCGAGGGGGTTTTCAATTTGCATGTTTCTAAACAAAAACAAGGCTTTGTTGGACTACTGTATAAAGCCTCCAACTCAACGCTATTTCTGACATTTTGAATTGAAAAAGCTTCCTGGATGGAAGAGAAAACATCGTCCACAAACTTGGAAACAAAGTCCAGTGGATTATATTTTTTATTTTTTTTGGGAATGACTATGACCTTAATGACTGGGAAATCTCACCAGCATACTGCAGTAGCATAATTTATCCTCCTCGAATATTAGTGGCCTTATAAACAACTTTCAATTCACAGCAAGAACAAGTGCTGTACTTCACTCATTTGTTCATTGAACTCACAGAGAATCTGAGAGGCTTCTTTTATAGATTTGGACATTTATGTTGAAGCAATGTATGTAGTCACTCTATTCAATTGTAGAAACTTTATTAATATAAGAAAATCCCAATGATTTTCATTTGTCACACATTTTATCTACTTATTAAACATCACAGACTCCGAGAGAATTTGTTGTCATTTTACATTTCCAGAACCCATATTTATATATACAGCATGTTCAAAGCTTATTTAACGAAGGCTAACATATTGTGTATGCCAGTAGGTTCATAAACAGATTTTTGTCTTGCATCACTCAAGTACTGAGTTCCCCAAAATAGGCTTGGATAGTTTATTATAAAGTTATATTTAAGTTGAATATATATATATTTGTACAGCAGTACAGTGAGGTTTTTTTTTTATATCAAACTAAGATGTTTTAATCTCTAAATAATTTATTTTCATTTTTTCAAAGAACCCTGAAATTCGATCCAAAAGTATTCATGCGGTAAGTTTTGCCTGGTTGGTTGACTAAAATGTAAGATGACAACAATTTCTTCAGTGGTTGTGTCAGTTTCTGTTGGATTTAAGTTTAAGCTCTTATTTGTAATTTTTATTCTAGATTTTGAAAGAAATAGACCTGTTTGTTTAGAGCCTCAAGCATTTTATTCCATCTAAACTCATATGAAAAAAACAGCTGTACTTGAATGTCTAACAGCTGTTGACTTTTTAAAGTTTTATTTTGACATGCCAAAACCAAATAAAGAAATCTAGCTAAAGTTCTTTGTGTTTTGTCGTTTTTTAACAAGACTAACAGGATTATCTCAAGGAGATGAACAAGATGAAAGTATCTTGTTGGTTATATGGTTTGACCCTTGAAATGAATACTGAATACTGCATGGCAGCTGGATGTTGTAATAAATTGGATAAAAATGAAAAGAAAAATGTGTAATTTCACCTTTCTGATTCCCGATCCTCCACGGACGGGTTGGTCGCTGGATCGCCAACTTGAAGAGGGAGGATTTGCCATCGAACTTCTGGCCAGAGAAAAACCCGTAATATGTAGCCAACATTTGAAGAAGAATGTTTTCAAGATGACTTGAATAATAGCGCGTTGTGACAAACACCAGATACAGCACTGGGACTTGATCAACAGCTTCATACCAAGCACCGCGGACGCCACTAACCAGTAGGTGGCAGTAGTGTTCTTTGACAAACATGGATGCCTCCAGTAAAGCACATTTACATGAAACCTCTTAATTGAAAAAATGTATCATTTTTTGAACAGTATTTTTGATAATCATATTGACTTATGTTGCCATACAGAATCTTGGCTGCAGCAAAAGCATTATGTGAGCATAAATGAGGCAACTCCTTCTAGTTATTTAAATTTTTCACAAATCCAGAAGTTCTGGGCGAGGAGGAGGAGTAGGAACAATATTTTAGTCTGACTTGATGATTACTCCAAAGGCAAGTTAATAATTACAACTCTTTTAATAATAATAATAATAATAATAATACATTTTATTTAAAAAGGCGCCTTTCTGGACACTCAAGGTCACCGTACAAAACATAAAAAAGTGTCAGAAAAAAATAAAAATTATAATTATAAAAACATTTAAAAACATTTAAAAATACAGAGGCTGTGACAGTGAAATTGATATTTTTAAAGAGAATAAGCAATCTTGAACAGATGGGTTTTGAGTTGTATTTTAAAATGGAGAATTGAGTCCGTATTTCGAAGTTGGGGTGGTAGAGAGTTCCAGAGGCGGGGGGCAGAGCGGCTGAATGCTCTGCTCCCCATGGTGGTGAGACGGGCGGAGGGGACAGACAGGTGCAAAGCAGATGAGGATCTAAGAGCACGGGAGGGGGTGGGAACATGCAGGAGGTCTGACAGATATGGGGGGGCAAGATGGTGAAGTGCCTTGAAAGTCATCATGATAATTTTATATTGAATGCGGAACTGTATGGGGAGCCAGTGGAGCTGTCGGAGGACCGGAGTGATGTGGTGGATAGAGGGAGTTCTTGTTATGATGCGAGCAGCTGAGTTCTGGACCAGTTGTAGTTTGTGGAGTGATTTCTGAGGAAGTCCAAAGAGGAGGGAGTTGCAGTAATCTAGTCGGGAGGTGACAAGGCTGTGCACAAGTATGGCAGTAGTGTGTGGGGTAAGGGAGGGACGGAGGCGGTTGATGTTTCTTAAGTGGAAGTAGGCAGACCGGGTAATGTTATTTATATGGGATTGGAAAGATAGTGTGCTATCGAGGATGACACCCAGACTCTTAACCTGGGGGGAGGGGGAGATGGAGGAGCTATCAATAGTGACTTGGAAACTGTCGGTTTTGGAAAGAGTTGATTTGGTACCAATGAGGAGAACCTCGGTTTTACTACTGTTTAATTGAAGGAAGTTGTTGGTGAACCAGGCCTTTAATTCACAGATGCAATTTGTGAGGGAGGCGGGCGGAAGAGAGGACGATGGCTGCGTGGTGAGGTAGAGCTGGGTGTCATCAGCATAGCAATGGAAGTGGATGTTGAATTTACGGAAGATATTGCCAAGGGGAAGGAGGTAGATGATGAAGAGCAGAGGCCCCAGAACAGAGCCCTGGGGCACACCTGAGGTGACGGGGGAGGGGGTGGATTTGAGGGTCTTCAGTTGAATGAACTGAGTGCGGTCAGAAAAATAAGAAATAAACCAGTCCAACGGAGTGCTCGTGATGCCAATGGAAGAAAGCCTACTGAGGAGGGTGGTGTGACAGATGGTGTCGAAGGCTGCACTCAGGTCGAGGAGGATGAGGATGGTGAGTAGTCCAGAATCAGATGCCATGAGGAGGTCATTGGTGATTTTGATGAGTGCTGTTTCAGTGCTATGGAGTGGCTTGAAACCAGACTGAAATTCTTCATACAGGCTGTTGGCACATAGGTGAGAATGGAGCTGGGAGGCAACTGTTTTTTCAAGAATTTTGAAGATGAAGGGTAAATTGGAGATAGGACGGAGGTTGTTGAAGTTGGTGGGGTCGGCACCAGGTTTTTTTACAATCGGGGTGATGGCAGCAGTTTTGAGAGGTGTAGGGACAGTTCCAGTGGTGAGGGAGGAGTGGATGATAGCGGAGATGAGGGGAGCCAGAGAGGGAAGGCAGGTTTTGACAAGTTGTGTTGGGAGGGGGTCCAGTTGACAGGTGGATGATTTGGATTTCCGGATGAGCTCTGTGATTTCCGAGACAGTGGGAGGATGGAAGGAGGAGAATAAATGTGTAGGCGGGGGGAGATCTGCTGAGTTGTTGAGATGAGCCGTTGATCCAAGGTTCTGGTGAATGTTCTTGATTTTTTCTGTGAAGTATGACATGATGTCATTGCAGAAGGAGGTTGTGTAAAGGTGCAGGGGGAAAGGGTCCTGGGGTTTGATGGTATTGTTAAGTATAGAGAAAAGTGACTTAGAGCTCTGTTGATTGGCAGTGATTAAGTTGGAGTAGTACTGTGATTTGGTGCTGGCAATGGAGTCCTTATAGTGCATAATGTGATTATTGTACATTTCTTTGTGTATAGTAAGACCAGTTTTTCTGTAAAGTCTTTCAAGTTGCCGTCCTTTGGTTTTCATGCTTCTGAGATTTGGGGTGTACCAGGGGGAGGAGACAGAGAAAGAAACAAATCTATTTTTTAGAGGAGCAAGTGAGTCAAGAATATTATGGAGACCAGTGTTGTAATGAAAAACCAGATCATCAGGGGTTAGTAGATTATTGAAGTCAAGGAGGCAGGATGAGTGGATACTTGAAATAAGGGTGGAGGGATCAATTTTCTTTATGTTCCGGAAGGATATGAGGCGGGATGTTTTAGAGACTGAGAGAGTAAGATTAACTGCAAATGAGAGGAGAAAATGGTCACTTATGGGGAGTTCATCAGATGTTATGTTGTGGGGGATGACACCAGAGCAACAGATTAAATCCAGAATATGTCCTTTGGTGTGTGTGGGGTAGTGGTGTATTGCTGACATCCAAAACTCTCTAGGCAGGAAGTAAAGTCTTTGGTGAGAGGCGAATTGGTGTTGTCCATGTGGATATTGAAATCACCCAGCAGAATTAAGTTTGGTGAGAGAGAGGATAGGTGGGTGAGAAAATCAGCAAACTCAGTTAAAAAGGCACTATTCGGTTTTGGGGGGCGGTAGACTTTTAACCCTTAATTTCACTCAACCAAATCGCAAAGCAAGAAAACTATTTCTTTTTGTAACTTTGTATCGTCCACCAGGTCCTTTCCCTGAATTTTTAGATGAGTTTACGGAGTTCCTTTTTGATTTGGTATTACATACTGACAGGGTCATCATAGTGGGAGATTTTAACATCTATGCTGACATTGAAGTTGATAGCTTAAGAGAAGCCTTTAATGCTGTCTTAGACACTATTGGCTTTGTTCAAAATGTGTATAGTCCCACACATTCTCAATTCCATACTTTGGATCTTGTGCTGACATATGGCATAGAATGTGAAAAGAAACAGTATTTCCTCACAACCCTGTCTTCTCTGACCACTTTCTAATAACCTACAGGATTACTTTAACAGAGTTCTACCCCCAAAAGAAGGTTCCACTTTCGCAGATCATTATCAGATGGTGCAGTTATAAATGATAAAGAATCTGTTTCACTTTCTCTCTCCTCTGTGTCACTGAGCAGTGCTGCAGAGTGGAAAAGCTTAGCTTATTCCCCTTCACAGGTTGACTAATTTGTTGATGGGGTTGCTAGTTCTCTGCGTACTGCCTTAGACAACGCAGCTCCTTTGAAAATGAAAACCTTTTTCTGAATCCCACATGGTAGCATGGCATAGACAATTCACGTTTGCAGTTTGAAGAACACCTGCTTGCTTCTGATGATTCATTTGGCATAAGCACAATTTTGACAAATGTCTAACCAATGAGTGTTTGCGTTATGGGATGACTCATCAATCACAATAGTTTTCACTAGATGTGGATGGAGCCAATGATCTGCATTGATGGAGCACATGCACGGAAATAAATATTTATAAACTTTAAACCTAATCGAAGAGTAACGACTACGAGTAACGCTTGTTTTAAAAATGTAAGGAATAGAAAGAACAGATACTTGTGTGAAAATGTAATGAGTAGAAGTAAGAAGTAGGAAGAAAAATAACTAATGGAGTAAAGTATAGATACCTAAAAAAGTGTACTTAAGTACATTAACGAAGTATTTGTACTTCGTTACTTGACATCTCTGCCTTCAGCTATTGCTGCTCTGAATAAGCTGGCTTATTCATTTACGTCACAGTTTGTTCTGCACTTGCCCTATGTGATTATGAGGTTTATATGCATGCAGTGGGCTTCCTGACCTGTCAGTCAAAGAAAGCAAACTTCTCTTTATGAGGCAATAAAGATTTCTTTCTATAATTTTCACGGTGTCTCTTATTTGCACACAGTATCTTTGTCTGAAGACATGTGACCCATACAGAAAACGGTTGCTTGTAAACATCTGGGATCAAACAGTCTTTCAACAAATGAAGATCTACAATTTTTCAACAGCTTCATTCATGATAGGAGGGAGACATTGAACAACAGCAATTTAATTTTTCTTAAAAATAAGGGTATGTTGGAAAAAAAAATGTTACAAATAAAAAATATGTACACTTTTTTGCACAATTTGGAGAATTTGAATTAGGGTTGTATATTTGTTCCCTGGGGTTTATCTGTGCGCTATGCATTGAGTTAGTTGGTGAGGCAAGCAAATTTACAGTAATACTACCTAAAAAAAATTAGAAGTCGTTAGTTTGAATAACACACTTAAAAAAAAATGCAAAACTTTTAGTGTTGTCCCATGAAATGATATAAAATATTTTTATTTTTACTTAAAAAAGGTTGAAAAATTACCTTTTTTTGTGAGAAACTATAGCTAAGAAATAATTTAATATTTTTAATCTTATCAAATAAACTAATCTTTTAACAAAATTCTCCTTCCTTTTTTCATGTGAACAAAAATGTGAAAAACTCCAAAACACCACTTTGTGTTAGTGGTTTTTAACAGTGTAACAGTGGCGCTCTCTGCTGGCAAACCAACTGCACCTCTTCTGCTATGCTGTCGGTGGAAGTCCTGTTGGGGTACATTACCAGTATCATCATTTTCTCTAGAGGTTTGAGATCCAGAGAACTTCCATCCAATGAGTTGTTGTAGAATAATTTAGACAGTCAAAACTACACCCAATCTAAACAGGAGCTAATTATTGTGACATCCTCAAAATTCAGTATTAGGGTTTAATTTAGATTTACGATTAATGTACTGCATGGAGTGAGTGGGGACCTATTCCAACCGTAATAATTGTGATCTATCTGTCAAACATCTAGCTTAGGGTCAAACAAGAGTTGTAGTACAATATGTCGTAAGAAAAAGCAAGCTGCAGAGTGCAAATAATTGGAGCTACTTAGGTAGAGTGATGTGAAACTGTTTTTCACTGTTTCTCTCACTCTTTTCTTTTTTTTTTTTTGCATGTTTCAAAAACTTTAGTTTATCCTGTACATTTTTAGGGC
>JAGKQL010000046.1:11643838-11655107 GCA_018398635.1 Cyprinodon brontotheroides | reverse complement strand
AAAGTGTCACAGCAAAGGGTTTGAATACTTATGAACATTAGATATTTCAAATTTTCTTTTTAATAAATTTGCTAACATTTTTACATCTCTGTTTTTTCTGTCAATATGGGGTCCTGAGTGTACATTAAAAGTACAGAGGACGATCTTTTATTTCCAGGTGGATCATCTCAGTTAGCTATCTTTTTGGTTACTTTCGGGCATATATGTGTGGTGAGCTACGATTTCAGCCAGTCATTGAAGCACTCCTTTTTCACAGCGGTTCTTTGAACATGACCGAGGGTCGTAAGAGAAAAAGTGTCTACAAGGTGAATGAGAATAAAAGAGAGGCCTCAGAAGAGGCAGATATATGGTAGTTGGCCTGTACTTATATAGCGCCTTTATTCAAGTCAGGAGACTTGACTTTACACTACATTCATTCACCCATTCACGCACACACTGATGGTGGCAAGCTACATTGTAGCCACAGCTGCCCTGGGGCTCACTGACAGAAGCGGGGCTGCCTACACTGGCGCCACCAGGCCCTCTGACCACCATCAGTAGACAATGCAGGTGAAGTGTCTTGCCCAAGGACACTACGACAATGCAAGTCGGAGTCGGGGCAGGAACCGTCAATCCTTCGATTTCAGGGCAAACTCCTACATCCAACGCCTCTGTCGCCCCCCGGAATCCTTTGCACGGATTAAGGGGTTTAGGTGGACATTCAGACACAGTAAGCTTATATGAGAACAGCAACTTTTAAACTGAGCCTGCACAAAGAGATATGGGCTTATGCACCTTCTCACATGCATTTAACAGGCGTTCCATCTCTGGAGCGGGTACAGGGTTGTCCATGTGCTTTTTTTTTAAGTGAAGAGGGCAGGTCATTTTAAAAAAATCCTCCACAACTTTAATGAAAAATAATATTATTGTTTTTACTTTTAGCAAATGGCTGCAATGAAATAAAGAGTGACATTTGCTGGATACTTTAAGTACCCACTGTAACTGCCACCCCTGCAAAGATCACTACTGGACTACTAAAGCTACTGGACCTGACAATGAAGATGACCTGAAGAATGAACTTAATCTGGGTTTAAATGACGCCTCAGCAGGGCTACAGGCTGATAACATGATGCCACACCGCATGATGGAGTAATTCATGTAAAAGGCCAAACCAAATGTTTAGTGAACAGAAATGAAAAATTTCTGTCATTTGTTTAAATATTCTATTTATCGATCTTGTGTAATGTTGAAATATCCTAAGACTAACCATTTTGTTATTATCTATAAGTAATTTTAATTTGACAAGAAATGGAGGTTAGTGTTTGTAATTATACGTTTAATCATACATTTATCATATTTGAGTTTCAAAATTGTAAAAAAAAAAAAAAAAATTTATAAATAGCATGTTAACACAAAACGCTGTTTTACATATCTTGTTAAAACTTGTTTATTTACCCAAACCCATCTGCTAACGTTTGGTCTGTGTTGGATCTTTTGTCCTGCGCTTTAGTGCGCAGAAGCCAAGTAAATACTCCAAATTAAGAACATATCCGGATTTTAGCGTTAAACTGATTGCAAATATATTCAGCTTAAAAATTAAAATACATTAAAAAAAAGCCTCCCAGCCGTTTGATTCTAAAAATATTGGGTGGAAAAGGTGAGCGATCCAAATATAACACTCAACACATTGTTTTTAGCTCGTGTTGAGGTAAACGCTGCTTTCTGTCCAGACACAGACAACAACAGTTTCACCGACCAATCAAATTTCTCTCCTCTCCACCGCGGAAATTAACAACCAATCAAATATCAGTCTGGGTCTGCTGTGGCAACGAGCAGCCAATCATTTGTCTGTCTGGATTCCACGGTGCAGCTGTCTGACCAATGAGAGCTCCCGCCGTTTGCAACGAAGGGATGAGAGTTAGAAGAGGCCCAATCAGCGGGTCAGTGCTGCCTGCCGGTGCCGGGGACTGGTGGTGAGAATCCGCTGCAGCGCGTCAGGGGGACCGGACCGTGAACCCGGAGACGGTACACACTGAGGCGAAACGAGACCCAGGTGAGTCCGAGGACTCGCGAAAGGCCTGTCTTTTGGCGGTGATGTTCTGAAATGGCAGCGGTGGGATTGGGGTCGCGGTAGGACTGCTAATTAGCTGCTGTGTCGGTTTCCTGCCGGTGGAAATGTTGATATGCTATCAGACAATAGAGCGCATTGGCTTTGCTATTTATTGATGCAGGCTGACATGTTGGCGACCAGCTCCGCCGCCCCGGACTCTTCATTTACCTCTAAAGGTTTTGGAGTCCCAGCTAAATAGCTTTTATTGTTTTGGCGGTTTCCGTTTTGTGCTCTTTTTTTATTTCCCCTGTAACCGTTTTGTCAACAGAGATTTTCTAACGCTGTGATGGAGGCGTTTTTCGGAAAGCCTCCAATCCTTTTTTTCATTGTTTGATCCGTATTCTCAGGGGTTTTAACTGCAGAGCTTTGCTCATCCTTTAAACGCCGCTGTTTTAGCGGCCAGGAGGCGAGATGTTTGACACGGTTCATCCAGCGGTACTGCGGGGGGAGGCGGATTTGAAGGCGTCAGGAGGCCCCGAGTGCTGATGGCCCTCGGCAATTAGGAAGAAAAAAAATTGGAAATGCATCAGCCATTTACGTGGAGACTCAACTAGCTCCATATGCACCTAAATGGCTGCCTGGCGCCTGACGGCACAAGCAGCGCTTTACAGTAAGGACAAAGCACTATTAGGGCCGCCTGATCGGCAGATTAGAGGTAGATTACTCCTCAAGTAGAATCCATTTTTAGATTCGCTCTTATTATACCGCTTTTCACAGGTTTATTGTCTGAGAAGAGCTGTTTTCTCCCTGCGTTGCTTTGCTCCTGAAGATTCACTTGAGTCCAAAGCAAAAGGAATGTCATGGTTTGCATCACTCTGGGAGCAATCCACTGTAAATAGGCGGTTTTTAAAGACAAATATGTCAAATCTATATTTTTCAGGTGTATACTATATTGTCATCTTAAGCACTTATTAGAATCTGGTTGCTAAATGTTAGTCTTCACCATAAAACCTTCCCATCTTTTCTGAGCTTTGTGCACTTATTATTTTTTTCTTCTTTAATCTCATCTTTCAGTCAGTCTACCAATGCCACAAACACCTGACATCAGATTATAGAAGCAGTCACAGACCCTAATACTATGCTGACCTTGCTAAACCCCCCCAAACATCCTTCAGGGTTTGTTTTTTTAGTTGTTGCTCATCCTATTTTTATCCCCCTTTATGAGTATCTGTTTTAGATTAAATACAGTTCAAATGCAGTCGATTTGAACCCTCATATTCTCATTTGTTTTAAAGGTGGATTGTGTCCCGTTAAAACAACTTCCTTTCTGACCTGTTAAACTTAAATTAGATTTTTAGAATCTACATGTGTACAGCCCTGCAGATTGTACTCACAGTACGATGGAGTGGAGATTCGGTTCAGTTTCAATTCAGTTCATTAGTCAAGTTGATTCAAAGTTTTCTATCTAAGGAAAACCAGTTCATTGCATTGATTCATTGACTCAAATACAATCCCTCACACTAAGCATGCTTGTAGCGACAGTGGAGAGGAAAAACTCCCTTTTAACAGGAAGAAACCTCCAGCAGAACCAGGCTCAGTGTGAGCGGCCATCTGCTGAGGCCCACTGGGGTTCAAGGAGACAGAAGCAGACATAGAAAAAGAAGCATAGATACAAAAGGCAACTGTCAACCAGCTCCACAGGCGGCCCCGTCCAGGAAACACACAGCCAGGCAGACGAGCTCCGGGCCAGCTCCCATGTCAGAGGATGAAGAGAGCACATCCAGTTAGTCACAGTCAGAGAAACAGGACTACACTAAAAAATAGGCCGAGCTTAACCATCTATAAACAAAGGTGTTGATGGCAGCAGCACAGCTGATATTTCTCTCAGACCAGATGAAGCTACTATGAGAAAAAGCAGAGAGAGCAGAACGTTAGAGATTGAACTAACATATTCTGCCGGGTGGGACGATAAAACTAGAATGATGAAAAAGGGGTCCCTATGTCTTCCAGCAGTCTAAGCCTATAGCAGCATAACTATAGAGATAGCTCAGGATAACTTTATAAAAACCTCATCCCATAACCCATCAGGTATGATGATAACCTAAAAGCAAACGGAGCTCTGGTATCAGGTCTGTAGATATTCAAGATCATATCTGAACATAATAGTTTTCTTTGTATTATTATCATGAGTGGTGGTTTTTGCACCAGTAACAAATGTGCAGAGGGTTTATTTATGTGACCCAATGATGGAGACTGGCTCATCAGCTGCAGTAGGTGCTCAGATCAGTTTTGAAATTCAGAACGGGGAGTATGTGTGCGGTACGCATGTGTTCTTTCAGTGGTTTAACCGGCTGGGGTTAATAGATTCAGGAGCATGTTAGAGGGACCTAGCTGTCTAGTGGCGACTGTGCCAGTGCAGCCTGAGCTGGGCCATGCCTGTTTAGTGGAATGAAATCCGCCTTATGTCTGCCAGGTTTATCACTTTCCCATTAAATGATGCCGAACATGCCAACATGCAAGCACAGAATGCAGCCAGCACCAATCTGCTGATTAACGGCAGTATATATATTTAATATAAAGACAAAATAACAGATCTTCACTCAAGGGAAATCCTTTTTATCTAGAAGTACTTTTTTGACCTGAACAGAATCCTGATCCTACTAGCCCTCCCACAGGTGGCGTTTTTCCCAATGGGAATGCAAGAGTAGGATGTCATCCACTGAAACGGTTCTACTGTGCCATACAAACTCATTGTGGATATTTAGACCTTAAATCAGGTCTAATATATGTTTTTTTTAAAGGCTTTATTATAGGCTGTCATTATTTGTAGAGTATGTGTATTAAAAATAAACCAGTAATATATATAAGACTTTTTTAAGACAGAGGTTCAAAGTTTGAAATGACATTTACAGAAATGGATTGATTTCCCCCTGCACATTTCTCACAAACCATCATTGTACATTTATGATAAACATCATATGAGCGTTTGCTTTGTTTTTTTTTTTTTTTGTTGGCTCTGAAGTGCTTAGGTGTGCCACTTCTGGGATAACATTTCTGCATGACGTGGTGACATCCAAACAGCTCCTGGACAAAACCAACGCGTTTATAGCTGCTATGCTCAGTAGATTGTAAACGACAGCCCCGGGCCACCTTAGAGCTTTTACAGAGCACTTTCTAATCATCTGATCCAAGACATCCACGCCAACCTTTGTGTAATCACACAAAGGCTATGGTTTGGCTTTTGGGCTGCTGGCGTGCGCTGTTCTGTCAGATGAGCATACCGGTCAGACCAGCATACCTATAGTCAATACCTGTTTATCCCTTTAGCAGGGGTTGACGTTAAGGATTTTACCACTTGCCCTTTGGGCAAGGGATCACATTTCATTTGCCCGAAACAATTTTTACTTGCCAGTATAATGTTTGATAAATATATAGTTCCTAATATTCATTTTTGGCCATATATATCAATGAAACATGTTTGTTTTTAAATGTTTTTTTGTAATTCACAGTATTTTTAAGTTTCCAGGTTCCTGGTGTGTATCTGCATCCGTCAGATAATGAACTCAAGCCTACATTACGTGTTAACATGCTTTTCAATCCCTCCTGCACATTCTTTTCAAACTAAACTTTTGCTTTTAAACTGTTGTGTGCTTGGGGAAAAATATATAAATTGTAATGTTAAAATCTATAAAAAAAACTTGACAGGTTAAAAACTTAAGATAAATCATAAGAGTCAATGTCACAAATGAATAACTTTTATTTTAGAGTCACGGTATGTTTATACAAGATAATACTATTAATATAATGTGACTTTTCTAGAGAATCATTATACATAGTATTTTATACACCCACCACCTTATACAATAGGTGGTGGGTGTGTTACTCTACTTACATTTTTCTGCCTTGTTGTTGTGTTTTAGCCTGCCAAGTCAAGAAAAAATGTCTGATTTGCGCCAATTCCCATACCACAAAATCCGCATGCCATCTGTAGCCTTGGCGGGACAATCACGCCGAGAATATTGTACAAAACAACAGAAATGGCGAACTTAGCGCTTCTAGAGTGGATTTTCATTGATGACTGGATAATGGTGATTTTTAGCTTTACGTAATTTTGGTGATAAATAATAATTTTTTTGTGATCATTGCACTTGCCCGGCAGGCAAATGCAATGAAATTTGTACTCTGCCGACAATAAAAACTACTTGCCCCGGGAGATCGGGCAATTGTTAACATCCAGCCCTGTTTAGTGCATCTCCTTAATTTTGTATAAAAAATAAACTTTAAACTACCTCAACAGGCGTGTATCCCTTTAGTCATGTACAAAAAAACAATGACTTATTTTTTGCTGTTATTTTGAAGTGTATGGTGCATCTCTGCCCTTAGTTTTTTTTGTACATGACTAAAGGGATAAAGGAAAGACGCCTTGGCGCATGCGTATTTGACTATGGTTATGCGCTGAAGCCTGATCGCAGCGAAAGCTCATCTGACAGAACAGCGGCTGAGGTGTGGGCGAGTGTTATCCAAACCTTGAACAAAAGTTTCCAGCGCTGTCTGATGGGGTCACTGATGGGTCCGCATTTTGCTGGAGGTGGTTACTCATCCTCAGACTCGCTGTCAGAACCTGAGCTGCTTCCTACCAACCAGTCATCATCATCGGTCTGTCCATCTCCACCCAAATCACTATCACCAATATTTTGAAGCACTTCTGAAGCCTGTTTTGCTGTTAGTTTTCTTCTGAAAGCCATTTTCAGCATTAGCCAAAGAGTTCCAGAGGTTACTAGGTAGAATGTTGGCTATTAGGCAACGGTACAGAACGTCAATTAACCGCGGGAAGAAGCAACTAATAGAGCCGTCAAAATGGCTATGGGAGATCGAGGTAAACTTAACCATATTTATTTTTTTATTTTGTTCAAAAAAACGATGTCAAAATGAAGGAAATGTATAAACGGGAAGAGTCCATTAACACGACCAACATAGGATTATTGTAAATAAAAAAAATGTCTCTTCAAAATCTCTATCAAAATGACTGCCGTGGTAGTTCTAGTGTTAACTTTAAGGACACATTTCTGATAGATGAAGAACAGCTGAAACACACGATGGCTGCAAGGAGACTTTTTTTTACGTTAGTGATGACGCTACAGCATTATGTATATACATGCACTAGGTATAACACACAACTATCAACTAACTAATCACAGCTTTATCAGAATCAGAAATACTTTAATAATCCCAGAGGGAAATTACTTTTGTTACATGCTCCAGTTACAGTTTTATACATTATATATATATATATATATATATATATATATATATACACACACACACACACACATCCAACTACACAATATAATAAAGATTAAAAAAAATAAGAATAAAAAGAGATAAAATATATACACATATAGCTCTTCTGTATATATATATGTACGTATATCTATGCATATGTAAAAACTAAATCCAAATAAAGTGAATATCCAATTAAAGTGATACCTGGCGTGCAAAAATAGTGCATAAATATCAATTACGGGGGGGGGGGGGGGGGTCCATTTATGGGGGCGTTATAGAGGTTGATGACCTCAGGTAGGAAAATCCTTTGAACAAGAAGAAACCTCCAGTAGAACTGAACCAGGCTCATTAGGAGCGACCAGCTTTTTTTTTTTTTAACCAATAAAGAACACATTTAAAACTATGTCTTAAAACTATGAAGTTACCTGCGTTGTAATATTAACTTGTATAAACTTACAATCTGTTGCCATTTTCAGCTGAAAAGCTTTGTAAACTAATGGATTTTTCGTGGTATTCTTACTTTTAACCAACCCGCCTCCCCAACAAACATCTGTTGAAGTAGCTGCCTGTTAAAAATTACCGAGTGCCATTGTGTGTGTGTGTCTCTCCTTCAACCACATAGCTACTATGTACGCGAATGAATAGCGCCCCAGTAATGTTATGTCTCAAAGTGACAGACCCTGATGATGTTACAAATCGATAGGGTGGGACTTCTGGAGCAATGGGTCTCAAGGCACTTTACAGAGAGTTTCATCTAAGGAAAACCACCTGATTGCATCGACTCATTGACTCTTCTCAGCAATCCTCACACTAAGCATGCTTTGTAGCTTACAGTGGAGAGGAAAACTCCCTTTGAACAGGAAGAAACCTCCAGCAGAACCACAGGCTCAGTTTGAGCCGCCATCTGCCGGATGGAAAGATGGAAAACCTCCCAAGGAAAAAAAAAAAACTTGTGAGTTTAATATATTGTTACCTACCTATACATATAAGCACAATTTTGCATTGGCCATTTCATTTTCTGCAACAAAGTAAGGATTTTAAGAAGCTCCTTTATTTTATCTTAACTTGAGCACTTGAGCATTGTGCATAGCTTTGGCCAGGACATTTTTAGCTGGATCTACCTCATGTTTACTTTTCCCTGCTGCAGTGGGAACAACACAGAGTGGAGCCACAAAGTTAAGTTTTTACTTCTTTGGTTGGTAAAGGGTATGGGGCCGAACATTTTACAGATGAAGCAGCTCATTTAACCCGGGACGTAGCTTTAGCCAGTTAGGCTGAAACGTATCTTTCGGCTGCTTAGTGATATTGAAGCATCGGCGGTATCTGGGTCAGTCCCAACATCGCTGGGTCCGGCATCACTTTTGATTTGTGTTGTTTTTTTAGAAGCTGTTTTCTCTGTTGATATGATGATAGATTTACGTTTTAGCCAGTGATCCATATTTTGAATATTTTAAAGGTTAACCACTTGTTTGCCCTCCGAAAGCTAAACCGTGCTCTAAGAGAAGATGAAGAAAAAAGTAGAGTGTGCATCAGTGTGTGGTACGGGTGGAACGGTTCACAAAATCCACGGTTCGGTTCGATTCACGGTTTCGTGGTCACGATTTTTCGGTTCGGTTTGATACGGTATATGTTGATTGTTACACCGAAATCCCATAAAAAATTATGAAATTAATGAAAAAATCCCACAAAAAATAATGGATTGTAATTATTTTAAATGATCCACGGAAACCCTGGATCATTTCCGTATGTTTTGCTGCGCTATTTCTGCTATCATGCAGTGAATGTCATGCCCTGAAGTTCATTAGCTGCTGGGAGGAAAGATTTGCGATAACGCTTCTTAGTGCACCTAGGTTGCTGCAGTCCTTCACTGAAGGAGCCTTTTAGCTGCTTTGTAATAGGCTAATGCACGGGGTAGGTGACATTAATAAACACTGAGTCCACCTGGACAGTGTCGACCTAGACCTGCCTTCCTGATGGACTTAGCTAATGTAGCATCTTCCTCAGATGCTGCTCATTTTGTTTGCTGCTCCAACAGACCTCACAATTGATGACTAATGCTGCTTCCACTCCATAAGGTCCCAACCTGAATCAGTGTTGTTAGTCTATTGCAGGACATAACCGATACAAAAAATACATAGCGACAGCTTTGTGCATTCCCTGTTGCAGGAATGCTCATAGGAAAGGGGGTAAGATATGGTTGACAGAACTGCTTTTAATGATACCAGTGATGCCGACATGTTGCTCGAATACACTGTGAAAACCTGCTATTAAAAATCTGTATTTTTAAAGTTATCATGATTGAATAAAACGTTTTAAGGCAGTTTCTCTAAGTGCGTTCCCTGCTCCGTGGTTTGCTCATGCCACACATTTCCCATGTTTCTACCAGCAGAACAATAGTGAAAGCTTTGTGTCGCATCCAGACCTCTTAAATGAGATTAATATGCCTGAATGAGTGCATGTAGGACGTATTTACATCCATGCTGATGGAGGGAAGGATTGGTTTTCTACTTAAGTTCTGCTGGGTCATGAGAACACACAGCCATTAAAGAAAGCAACATTATTTCATTTACTATTTCACAATTGTAAGAAACTAATTTGGAAGTTGTTTTAATGAACAACTTGGTTTAGCACATGAAGCACGTGTGTAATGCATGCGAGTGTGTAAAGCACATGAAATAACTCAAAGTTCAAATGAATCACATGTTTATTAGAGGAGGATGATTTCACCAAAAATCAAAATTGCGATTGGCATTTTATTTGGGTTTTCCTTTACACTAACCCCAAACTTCTAGATGTTTCACCAGAGGGTTTTCAAAGCTAATCCATTGTTACAGGACTTTTCCCAGCTTTTATTCTCATTACCATGTCACAAGTACAGAGTAATGAAATGAACCGTCTGCATTTAACCCATCCCCTTGGAGAGCAGTGGGCTGCCATTGTTTGGCCCCCGGGGAGCAGTCTGATAGTTAAGGGTCTTTCCTCAGAGATCCAGTCTTTAACCATTTTCTGTAACCATTGTGTTAAAAAGTGTTTAATTTTAAACGACCGCGTGGATATGTGTGCTAGCTGCAACTCTCTCTACCTTTCTGTGTGCCAGCAAACCCACTTCAAGGGTTTTACTACTACCTAAAGGGCTGAATGGAAGAAATTTAATGTCTTACTCTTGTTAAATATGGTGTGAATAAAAATCAAATGATTCACAACGTTGAAAATTATGTTTTTTTAACCAGTGATTATATTACAGTTTAGTTAGATAGATGCAGTTTAGACAATTATAATGACAAAATCTGAAAACATATTGAATCAAACCTAAATATATCTAATGAATTAAGGTGCGATTCAATAAAAAGCCCTTTTAATAGTTAATGACAGCTGTATAAAAAAAATACCAAACAAAAAAAACCAACCAACATATATATATATATTATATATATAACATATATATATATATATACTATATATATATATATATACTGCCTATATATACTATATATATATATAAACAATTATTTTAAAATCGATGCAATTGAACAAAAATATATTTTTATATTAACCTCTTTATTCCAAAATAAACATTTTAGACAAAACAAACAAACACACAAGTACAGGTTGCTCATTAATTGTGTACTGGTGCAATATGAAAAAATAAATGTTTGTGTTAAAAATATACGTAAACTTACATGAGAAATGTAGCTGTACATCACACAAATATAGGGTACTTTGTTTACATAAAACGCATAAAAAAAGACATTTTTGTTTTAAAAAGCCCTAAGGGGGTTCAAGCAAGCAAGGCCCCATTTCAACAAACCCTCAAGCCTTTTAAGACAAGGAAAAAATTATGGCAGTTAAAAGTTGCTACTTGAGAAAATACTGAACTGTGGGAAAAATAGCCCTGTGGTTCAAATTATAAAATGTAAATTGTATTTTGGAATAAAATAAGGAGAACTAGAGGTGCTA
>JAGKQL010000046.1:11633104-11643515 GCA_018398635.1 Cyprinodon brontotheroides | reverse complement strand
GTTTTTAGAGCATAAACAGTAGTGTATAGGATTTCCTGAAAGCGCGCACATGCGCGCTCACGACGCTACGGAAACCGCGGCAGACCAAACCAGATGAAAAATATATATATATTTTTTTTTTTTATATAGAACGGCCCCTTTTTTAAGCTCACTGGAGTTTCTGTAGCTGCAGCAAACAACTCCTACTCCATGCGGGCTCCTGGTGAGGGGATGGATACAAATTGTGGCAGGGATAACAAGATTAAAATGACATTAGTGAGGGGGGGTGGTGGCGAGTTTATTTAGCTACGGTTGTACAGCAAGCAATGAGGTTGTACATTGAAATGCATATTTTAAAAGATGCGCGCTGTAGGTACCAGATCTGCTTGGGGTCCTGCCCCTTCTTATGACGTCATCATATGGCAACTCCACTCTGACAAACTGTATCAGATCTCTTTTAGAGTCTCAACATACTATTACCAATATTTGCCTTTTAACATTTCATTGGTGATTTAAAGTAGCCAAAGCTAGAAAAAAACATTGTCAGTCTTGAAGGAAAGTATTGTGTTCTAAGACTGAGCTCTGCCATTTAATAAGGTGATAAAAAAGTCTCAGCTAATTTTTATTCTTTTTTAGAATAAAATAATACCTGAAACCTATTACAGGAGACAATCCCCCCCACCCCTTAACGACCGACCCTCAAAATCATAGACCAGGTTTCAGATATTATAGGCTAACGATGGAACTAGCGACCCATTCATCGTGGTTACCATTTGTATGCGATACAAAGGCGCTTGTCTATATAAGACTCAAACTTTCCTGCGGATCCAGACATTTGAATTGAAAAAGCTTCCTGGAGAGTGGAAGCGTCTTCAATTCTTGGAAACCAAGTTCAGTGGATATTTTTTTTGAATTTTTACAGAATGACTATGACCTAGATGACTGAGAATCTTCATCAGTAATAATCCCCTTGATAACACTAAATAATCAGCCATACATCATCATCTAACATCAAGTCAGTAGGATCTCTCAAAACACAAGCATCTTTCCATCCAACTGAAATGAAAACTTTAAGCAAACTATTAAAAGTTCTTTCCATTTAGTTTAAAGTGAATAAATCAAGCACAGCAAAGCCTAATGTGGTCGTCCACATTACGTGGTCACACATGGCTGTAATAAACAGCAAGTAGGGGCTGCAATAACCACAGATCAGCTATGGAGGAAAGTTTTTAGTCATGTGTAGCTAGTGGGCAAGTTGCTCTTATGTTGCAATGATGATGTTGCTTCCAGCCATGTTTCTGTGCATCATTGGAACACCCAGGAAGACGCTCTGTCTGGACGTGCGTCCTAATCACTATGTTGTGGTTACACCATTTTGGATTAGTGTCCGAACGGATGAAAAATTTCCCACAATGCACCTTGGAAAGTTTTGATCATCCATGGTCACTAGAGGGGAAGTCTCCCAGATTGCGAGAGATCTTGTTGTAACTGCAACTAATAACAAAGATGGCGCAGGCAGGTGACTAAAGAGGATCAAAAAGTAATGATGATCCGTCCGAATGGTCCGTTAACTGTGTTCACTATAAAGTCCACTATTTAGTCGCCACTCCACACAGTGACGGAGGGTTTTAGGGTTTAGGGTGTACGTTCGGACACAGCCACTGACAGATGGGCTTAATATTTTAGCATCCCAGCAGCTTAGTTTTCCCTGCGTTGATTAGGAGGTGATTCCACTAGGACCAGTCCACATTTCTCTTGGTTCGCCATCTGTACTCTGAGACACCCTCAGTTGTAATTAGGATGATTCTCACTTGACTATATTGGAGTAATCTGGGACCTTTTTAAGGTGGAAGTCACGGGAGTTGATGGAAAAGTCTTCCGTGTAGATACTGATCAGGATATCTGCCGTTACAGTTCCCTGTGGGGCTTTGGTGCTGTAGACCAACCAGTCAGAGATGCAACCCCCTGCTTACCATAGTGGGGATGTATCCACTGGGACAGCACCAGGTCCACTCTGACCTCTTCAGTGCTTAAAGGGGAACACTGTTTTTTTTTTTTTTTTTTACAGTGGCCCCTTGATTTTAGGTTATTCCATCATGTTCTATCACCCATATGAGTTTTGTGTCATTTGGAGCGTTCAAGTGAAGATATTCGTTAGGTTATATCAAGAAGCCAGCGCGCTTCCTGTGGGCAGCGACTTGAAGGCACAAACTAAACTGTTCATAATTTATCATTTATATGGTACACCAGCATTCAGAACATGCAGCATGAAGTGTCCCGGTTCTTATTGCAGGCTCCTTGTGTTCTGGAGAGGCTCCTCTGAATCCCACAGACGATAACTCGAATTCTGGGTATGAGACCTGTACCCAGAATGCATCCTGGGGGCCTCCCCACACCTACCCTTAGAGATGGTTGTCATCTGTTAGCAGTTTTTTTTATTTCAGCAAACAGCAGCTGCACATTCATACAAGCGTTTTTACACGATGTTACTGATCCTTTAACCGTGTTCAATTTTTTTCACCTTTTTTTTTTTTTTATGGTAAATAGCATGTACTTATATAGCGCCTTCATTCAAGTCAGGAGATTTGACCAAAGCGCTTTACACTACATTCTGTTCACCCATTCACACACACACACTGATGGGTATGAGCAAGCTACATTGTAGCCACAACTGCCCTGGGCTCACTGACAGAAGCAGGGCTGCCGTACACTGGCGCCACCGGGGCCCTCTGACCACCATCAGTAGGCAATGCAGGTGAGAGTGTCTTGCCCAAGGACACAATGACACTGAAAGTGGGAGTCGGGGCTTGAACCGTCAATCCTTTGATTTCAGAACAAACTCCTACATCCAACGCCACTATCACACCAAAACATTTAAATCAAATGTTTTGATAACTTGAGGTTGTGACTTTGACTCCAGCTTCCTCCTGTCACCTGTCGATGTGCCCATGAGCAGAGTATTTCACCTGCGGTTGCCTACTGAGGTTTGTTTGTGTGGCAGTAACCTAAAGGGCTTTAAGTGGTCAGTATGTCAGGAACAGCTCTACATAATTTAGTCCACATTTTTTTTTTTTTTTTTTTTAGCTTTGTATTCAGGTGTTTATCAGTAATATTTTTTGACTGTATTGTTATAGTGTATTTATGTTACATAATAAATGTACCTTTAACAGAGTTCCTGGATGTTCTGGGTGGGTTTAGACTAAGGCTCAAACAATTAAACGTGATTAATTGACTATTTAAGTAATCGTGAACTAATTTAGTTATTAATTAATCATTGACTGGAGTCTAGAGACTCTAAAACATGTCTTTATCTTATGGAACATCTCACTTAGAGCAGTAACTATACCAAAATTTAAAAAAATAACAATTAAAAAAAATGTGAATGTATGATTTAAAAAAAAACAAAAACCTTTTTGGTCTGTCAATATGCTCTATCCAGAACTCCACAAATGGAAAAGTTTTAGTGACACCTGGTTTAATTCTGTAAAAAAATCTTTTGCTATCCGAATCCAAATCGGTTAATCAAAAATTTAATCGACAGATAAACTGATTAGCGAAATAATCGTTAGTTGCAGCCTGAAAAGACAAACTATTGGTATTTTTTTCTGCATCATCAATAAAATAACCAATAATGACCACATTTACTCTGCTTTGGTTACCCAGCTCACCAATTGTGTCCCCTAAACATTTTTCCAAAAAGTTGGCCAACTTGTTTACTGGTTTTAATTATTAGGATCAATAATTCTTGGTATATATTGTGCTTTCCAAAAGCCTTTTTTCCTGCCATCCTACCTATGCAAAAGCTTCTATCTCCTAGAACCCACAGGTCGGCCTCAGCAGATGGCCAGACGGCACACACTGAGCCTATAGATTTCTGCTGGAGGTTTCTTGCCTGTCTGATAAAAGGGAGTTTTCCTTTCCACTGTCGCTACAAGCATGCTTAGTGTGAGGGATTGCTTGCTAAAGAGTCAATGAGTTGATGAAATCAACTGGTTTTCTTTAGATAGAAAATTTTGAATCAATTTGCCTGGATGATCTGGTTGAACTGTGTCCTTAAAGACATTTCAACCAGAGATGAGATGATTTAAATCAACTGAATTGATTTGAGATTCAATTCAGGCGCCAATTCACAACACATATTCTTTTTGGCAAGAAGCATTATTACCCACAATTCCTACAGTCTGATCCTGCGTCTGGCAATTGATTTGAATCATTTTACAAGTCTAGAGTTTGAAATTAAATAAATATTATGATATGTAGAGTATAATAAATATAATTGCATAATAGTGTTTTCATGTTTTCCACTACAGTTGATCTGTTATCAGTCACATTGGTCAACTGCTCTGTTGTTGCATACTCTATTCAAAAAGGACAATTTCACAGCTTTTTGGGAGTCTGGTTGTCCAGATGCCTGTGGTCAGCAATCTCTGCAACGCCTCCCTCAGAAAGTCAAACACCCCTCCTCGCTAATTCAGATTTAGATTACAGAATTTATTTTGTTGTTTTTTAGTTTTTATGGCACTAGTGGCTCATTTTTCTGTCCGAACACGGACAGAAAATGGGGTATGACATATGAGAGGGGAGGAGAGACATGCGGTAAACAACCACAGGTCGTTTTTGAACCCGGGTCGGCCACGTTAAGGACCAAGGCCTCCGTACATGGGTCGCCTGCACTATTCACTGCGCCACATGCACGCACCGGATTACACAATTATTGACTATTTTGACATTCATTCATTCTTTTGCTCATTGATATTATTTGTGTGTGTGTGTGTGTATAGATGTGTGAGATTTTAGGAGTGAATTGGGCCATAATAATAATCATACATCTATCAGAAATTGACGGTTCAACCTGTGTGGTCAGATAAAGGACACGTTGGTTTTTTTAGGAACTTGGATAATATATAGAAATCCATATTACAAAGAAATCTTCAGTGTGGTTACTTTGTTCTCCTCCTCCAAGTGCACACTCACTCCCCCGCCATAAAATACTGTCCTCTTCTCCTATCAGTGCCCTCCACCTTAACATACACCCCCCACCCCTCAGGCAACAACAGAGCAGGAATTGATTAGTGCTATGGCTTAAAATAGATGACTGGTTGTCATAGCAACATTCACCATCATCTGTTGTCCAATGAAATAAAGAATTGACTGTGCATTTTATGAAATGTGTCGCTTTGTGAACTGAATCTGCAGGCATCGTGTGTGTTTGGGTGCAAGTATCCCAGCCGGTTTACGCTCATCACGTCACATCGATGTCACCATTTTGAAGAACTTCATTCAAAAATGCTTTGTTGTTCTCTGAAGGAAATTAAATGTTTAATGTTTATCTATATAGCAGCTCACATACAGAGGTCACAAAGTGCTTCACAAAATTAAAATACAAGGTTTGAGCATGTTCAAACGTTCCCAGCATATCCCAGCGTATGCAATATGTTGGCCATAAGTTCCAGGTCAGTTATCTGATCGTTGACATACGTTAAGTGTAAGTTACTCATAAGTCGTGGCGTCTAGCTTATCCAGAAACTATGCATAACGTAAGAGTTCACAGTAGGGGTGGGTATTGGCAAGAAGTCATTAATCGATTCGAATCACGATTCACGTGCCATGCATGCCATTCTATCACCATGCATCACGCACACTTGAAATATCTGCGATGCATCACGCATGCATTGCGTATATATTTTCATTGAACACTGTAAGAAAAAGATCCCGCCCTTACCAGTGGCTGACTGGCTGGGTGTGATCTGGATCGTGTCTTCAACTGATACATAACTGAAAACAACTGAGTTCATACATAGCTGTATTTATTGAAACGACTTTTGGACGTGTTGCCATGAAAACAAATACTGGATACAAATATTACTATTACTGGTGTGGACACACTGACAGATCTTAGGATTCATCAAACTTAAAATAACAAAATAAGGATAATCAGAGCCGTTTACATGGCCTCAGTGGTCCTTTAAACCAATGAAACATTCAAATGTATATTTCCCCTTTTGCAAATTACGTGCGTCATAACAATTTAGTTTTTACCTTCTTTGTTTTTAAAGCCAGAATGCATCCAAGCATCTGACTTGAAATGTGATGGAGCCACGGGGCGAATTTTCATAGTGTCCTCCATGTTTTGTTTACGAAAGACTCATCGCAGTATCCCACGGCAGGACATGATTGTGACACAAAGCAGCGGGCGTTAACACATCCGCAGCGACATCTGCTGGACTGGAAGTTGTATTCCACTTGGTTAGGCTGATGTGCGCCAACCATTCATGTATTTTATTAATTTTTTTAAATTAAGAATCGATACTTGGTGTCAAGAATCGATGCGGTAGATCACAAAAATTAGAATCGCGATGCATCGTCATGTCGATTATTTTGCACACCCCTAGTTCACAGGAGGGAACGGTCAGTTCTCCTCCAGACTTCCTCCCCATCATGGTGGCGCTCACGCCCACCACCAGCAGACATGACGCTGAATCTGCTGCATCTGCAAACCTTCTTTCTTTTTATTTCCTCCTTTTTTTTTCTTCTATGTTAATACCGCGATCAAAGAAATCTTTTTATGCAAGCCGGCCGCCTCGCTGCCCCTCTAGCTTTAACATTTCCTGGGCATTGTGCTGCCATCCGTTATGCATCAGTCAGGCTGTTGGACATACGTTCTGGACTCGTTATGATTACGCTATGTATACGCCCAAAATTGGAAAAAATGCATAGAAATTTCAGTGTATGGCAGCGTTTTAGGAGATTCTGTGACGTCAGGCATACGCTGGCTAAATCTGCAGTGTGACAGGGAGCCCTTAGGTGTCTTGAAACTAATTAAGTCAGTCTGACTAGAATTTTTGTTCTGTATTTTGCTCCCAATTCTTCAAGTTCAAACCTGATTATAAGGAAGCTTCACAACAAGTGGATCACATACCTGTTGTTGTTGACAATAGTTTTTTGTTTAAATAAGCACCTGATCAAACCTTTTTTATATTACTCTCTACGCAATAAGTTATATTAAGATTTCCAGTAACATGAGGGGAAGGATTTTTAACCTCATGCTGATTTCTAAGATTGCTTTTCCTGCAGCTATAAATCATTTGTGAGGATAATAGTCTATACTGCTTTTTATCTTAGGGAATAGAGAAGTGTTAGAAATATATTTCATAGATTTGTAGGAGGAAGAGTTTAAAAAGCAGGGGACTCAGAGTGGAAAGATAAAACCTAGCTGCCTCAGCTCTGATGCACATCATAGATGAAAAAAGCAGCACGCTTTCCTGTGCAACTGCAATTCACCACATTATCAGTCAGTTTGACAAAACGCACGGATGCAAACATGGACGCACATCAGCCGCACCGTGGGCTTAAGAAGGCTGCTTCTTTCAGGAGGACATTTTAGCAGCAGGCATTTGATCGACAGCTCATTGCATTAAGAACATGGAGTGTGTGTCTGTGTGTGTTGGGGGATGGGTGGAAGGAATTAAGAGCTGGTATTATATCAGGAGAGCACTGCCAGCTTTGCCTCTCTTCTCGTCCTGCGAATGTCACTGATGTTTATCCTTGTATGCCTCACTTTACCTCTAAAAGCTTAACCTTTACTCACAAACTTTGAAACTTAGGAAGTTATCTTTACCCATTAGGACATCCATTTTTCTCCCCACCTTGGCAAAAGTCCCCATTAATTAGTGTGCAGCTAAGTTAAAAGCTCCATCTGGCATGCCGAGCAGCAACTCTCTTCACACAATGGAGACATTTGGAAAGATTTGGAAAGATTTCTCTAGATGCCAAAAGATCTAACCCCTGTATATCTTGGCTGTGTCTTGGTTTTTTTTTTTCCGTTTCTCTACACCTGATAGGCTGGTATAATACCAACAAATGAAAATCTAAGCTTTGGCTGCATTTAAGGGGCCCCTGAGAATAAGCATGTTTATTTTTACAGTGAAAAAGGAGGAGGAGGAGAAACGACGAAGGTTTAAAGAATTGGGGGAGGGTAGAAAAGCAGGGAGGGTTTCTTTGTGGCAGTGTACAGCTGGAGCAGAAAGGAAGGGTAAAAAAAAAAAAAAAAAATCCTTCCCTCTGTTGGAATGCTGTGCCAAATGAGGATGACTGTGGGTTTAGTTCAGAGGACTGCAGCGTTACAGCACACAGTCGGCGCTCATTGTTCCAAACGCCGTCTCAACAGTTTGTTTTAATGTGCTCAGTGTGTTACGTGTTCGAGGTTAGGCTTAAGACTAAAAGATGAGTTGGGTGTGAGCCAGTATGGGTTCCGTTAAACGGGTTGAAAATGAACCGAAGTCAATGCATGGTCCTCGGTCAGTAACCGACACACGGATGCGTGCATGTTTAAAAGTGTAACAGTCGAGCTGGAGGAGAAGTGCCAAGCAGGGTGTGGGGCGTCGGGGTACATGACACCGCTAACCGTTGGACGTAAAGGTGGAGACTTGGCAGCAGATACCTTTTTTTTTTTTCTTCTTTCCAGCTAAAGGAGGCCAAGCTTCCTCTTTAAGGTCGCTTGTTTATTTTCAAGAAGCAGAGCTAGGAGTAATAATGTAAACAAAACAAAAAAATCTAATCCATGGAGCCGGTTTTTATTTAAAACAAAGCTGTCTCATTCTGATGACACTATATTAAAATAGCTTTCTGTTTGGTTAAGAGAAAACGGCAAGAATTATAGATGTTAAGCTCGTGGTGTTTTGGTTTGGTCATTTTTTCCAGAATTTGCATTTTCATTTGCATTAAAGTCTTAGTTTTTTGTGTCATATTTGCTTTGTTCCCCAATTATACTGCGTTTGTTTACAGGCATCCCCAAACTCGGTCGTCAAGGTCCGCTGTCCTGCAGGTTTTAGAGGTTTCTCTGCTTCAGCACAGCTGGTTATAACGATTGCAGTAGACCAAAAGCCTGTTAATCAGCTTTCAATTAAAATCAGCTGTGCTGGAGCAAGGAAACCTCTAAAACCTGCAGGACAGGGGGCCATGAGGACCGACTTTGGGGATGCCTGGTTTAGGAGGACGTCTCTTTAAAAAAGCAGGAAGAACCAGGTGTTGTTCAAACTAGACCTGCCTGGTACCTTGAATTGAAAGACCCTCCTTAAAGTCAGTCTTTGTGATGTCAGAATCACAAAGGATGAAATGATGTGATGGATCTTCAGTCTATGCCGAGAGATGATTAATGCTGATGTCATTTCCTCTTTTCTCTCTCAGCATGGAGCGAATGTCTGATGATACACTGAGGCTCAACCTGTTAAAACGAGGTCTGGAGACATCCACCGAGAGGGAGGAGGCTCTGTCCAAACGTCTAAAGATGGAGGGTCATGAAGCCATGGAGCGCCTGAAGATGCTGGCCCTTCTGAAACGCAAGGACTTGGCTGATCTGGCTGCCCTAGAGGTGCCAGGGACACTTGGGGATGGGAAGGGCCCCAGTGCCAGCTCCATCCACCACCAGAGCTTAATGGGAGCCGCGTATGAGGAGAAGCTGAACGGAAGCTTGAGGCTCGGCAGTCACAGTGTTCATGTTGGTCAGAGTAAGAATGGGAAGGAAAACATCATGGACGAACCAGTGGATATGAGCGCCGGAAGAAGAAGGTGAGTCTGAGAGAAAGTAACCTGATGCAGCTGAAGGGTCGTTTTTTATTGATGAATTTAGCTGTTAAAAAATATTTTCTACAGCAAAATATATGTATAACAAAATGGTTTATCATATTTTGAGGACGTATTCCTTTTTAGGGCTGTTCTGATCCAATATTGATATTGAAAAATGGTTTAAAATCAGCAAAAAAAATTAACGAATCTCAATGTTTTGGCCTCAATCTAAAATAATTATCGATTAATAACCGAGTAGCGAAAAGTTCCTTAAAGAATATTTTTACTAAATTAAACCAGGTGAAACTAAAATGTTTTCATCTGAGGAGTTCTGGATGGAGCAGATTGAATGCAAAATGTTTATATATATTTTTACAATTTTGGTATATTTATAGTCCTAAGTGGATTGCAGTCAGTTTCTACACTCCCGTTAACGATTCATTTATAACTAAATTAGTCGACGATTATTTCAATATTCAATTAATTACAATTATTGCTGTTTCAGCCCTAGTTGATATTGTATTGGGTTAATATTGGTATAGTCAATAGTCCAACCTGCAATAACGTATTGGAAATAAAACTCTGATTAGAACACCCTTGCTTGGTGGTCTTTGGTTGGTATTACCAATTTTAGAATAAAATTATGATTCATGTTTTTTTTTTTTTTCGTTTCAGTTTGGTTATCCTATGAGAAAGTGGACATTATCCCGGGACTGCAAACTACATGATGATTGCTCTGATCTGACAGTGAAACACAATATCTAGGTACATCCCAGGCAGCGGTAGATATGTAGCTAAGTTTAAGCTCGAAAAGGAAAACTAAAGATGTGCCTTCAGAACCAACTTGAACAAATCAAACTCTGCTGGA
>JAGKQL010000046.1:11595904-11628104 GCA_018398635.1 Cyprinodon brontotheroides | reverse complement strand
AGAGAAGCCAGGATAGGAGAGATATGATCTCTCTTTTTAATTTTCATCAGAACTCTGGCTGCAGCATTTTGGATCAGCTGAAGGCTTTTAACTACAGTTTGTGGACTTCCTGATAGGAAAGAATTCTGGTTTGCAAGCAGTAATAATGCAATGTGATTGGCCGACCCCTTTTCTGTTAAACTTAAATGGTTTAAGGTGGAGTACTGGGTGGATTCTTTAGTGTTTTATGAATGCACAAATGCAGCTAAATTCCGTTTTGAAGTGAATCAGCTTTCAGGCCACTTTTAGAAATAAAATCCCAGATTAGCTGCAAAGAAAGTTGGAAGATCTGATACATCACAAAATAGGAGGGCATGAACTGATCGTACCGGCATCCAGTGAGTACTGCAGTGTGTACTGAGCGGACGATGGAAAAAAGCAAGGACCATAGTTTATGAGTAGAACTATAGCCGCTCGGTTGACCTCATGCCAACTTCAGTTTTCTTCAGAATTTCTAAATAACTGGACTTTTTTTTCTTCTTCTTTGTAGTGACGCAGATCGGGACAGACAAACCCCCTCTCCAGATGTCATCATCCTGTCAGACAACGAGGCCTCCAGTCCCAGAACGACACCTCGGCCAGAAGAGCGCATCCACCAGGCCAACCTGGAGATGTTCAAGGTTAGATTCTAATCGGCAAACAGTTCTTTTTTGTGGTTTGTTTTAATTTGGACCTCTAGCTGTGTTTACCTGAGAACATTTGATCTAATCAACAGTGGTGGCTTAAAAATCGATCTCCTTATCTGTGAACCGGGAATTACATCTTAAACGTGATTTTTCTTACACGTAGGGTTGGGTACCAAACTTCGTTCTTTTTATGGTACCGACCGCAAATGTCCCGCCTTATAGAGTATCGCAAACATGCCTTCGCTCTTCGCGTCAAAGCCTCGCACGCACGACAACCGCTTATCGTCATCCTGCGGAAAGGCTGTATGGTCCCGCCTTACAGCTATGGGTCTGTGTATCTGTTAGAACTGTTGCGAAGCGTCGCGGAACTCCTCTTTAAATGCCTCAGGTCGTGCGGTGTTTTCAGCCTTATTAAGCACTGATAAGCATAGTGGCAATGCAATACATGCGTGCCGCGAGGAACAATTTAAGAGTTATGAAACTTGGCGAGTGTTTGACTGCAAGAAGAAAGCGTGACCGCAGCCGGTAGCGACCATCCTGCTCTCAGCAGCCGCAGCGGTGAACAAAAACCAGTGAGCGTGAATGAATCATGCTGCTTTTCAAACTGGATGCAGCAGGAGCAGCGAAAAATCCGTCTGCTGCTTACCTGTTTTGCTGCTTGTACACCAGCTTCTGACGCGCGGCTGGAAGCAGCTTGCTGCTCTGGCTGGCGCCCAAAGTGGGCCCCACGCTTATGGGCGCTTAGGTTACCTCCCTGGTCCCCTGGCCTGCCCTGCAGCCATATTTCATGTGATCAGTGGGAATAAAGTGGAGCTTTATTTATGTTTTTAAGTGGGAAAATCCACCTGAAAACTTTACATCAGTGGTAGCCAGTTCATCCATATCAACCTTCCATATTATTTCTGTCGAGCCACTCAGGTCCCCATACCAGTACGTGTGCTTTGTCAACAGCGGATCCTATTAGGCAACCGCTTGTTTGTCAATGTGACATGGTGTGATTTTCACTAAAAGGAAAACACTGAAGTAAAAGGTCCTCATAATGTAACAGTGAATATTAGACACTGTAGATTTTTTTTTTTGTAAGAGGAAAAATGTAAATGGAAAGTAACTGTAGGAGCTAAAATAAAACCTAAGATTTGTACCTTTTATGTTGTGTAATTCCTCAATTCGATATTAGAGCAAAAATCCGTAGCGGCCAAGCGCATCGCTCAGGAACCGTATCGGCGGAAGGCGGCCGCATTAAGCGTACCGGAAACCGGTGTAAATTTTTGAATGCCCAGCCCTATTACAGCGGCGGATCAGTCATATTTTTTTTTCTGGTTGGCAGCAGATCGATGTAAAACCATTTTCACATTGCTTTTGTATTTAAAAATCTTTCTTTGTGTTTGATTTTTGAGCGTGCATCCACCCCAGAGAGTTTTATTCCTGTTCCTGAGCTAGAAATCCGTGGTCATTTATGCGTTTGGTGTTCTTGCTATTGGCGCTGCTTCTGTTACATCACACAACACTACCCCTGGTACGAGGCTTTGGCAAATTTTTACAAAAATGCTGAAGATAGTTATTGGAGTTTTAGGCCCCTGGCTGTTTTTAGGCAAATATTTCACTTAGTGACATTCCTGCTATATCAATATTTAAAAATTTGATTTCATTCAATCTTTCAGTGACAAAAGCTACAGTCTAAACCCAAAAATGTTTTTCATAAAAGCTACAAGCTTGTTATTTCAAAAGTCAATCAACACAAGCTTTGCAAGTAGTACGTGTTGTTGGATGTACTAGAAAATAAAAATGATTTGAATTACTGTTAAAATGGTTTCCCTCGACTGAAACAGCATCTACTCCCTATCATTTGGTAAATACACGATTTGTGACTCCTAAACTGACTCTTTTCCCATGCGAATAACTTATTTTATTTATTATTTTCACCCAAAGTGGATGTGTTTTACTGTGTTCTTCTATTGTCAGTCCTATGAAATTGCTGAGTGGTCTGACTGAAATCAGGAAAGTAAACAATGGAGAGCGACAGATGTCGCGTAATTTAGTGGGTCGACTCGTCTGGTGTTCCCACCTCATGCCGATCAGAGCCGAGGCGATTTTAACACGGGTCACTTGCCGACTCGTTTGAGCTGGGTAGACGCGTCGGTGAGCTGTTCCCACTGCCAGTAAAAGAAATTGTTCCCGGGTTTAAACTGGTTTTTCCACCAGTGGGAAAAGGGTATTAGAGTCTCAATGCATTGTGGGATGTCTTCTATGTATACCTCCACCTGCTCCCAGAGAGCTGGACCTTGTTTTGGCTCTGTGCTACTTTGAAAAAATAATCTCTAATGCATGGAAGGCTTTCAGAAGCCCCCAGTAAAGGCTGAACGTCTCTGCTGTGAAAAATGACCTTAGTTAAAGGTCCATGTGGGTAATTGAGCAAATTTGCGCTGTTCCTGAAATTTGATCCAGGGTTCTTACAGAATGAAGTTAAAAACCAGAAATTGGCTCCTTGATGTTGGTTTTAGTTTTTGCATTCAGTGATTTATTAAAGTAACTTGATCCACATTTGTCAATTTCAGTACTATAGCACGAGTTCACTACTCATGTCATCTCAAGGCGCTTTACAGAGACGATTCAACCAGATCATGTTTCAAAGTTTTATCTATCTAAGGAAAACCAGCTGATTGCATCGACTCTTCAGCAATCCCTCACACCAAGCATGCTTGTAGCAACAGTTGAGAGGAAAAACTCCCTTTGAACAGGAAGTCAAACTGCTTAATAATCTGTTAATTCACATCAACGGGCTTGTAACAGTTGTTTTTCATCACTTAAATATCCATCTGATTCAGTCAAGAGTCGTCATTTTGCTCAAGTTTTCCATCTTTAACTGTGTGAAGTGGGTCAGTAATTATGCATCGCTGTGTTTGTCTTTCTTCCAGGGAAAAACAGGAGAGGAGCGACAGCAGATGATAAAAGCTCTGAGGGAAGAGCTGCGTCTGGAAGAAGCTCGTCTCGTCCTGCTCAAGAAGCTGAGACAGAGCCAGATGCAGAAGGAGAATTTAGTGCAAAAGGTTGGAGTCTCCATTTGTTTACAAATATTGGACTTTTCTGGAGCTTTTTTTGGTTGAGATGAACAAAACCTGCATCTCGAGCCCCTTATAGCAGCTCCAACATACCTCACTGCAAAGACCATGTAGAAATAAGTAAACATTTCTTAATTGTACCCTTAATCTGAAAAGGTAAATAAGATGATTAAGAATATTTACTCTTAGAATAAGATCATTAGATAAAATGCACTTGAAATGAGAAAATACAATTGTTGGTTCTTATTTTAAATGTAAATAGTCTTGCTCCATTGGCAAAGTGTCTCACTTACCACCTCAATTCCAGAACCAAAGCCTTTGTTGTGCTGGTTGATCTGATCAGTCACTGAAGCTTCCTCATCATCCAGAAGACTGGAGCATATTTCAAATGTCTCAGCTACTGGGAGCATTTCCCCAAGTCAAGGATAGGTGATGGATTAGCCTTTTCTGTTCATCTGGGTCCTTCTTTTTGCCCTTTTCTCCCTAAAACCACAAAGCCCTGTAGTTAGTTGAAGTATGAAGCTATGCTATCTTTTCTGCGCATGGCTCTTATCACTTAACCCTGGATCTTTCACTTCGAGCCTCGTTAAAGAGACAAGTCATCAATGCTGCATCAGCGACTCTGTAGATGTTGAGTAATCCAGAAAAAACAAGGACTACTCGGAATAAAACTGTTACTATAGCATGACCAACGTTAAATCAGGCTTCCAGAGGAGCACAGTGGGGGTGGGGGGGTTTCCTCTCAGTCAGCATTTGCTCCCACTTCTTTGACTGATCCTCCCAAATGCAGGCCTTTAACCAGCCATTACACTGTAACAACGATCTAAAAATAAATAATACATTTCCTACATTAAGTGTATTTATCCTTAATTTCAGTAGGTAAATGAGATAGTTTGCCAATGGAATGAGTATATTTCTCTTAAATTAAGATAGATAACATGCAATTGTGTTTGCACAATCCAAGAACAAATTCACTTATTGTAAGGAAAAAATGATCTAGATTTTAAAAAATTTTCCAGTGCAGCCCAAAGTACAGAAGAGACGCATCAGAGGACCTAGAGCCTCCGAAAGCCTGAAAAATTCCTCAGAAAGAAATTAGGAAGACTTTTATTCTTACTGAGTGAAGCAAAGGATTAAAAAAAAAAACAAACTGCTTTTTACTTAAGATAAATTAAATGAAGAATCCAGAGAATAAAGATGCATGTATCTAAGGCTGCAAATAACGATTATTTTGGAAATCGCTTAAACTGTTGATTTTCTATTAAGCAATTAATAATTGGATAACAAATGCTTCCTTAAAGAAGATTTTGTACAAAATTTATCCTGATGAATCTAACCCAAAACTTCCACTTGAGGAGTTCTGGGTAGATTTTGATTTATTTATTTTATTTTATTATCTTAAATGGACCAGCTCTTTATGCTCCACTGCAGACTAGGAAAAGCTGACATTAATGCCTTTGCTCTGAATAAATCCATGGGATCAAACCTCATAACAAAGTTGTTATTTAGCTTGTAGTGATGAAGCGGTTCTGGAGGGGAAATATGCTGAGTGTCTGATTCTTTAGGAAGACAGAGAAACTGATTAACTCAGTATGAATGTGACGTTCTGGCTGTTTGCAGGTTCCAGTGGTCCAGAGCTCTTCATCCTCTGCTCAGCCTGCTCCCCTACACGGCTCTGCAGGGTTAGGGAAGCTGCCTGTGAGGCCGGGCCTGCACAACAATGAGCCTCAGAATCTCAGAACTGCACAGGTATGGGGGGTTTATTTAAGAGTGGGAGGGAGTTGTGCCCAGTTTAAGATATTAGGGTGAAACACCATCAATAGATTGGTTTGTGGTGCTGAAAATGTTTATCGGTTTGTTTTAACGGCAGCCTCATTGTTGACTAAAGGGAAAATTCTGAAACATTCAGGCAGCCATTTGTTGGAACCTTTTCCAATTTTTGAAATATTCCTGGAATCAAGCTATTCTTCCTGTGGAGATGCAGCGAGCATCCCTGGTTGTTGATGAGCCTAGAAGGCAGATGCTGCCCTCTGCTGTCCGTTTTTGGGCGGAGGATGATGGCAGTAATACAGCCTGGACCAGTTGCCTTCATTACCTGATAGTTGCTTTTCAAAGTGTGACGTCACGGCGATTCTACTTTACAGCTGCCATGTTGAGGAGCGAACACGTTGCTTAGTGGCGCTACCCCTCTGACCACACTGGATAGTTCTCATTTAAACCCCTGAAGATCAGTTAATGGATGCGATTCATACGAAGTCCCTCAAGACATTTTATGAAAACCTTTCCTCACCTGACAGGATTCCAGATCTTTCCTTTCAGCACCGGTAAATATATCCAGACGAAGTCCTCAACACTAGTACAGCAGTAAGCTTAAAAGATTTGACTCTGAGTCAAATACTCAACTACAAGGAAAGGTTACTCAGTCAAACATCTACTCAACTTGAAGTATTGAAGAAGTATTTAAAAGTGTTAAATACTCATAAATACAAATTTGAATTTAAAATCATCAGTATATTTCTCTCTAATGTTTAAAGTAATATTAATAAAACCTTGTAACGTTCAGAAACCAACTGATGAACCAATCCGTAAAATCACCTAGATATATATTACTTGTACCTCATCAATTTAGCACCTTTGGCACAACACCAGATAGTGTGTGGGGGGGTGATATTAATATCTAAGTACATCATTATTATTATTATTATGCTCCATTAACACTTTTGTTGTGATGGATTTGTATAATATGTTATATTACATGATTTATAGACTTCAATGTGCCGTACCTATTTATTTATCATAAATTACAGTGGTCTACAGATGCTATGAAACATTAAGTGTGTGTCAAAGTCCTTTATCTTCATTTAAAAAGTCTTACACTTCCCCTGAAAATGAGAAATTCAACATTGTTCGATCATTTTTTCATTTTCAGGTAGTGCACATATTGTTTACATTCCGCCCGGTCTTCTTAGGGAGTACCAACATGGCGGCTGGTGACTTCACAGCACTGTGTACTACCAACGGCCTATCAGCCATCCAGTGAATCAGTGATTCTACACCACTTCTAAAGAATTACAGTCTTATATCACATTCAGCTAAAATAATTACCAACTATATATGTTGTTATTTCATTCTTTTAAAGCTATTAAAAAATGGTATATTCTCTTGATACTTTTTTCTTTTTTTTTTTAGATTTACACTTTCCTTATGTGTATATAAAGGCTTTACAGTTGCATCTATTACCTGCTGGCATGCATGACTATCTCCACTACAAATGTTAATTCTATTCTATTCCTATGCACTATTAATGTTAAAGGAAAATAGTTCGCCGTTTTAAACTTTTAGCCCATTTTCTGTAGTGTCCAGGATGAAATCAGTAATGATCGACACCAAAAGTTTTGACAATTGTTCCTGTCTTCGCTATTTGGCTCATTTAGAATCAACCCCTGGCTGCTTTAGAATGGCTAGTTGCATAGGTGCATGTCTGATAATGTCCTTAAACAACCTTAAACGTCTTTTTTAGTAACATGCTACCTCAACGGTGTCGTCCAGCGCTGTTCAATGATCGTTCAAAAACAAGTTTCAGGAAGAAAAAACGTTCCTGTAGTGTTTTATTTTAGCATTTTGTAAGTCCCATTGAGTTTCTGTAGGGAATAGTTCAATATTCAAAGCCACGAGAAAGGAAATGGGGCACTGTTTACACAGTTTAGATCTTTTAAACTGCACTCTGTGTACTCAACGTCGAGGTGCCTAACATCTCTATTAAACACTTTAAAAAACTCTGAAAAATGGAATGCAGAAAGGTTGATTCTTTGAGGAGGGCACACATGTGGACTTTTGAGTTTGACGGTAGATGATACCTTTTTGAACCGGAATATACTGAGGAGGGTATATAGAGACATTATGTGGCCAACTAGTGGTCTGGAGTGTGCAGCGCTTCAGATTCGAACGCGAAGCGGAAGTTTATAAGCGGTTAGGGTGATGTATCTCGGAAAAAATAGTTCTGGGATTTACAAACCACTAAATAAAACAAGACAGAAGCGGTTTTCTTCACGAAACTTTTGGAGCGTCATTGAACAGCGCTGAGCTGCTTTAGTTACTTTATATTTAAAAGAGAAACGTTTAAAAGGTTGTTTTAAGGACATTATCGGACATGCACTATAGGAAGCCATTCTGAAGCAGCCAGGGATTGATTCTGCATGAGCCAAATACTTAAGAACAGGACCAATTGTCAAAAGAATTTTGGTGTCGATCATTGATTTCATCCTGGACACTACAGAAAATGGGCTAAAAGTGTTAAAAAGCAGAATTTTCACTTAATACTTAACTATAAAAAGTGTTACTCGTAATAACGTCTCAATCACAGCTGTGGAATGGGCCTTGATTAAATGGGGGGGTATGAATGAGAATGGGACGGCTTCTGCCCTCCAAAGGAAAAAGAAAACAGTCGTTGCTAAGGCAACACAGTGACCCCCCATGTGCGTAGCTGGATCTCTGTGGCGCAGGTTGACATAAAATATAACATTTGCACTTTTCTTAAAACAAATTGGGCAATAAACCGGATTGTTATTGTTCCCAATTTCACTACAATAACCAGCACACATTTTCCCATGTTTATAAAATGTAAATAAGACTGTAAATAATTCTGCCGTTTTGCCAGTGTGCGCTGGTGGCTGGTACCTCCTTGGGTCTGTGTTGGTACCGTATATCCTCACATCCCTGATACCAAATATAGAAAAATCATACAAGTTCAGTTAAAATTGCTTTAGGAACTCTTTACCTCGGAGTCCATCTGAGTTTCTGTTTTTTGCAACTTAGTTTATATCCCCTAACAATAAGAATGATGTGTTTTAATCGGATTTAAAACATTTTTTTTCAGGGTCATACGGTCATTCGTTCAGCCAATACCAGCCTGCCTCCGATGCTCATGTCCCAGCGGGTCATAGCCCCCAATCCGTCCCAGTTGCAGGGCCAGAGGATCTCCTCCAAACCTGGGATGCCCCGATCCAGCTCATCCAGCATGGCCAACGCCGTAAACTATCAGCAGGTGACTACATTGATTCAAAATGGCAGCCTTTCTTTGCAATTAACTTTACAGGTTCCTCCCAGAAATTCAGATGTCTTGGAAAAGTTCAATCATTCTGTGACTTAGAAGGTTAAACTTCTGTGAAGATTCTCAGTCATCCAGGCCATGGTCTGTAAAAGTTGACATTTCGGAGGAGGGCTAACTCCTCAGGGCAGGACTCTGCTGCTCACCTACAACTGAAAGCTAAAGGACACGTCTGAGGACAACAACGACCATATTCTGGCCAAAGAAGAAAGATGGTTGAGCGAGGGGTTAAGAAGCCATCTTTTGTTAATCTGGAAAAACCATTACTGAACACACTGCAAAAAGGATCTAGAAGTTAGTTTTTAAAAAAATTTGTAGTGGAGGATTTTAGTGAAATTTTGATGAAAAAAAACACCCTTTAAGTCTTAAAAAAAAAAAGAATCCAGTACCCGCTCCCAAGATGCAACGCCTATTAAACGCGTGAGAGAACGTGCACCTGCCCATTTCTCCTCGTGCACGCTCTGTTTGAAAAGTTTTACTTAGCATCCCTCATACAAGCTTACAAAGAAGATTTTTCCACTATGTCAGACTTTTGGCACCGGTAAGTGAAAATGGGGACGAGAACGTACACTGAAAAAAATGAAAGATAAAAAAAAATTGAGATAATCGATCACAACTAATATTGTAGTTTCATGCAATATAAACAATCCATTTGATTTGACCTGAAATATTTTACTTAATGTAAACTAATTTCTGAAGGTTGAACCAAAGCAATTATTTCAGATTTTACTAAATCAAAATAAATACATTGGTTTTATTACTGAATGTAAATAATATACTTGGTTCAACCTGAATATTTTAAATTCATTTAAACAACTTTTGAATATGGGAGCAAACTATTTTTTTTAAGTTGTCTCCAATAATAATTTAAAGTCATAATGTAATATTTATAGACCTGATTTTTTTATTTACACTCAGAAGCCATTGCTTTTCAATACAAAATTTTATTGCTAAAGTAAGATTTTTTTCCACATCTCAACCATTCAAACAGCATTTAGGCATATTTTTTGTCTCACTTAACATTTAAACAGTGACCAAACAACAACCTCAGATAACAAGGTACAACGTTTTGGTTGTAGAAATGCAATTAAAATCAGGCCAGACAGTGGAACTCAACTTCTGTATGCCTATTCTTGCTGAGCTCATGAGACCGAGCTCAAGCTTCGCGGCTCCCACACACACGCATCATGGCGGCTAGCTTCCTCTCCAGAGCTCCGGTGACCCATAAAACCTCTACTCGGCCTCTCCAATGACAACGACGGCGAACCCCCTCCCCTCCAGCGCTAATGCTAGCAGAGCAGTTAATTGCCCACAAAAGCACAGACTCACACAAATCTTGTCTGGGGGCTAAGGTTTACGCCCAGTCATCTTTAAAAATCGTAATGACTTACCTCAACGTTGCGCAAAATGCCTGATATTTTTCTCTTCAGCACGACGTCTGGTGGAGGCTGAGGCGGAAGTACAATTGACGCCAGAACTTTTAAAGAATTTGCATGCGCAAATAATCAGTTTGGTGCCTCGCTGTCAGTTTACATTATAGTAAAGTAAAAAAAAAATAGATTCAACCATAAATATAACTAAGAAAGTTTAGTTTAATTGAGCAAACTATTTTTTTTAACTCATTGGAATGAAAACAAACACATTAAATGAAAAACAGCTTTGTTTCACTTTTTTCAGTGTAGGACGGTCTGACGTAAACATATCAGCAGAATGATTGACAGTTAAGAGGACCACTTATCCACCTAGAAAAGAACATCCTCCACTATACCTTTAAGTGTAGTCACCACAGACATTACATATACGTAGACGCCTCATTGGACACCATCAGCAGCAAGGCTGACATACCTAGAGGGCGGCCATCTTGGGTCAGACCATCATTGACACAGCTGCTGTGAGAATGAATAGGAGACACCTTAGATCTAATTTTAATCACGAAAGACGAGTCTGAGATATTATTACTGTAATCTCTTATATCACACAACTACTAAAAAGACCAAAACATATTTTAAAATTACCTTTTAGTTAGATTACACATATTTATTCAGATTAAAAACTATTTAAACTGAACTCAAACTGGATGAGATATAAGCAGTTATATATTTTGCAATTTAATATTAAAATGATAAACACAAAGTTTTATATTAATATATTATAAGTAATATTTTTATATTATTATTATTCAGTATTTTAAAAACAATTGTGATTTACAAAAGAGAGTAAAGTTATTTTTTTTTTATATATTAATTTTGTTTTTATTTTTTGTAATTTTCATCAACCTAACCCTAATTGAAGACTTTTTGTCATAAATAAATATATTATATATATGTATATATATATATATATAGTATGTATACACACACACACATCACATTAACTGATTAAAAAGAACAAATGTTTGAAAAAGAGTTTTAGAAGTTTAGACAAACTTATGACAAAAAGCCTTTAGTTAGGCACAACTTAAATTCACCAAGGTGAGAGAACATTGGTGTTCTCAGCTAAACATTATCATTAATAAGCCAGTCTCTTGTGAAAGAGTCTTCCTGAAATCACCATTTTTCACTAAACTTTCTGTAGATCCTCGCTCCCCCTCCTCCTCATCAGCATGTTGTCTTTTAGAAGGCCTGGTTGCTCCATCTATAAGCCGCCTGGCGGCAGATTAAATGGAGGTGGGCTCTCTGTACCCGCCTCTGTCTATTGGTGTGTGAGGAACAAAGGGAGCAGAGATATAACAGAATAAAAGAAGAAAAGGGTTGACTGAAGTGAAACTGTGGTTTTAACATTTACTCACCTTGTGGCAGATGGCCCTCCTGCATTAATCCACCAAATGAAAAATTAAGTCAGATTTGGCGAGTGGCGAATGTTAATTTTGGACACTATTAGAACCGTATTGCATATGTGATTGTATGAAGCACTTTGATCCATCCTCTCTTTGTCTCAGGAAGCTTGTGGCATTTTGCCTCTTTTATTGTAATGAGTATATATGAAGCAGTGTGGTTGAAAATAGAATAAATATCGTCTGCTAAATGTTTGGTTTTCAATGAGCCGATTTTTGTTCTCCCTTGCAGGCCAGCCAGCAGGTAGCAGCTTCCCAGCGCTCCAGCTCCAGCGCCATGTACATGAACCTGGCCCACATGCAGGCGGCAGCAGCAGTAGGGGCAAGCGCCGTGGCCGGCGGCCTCGCTGGCGCCTCGGCCGTCAGCCCGTCCACCATGTCTGGCTCAGCCAGCGGAGCAGTGAGCTCCATGGCTGACCAGGCCAGCAGCCAGGCAGCAGCCAAGCTGGCTCTACGGAAGCAGCTGGAAAAAACACTGCTGGAAATTCCTCCACCTAAACCCCCGGCGCCGCTGCTCCATTTCCTGCCCTCGGCTGCAAACAGCGAGTTCATCTACATGGTGGGTTTGGAGGAAGTGGTGCAGAGCGTCTTGGACAGTCAGGGTAAGGACTTCAAAAAAACATCTCGGGTTTTAAAGTTAAGAACAAGACCTCTTCAAATCCACGTTTGTCTTGTTATAACTGTATAAAACGTAGATGTTATATCATCGTATTTACATCTCTGTGCTGCACGGTGAGGCTGAAACAAAGTGTTTTTTTCTGCAGGTAAATTCCGAGGGTCTTTGGCCCGTTTGGAGCCCTTCTTCTGTGCCCAGTGCAGAACAGACTTCACACCCCACTGGAAGCAAGAGAAGAGCGGCAGAATCCTCTGCGAGCAATGCATGACGTCCAATCAGAAGAAGGCTCTGAAGGCAGAGCATACCAACAGACTGAAGAATGCGTTCGTGAAGGCTCTCCAGCAGGAGCAGGTCAGTGGACACGGACTGGAAGCTGTAATGATTTTAATCTAGTCATCAAAGCTCAGGAGCTTCCTCAGTTCAACTTGTTTACTCGAAAGGAGCAACAGTAACTGTTAACACAGAAAAGCAATGTAGAAATGAACATTTTCTTACATTAAATGTATTTAGCCTTAATTTGAGCAGGAAAATAAGATGATTTGCCGATGGAATGAATCTTAAAATAAGGTCATTGACTAATCCCAGCATGAAGCGAGTTGCAACATTCAAGACGATTTGTGGCATAAACCTGGATTATCTCCAGATCATGTTTAGATAAGGCCAGTTTCAGTTTAGCAACTTGACATAACTGAAAGCATGTAGGCTTCCTCCGAGTTCCTTTCATAGTCTAAAAGGAACATCACCAAGATGCAGATATTTTTGCAGTGTGGATCATTGTGGTTCTTGTCCATCCTTTACGGTTGTGACTTATTGCCAAACTGTCACGCCTCAATGAGAACTTTATTCTCACTTCTTAAAAAGCATATTGTGAAAATATGTTTAAATATATTGAAATATTTGAATTAGAAGGAAGCAAAAAAAACTGTGTAACTTTTTCTACAATGAAGTATGTCATTAGAAGCTGGACAGTGATTTAAATTATTGTATAGTGGTTTTTTATGTCAATTTAATATATATCAAAATTGATTTATTTCTGGTAAAATGATTTGTAATTCTTTTTTTTACAAATGTATTCACGTTTAGAAGCCAACTGTCTGTCTTGTATTTTTTTTAGGCTTAGATCATACAAAAATCTCTACCAATAATTTAAATGTTTTCAGTTATTAAACACAGCTTCCATAAAAAAAAAAAAAATAAGGTCATTGGATATTATGCACTTAAAAATAAGATAAGCTATTGTTTTTTTTTTCTTATTTAAAATGTTAAAATGTAAATTTTCTATTCCATTGGTAAAGTGTCCCACTTACCTCCTCAATTTAAGAAAAATCGCTTATTTTAAGAAAAAAAAGACTTCTTAGATGACAGGAAAGGAGCGCATGGGAGGCCGAGTGCGAACCTCATCTCTGAGAAATGTCTCCTTCTTAGCTTTAAGTTTTCTAGAAACAAGAATAAAAAAACATTAAAAAAGCAAAACAAGTGATAATGGGATTAGAAAGTTCTCTGGAAGCAGACTCTAATCCGTCTGTTTTTTTAGGAGATCGAACAGAGGCTGCAGCAGCAGGCCGCTCTCTCTCCCAGCTCTGCTTCTACTGGTCCCAACGTCTCCAAGACGGACACCATGATCCGACAGCACGCCCTGCGTCAGGTATGTTGCATCACAGTTACGCTGCATCCTCTCCACAGGAAGAAGGTTTTCATTTACACACATAAAAACATTTCATTGGCTGCAACACTAACCCTGAAATCCCACGTCCTCCATTCCTCTCCACTCCAGACCGCCTGCACAAAGCAAAGCCTAAATCCTTCGCTGTTCCTCTCATCTTTCTCCGCTCTGACTTCCTTTGAGCTCGAGGAGAGCATGCGTGATATTATTATTATTATTATTATTATTATAATACTCATAGGAGCAAAATATTCGGTAATGAACGCTTAATCTAATATCGCACATATTAGAAAAAATCCCATCAGAATCCAGCATATGTGCAGTTTCTTCCCAAATATTTTCTTTTTGTTTTGTAACTGGGATAACTATAGATGTTCTATACTTCCCAAACTTCCAGCATCTCTTCATCCCGCGCGTAAGATAAGGCGTTTGTTTTGAAGTTTTCAGAGGCTCTCCTGAAAGTTTGGACTGGATTTGATTAAACTTTATCTCCTCTGTATAAAATAAATCAATATCGTGATATTTCGACCATAATTATAAGGCTACGTACTAAAGAAAGCGCCCAGTCTCAGTTATATGTGCCATTTCTGTATTTAACACATTACAAGGTGCACCGGACTATAAGGAGCCGGGTTTTATAATACAGGTACATATCCTCTATGTTTAAATACCTCTACTGGCGTATTTAAAAATAGAGCGGGCAAAACTGAGTATGACTGTGCTTTTATTCATTTATTTATTACAAAGTATTAATCAAAACCCATCAAAGTCATCATCCTCTGTTTCTGAATTAAACAGCTGCAGAGGAAATCAGAAATGCCAGTTTCCCCCTTCTTCGCTGTCAGAGTCACTTTCCGTTGCAGCGCGGCTCCTCAGAAATAATGCGGGCTTTTGCGAAAGCTTGAACAACAGAGCCAGCAGCTACGTTAGTCCAAGCTATCTACAATCCATCCGCTCGCGGTGGCGTTACTTTGCCCGAGCACAGCCTTCACGACTAAGTGGAAACTGTGGTCTCTGTCTGTCATCCATCGGCTCTCCCCACGCCCTTCATAGCCTTACTGTGAGAGCGACAGCTTTCACACCGATGTCGGCGCGTTGAAGTTCCTTTTGTCAGACCTCCCGGAATAACAGCGAGCACAGCGTTCATATTTGTTTCACCATGTTTTTCACATCGACTGTGAGATGGGCACGCATGGAGTCACATATTAAAAGCTTATGGTGATGAGTGGAAAAACCACCTGGTCTCCTTTTAGATTCACCCTCCCTCAGCCACTCTTTCATCATCTCCTCATCCATCAGCCCTTTTCATTTGCCTTATCGCGACTCCAGCTGGAAAAGTCTTTTTAGGCAAAGATTTCTCTTAAAAATCACCATAAGCGGCAGTTTCTGTCCATTTGTGTGGCAACTAGGGCTGCAATAGCAGTCGATAAAATCTATAAAATAGAGCTTTTAAAAGCGTTGGCAACAAATTTCATCATCGATTAGTTACGATGACCAGCGCGTTAATGCGTCATCCGCCGCCGCCGTCATCGCATCCACTTGACTGAAGCGGGGAAGAAAGAAAAATGCGATCCAGAAGCGAGTCAGCGCGCGGGGCCTCAGTGTTGCGCCAACTTAGCGACTTTTCAGACCCCTCCAGCGACTTATTTTTCAAGCGACTAGCGACAATCTGGCGACTTTTTCGATTGTCACTGGCGGCTTTTGGAGACTCTTATTACGTGAAAGCATGTATTATTCCCCAGCGCCTCCCTCACTCACTCAGCGTCAGGCAATGGCGGCGCATGCACCTGGATTGTGGCGCCAAATTGATCACAATAATTAAAAATAGCCTGCGCTTTGTACAGTGAAAAAGTAGGTAACATGCAACTTTTGTAAAACAAATTAACATGGCGCGGAACCACCATGTTTGTTTGGTTTTAAAGTGGAAACGTAACGTTAGTTTCTCCAGGTAGCTCATCTGATGCTTTCCTTACGTGTTAGTAGGTTACAGACAGTGATAGGTTGGCTACTTATTTTACTTTTAATTTCATTTGAATTATAAGCAGCATTATATTTACTTGATAAATAAATTAACTTGCAAATTATGAGGGGAAGTTAAGGTTTAAATCTTCTGGCAAAAGATAAAGTAAGAAGATCCTGCAATTTATGGAAGTAAAGCAGAATAAATCCAGCAAGATCAGTAATATGTCAATTAATTATCTGCCACATTCCCATGTAATATCTGTCTTTGGAGGATGTGTTTTTTAGCACGTTCTCTCATTTTTATTCCAAATACAATTTATAATTTGAACCACAGGGCTATTTTTTATCTCTATGGTTCAGTATTTTCTCCCAAGTAGCAACTTTAACTGCTATATTTTCCTGTCTTAAAAGGCAGAACTCTTCTGGTCTAAAAAAAACTCATTTGTGGAATGAAATGGGGGGACCTATTGTTTGAACCCCTTAGGGGCTTTTAAAAAACAAAAGTCTTTTTTGCGCTTTATGAAACAAAGTACCCTATATATTGTGGGATGTACAGCTACATTTATCATGTAAGTTTGCGCGTAGTTTTAACACAAACATTTATTTTTTCATATTGCACCAGTACAGTTAATGAGCAACCTGTACTTCAGGTGCTTGTTTGTTCTGTCTAAAAAATGTTATTTTGGAGCAGAGAGGTTAATATAAAAATATTTTTCAGTCCGATTCATCGATTTTAAAAATAATCGTTAGTTGTTGCCGTGGCAGCCAATCCACGCCCACACTTCCCCCCTTTAACGTTCTCATGGTGGTCTCAAAAGTCGCAGTTACAACACACATAAGGCGCACCGCACATTTTGAGGGGGAAAAAAGACGTTTATATGCGCCTTACAGTCGCGAAAATACGGTAACTTTAGCGGTCTTGGGTTTTGGGAATATATTAGAATTATGCTATAATCTGTAGTTACCGATCCGTTGTTACTATATTTTTATTTAATGAACCGGATCTTCTTGCCGTTCTTTTACCTATTTGGTGCGATTACAGTTGTGGATCTTGAGCAGGCCGGACCAGAGCGGAGCAAAAATACGTCGGCTCTGTATTTTGACTGTGAAGGATGGAGAAGTGTGTGGATGGTGAGGTGCGGCGGAGTAGCGGTGGATGTGGAACAGTTCTCATTGATTAATATGTCAAGTACGACGTACGTAAGCGGAGCGCTGATGGATTATGTGGAATCTCGGAGTTAGTTAGTAGGTTTGCAGCATTTTAGAAGATCCTAAACAAAATGTTCTTATAGCGGAACAATTTAGGAATTGTCTCTTTAAAGCACCTTGAGATGACATCTGTTGCAAATTGGCGCGATAGAAATAAACTAATTTGAATGGAACAATTGAAGTATGATTGTCACTGCAAAAACAATCTAGAAATAAGTAAAAAATATCTTAAATTAAGTGTATTTAGACTTAATTTGAGCAGGTAAATAAGATGATCTGCCAATGGAATGAGTATTTTTATTCTTAATATAAGATAATTAGATAATATTCACTTGAAATAAGACAATGCAATCGTTTTGTAATTTTAGCTGTAAACTGTCTTGTTCTATAGGCAAAGTTTCTCACTTACCTCCTCAATTCAATAAAAAATGCACTTATTTTATGAAAAACGTGTCAGAAACCATACGAGTACATCGCTGCCTAAACTGAACATAAATATATTTCACTTTATGAATAACTGAAAGTGAATGCAGCATATTTCTTATAGCTGCATCGTAACCGCATTCAGATCAAGTCTCACTGACTTTATATTTATCAAGCAGGTTCATAAAACATTTCTCGGTAGGTTTGCTTTTTTGGACAAAACAATCTGTCCAAGTTGTTACAGCTGGGAACATATTCTCATCAAATGTTAGAATACAGGAATCATTGTTTAAATCGTGGTTATTTCCTGTTTCCTTTTTATTATTCATTGTTTGAATTGTAGAAATGTGACAGAAAGGGGAATGAATGTGAAATCAGTGGTGAGTGGAAGGATGTTCCTCCAGTAGCTGGTTTACATGCAGACGACCCCTGATTTAATCAGGCGACAACAACCAGGAGGAACGTTGGTGCTTCGGATGTTTTACAGAGCTGACTTGCAATGTACAGAAACAGGTGGGGGAAGGGGAGCAACACGGTATACGTAGACTTTCTCTCAATGTAAGTGAAAGACTTTACAGTGAAAAGTATTTTTGGTTTTAGAACTAAATCTTTAAAGGATTACGATAGAATGATTCTATAGGGTATCTGGTCCTTCAGGTCTCTAATAGGGTGTGTATACATCGGTTGGGCTGAAAAATGGCATCTTAGCTGTTCTATGAGCCCTTAATGCAGCCTGGTTAAAAGCCCTAGAATGTGAAACCACAGGTTTTTCTTCCTTTTATGGTATGATCATGAATATTTAGATGAGCTGTGCTCTGATTGGTTGCGGTTTACAACGAGCAAAGCGCTGCTGAGCAAAGATGTATCATAGCAACAAGCACTCACTCTCACTGAAACATCAGATTGTTAATATGGTAGGGTGAACAGACGTTCTGTTTATCCCGGACATTTCCTACTTTTCATAGCTAAAAAAATGTCCGGGGGGAATTTCAGAATATTCTGGGATTTTGGTCGACAACACTGCAGCATGTTGTGGAAACACACCGGGCACTCGAACTTAGCTGTCAGCTCCGGGGCTGGTCGGAGCTGACGAACCCGACCCGGCGGCCACGTCTACGATAAGGCAGGTGGGGGGAAGCATACCATCACCAGATCAGGTTCAGACCAGCCCCGGAACTCACAGCTTGGTTTGAATACCCGGTCTGGTCCAGTCAGCGACCCAACAGTCCTCCTTTTCAGAAACCCAAATCTCGTCACCATAGATATGCTATAATTGCTATCAACAGCTTAGCGGTAGAATCACACTTCCAGCTTATGGTTGTGACGGCCTTACAGTGGGACCAGCCCTGCGTTTCAGTAAAAGAAGTTTAGCAAATCCTGCTTTGAACTAGGGATGGAGCGGTTTATACAAACCGCCCAAACCGTTAGAGTTCGGTCCAGCGTGTGTTATAGCGTTCGGTTCATGCGCTGCTCTTTTTCTCCATAGGCTCGGCGTTTACACTCCAGAGCAGCAGGTGGCGGTACTGCGACCAAAAGCCAACCACCAGTAGTAAACAAGAAGAAGAAGAAGAAGCGAAGTTTCAGCGTAGCCGGAACCGGGTGTAGCAGAAAAATCAGTTGTTGTGGAGAATTGTGTGGGTATGGCGAGTGGGGAAAGAACAGGAGTTGGGAAGACGCGCCAGCAGCACTTTATAGGTCTGCTGTAGCGGGAAGCGCTTTGCATTTAGAGTGACCTCACGATGGCGGACGGCGGGAAGAAAGTGGTGGATAAAAGTGCAACAGTGTGCAAGCATTGTGCCAACACGTTTTGTTTATGCTAACAGCAACATGACCAACATGTCATGCTAACAATCAACATATACCGAACCTGAAATCCGTGACCACGAAAACCGTGAACCGAACCGAACCGTGGATTTTGTGAACCGTTCCACCCCTATTTGAACTGTCCAAGATTTTGAAAGCTGTCTTCTGTAAAATGCTTCGAGCAAATGCAGAGCATCAAACTTTGCAGGGATCCTCTGATAGACAAAAATAATCCATGCCTGTCAAGATCTTTGGGAAGACTATAAAAATGTCTTCACAGTCTGTATGTGAATGCATGTCAATTTTGGGGCATGAAAAAAGTACAGGCCAGAACCAAATAAGGCAACATCCCAGAGTTTATGTCAACTCTGTGCTTCGTCTGAATTCTGCCCGTTTTATGGTGGAACTTTAGAATTGGGAGAATTGGCAGAGAAAGGAGGTGAGGTGATGATGGTTTGAACTTCTCTGTGCACGTCCATTTCACCCACTGAACTATCATTATTCATCTATGACATTAGAAACTCTCTGTGAAATATTGAACCATGAACCAAAAGTTGTTTCTGTTCGGGATCAAATGTCCTCCTTTCTCATCACAGGAATCTGCTGGAAAATTCTAAGTTGGTTTTCACTTTCCATAATCTGCAGGAATACTGTGATGTAACTGAGATGTAAAATCTTTGGGTTTTTTTCTGCTAAAGCTATAGGGGAGGATTTTCCTGAATTTTCGAAAAGACCCGCCCTCTCCACTTTAAACAAAAATTCACGTGCTCAACGCTGTACCTGCTCTTGAATGTATTCAAGAGCGTGGACAATCCATATCTCCTCGTTTTACTGGAAGTATTGGCAGAAAAGGAGATCTCCAAGGTGGGAAAATATTAGCCGTGGAAAGCTGGAAAGCGGTTTTGCATGTTACGTATAGGTCCATAGCCTGCGTTGAGACCATCCTGATCTCGCAAGCTTTCAAGGTTTTACCTCGCAGATCGGTCTGGCTACCTTTTGGATAAAGAAAATTTGAGCAGTTCACCAAATCCTAACGCCCAGTCAGCCGCTAACTTTGAGGCGAGTTGAGGTGTGACTCAAAACATGATTAGCCGACAGTTCAGTCTAAAAGAACATGGCGGCTTCAGCCGATGAAACTAGTAAGTATTAGCGCGGCTATCGAAAGCAAATTTTGTCGGAATTACAGAGTATTTCTTCACTGAAGAAGAGCAAAACACTGCTCTGGAGGCTTTTCTCAGAGTGAAAAGATGTTTTGCTCTTCTCGACTGCTTTCTCAGCAAGAGTAGCCTGGCTTGTGGTTGTGGTTTCGCTGGCCGTCGTAGCTCTCGTTAATGAAACAAATGCTTCATTGATCTGATTGGTTTATTTGGCCGTCTATCACCAACATAGGCCAATCCAGCTAGCCAGTATTTTCGTCCCTTCCCAGAATTACTTCAGCGAGGAAGGTTTCCAGATGGATATCCGCGGAGCAAATCCATCTGGTGGAGTCAGGTTATGAGTGGGAAGCCCAGCCTGTGCTTTCAGTGTACGCCATCGCATGAAAGAATCTCCCAAAAACACTCTGGTCTTGTTTCTCTATTGTGAGGCTTTTCTGTTCTTCTCATACACTTCCTAGACACTTTTTCTCTTATGAAGAGAAAAGCTTCAAATGCTGACTAAAACGATTCAGTTTATAGAATTGAAACATGGAATAAAAATCAACATCATTGTCTTTAAATTTCTTTGGTTCTTGTCATTTTTATAGAACACGTTTATTTAGAAATGAAATCATAAATACATTATTTACATGTATTTATAATTTAGTGTAGTAATGTTGGTTGCATTGTTAGTCTGGGGTCAAAGGTCAAACATTTTGGGAAGCCCTAATGCTTTATTGCGTCCGTCTCCAGGCTCAGCAGCCGCAGGCCTCTCTGCAGCGAGGTCTGTCCAACTCTGCAAGAGGCGTCCTTTCCAACTTCGCCCAGGCCTCCCAGCTGTCGGTGGCCAGCAGCCTGATGGGGATGAGCGGCGCCAAGCACTGTGGCAGCGGCGGCGGCGGCAGCAACAGACTGCAGCACGACAGCCGTCGTCAGATTTACAATATCCCAGGTAAGGACAGGCTGTCAGGAATCAATCCTCCTTCCTAGCTTTGCTGTTAGCTTCTTTTTAAAGGAAAGGAATAATCAATGGATCATTATTTATACCTAAAAATAATATCTTTGCAGTGATTTAATCAATTTAGTGTAAAAAAATAAAAGCAATAGGATTGTAGCTGAGTTGAAAACATGGTTTGATTATAATAAGTTGTTGTTAAATGAGGGGAAAACTAAATTGATGGTATTCTCTGGTAATCTGGTCTATAACGATGTAAAGTTATGTAGAAATGGAGTTGAAATTGAAAGAGTTTATTAGACAAAATTTTTAGGGATTATTATAGACAACAAACTTAGTTGGAAGCCTCACATAGAATATATTGGAAATAAAATTACAAAAACTATTGGAATATTATTTAAAATAAAAGATTTAATAAATATTAAAGGGCTGCATAGCTCTAAGGCTTATTAATAAGGTAGGATAAAGTGAACCAACTGATAAACTCTTCATTCAAAGCAAAACATTAAAATTCAAAGACATTGTTTATATAAAAATACTGGAAATGATGCATAAAGCAGTGAACAAAAGTCTTCCTTCTGCTTTTCAGAAATTATTTAAGTTAAGAGAGAATCAATATAATTTGTGAGGTTTGTTTATATTTGAATGAGCAAAAGAGACGAGCCAGATAAAGTCTAGATGTGTTTCAATTATTGGTGTGAAAATGTGGAATGAGTTTAATGATGATTTAAAAAGTTATGTCCTTTCTTGGTGAATTTTTAAAAGGGCTTTAAAATGTAAAATGATAAAATCCTATGTTATGTAGATTTGAATATTTATATATGCAGTATTAAAGAACCTGGCAGGTTGTAAAGGTTGTAAGTATAAAACAGGGCAGGCAGTAATAAGCTTTGCGACCTATTCCTTTTTTTTTTTTTGTAGAGGTGCTGGTTTTGTTTTGATATTGTTTTGTTGTTTAATGTTGATTATTTGCTAAAAGGTGAAGTGAATTTGTTTGATTTATATTGATATTTTTCTACTCTGTGTTAAAACCAGAGATGGGAAGTGACGAAGTACAAATACTTGGTTACTGTACTCAAGTAGATTTTTCTGATATTTTTACTTTACTACTTATTTTATGGCGACTTTTTACTTCTACTCCTTACATTTTACACAAATATCTGTACTTTCTACTCCTTACATTTTAAAAATTGGCTCAAGTACTTTAGTTTTGAATCATTTCAATGGAGTTACCAAATATTATTTTTCACGCCATCAATACCAAATTCAATCTAATTGGATGGGAATCTACGTTGCATTTGACGCACCACTACAAGATGAATCGACAGATTCGGGCGGTATTCATTGGCGGCAAATCATTGCAGCTTGGTGGCGGTGGCGCTAGCATAGTAGCATGGACGACGCAGATGATTGAAAAATGAACACAACGGAGATCTAGTCCTATTGGCAGACATCCATTTAAAATGTAGGCAACGCATGAAAAAAGTGGTTTTACTTTTACTTTTTATACTTTAAGTAAATTTACAAGCCTGTACTTTCTGTTACTTTACTGGAAGTACTGATTAAACTTCTTTACTCAAGTAAAAGTAACAGAGTATTTTTAACACAAGTATCTGTACTTTTACTCAAGTACGGAAAGTGAGTACTTTTGCCATCTCTGGTTAAAACATGGAATCATCTGAATTGTTTACATCTATATTGAAATGTTATCTGGCCTGTAGTTCTCTCTACTGATCTTTTGTTTGCGTCTCTGTGTTCCTGCAGGGTTAAATATTGCCTACCTGAATCCTGCAGCGGTTGGAGCCCATAAGACTTCCACCTTAGCGGACCGGCAAAGAGAGTACCTGTTGGACATGATCCCGCCTCGCTCCATATCGCAGTCCATCACCGGGCAGAAATGAGCCCCGCTAACCTCTCCTGTGTGTCAGAGGCCAGTGTTGTTTGATAACCCCCCCCCCAGGCGCTCCCAGATCAGCTGAGATTTCCCCCCCACCGTTCCATCGCATGCAGTGCCTGTCCGTGTGCCTATCTCAGACCAACCCGTGAGAGTCGACCAGAAACACAAGCCGCCAGCGCATCGCAGTTGTTTTTATTATAGCAGCATCCCCCCCCCGTCCCCTTAGAATCACCGCTGGTAGCGCTTCTACTGCATCGGCCACTTAAGCTCAAGTTGGTTTCCGTTCTGCTATCATTGGTATTTGGCACGTATGTTTCTCTCTCTGCCGTCTGATCTTTGCTTTAAGAGACTATCAGTAAACGAGACTTTTATTTTTCTCCACTAAAGCTATTATGACTATTGTTCAAAACAGAAGATCAACAGGGTTCACTCTGGTTGCTATGCAACATCAAGTTTATTTACTCTCAAGTTTTTAAACGTGATTAGTTTGCTGACTCCGGTTTTAAAAAAGGAGTTAAAAAAGATTCTGTTAGAACGAATTTCAGGCTGCGCTGGTTCTGGAGAGACTCTGAGATTCTGGAGCAGAGAGCTCACCGCGGATCAGTGACCCGCCTCAAGCTCTGACCCCAGACCTGGAGTCGGCCCCCCTAACCAACATCAGAACCAAGAGAAACTGACTAATCTGGAACCAGAGAGGATCTGATGGAGTTAAAACATATTTCCCATCTTTTGCAGCTTTTCCTTTGTTTCGGAGGCGACCTTCTGCTGTTACAGAGCGCATCAGACCAAGCAGGCGGGGAGCTGATAAACCAGGAGACGGATGTTCCAGGTGGCGTTGTTCACCGAGGAGCCAGATGCATTTTTTTTTTTCCCCGCCTCCTTTTTTCTCTGCCCTTTTCTTCAATATTCCCCCTGAATTATTTCCATCCCAGCAGTTCCTCTTTGTTTCTGTGTGCAGAGAGTTCAGAGTCGCTCCTGATCAGATTCTCCACCCAGCATCCCAGTTTATTTTTCCAGTGTGTCTCATCCTTTTTTTTCCCTGACTTTTTCGTGCGGCGTCTTCAAATGATTTGGTGGCCTACCTGAGAGGCATCGGCTACCGGAGACGATAATAATCTAAAACTGTAAAAATTTTAATTTAAAAACTCTAGGATTGTATAGATGCCTAGCTACAAAGGAAAAAGGATCTGGATGACTTTAAGAGAACATGGATCAATCATTGTGCGCACCCTGTGCTCACAAGTTGCCTCACTCCAGAGGAGCACTTTTCATATTTCCAAAATGGAAATTTAGTTTAGTTTAGTTTTTCGGTCGTTTGTTGTTGTTTTCAGTACAAAGAAATGAATGTTGGATAGAAAGTAATAAGGTCACGATCAGTTGGGTTATTATCCTGGTTACAGAATGACATTGATGTGGACTGATCCTCATGCATCTCTCATTGCTTTTTATGTTTCACGCGTCGACCGCTGCACACATCCTCAGTCAGTGTTTGTAACAATATGGTTAACGTGCTCTAATCACTTTAACTCTATTGAAGTTTGCAGGATTTGTAGCGCCACGCTAACATGCTGCTATCAGACAGATTCCTCTGAGGTGAACATTATAGCTGGAACTGCTCTGCTAGACAATCTCCATATTTCATACGTCTATATATATATAATTTATATATATATATATATATTAGGGCTGCAACAAACAATTATTTCACAAGTCGATTAATAATTGGATAAAAAAGGGTTCCTTTAAGAAGACTTATGGCTTATTAAATTAAACAGGATAAAAGTAAAACTTTTCTACTTGAGGAGTTCTGGATATTGACAGCCTAAACTTTTTTTTAAATCCGAAATTCTAAATATTTATATTAATTTTTTTTTAATTTTGATTTGCTTCCTGCTCTTAGTGGGTAGGAGACAATTACAGAGGGAAACAAAAGTTTTCCAAATACTGATTATTTAAATTGAAAAGGCTAGTTTGGCTGAATGAGTTATCAGGATGTTGTTCAGGTTCTAATAATAAAAGGTATATATATCTATCTATATATATATATATTCTCACACATCCTCAGTGAATGGGACATGCAGTCTGCAGGCAGCTGAAGGTTGAACCGTTTTTATTTCCACATACCTGACATTGTAAATGTTTCCATCATGGCGTAGCGATGCTTTGTGTTTTCTGTGCTGGATGTTAGGGGAGACAAAGGATTATGGCATTTTGTTTGCAGCCCCAAGTCATGACTTGTACAAATTCTGAGCAAGGTTTATCTTTTTTTATTTTTTTTTAACACCTCTTTGTTTGCAGGGTTTTTAGAGCCTCCTGTTAATTAGGATTCAGAAACGGTGTCTATGTAGGCAGCCCTGGTCTGTTCAATCTTTGTCGCCCAGGTCTTTGCAGACTTGTCAGATTGTCCCGCCCACCTGACTGAAACTGTCTTAATCATTGTGCTTAATCAGTCTCTCAGGTTTGTAGCTGTGTTCACTCTGTTTGCAGTATTATTCACGGTACATAGTTACCCCCTCATGCATGAGGTCGTTTTGAATGGGACGTTCAAGCCGTTCTCATAGATTACTCTGAAGGGACAACGCTTCCTTAAGCCCCATTTTAATTCTCTACAATCGTCCGACCCTAATGAGACAGAAACACCTGAAAGAGGGAGTGTCTCACATTATTTTCCATTTAAATAGGAAAGTATACGACCGCCTATTGACTTTCTGGACAAAACTCTGCGATTCTTAAACTTCCAGATCTTCTGTCTCTCCTTCTTAGAAACATGTGACCTGAATCTTCATTCAGTCGGTTCAGAAAACATCTCAAGGTTATCTATACAAGAGCCAAGGTCAACACAGGTTAATACAATGAACCTGTTCCATTAATGGCTTTAAAATTTGTTGGATCTATTGGATCATTTAAATCTAAGTTGGTCCGAATTCAGTTAATTTAAATGCAGTTTATTCAAATCCGATCACATAATAAGGTTTCTATTGGCGTTCTCCACAACTCCATATTGATTTTGATCTTAAAATGTCATTTTGTTAAAAGTTATCATTGACTTCAAAGCATTTCCTCCTCTGAAGCTATTTTATGGCTGCAGGTTCCTGTTTGTGTGAAGCGCTCCGTACGAATCTCTACGGCCAATTTTCTAGAATAATGGCAGCAGGTCCTTCTGTGGCTGTTTTAAGGCTGCATTGATATAAACACAGTCACTGCTCGGTCTATGTTCCATTGAGAGGTAAAACCTCAATACCTGAGGTGTGTCGTTAAGCGCCAAAACGGCCACCGAAACTATAGAGTTTTATCAAAAAAGATCAAAGCCTTTATTTAAAAATTTGGAAATAAATTGCGTATCTGTCTTACAGACAAAACTGGAAGTTAGATAAATAAGTGCTCTGATGGGAAGGTTTAAAACAATCATTCGTAACAGAACTTTGTATTCAGAGTTTCATGTTTAACAAGAATAATATTGAGCTATTAATTTATCAAGAATCCAAAGAAATCAAATTATAAAAGTATCTCCCTAGCTTCTCTCTGCTAAATATTAGACGAGTTGAAAACCTTTTCTAAATCGTTTTGATCTTCCTAATAATAGAGAATCACACATCAACGTACAATATTTTACATTTCTTCAATGCCATCGGCACCTATAGTAAAAGGGCCAAACACTGAACCCTGTGGTACTCCATAGCAAACGTTTCACTTGCATGAAACAGACTAGATTCTGTCGGCTGCAATATTAACCACCTAGTTCTGTTCCCCCCATTAATATAGAAAACGCTTTGATCATTTTATTTATTAAAACCACATCACACCCAACCTGTTGTAGATAAAAGGGACAGATGATCTTCTTTTTAATGAGATTGAGAAGTCAGTACCTTAAGTATATTATCAGTAGTACCTTCAGTGCTAGTAAAAGTTAAAATGGCCCCCAACATGTTAAGAAGCACGGTTCATGCAAACATAAAAACCTCTGGCCATAGAGGTCTGTTTGAGCGGGAGAATGTAGCAGTTTATAGTCTGTAGACCTTCCCTTATTTAACCCCTAATGTAAAGCTGGACATGTTAGAGCAGCTGTTAATAAATAAAAATAAAGCAGTTTAATGTGCTGCCTGGGAGCTAGATAACTGGTTTCAAAGCAGTTGATGGAGGAGGAGGAGGACTGCTGCTGTGAACAGTTTAGCTTCTGTCTTGGATCAGAGCCTTGAAATATTTCCATAAATACAAAAGATGGAGGAGAGACTAGTGGTGTTTGTGTGTCTGCAGCTTTCTAAAAACATGTAAAAGAAAATAAATTGTTAAAGAAAAAGCAGTAGATGCTTTTCTTCTGCTAAGATATTAACTATCCATGGCCTCTTCATTAAACAAGAATCTAAACTTGCAGCTTAATTCTTTCAAAGTTGTGGACTTTAAACCCATTTGACTTTTTATTCTGTTCTGATCTTTTCTTTTAGTTTTTTCATACCAATCTGACTGGATGAACATCAGCAATATTTAGTTTCCCAATAACACCAGCTCTAGGTGGGACGTCAGGATTTATGCATCTCAGAAGTTGAAGGCTTTGGGGCTTTGTCTGTTTGTTTTTTCCCTGTTTGCAGTATGGCTGCCGTAATATTTGGGTCTTTTATTTTACGCAGGAATTCACACGGTTCTGTTTGTGTAATTATTATCTGCACAACATTAAAGCTGATAGAAAGGAATCTGGACTATGATCGTGTTTTTCTGACGACCAGTTTTCAGTTTAAGTTTCATTTACTTTTTTTTTTTCTTGAATATTGGAGGAAAGGTTTAAGTTGTTTGTGGTTTTCACAGATCGTTGCTATCAGCAGCATAGTTTCATTAAAAAACACGCAGTTTGTGTTTTAGATCTAAGTTCATCCCTTTCTGCTGATGCATCTTTTATATTTGCAATATTCATTTTCAGCTACAAATGTTTTTAAACCTCTGAAATCCTTTTTATTTTCATGTCTTGACTTGAGTTCAGCTTTCTGTTTTATTGCAGTTTTGAAAAAGAAAAAAAAAACATGAAATGTATTGACTATTGAAATAAATGACACGATATTTGCTAGGTTTGAAGTAATAACGACTTATTGTACAGAAGCATTTTCCTCCCTTGTACTGAAGAATAAATTAAATGGTTGTACATTGTGTAGAAAAATCAAACAAAAAGCCATGAATATTGTGAAGCTTGTCATTTTGTTTTGTGATCACTGTGTATTATTGTGTAACAAATGTGCAAAATGTTAGGGATACCCCTCTACCCCACCCATGTGGTTTCGCTAGATGCATTTGCTTGATTCTCGGATTTTACAAATTTTGGACTAAAGTGTTTACTGATTCAGGTGAACAGCATTGCAGTCTAAGACTGAGCTTTTGAAGCGTTAGAACTTGATGTATAAACAAAGGTTGGAATGGAAGTTGGTTTGTAATTCAATTACGAATCTTGTTTGAACATGATGTAAAGGAGCACTTATTATTATTATTATTATTCTAGCTGTTACAGAAGCTTATAACGCCATCAGATCTCTGCATTGGTGAAACTCCAGCCTGTTCAAACATAAAAAGCGTTCTGGTTAAATGTTGGTGACCTGAGAGGAGCTCATCCTGAATCAGGGATCACTGTTTCTGCCGACACCAGCATAGAACAGTCGTGGTCCTGCACTCTTTGACTTTCTTTTCTTGGTCGTTGTTGCTTATGCTGGAAAAATTCCCAGTCCGGTTCATCCAACGATATTTTTTCTTTGCATCGTTGAAACAAATGTTGAAGAGGGAGACTAACTGAAGACGTTTCTGTTTCGCTTACATCAATCCTGACCTTTTGCACATAGTTGATATTTAATCTTCAAAGGTAAAAGAAAATAATGCTGTTTGAATACTGCCAGTTGATTGACAATTATGCATTGATTGAAAAAAAAAAATAAGCTAATTTTGGAGGAAATAACTTTGTTATATTTATCTCTTGCAAGCTATGTTTAATAAAGGTTGAAATAATTTGCTTCAAAGTGTGTTGTTGTTACCTGTGTGGTGAGTCCTTTAAAAAGCTTTTTATTATCAACATTTCAAACTTTTTATACTTGTAGGCAGTTGGGTAATTTATAGGAAATTGTATCATTTTACCCTTAGTGGGACACAAACGGCAGAGTTCATAGTTAAAGCCAACAATCCTCTGCAAATAACTGATATATCATATATGGTATTAGTCTGATTAATGGACTGTGGCTAACTTAAAAAAAACTTGCAGCAAAGAAAATGCAACCAGTTATCAAAGAGAGCCAGGGCAACTAAACCTGCCAGGGTTAGTTCATTAAAAAAAACAGCTGTTTGTTCTACAGCACCACTGTTATTCACTAAGACTACATGGCACCAGCCTGTCTGCATCTTAAACTTGATGCAAGACCCACCATTGAACCATGAATTTAGATGGTATCTGCATGGCAGCATGGCGTATAAGCGAGAAGCAAATCGGCAACTGATGCAAAGAATTCTATATTTCTATAGAGCCAATTTACATCCGCGTCATCTCAAGGCACTTTTACAGTTCATCAGATCATCCAGTCTCTATTGATTCAAAGTTTTTCTATCTATGGAAAACCAGCTGATTACATCGACTCATTGACTCTAATGCAATTCCTCACACTAAGCATGCTTTTAGCGACAGTGGAGAGCAAAAACTCCCTTTTAACAGGGAAGAAACCTCCAGCCAGGAACCAGGCTCAGTGTGAGCGGCCATCTGCTGAGGATTCACTGGGGTTCAAGGAGACAGAAGCAGACATAGAAAAAGCAGCTGTTAAAAGGCTAGTCAGGAACACACAGCCAGGCAGGCAGACGAGCCCCAGCCAGCTCCCCATGTCAGAAGAGGAAGATATAACACATCCAGTTAGTCACAGTCAGAGAAACAGGACTACACTGAAAAACAGGCCAAGCTCCAACATCTAGAAACAAAGGTGTTGATGCTTCAGTAGCAGCACAACTGATATTTCTCTCCAGGATGGAGTCACAGCCAAACAGGAACAGACCAGATGAAGCTACTATGAGAAAAAAAGTAGAGAGACAGGGAGGCAGAACGTTAAGAGATTGAACTAACAGATTCTGCAGAGTGTGGAGAATAGAGGTAGAATGAAGCATATTGTTTTAAATAAGTAGACCTATGACATCATTAGTCATATACAGGCTTTGACACAGGAAGCAAAAAATATATAACTGCAATAAGTAAAAAATAAAATCCCAGTTTAACAATATAGATTATTTTGACACAAGCCTGTTTTTTATTTTTTATTCTGTTGATTTTGCTGCAGATGAAAAAAACAGCAAATATTTTCACTGTAAGTACCTTACTCTGTAAATGAAAGATTATCCTTTTATCTAATACTTTTTTTTAATCTATGCTGAGTATATTTTTTATTATTTTTGATGGTTAGGCTTTATTTCTGCTTTAGTGAAAATGGGTTGAAACGGTAAAAACAATCCTGTACAGAGGAAATGGCCTTTTTTAATGGGAAATACAGAGGAAATGGCACGTCCAAAAGTCACAATGCAACAGTCACACTCTTAGGTTGTTTGCTTTAAGAATAATTAAATCCAAAGATACTTTATTTATCCCCAAAGGGAAATTAAATGTTGCTGTATTTTCTGAACGAGGTGTTATAGGTGTTGATAGCTGTAGGGAGGAAGGATCTTCTGTAGAGATCTGCCTTGCACCAAATGTGAAGAAGCCTCTAATTAAAGACACTCTGTTGTTGTTTAACCATCTGATGAGGGGGAAGCTCACTGTTCTCCATAATGTTCTTCACTTTATGAATAATTCATGTTTGTGAAATCATCTCCAGAGGTAATGGTGGAGTTCCTAGAACAGCACCGGCCTTCTGCATTAGCTGGTTGAGCTCATTTAAATCATTTGCCTGTTATGCCAACAGATGATAACGGAAGAGTTCAGTCTCAACAGACTATTTAGCATCTTGCTGCAAATGTCAAAGGACATAAGCTTCCTTAGAAAGTATGATCTGCTAGAAAAGGTAAATAACAGTTGTCTTTATAAGCCTGGTAACCTTTTTTTTATGAATAACAAAATAAGATGAACAATATACCTGCCTCCTATTGGAAGCCAGTGGTCAATTTTTTATCCACATGGTTCAAAGGAAAGTCTGTCCCTTTGCATGTCATAAACACTTTGTTTTCCAGGAAGCCTGTCCCACTGTTTTTATGGCCTGTTTTGAGCATGCTTGCAGAAGCCCATTTGTCAGATAATGGAATGCAGTTTGACGCGAAGGCCTGGCTCCAAGCCTCCACTCTGCTGAACTCAAGCTGAGGTCAGTGGCTCAGCTCAGCATTTTCAGGATGAGATTGAGTAGAACTAACAGATTCTGCCGCCGAGAGTGGGAGGAAAATGCAGATAGAATGGAGCAAAATGATGAGAAATGCTTCCCATGTCCTCCAGCAGTCTAAGCCTATAGCAGCAGAGAACTATAGAGATAGATCAGGATAACCTGAGCCACTCTAACTATGTTTTATCAAAAGGAAAGTTTTGTCTCAGTCTGTAAAAGTAGACAGGGTGCCTGCCTCACGGACTAAAACTGGTAGTTGGTTCCACAGAAGAGAAGCCTGATAACTAAAAGATCAGCCTCCCATTCTACTTTTTACAAATTTAGGAACCACTAGTAAAACTGCAGATAGATTGAGAGTGAGGATCATAAGGAACAATCAGATCTCTGATATCAGATGGAGCTTGGCCATTTAAGGCTTTATATGTGAAAAGGAGGATTTCAAATTCTATTCTGGATTTAACAGGAAGCCAATGAAGAGAAGCCAGGATAGGGGTTGTTTTTTTGGCTGAAAAATGTGGCCCAAAGAGGACACTTTATCTCTCCAAAAGTTAAGAAAATGTCAA
>JAGKQL010000046.1:11558668-11570904 GCA_018398635.1 Cyprinodon brontotheroides | reverse complement strand
GAGCCTGGTTCTGCTGGAGGTTTCTTCCTGTTCAAAGGGAGTTTTTACTCTCCACTGTCACTACAAGCATGCTTTATGTGAGGGATTGCTGAAGAGTCAATGAGTCGATCCAATCAACTGGTTTTCCTTAGAAAGAATCAATCTGACTGGATGATCTGGTGAACTGTAAAGGGCCTTGAGATGACTTGTGTTGTGAATTGACGCTTATAGAAATAAACTGAATTAAATTGAAACTGAATACATGAGAGATTTAACCTGACATTAATAAGCATATACAAGAGAAAATGTATAGTCTCTCCATGCTGGAACAATGGCAGTTTTAAAAAATGATAAACATTTAAAAGGTATACCTTTTTCATGAGTGAATGTGACCTTCTCATTACATTTGCTCACGGATGGGAGATGTTTGTCATGGAGTATGAATAGGTTTGACAATTTCACATAGGCATATTTACTGGTAAACATAGAAATCATTTTCCTTGATGTTTATGGTATTTGTGTTATTCTGTAAACTATGGGGTCATGCCTGAAGTGCAGCTTTGACACGCGACAAATGAAGCCTTAGGCTAATTTTCTCTCCATTCGTTCTCACTACTGGGTAACCATGAACAGAATTACATTCTAATTACGGTAGTTTTATTCCTACACACCTAAAATAAATTAAGGAAACATTTTTGCTGCATTATTTCCAAACTGAGTGTGTGTTTGATGTGCGTTTTAAAACTTTAGGATTAAATTTGAGCAAATTAGTGTATACCGTAATTTTCAGACTATAACCCGCGACTTTTTCCCCATTTTTCGACCTTGCAGCTTATATAACAATGTGGCTTATCTATGGACTTTTACAGCTAATGGCCACTAGGGTAATACCTAAATCTATGGATTTTACCATCCACCATGTTGACGTCACATTTGCTTCAACACATAAGTACGGTAGCCGCGCGACGCGGAATGCGGAGGTCCTCCAGAAGCAGACTTCTACCCCAAGTGGTACGAGACAGAACGACAGCGAAAAAGACGGACATTAAACATAATAAAAGTCTGGTGTGGCTCGTATATGTACATATCATGCAATTGTAGTCCTGTTTCTCTGACTGTGCAAGAAAGGCGGACATTAAACATAAAAAATGTGTGCTTGGCCCGTATATGTACAAATCATGCACTTTAGCTTCTGCGGCTCATATTCAGGTGCGGCTAATAGTCTGAAAAGTATGGTATATTAAGTTTTCTCAAAATGTCTTTATTCTCTTAGCAGGAAGTTCAGACCTAAATTGTTATGATAAATAATCATGCTGCACAGGAGTGTGTCGTTGACTCACAGCACCGGGAGAAACTAGTGAATAAGTATTAATTTAGTGATTTTGAACAGCTTAAATAACATCAAAAAGCTCCAATAGTTGCTGAAGAAAGAATAAACAATCGCTTTTTTCCCTTCTCTTTTCTTTATTTATCAAAAAAATGACCCATAGGGTTCCATACAAAAATAACTCATGTACAGACAAGGCATTACAAGTATAAAAAAAAACTGATTTTGGGCCCTGAAAGTTCAGAAGTCAAACAAGCAGAGATCAGATGTTACGGTGAAATGCCGTCTTAGATAACTGCACATTAAGGTGCTGAAGAAGAAAGAAATCTGAACATGTTTTTGCTGCTCTGATCACTTTTGGCAACTTTGCAGTGATGAGTGGAAATCAGATATACTTTAACAGAGTGGATTCTTCCCCTGGAAAAATTCCTGCTTTTCATATGAAACAAACACAAACAAGTCAATTCAGCAGTAGTGGTACAAAACAAAGAAAAGTGACTCAAGTTAAGGAATAAATGATACTCTTAAAACACTGGTATCTATGGAAATAAGAACGCCGTTTTAGGTTCTTTTACACCCGGTTAAGATCTGCTCAGTAATGAACAGATCTGTGACCTCCTATGATTTCTATCTAAAACCCAGGATTTGATTGGAATGATTCATGATTAAAGGTGTTTCAGCAGGCTGGGATCAAACACGTCTGATACGTAATCAGAGTCTAAGGGAGGGACAGCCCTCGCAGAAACGTCCTGCGCCGCAGAATCTGCGTACTCAGGTCTGGCATTTCAGCACCAGACGGAAGACTTTGGATCAGCATAGGTGATGAAGCGCTTTGAAAGGCTATAATTCTTTTCTTTCTTTACATCTCTGGCTTTACATCCGCCATCCCATCTTCTCCGGTGTGAGCGCCTCACTCTTTTTTAAGTGCCTTACAAGAAGAGTCCATGAGAGCTTTAATAAAGCTCTAGAATTCCCATAGATGAGCTTCAGCAGACAGGCAGCATGCGTGGATTCCCGTTGCACTCCTCATCCGCCTGGAACAAGAAAGTAAAAACAATCAGAAATAAGTATTGTTTAAATTTGCTGTAGCTGCATTTAACCTCAGCAAAGCAACCGAGGCGACCTGTCTGAGACGCCTACCTCGGAATATGCCGGAGGCGACGGGAACTGGAAGGCCGACGAGGTCATGAAGATGGGACTGTCATCGCAGTCGACGTCGTCCAGCAGCGGCGTGAGGGGCTGGTCAAGGCGGCAGTCTTTGGTGATGTCACAGTAGCTGGGAGGCTGAGAGGACATCCTGAGGGACACCCAACTCTGAGACGCGTTGCTGAATGAACCCTCTTGGCTACTAACGCTGCTGCTACGGCTACCGAGACCAGCGGTCCCGATAACCAGAGGCAGCTCCAGGATCAGCTTCTCACTACCAGGAATGTGGACATAAATCTGCCAAATGAACGAAAAATACTCAGATTAGGAAAATTCTCCCCCAAAAACAACAACAAAGAAGCTTGAGGGGCATTTAGTCGGATGCAGCAGACCTACCATGAGCGCATACTCCACACGAATGATGTTGCAGCCGAGAATGGATGGTTTGATCTTTGGCACTCTGATGGTCTTTCCCTGCCAGGCATCACACATGCCTGAGATGATGTGGTTCCCACGCACGGCGGACAGCTTCTGTCGGAAGACTTTGGTGCGGCCGTTGGCCTGGTAGATGTGTTTGGCAATGATGGCAGCCTTGGGGACCACAATCCGGGAGCAAGTGTTCTCAAACTTTGCATTGATACAGATGTCTTCGCCTTCGCAGAATCCACGCCGGTCGATTTTTGCATTCAGCGACACCTGGCCGTCAGGGATGAACATGATGGTGACCTTCTTCTCCTTAGTGCCGCCTGCAGGGGACTGATGACAAACAAAAATAAGCACTACTTGTTATTTTTCATACCTGGCCTAAATTTCAAAGTGCAAGTAAATAAAAGCAGTCATCCAGGCTCGTAAAACAGTTGTAAAGAGTTAGAATATGACATAAAACATGTTAACAGCTAGGAGTATTACGCAATAAGAGGGGTGATGAGTTTTGAGTCTAATTTTACGGGCAAAGAGTCTCAGGCTGACCTTACTGTGAACTACAGCAGCCTTCAGGCGTTCACTGGATTAAAAAGAACCCTCCTGCTTACCTAATAATAAATAAATCTAAGTTCTAACAAAAAACAGATTGATGACTGCTCTACGGCGCTATAATTTCAGCACAAACGGAATCGCGGAAGTGGCAAATTACGCGGAATCTAGTGTAAACGCGGAATTTCTACATTTGAAATTAAATTCTTGTTTTTGTGTGGGAGAAGAACGTACGTACGAAGAACGTACGACACAACCCCTCCTGCTCCGTCATTTCCGCTCACCCTCCCCCATAAAAAACATTGAAAAAATGGCGAAGCGGCTCTCCACAGCTCCGCTTTCTGCGAAAATGTTAAGAACCAAGACGCTAATCCCCGAGTACAGAGCCGAGCAGTTCCCTCGTGACTTTTACCTGTCAGGTCAACTATTGTTTTGCAAGTTTTGTCAACATTCCATTGATTGGAAGCACAAAAATACATACAGAAAACGGAAAAAACTGAACTTTCAAAAATTTAAACGAAAAAATTGAATTTGGGAAAAAATTAAAACGGATTTTATAGGGCCCTACTGCTCTACCAAAGTTTATGTGTACAGCTTAACAGAACCATCCTTTCCTAGAATCACAGATTTCCAGAGCTTCAACTGTGGACCTCATAATATACTAGGAAATCAGAAGGTTTAGATTACTTTTATGAGGCACACAGATTAAATCCTGACACTGGTTTATAAAGTGACAAATTATATTTAACAAGATGCGTTCTGATTAATCAGACACTTAGTCGGAACTTAATCAGACATTAATCGGAACTTAAGTAGCCCAGAAAACACATTAAAAATGTGAAGTTATGAGCTTAAATGACTCTTCTGAATGTACCCAGAACATACAGACATAAGGTTAACAGGATGTGTATAAGTGGACTTTTCTTTTTTAGACTAACTTCCCTTCTCTGGTTAACTAATGGCTAACTAACTAACTAACTGTGAGCTCACCAGCAGGTCAGGTGTGTTGACATCCAGAGGTTCCTCCACCTCGAAGCACTTCTTGCACTCCAGGGTGGGCTGCTGTGGCCTCTCCATCAGGGCCTTCACATAATAGTGAACATAACCGAACTTCCCCTTGTATGAAGACACCAGCTGCCTGTGAGCAGAGACATGAGTGTGAAACCGAAAGTACAGCCTGTGAAATGACTCGTTAGAGACTAGAGGGACAGATTCACACAGATCCAGGTAGAGACTCTCACCCTTGCTGAGGAAGATCAATTCCAAACTTGTACTCGTATTTGTTACCAGGTCGTAAGACAACGGATCCGTCCGAGTCTATAAAGCCAAGTAGAAGAAGTTTAGTTTTATTACCAGGTGTTAATGATTGACAGCATCCCTCTTATGGAGGGTGGGGCTATGATTCAGGTTAACTCTCTGCATTAAACAGCAGAGCTAAAAAGCTTGATGTTAATATAAAATGTGATGAATGTGTCCGAACCTGTAGGCTGCTCGGTGAGCTGGAGCAGCTCCTCATGGCGGAGGTACTCCGCCTCCTGGCGGCACCGCTGCTTGCCCTTAGCGTACTCCACCTTAGCGCAGCCCAGCGCCAGCACCTTCATGGCAGACACCCGGGTCACCTCGCTCACCTCCACCTCTATGCGGCCACACAGCCTCTCCCCGCCGCAGTAAAAAGATTTGCCTGAATCCGCAAAAGTAATCTGGAAGGTTTTAACCCTTTTGGCCATGGCTACCATGGCTGCGGTGTGATGCTGTCACGAGCGAACAGTTAACTTGTAGCCGTTAAAATGCTGCGTTCAGAGCAGAACACCCGATAGCAGCACCTTTCACTTCCGTTTACTGTAAACAAAGGCGGCCCGGAGCTTTTATACGGCCCTCCCCAGCTGAGCATGTGCAGCCTGTATGGACGACATGGCTCACCGCGTGATCAGCGCTCCTATTGGTCGAAAATCTTTGTTTGCCTCATTTCTAGCCAATCAGCGCGCGATGCCGACGCGTGGACAGTGCATGCTCGTGAGAACACGGGGCGTGCTCAGCAGATGTCTGGAGAGCACCGAGTAGGAGGAGGAAGACCGAAAGTACATTTGTAGTAAACACCTTAGAGGCTGGAAAACCTTCCGCACTGAGTCACTAGTACCACATCTCTTCCACTTTTACATTTAACTGGTTGAGATGGAAATATCGGTAATTAAAAAAAAGTTTTTTGTTACCAATACCTGTGCTTGGTTGAAACCAGAGCTGTATTTCGAGAATGTGTAATAAGTTTGACCGTATGTTATTTATACAAATATACTATTAAAAGACACATCACATGCTAATATTTATGAATTATTTCCCTGTGTGTAGTTCTGTTAACCTTCATATTGGGAACTTCTCCAATGTTCTTACCCAGGGGGGGATTTACCATTAGGCAATACCTGTGGCAGTTGCTTAGGGCCCCAAGAGTTCCTGCAAGGGGCCCCATAAAACTCTTATTTATATCTGTAGTTAATACAATTATTCCTTATTTGTGACTGCACATTAATTATGTTTTTAATAAAAATCCTTTCTAAAAATGCCATCAGAATGCTGATAATGTAATGCAAGTGTGTTGCAAGGAGTGCAGTTATTGCAACAGTGAGGCAGCAAACCTTCCCATCTATCCATTTTCCTTCATTCTTATCCCAGTTGGGGTCACGAGGGGTGCTGGTGCCTATCTCCAGCTGTCTATGGGTGAGAGGCGGGGTACACCCTGGACAGGTCACCAGTCCAAACACAGAGACAAGCAGGACACAACCATTCACGCACAAAATCACACCTAATGAGAATCTAGAGAAGCCAATTAACATGGACTGTGGGAGGAAGCTGGAGTACCCGGAGAGAACCCATGCATACTCCATGCAGAAAGACCTCAGGCCGGGAATTGAACCCAGAACCTTCTTGCTGCAAGGCGGCAGTGCTACCCACTGCTCTACCCACTGAGCAGCCCACCACCACAACAAACCATTTGAAAACAAACCGTAAGAGCAGTGTTGCCAACTTAGCTTTAGTCGCTATATTTAGCCCCTTTTCAGACCCCTCTAGCACTTTGATTTCTAAAAGCTCCTAGCTCCCAAATCTGGCGACTTTTTTTTTCTGCTACTGGGGGCACTTTGGAGACAACATCTAAAAAGCGGCCGAACTCTGCTCTCCAAGCAGGCGAGGTAAGATTTGTTGGCCCCGCCTCCTGCTCTCTCCCTCCATAAATACCCAACAATTGATTTGTTGAAGACTTATTATTTCATATCAAATGAATAAATAGGAGAACAGATAAGCAGATCATAGCTTGTCTACAGTGAAAAGAAGGACTGGGTTATTTACTTTTGGCCTTTTGGAAACACCAGAAGAAGCAATCAGCTAAGTGAGCTTGGTGCTTGGAAAAAATCTTTCATTCCTTTAGAGACAGCATGAAAAGTCAGGTACAAAGAGATAGAGAGAGGAAGAAAACAAAGAAGAAAAGGAACAAAGAAGAGAGGGACACAACCTAGAACAGATATGGATGTCTATTCTATTAACACATTTCTCTATCTGTAGAATGGGTCTGTTTTATGAGTTGATTTCTGAATTCAGAGGGCCCCCTGCTGTCTTTGCCTGGGGCCCCTAATTACCTAAATCTGCCCCTGTTCTTACCTGTACTTTATTTTTAAATGAGGTGTAATTTGACTTCTTGTCTGGTCTTTATGTAGCTTGATTGCTGTATAGTATGGTGCTGCTACACTCTTTCCTCTTTCCCATATATAGAAGACACTGTAGTTAGCCAAACAGTGTAATGAGCGTTTACATTTTAAAGCGAGGCAGATCACTCAGGAGATCAGATACCCGGCGGATGGATTCCAGCAGAGGTATGTTTAACATGTGGCTGGCGTGAGGAACTGGGTTTAGAATTATTGCTGATTCCTCCTCCTGATTAGAGAGCGACGCTTGTTAAGCTTTGTTTCACTTTACAGAAGGTAAAGGCTAGTGATGGGATTACTGAGTGTTTCAACACGATGCCTAACTGTAATATTGATATAACGTTTGATGCACATCTGCGCGGGCCTGACTACTGCGCAGACTTTTTACTAAAAGCAGAAGAGGAGCTGGAAAATGGTGGAGCCAGGGAGCCACCCATGGCAGATCAGTAGCCACCCTGGCATGGCTGCATTTTACCACTCTAATAGAATTGGTGGCAAGGCCTGTACTACTCAAAGTGAATACTTAAAACTGTACAAATATTCACATATTGTGACATCAAAATCACTGTGCTTAATTATGCACATCCAATATACATAACATTAAGATTTATAAATACAGAATAAACGCCTTTCTTTCCAGAACTAGGTTTTGATGTAGCAGGGTAAATAAAAAAATATATAGTTTCTGCTTCAAGACAGGAGTCCTTCAGTGAAATCAGAGATAACTATTTTAAATAAATAATCAATTGTGTAGATATTAGTACTTGTAAATGTCAATTTTATGCCGGTGATTTGATTGATAAAAGTGGTTAGATGATGACAATGGAAAAGATGTTTCAAACCTGAAACTATTTTATCCACTAGACCTCTTATATAGAAAGCATGGGTGTTTAAATGTGTACATCTATTTGCTTGGAAAGGCTGTAGGAAAGGATAGTTTGTCTTTATTTGGTAAAATATGGATGTTTTGCTCGTTAATTTTCCTGTTGAAACAGTGTAGATTGACTATGAGGTTCTGGCGCCGATCCACTATCGGCCACCCCTCCGTCTACATTGGTTATTGCCTGGCCATCCTTATAAAAAGGTTCTGGCTACGCCTGTGATTTGAAGACATTACAGGCAGCTTATTGAATAGACTAAACTAAATTGATTTTATAAACTAGTACAGTCATATAACTTAAGGTAGGTTATATTGTATAATTTTCATATCTATGAAAGCAGGCAATTTCATCATTTTGCTTCATTTTATCTCTTTTCTCCCACTCTGCAGAATCTGTTAGTTTCATCTCTAACGTTTTGCTCTCTCTGCTTTTTCTCATAGAAGCTTCGCCTCATCTGTTCCTGTTTGGCTTTGACACCATCCTGTGAGATGGTGCCATCAACACCTTTGCTTCTAGATGTTGGAGCTTGGCCTGTTTTCCAGTGTAGTCTGTTTCTCTGACTGTGACTAACTGGATGTGTTCTCTTCATCCTCTCACATGGGGCTGGCAGGAGCTCGTCTGCCTGGCTGTGTGTTTCCTGGACGGGGCAGCCTGTGGAGCTGGTTTACAGTTGTCTTTTGTATCTACGCTTCTTTTTCTATGTCTGCTTCTGTCTCCTTGAACCCCAGTCGGCCTCAGCAGATGGCCGCTCACACTGAGCCTGGTTCTGCTGGAGGTTTCTTCCTGTTAAAAGGGAGTTTTTCCTCTCCACTGTCGCTACAAGCATGCTTAGTGTGAGGATTGCTGAAGAGTCAATGAGTCGATCCAATAAACAGCTTTTCCTTAGATGAAAACTTTGAATCAATGTGATTGTGATCAGGTGAACTGGAAAGTGAGAGAGCATGTGTTGTTAATTGGCGCCGCATAAATAAACTGAATTGAGTAATCAATGTTTAAATTGAAAATATCCTCAATATTTTTAGATGTAGCCAATAAATAATGCAAACCTATTTAGGGGAAAATGTGAATGAGGATGCTTGTGGACTGGGATTTTAAATCGTAATTTTAAAACGTACAGTAAAAACAGTAAATAAACTAAATTTGAAATTAATTTTAATTCAGATAAGTTGAGTGATAACTGAGAGGAAAAATAATGACACACGGAGAAAATTAAAATAAAAACTAAATTCCTTTTAGGCTCCTTTTAGTTATTGAAAATTGTAATGATAAACCGCAAAAGATGACAAATTTTTTAGCAGATGCATCATGTTGACATAAACGTTTTTAAACAGAGTTAATGAGTCAGTCGGTCAGAAAAAACTCCTTTATCGGTCACATGACTTTCTGGAAGCAGTGTTTTGCTCTATGGGCTCCATGCATGCACCCATGCATCGGGGTTCATCACTAGTAAAGGCAGTTCCTCATTACCTGGCTGCTGAAGGTGCTCAGCTAACATGATCTCTCTTTTGGGTGTAGGTTGGCCTGCTACTGTTTCAGTTTCAGTCCCAGATTTTGTTTTTGTTTAGAATTTCTTTTGTTTGGATAGTTATTAGTGGTCAAAAGCATTTTCTGGATGTTTTTTTATTTTTATTTTTTAATTCATCCTCCCCAAACAGTCTAACTTAATTGGGGTTTAGCTATGTCTTTCAGCTATAAGGTTTCCAGGACCAGCATAGACTCCTACATTTAATTTTTGTACAGTAAAATAAACTGATGATCCTTGTCCAAAGGAACTTGTGCCTTCAATCAACTATATTTAATTTGCAACAGTGCCTCTGATAATTTCTCAAACTTATCAGTAAGAGGATTTAAGGCTCTCCACACATACCAGAAACTATACCCTCAGTCACATTTAATTAAGCTTGTTCATTACAACAGAAGCTCCCCTTGCAATCATTGGGACAGTTTTTGTTAACTTCACCGTGCACTTACTGTCACAATAGTTTTATGGTGGTTGCTCCACGGAATTAAAGGGGAGGTGTTAATAAGATAAATCAAATATAAAATAACACTTAAAATAATATGTTGAAGCACTCTGATTAAAAAGCCAATTTCCATTAAAAACCTTGGGTTTCATTTAACCTAAGAATCCTGGGGAAGTTATCAGCCTTCTGTTCTTTGGAAGTTCCTGAGCAGAGCTGCACTACACATTTCATCCAGCAGGTGGCAGAAATATCATCAGCAGCTAGATTTTTCAAATCCTGAAAAATCATTTTTCATTTCTTTTGCCGTTCATGCTTTGATGTTGTTGTTGATACTGACCTTTAATACATATCTAAGTAGTTATTTAACCATGTATGCACAATTCTATATATTGCACTCATTAATCAGTACTTTGTACTTTTAAAGGAGTTTACAAAAGTGAATGTTTACTGAAGTTTAAATTCAAATTACATTTGTGTTTACTATGTTGTGTTTACGTGTTACTGAGGAAAATAAAAACATGCAGTGCCAGTAATCTGATCGCAGCCCTTATGGTGGCGCAGGGGGAAGAAATATTTTTTTTACTTACAGATAAAGTGATAAAGTAATGCAGAGCCGCGTACTTTGAAGCAAAATGCTAGGAAACTGGAGAGAAAATATCGCTCCACTGGCCTGCAGGAGTCCTTCCTGAAGTCTGGAAAAATAGTTTACTGCTGTATAAGAGGACCCTTTGTAAAGCAAGAGCAGCATACTTCTCCTCACAATTAATAGAGAGAATAAGAATAATCCTAGATTTCTTTTTGGTACAGTTGCTAAACTCACCCAGAGCCATAGCTCTTGTGAACACCGTCCATTCCACCTGCTCTAGCAGCAATGATTTTATGGGATTCTTATAAATAAGATTGATCTTGATCAAAAATAAGATCATAAGCACTCCTCACCCCCCGCGACTGTACCTGAGGTAGTCATGGAATCTGAACCGGTTTAGACTGTTTAATCCAGTTGAACTTTCTGAATTACCAAAATTATTGTCTTCATCTAAGCCTTCAACTTGTATATGAGATCAAGTTCCAACCAGGTTACTCTCCCCACTAGTAATCTCCTCACCTGCCCCTCTTCCTTCCCAGCCTCCATTATAATCTATTCCTCTCACCTGTTTCCTTGGTTTATATTCAGTTCAGCCTTGAGCATTCAGGGCCAAATCATTGCTTGTCTTTCTGTTAGTCTTCTGTTCAGTTTTTATTTGGTTCATGTCCCGGATCCTAGCTGCCAGTGGAAAGAGGGTTTTAGTGTTTGTGCCTCTGCCTCCCGATCATTCATTGTTCCCCTGTGGAGTCCCTCTGGGTTTTGTCTCATTATGGGGAGGTTCGCTTTTATCAAAGTAAGCCTGGCCCAGGGGGAGGAGACCAGTTTAAAAGTCTGCTTCCAAGTTCCGTTCCTATGTCCCGTCTCGGCTACCCTCTTCCACTGAGCCTGCCTGTCTGCACCTGATCCTGTCTGCTCCTGTCCGGTGACCACCTGGTCATGCTTTGGTCCTAGTGTAAGACTTGAACCTCCTGGCTCCTTGTGCATGCCTGGAAGTCTGGATCCTGCCACCTGTCCTGTTCCTGCCTGATCTGGATCCTGCCTGTTTCTGTCTGTTTCTGTCTGTTCTGGATCCCTCACCAGGATCTGCTTCCAGCATCACCTCTGGGACTGCAGCACTGGGGACACTCGTGGTCTGGACTGTTAACCAGGTAGGTGACCAACCTAGATAATCTAATATCAGTTTATCGTGGTCACTTACCTGTGTTTTCTCCCCTAGAGTGTCTGAAATTGGGCGGTGCCCCGACCCCCCGCCTGCAGTGTCCACGAGCCACAGCTCTGCTTTTTTGTTTTTATTTTAATAAACCTTTTGAACTTTCCTACTGACTGTCTCTCCTGAATACTAGTAGTCATGGAATCTGAACCGGGTTTAGACTGCTTTGATCCAGTTGAACTCTCTGAATTAGCAAAATTGTCTTCATCTAAGCCTTCAACTTGTATGTTAGATCCAGTTCCAACCAGGTTATTTAAGGAGGTATTCCCTTTGATCTCCTCCTCCATTTTAGATGTGATTAATCTATCTCTGTTACAGGGATATGTACCTAAAGCTTTTAAGGTTGCTGTAATTAAACCTCTGCTTAAGAAACCGTCTCTTGACCCAGATGACTTGGTCAATTATAGACCTATATCCAATCTTCCTTTCTTATCCAAAATTCTTGAGAAAGTAGTTGCCAAACAAGTTTGCGATCACTT
>JAGKQL010000046.1:11523698-11549095 GCA_018398635.1 Cyprinodon brontotheroides | reverse complement strand
CAATGCATCAACTGGTTTTCCTTATATAGAAAAACTTTAATCAATCTTGGACTGGATGATCTCGGCTGAACTGTAAACGGCCTTTGAGATGACACATGTGTTGTGAATTGGATCTATAGAAATAATCTGAATTAAATTATTTAATCAGATATATTCATACTGTCCTATATTGTCAATGAACACACGCCCTACTGGCTGCGTGTTAGAACAACAAAGTGAAAGTGTGAATCGAGCTCAAATCATGGTCAAACTGATAATTCTGCACAAATATGGAATAAATTCACCACAAATTCCATTCAAAATATAAGAGTTTATTAACCAAAATCGTTCAACTCCAAGTCAAACATTTTTTGTTAAAAACTCTTGACTGAAAACTAGTGAAACTCAACTAACCTAAGCTACTCTATACAAAGGAAAAAACATGGTTCAAAACCATAATCAATGAGGTTGTGCAATGATATCCCTGTTTAGCAGGGATGTTGGGTTTGAGAACCAAAGTTTATCTTGAAGGATTTGGCCAAGTTATGTTTTATTAAATGATTTTCTAGATTCTTTATCTTCTGAGCTAGACATTAGCAGACATGAGGATTCCGATTAAGTGACTTTTGGTCATAATTTGGTAGTCAAAATATGAGCATATGAGAAAACACACGACAGTCAATGTTACATTTGTGTTTAAACCCTTGCTGTAATAAAGCTTGTTTTAGCTTTATAATCAACACCCAATGTGTTACCATGTGATCTCTTTTTGTCATTTTGTACACACAGGGTGTATACAAAACAAAACTTTGTTTTGTGCAGCTCTTATGACATTTCCATTTCTTAAAGTGCAGCAGTGATAAAATGTAAACATGGTGATAAAATGTAAACATAGACTGAGATATGATTTACAGTTTTCCCAACATTCAATGCTTTTTTCCCCATTTTATTTAACATTTAGCAGTCTGATTGCAGTGGGGAAGAAGTTTTTTTTCGGAACCTGTTGGACCTGCATTGAGTGCTTCACAGCATTCAATGCAGGCACCCCCTCCCACAGCATGCTGTGGGAGGGGGTGAGGGGTCAGCTGATGATGTCACGGCTCGACACGGTTTCAGAGATCACTGGGATGGAATTGTCTCTTAATGGAGGGAAGCAGGGAGCCCCCATGATCCTCTTCTGCTGTTCTCACCTTCTTCCAGTCTGAGGCGCCAAGCAGTTCTCCACACCACATATAGTGAGACAGCTGCTCAGAACACTCTCTATGGTGTCTTCTGGAGAAGGTGGGGAGGATGGGTGGGGGCAGGTGTGGGCTCTCCTCGTCCTCCTTGCAGGAACCTTCTGGGCCCTTTGACCAGTGAGGTGGTGTTTCCAGTCCAGGTGAGGGTGTGTCCGTGATGTGCACCCCCAGGAATGTGGTGCTGCTTGACTCCCACCACCTCTACAGCTGAGCCAAGTTGAGTAGTAGTGGAGCCGCGTTAGGCCGGTTCTTCCTGAAGTCAACACTTTGTCTTTACTCAACAGTAAAACACAAGAATTTACCAATAAATCATTAAGGAAACAAAAGATTTTAGCTGGAAACTCTCCCTGATTTGTGCCAGACCTCTACCTCTGTGCATATCTGTTTTGGAAAGCAGACAGACACACATCAGGGGAGGAGTTCTTCTCCACTGTCTTCACATCTGAAAGGAGGATTGTTGCAAACAGTCTGATTAGCAGCTAGCCATTCAGACTTTAGCCTCTGGTCAGTCTGGGATTTCTGATCCATGGTGGCTCCTCTTCCAATGTGAACCTCTCAGATCCTGTGTTTTTTCTGTCCTCAAGCACAGCGGGGGGCAAAGGCACCTCTCTAGGAGTTTCTTGTGAAACTGTCCTGGGCTAGAGGAGGGTTGCAGAAGCTTGAGTGAGAGTTGTAGAGCAGCTCATCTGGAGCGAAACTGCTTCCTCCCAACCCAATGACCTGGTTCAATATTGGTCCCTAATGTCCAAAATAACTACCATGGTTTATGGCCCATCAAGACATACCTTCATTGTTCAATAGTGTGAAGACCTTTAAATCAGTTCTGCTCTGAATCCCTGATTAATTTTCATAGTTGTGCATTTTAGGTAATAACTGCAAATCTAATCATCTTTGGTCAGATGAGCAACACTGTGCTAAAAGGGTCTGAGATTAGAAAGCAAAATAACGCCCTCTAGTGGTGAAGGAGTATGCTTGCAAAAAATCTCAAATTAACCAAACCGAAGGGGGAAAAAACAATAAAGGTTTTTTATATTATAGCAAAGCTAAAGTAAGAAATACAATGCAGAAAACCATTTTATTTTTAAATGCAGCTGGTTTGCAATAACAGTTATTACGGTTTTTTTTTTTTGTTGCAAATTTGAGTTTAACACTGACACCCATAGAAGCCCTTATTTCAGGTTTAGAATCACAAGAATAAAAAAAAAAGGGAAAACATAAGTTTAAGGTTGACTTCATTCTTTATCACTTGAAAAAGCAGAAATGTTAGAAAACTATTTTAGTAAACTAGCGTCAGCTCTGGTTTGCAACTTCAGTGCTCATTCATCTATTTAACATAAATCCACTGCCGTTTATTTCTAAACAAACCAAACCTTGTTAGATATTTTCTTCCATAAGAGAGAAGCAAACATTGTGTTTAGCAGTTATCATGAAATCAAAGACAAAATTAAAATATGTAAAAAATTCTATCACATTTATAAAAACCTTTGAAAGTTCTAACATGGAGATTAAATTCAAGACTTATGACGATTTAGGAGGAAACCAAACGGCTTATGTCAGAGCAGACTTTCAAATCCAACTTTAGTTTCCACAATTTAAATGACTTTACAGAACTGACTGGTAGTAATTAATTCATCTATAGCCCTTAAAATGTCGACATATTTAGCACTGATCCATAGTAGGAAAAGTTTATTCTAGTATCTCATTACCCAATACCAGTGAATAAAAAAAATAATGTTAATGGTAACAGTGGGAAGAAAACATTTTAGAGAAACTTCACCATACTTAACAGATTTTATTTAAAACAAACCTTTAGCTTCAGGGGGAATATAAATGTTTCACAATAAAGTTTTCTTGAAATATAAAATAAGAAAGAAAAATTAAGCTCTATGTTTAAACCAATTATTCCAACAATGTTTATCAATGAATGTGCTAAGTCAAAGAACCTGCTTCAAGGGTCTGAGCAGATAAACAGTAAAATTATTTCCAAAATAATAAAAAGTTTTCACAGGGCTGACATCTCCTGGATCACAGACCAGGAACTTTATAAATCTGAGACAGTCGTGACTTTAAAAGAAAAAGATGCTGCCAAAGATGGATGGAGTTCTGTAGACATCAGGACTACACCACAATGAAAAGGTTCTTTCAACAGGCGGCTCTCTCAGAGTTTGATGGCGATCTGGTTCCTCCATCAGCGCCGCCATCGAACACTAAACTACCCCCCCCGACTTGAGCTAAGCAGCCCCCTCAGTCCGTCACTCCATGCTCTCTGGGTCTGCCTGAGCCATGTAGGCATCCAGCTCTGCGTCCAGGTGACCTTTGGTCTTTGACATGTAAGCATCCAGCTGGTTGTCCAGCTGTTCACGAGTTACTGCCGGCCGACCGCTTCCTCTGCCCCGTCCACGACCGCGGCCTCCTCTACCGGCAAACCCCCCTCGACCACGAAGTCCACCACGACCTGCATGAAGACAGCACCAGAAATGTCGTTTACAGGATATCTCTTAACAAAAGGAAACAAAGGAGGTGAAAATAAAACCCTTGCCTCTAGCTACTCCTCCTCGACCTCCTCCTCTCATCATCATCATTCCTCCTCGTCCAGCAGGTCCTCCACGGTAGCGGCCTCCTCTACGCATTGGCAGGCGGTTTGCCATCCCGCGGCCTCGCATCGGTCCGCCTGCAAGCATTCGCTTCCCTGAATTTTGAAGAGTATAACATCTTAGTAAAGAAAAAGATGAGCTGGTTAAACCAGCAGAGAATGTTTTGACACGCACCCCTCAGGGACAAACCCCCTCGAAGGATTCCTCCTCTGACTCCTCTGAATCCTCCTCTGGTCATTCCCCGCATGCCGCCTCGGCTCCCGGCAGGTCCTCCACGCATTAGTGCCCCGACAGGCCGGCCCAGTCTGGCTTGGATGCTGCCTTTACCCAGGCGCTGCTTTAGGCTCTGACACGATTAAAGCAAATGCAGTTTAACAATTAATACACTAAAATAAGGAACACTGGGGAAAAAATGTCAACCTGGAAGAACTGATCATTATACATAATAAATTACATAAAAAATAACACATAGTTCACATAAATGTTAAAGTGGCAAGATAAGTCAAGAACGTATTTGTATTAGGGCCGAAACAAATTTTTCCAAAAATCTAAATCGCCATTATTTTCAACCAATATTGCGATTTTCTAAATAGACCTGTTCTCCATCTCAGTGGGAGCTACACGGGTGTCGGGTGTGTGATCATCCCCATGCATGAAGCTGGTGCTGAACTGGAAAGCTGCTTTAGTGACAGACTGCTGCACCTTAAATGCACCAGGGAGCGTTATCACAGATCCTTCCTTTCAGCAGCTGGAAGACTCTAGAACCACCACTGCTCCCAATAACCTCAATCAGTTCTTCCATTCATGCTGATTCTGCTCAGTTTCTGTCTTAGTCGCTTGAATAACAGCTGTTATTTTACACATCTCTGGTGTTGCTGCTATTTTCCCAAACCCACAACTGTAAAAATGTCCAAAGCTGGATTGATTGTTTATTCTTCAGATGACTGCACACTATTTATATTTGTAAACACTGTACAGTACAATATTTTATCTGTTTATTTTTTAACTCTGCCACTTGTTTTTTTTATTCACTTTGAGATCCACATTTGTGTGATCACCTTTGCTGTAACACCACAATGGGGACAAAAACAGGATTTTCTATTCTATTCTATTCTCCTCATTGACTCTCAATAAGCGCCTAATGTCGCGACCTCGTCCGACACAATGTTCTCTCTGATCGGATCTGAAATCGGATTCGTATGCGTTCTGGGATTTAGGCAAACAGATTTTTGTTCTTTTGGACATTTTTTACCCTTTTATGATTCTCTGCTTTCCCTTCTCCAATCCTTTATTTTCTTTACAGAAATCCAGTTTTAAAATTTGGGCAGATTTTAGTTTTATTGACATGGGAGCTTCCTTTAATGCCGTCATCTTGGTCCACATCCCATCAGAAGTCTAAACAGCAGAATTAAGTGATAGCCAGAATTTTTCTCCATCTTCATTTAGTATCACTAACTTAGAAACTTGGGCTAAACATCATTGCAACGAATGTTAATTTCTGCATTTATTCAAGCTTAAAAATATTTATTCAGGTTTAAGCTTTATTTATTAAAGGGGTTATATTATTATACATTTCCCGGGCCGTGCATGCCACGCCACATTATGTACCATACTTGCTTATTGTGCAAAGTTCACTTTAACCAAATCTGGCAGTTTTATAATATGCATTGACAATTCCTGCATCTCTCCCGCCATTTGGTGTCATCCTGGACAGAACTCTCAATTGTCTTATTCTCTTTCCACATCCATCACATAGCCTGGTTAACTTTCATTGTTGCAACATCAAACAAGTTATTCTATCACACTTTTCAGTCCACATACTTAAATTTACCATTAACTCCCTTCCCTCCCCGTCTTGTAGAACCCCCCCCATAAAGACAGCAGCTTACATCATTACATTGTCTACTTCAAACCTGCACATTATCTCCACTGTCTCATTTAAAATGAATTCATCCTATATGAACATATGAGACCAACCACAATCATGTCCTTTCATAAATGACTTCCATCTCAATCTAAGGGAATGAAAGTTCAAACTATTTGCATTTATATTTTAATCAATTTATTCACTATCATGTTTATCCAAGAACACAGACAATCTACACCACTGAAGTTTTCGTGTCAAAATGCTCAAATGGATTTTTTTTCAGCTATTTGCCACTGAAGCACCCCCCCAACCACTCCCCCACCACCACTTACAACAATCTTATTAACTTTTGACAATACTGCAGACCTCCATTCATGCCAATAAAGCTGGTCACTACCCGATCCGTACCATCTGTTTATTTGCACATCTGCAAGCAGATATTCATCCAGGTCTAAAGGTACTTATTTCTGTCCTTTAAGAATAAAGAATGCTAATAAACACATTTAAAAGAAGTGTATGACTTTTCTGAGACAATTTGATGCTTTTTACATTTTCTGCATTAAACTGTTAAACATACACACTTGTTCTTCCATGTACAGGCTTCCTACAGCATGAGGCAAGTTAAATTCAAGACTTTTTAAGACTTTTTAATGCCACTTGAAATAAAAATTTAAGACCAAATTCACAAGAAAAACCTGCTTGTGACAACTTAACCCAAAGGTTTATTTTAACATAAAACCACTACACTAATGGTTCAAATTTCAAAAAGCTTCCCATACAGGAAGAAAGCTAAAAACACACAAATGACAGATATATTTTAACAATTATTTAACTGAATTCCCAAACTTTGTTTTAAGCAGGGAACAAAATAAATCAGTTTTAAAGCCCCCACATAACCAGTGCTAAGTATTTTAGCAGCTATTTTTCTTTTTGTATGGTTTTCTTAGTATGTTTGATTTGGTGATAAGTGGGGTATGCTTGCAGAGCACAAGGGTGGAACTAAACTGAGAAATACCGGCTGTTTCTCTGTGGTAACTCCATTTGACGCTTTGTGGCTTCGTGTCAAGATGTGCTACGGTACCACCGCCTTAATTCCCAATGCTCTGAGCTTGAATGACTTCTGCATAAACTACCGGAGCCTCACATGTATGTTCCCTGGTTTTAAAAGCCATGGAGAAAAACACTCTTGGCTGGAGACAATTTTTGTTACATTTACATACACTTGCTCATATTTTCCCAGACAAAAAGTTAATGGAGCATCTCTCAAATGTCCCGCAGGCAATAACGTTTTATTGGTTCCGTTATCGGGACGGAACCAATAATGGCGTAGCTGAACAGTTATTTTTTTTGTTTTATAAAAAAAAAAAAAAAAAACAATTAGTTATTTCATTTTAATGCTTTATTTAGATTACAAAATTAAATCTAAAAAAAATAATCCTATTTATGATGTTTTAAAAATTAAGACCCCACGAAGACTTGATTTAAGACATTTTAATACCAATTAAGACCTTAGTTTTGTTTTGAAGAATTCAATGCCTTTAAGACTTTTTATGACCCGCAGGAACCCTGCATGTAGTGAGAGGACCATGTTATTCCCATCTATTTTCAGCCATTTTCAACCCCTTCGGTGCCCCAACCCCTAAAACTAACCCTAACCATTACCAATGCATACCTCACCCTCACCCATTCACACCTTAGCCCTCAACCTAACCATTAGCAAAATAGCATGTGAGGACCAGCAAAATGTCCTCACTTTGCAAAAACTGGTGAATTTGAAGCCGAGTACCCAGAGAGAACTCATGCATGCACAGGGAGAACATGCAAACTCCATGCAGAAAGACCCCAGGCCAGGAATCGTACCCAGAACTTTCTTGCCGCAATTCTTGGAGCAGCGCTTTTGCAGAGCAGGAATACTTCAATTGTTCAATTCAGTTTATTTATATAGCGGCAATTCACAACACATCATCTAAAGGCACTTTATAGAGATAATGCAACCAGATCATCCAGTCAAACTGATTACAAGTTTTCTAAGGAAAACCAGCTGATGGCGTCGACTCATTGACTCGATTCCTCACACCAAGCATGCTTATAGCGACGAGCATAAATGCATTTATTTTCTCAAGCAATACATTATTAACCTTTCATTTATTATAGTTTAGTACGCTTACTATATTTAGGGAGGGAAAATGTTATTTAGGTATTTTATTATAAAGTAAAATCGAGGGCGACCTGTTTGAATATCTGCTAGCACAAACAAGCAGATGGTATGGATGGTTCTACCGCTACGGATTGGCTGGTGACAAAGGGGATCAGATGGAAATTAAAAAAGCACCTATAAAATCAGCCTGAGCTAGAACATTACTCTCCTTCCTGTTAAAACTTAATAGCGAATCATGAAGAGATTCTTGGAAGGTCACCCACATTCATACAATCATTAATTATGACAAGCTGAACATTACATAGCCACAAGTGGAAATACAACTTTAATGATGAGAGATGAGCAGAAACATGCTAGATTTTAGGGATTTCCTGATCCAATATTAGCCAAACTATTATCATCTCCTTCTGTTACAGCGTCTGTAACTGACTGGTTGATTTAATCTTTTCTTTGTTGACTTTTGTTCCCATTTTTAGTAATATTACTTGATCAAGGATTTCTTACATTCTACAATACAAAGTAAGTAATAAAAGCTGGTGTGATTTCTGCCAATTGGTATCATATCTGAAATTAAAAGGTTTTAACGGGACACGCCTACTAGATTTACTCATAAAAATCATTAACAGTTATCAAATTTTAAAGACTCCACAGCTGCTTTAAAACCCATTTGCAGCTATCTTAATATATGATGAATCCATCTCAATAAAAAGTCATATAAACTCAAGTAGCTTAAAGAAATTTAAGCTAATTTAATTTTGTTTTTTTTAAATAGTATGTGTTATATATAATATGTATTAAGCTCAGGCAATAATATAAAGGTAGTAAACAAGGCAATAATAATAATTTTTAAAAACGTGTCATATTTGCTAAAAAAAAAAAAAAAAACCTCTACCAGAAAATATGTGTGGATATAAACAAATATATGCAAAGAGGCGACTTGAGATTATTATAATGTCGGGGGGGTGAAGTCATAAATACAACAAATTTCTAACAAAAAATAATACTAAAAATGACAACTGGCATTACATTGCTTATGTAGTAAATCAATAACAGATGTTCAAAAAATAAAGTTTAAACAATATAAACAATTGAAAGAGATATTTAACCTAACTTTAATTAAGCAAAGCTATAAACAAAGAACATCTCTTCCTGTTAATTGGCTCCATTTTCACCTAAACTTGATAAAGAATTTTTGTCAATATTGGGATCGATACAGATTATAATATCAGACTTGTTAGTTTCTATTGTGAACTTTTACAGTAATAATGATGAACCTGAGTCAATATAAGAAACATAAACCCTTTAGGTGGCCAACATAACTATCAGGGTCCACTAAGTTGGGGGCAGCGCCCCCTACTGCTTCAATCTCCTATCTACAACCTGGAGCTAATAAAGTTTATTCACTCAAAACTCAAAGAATAAAATTAATTGAACCTGAGAAATATAATATTTCTAAAAACCAAAAATATTTGAAAACTGGTAAAAACTGGTTGGGTTCACGTATTTAAAAGCTCTTCAATATGCTGATGTTTGCCATTGGTTTGGTAAAATAACATAATTCACCGATTGAAGCCTATTTGAATAAAATACGCAGATCTTAGAGAGAAAAATCTAATCTTGACAGGTTTACGCAGCATTTTAGTAAATATTGCTGATTTCTTACTCTCTCAAATTAAACCAGTAGAACTGCTAAAGTAAGTAAAAACTGAAATACAAAATAAACTTTTGATATATTTTTAGGGTGTGAATAAAGGTTAAACTCAAATAGGGTTTATTAAAATCCCACTTCACTCAAAAATCAGGTTTGTGTTTATCAGCAGCATCTCGCCGACGGGGCGGGCAGCCGTCCCTCCGCCCTTAATTCCTAGATCACCTTTTAAAATCTACCACTGGGTGAAGGTTAAACGCATAACTCAGTCAAATATGTTTCAGACGTTTTGAGCCAAGAATTTAGGTCAGTTAAACTAAAAAAATCTACATCATTTCATACCAATCCCACATTTTATTTATTTTTTTAAATAACAGTTTTTCATTTCTTGTTCCAACTGCTTGAGTTCTTCAAGGACCAAATAAACAAATTATCTGATTCAGTCATCAAGGTCAAAGTCATTCCAAAAAAGGAAGAAAAAAAATCCTCTGGATGTCATTTCCAAACGTCTTCAAACTTGAAAACGAAGTCCAGCGGATTATTTTTTTTAACTAATTTGGAGTTCTTAAAGCTGCTTTTACTGAGGTTATACCTTCTACACCAGAGTTATTTAATAATTCCCCAGGCGAGGGGTCAGCGAGCCAAAACGTTCAAAGAGCCACACTGGACCAAAAAAAAAACAAAACCAAAAAAAAAAAAGATTTGTCTGGAGCCACAGAAATTTATAAGGCTCATACATGATATGCATTCATGATTGAATTTCCATGCAGGGCATCCTGGAGAAAATGACACCATGTGACTATCCTGCTGTACGCTATCTGGAGCTTTGAGTATAACTTCTATTGAAGTATTAATCCATTATGATTTCTTGATCGTTGGAACTGCAAAAATACGATAAAGAATTCATTTTTTTGTGTTACTTTTATTTTGAGGATAAAAAAAATAAAATCCTTAAATGTGCATAATAGGACTGCTGTAATTTCAAACCTCCACATGAAATAAAATGCAGTCCACAGTAAAAATACAATCCTCTTCCCCCCTCCTGATTGGGGCAACAGTGCAAAGAGATTGCTCACTTAAACATCCCTTCTTAAAGACCAAGAAAATCATGTTTTAAAAGTTAAAAACTGCACGTCACGCTGTGAAATCTGCTGTTTTTGAAGATAAAAACACTTCCTAGAATATAAAATAGAGATTTGAAAGTTAATTTAGTCTACTGTTTTTTTTTCCAGAAGTTATTATTTATTCTGATCATGTATCTACGTATTATTCACTGTGAGAACACAAAGCTAAGTTCAGACCCTTTAGTGGCAAATCTTTATGGTCCAACAGCAAAGGGAAGAACATCAACAAACAATAGTAACAGAATAAAGAATATATAACATAATACGTGCAAACACACATAAGATACCTCTTTGTAAAAGAACTGTGATAATTTTTTTTGTTTGATATTTTCTTGCATTTTAAACCTTATCCAGTTGAAATGGATTTAAACATATAGTAGCGCTGCAGGATTAATGCAATCGTAATTTCGATGCTGTGTAATCGCAGGAAAGACTGCGATTTTATAACACTGTGTAGACAGTGTGCGCAGCTACAGGTAAAGCCACATGACTACCCGGCTTTCAGCAGAGCAGAGCAGCAAACATCGCGGCGGTGAAACAAGCTCAGTTGGTAGTGAATTAAAAAAAGATGATACCATTGAACTAACCACGCCAGTCACTTCTGATCTATCAAGCAGAAACTACTCTGTTTACATTCTATAAACATGGAGCAGCTCTGGTGAGAGGATTCAGACAGATAAAAGCACATCGACTACGACCTGGCTTCCATGAATGTTGCTCTCCATTGTTTACTTTCCTGATTACTTCCGCATTGGTGACATCATCAATGCTAACCCAGTATGAAGGCGTCACCAGATGCCCAGCTGCGGGGAGACAGAGGCCACAGAGCTGCCAGGGAGGGGTTAGACTAAATAAACAGTATTTTTACTGTTACCATCGTTCATGAAGGTAACCAGGGCAAATTTTCACATGTCAGTAAATTCAGCATTTAAGTCGGTAAATAATTCTACCATTTTGTCTGTGTGCACTGGTGGCTGGTGTTTCCTTCCTCTTTAAGACTCTGCAGCATTGGGGGAATTAAAGGGATAGTACACCCAAAACATGATTAGCCTTCATTTTCTACTCACCCCCATGCTGAACAACACTCTGGAGTACTTTTTTGATATCTCAAATGCATCTGGAGATCTGGGAGGCTTCTTGCTGTCTGCTGACATTCAAATAATGGAGGTCTATGGCGCCCGAGACAGAAAGGTCCATAAAAGTCCACAAAAAACGTGTCAATATTCCTCCATACTGCTCGTCCAATGTATTCCAAGTGTCCTTAGTTCAACCTGAAGGTCCTTCATCTCCCCCTGTTTTCCTGCAAACCCGCACGCAACCAAGTCCTTCCCAACAGGGCCGACCTTCATCTAATGTCAGCTCATGGCCATCTTTTTCACATGCTCTTCCTCCAACACTTCCAAAAATCTTTCAGTCAACTTCCAGATCAGGTATCCGTCTAGAAACTCTGAATTCTTTCTGTTCTCTTCTGTCTTGATAGCATTATCGGCAGAGCAGGCGGTGAATGCGCACTTCATCTGGTTTGGTCTGCGCGGTTTCCGTAGACTCGTGAACGCGCTTTTAGGAAATCTATACACTACTGTTTATGCTCTAAAAACATTCTAAATGACTTCGTTTCGAGCCATAGACTACCTCCATTATTTGAATGTCGGCAGACAGCAAGAAGCCTCCCAGATCTCCAAGAATGCATTTGAGATATCAAAAAGTATTCCAGAGAAGGTTTTTTTCAGCATGGGGGGTGAGTAGAAAATGAGAGCTAATCATGTTTTAGGTGTACTATTCCTTTAAAAGTGACTCCACCCATCCAGTCAGAAGCGTAGAAAGCTGGATGAGCCCATCGAAGAAGCGTCTAACAGCTGCAAACCAAATTACATCAGTTAATCCTGTGGAGCTGAGCGAGAGCAGAGACGAAGCTGAGTGCACAGAGAAAAAGTCGAGAGCGCATTGTCAGAGTTGAGCGTGTGGCAGATCGGTTTTAAGTGAAGGTGTGCAAGTTTAAACGATGCATTTTTCTCATTGCACACTCAGTTGGGTGGCACCAAAATTACGCCATAGATGTCGAGCAAAAGAACACGAACTGCAAAGTTTGTCTGAAAACTGTTGGAACTACCAGAAATGACACCTACAGCACAGCCACGCTGTTAAACTCAAAGATGTGCAAAAAGCTCCATTACATTTGTGCAAAGACATTTGCAAGAGAGGAAACACTTTTCTCCCGCTCAATGAGACATTGTTGAATGTTTAAACTTGAATGGGTACAAGACGATAATATTTAATTGAAAGCAATATGTAATTTGATTTATTGAATAAGTAAATTAGAAATAGATCAGTTGCATTTCCTGCACTTGCCTTTATTTCTGATAGATCTTATCTTTATTGAGGTAAAGCTGCAGAACTTATCTTTATATTTATTTGAGGCCCAGCCCTAGCTTAGACGCAGCTTTTTTGCCAGTTGGAGCAACATTCAGATTCTTAGCGGCTAAAGTCATGTTTGAAAAACGCGCTTTAATGCGGAATTCAATGCGGGAACTGGGAAAAAGGCTAAAAAGAGGAGCCCTGTGAGCTACGCCAAGTTACCAAAACTACACACAAAGCTGGCAAAGTCATAAAGGCAGTGGAGCTTAATGAGTGACAAATATTCCAGTGTTTTGGCTATTGGCAAGTTCATTATTATTTTCTACAGACCTTTACTTATCCACCGTTTGCTTTATTTGTTCATTTTAACCATCTGTATCGTTAACTTGCCTTATATGATCAAACTGAGCTTGCATCAGCGCTACATAGCACAGCACTTCATGTAGAACTTCTGTAGTGTGTAAATGTAAAATCATCCATGGACTCAATGAAAAACAAACTATTTTAGATTTAAATTTCATCCTCAATCCTCATCAATCACCCTCCCACTCCCACAGGAGGAGAAGGGAGAGCTTCAGTTGTGTCTTTGAGTCTTCTCTTTCAGAGATAATGCTGTAAGAAGTGAGGCTCGAACCCAGACGGCTGCTGGAACATGCAGGAAGCCCGTGGGCCCCTTTTCCCATAGCTGGAAGAGAAGCTTTTAATTCTCTGCGTTGTCCTCGATATTCAAGCACGCAGACTCATAACATCATTCCTTTTTAAAAGCGTAATTGCAAAGTAGTCCACCATCATCACAATCACACATTTTCATCAAATCTAATATATAGATTGTTAAACACACGACTAAACAAACGTTTTTCTATCAAGACCAAGGACGGAAATAAAGAAATTTTCAGGTATGCTAGCTTTTATTTTACTTTGAAAGTCTCCAAATAAACTTCCTGTTCTGACATCTGCTGGTGTCACTTCCTTTAGGTTCAAATGAGCATTAGAGAAACTTGATTTAGTAACCATAACTTTACCAGCATGTTTCAAGCCTTGAGAAAGAGCAGTTCTCAGACTTTACGATCCGGAACGGTTTTAAGAATCTGTTAGTTTATACACCAATGGCAGGACTATTCCTGACAGAAAAGGATGTGTAAAGAATTTGATGTTTAACCTTACCTGCTTGTGATTTAGAGCTGCTTGGACTGAGGGGCGGTTCTCCATCTGCTGGGCCAGCCGGCGATTGCGGGCACTAGCCAAATGCTGCTGTTGCATCGTGGCTCGAATGCTTACCGCAGTAGGCTGCTTGTTCTTCAGCATGTTAGTGAAGCTTTAGAGGTGGGAGGGAAGAAGAGGGAGGAAATAAAAGATGGGGGTGGGATATAAAGAGCAGGAGGAGGAAGCAGGGTTCCATATCAACTCATTTCTCACATTGTAGATGTGGTCAAAAAGGCAGTCAAGGCTCTTTTCTGCTTCAGTAGGTGCCACTTCTGTTCTCTGTCAATTGTTTGACATCGCTAACTCATTCATGTTTAGGATCAGCGTTTTAAATTCATAGAGGACAGATGAAGTAGAAAGAAAGACACGTGAATCCAAAGAGAGAGGAGAGATAAAGGTTTTAGAAAGTGAGTAAACATTTGCCACTTACAGGCCTCCCGCTGAGTGTCAGGAATCTCACCAAGCTGCAGCAGAGGCCCTGGACATTAGCTTGGACTCAGCCACTTACAGCATGGACCGTGACTTGTACAGTGACCAGCATCGGGCAGGGAAGGTAGAAGGGAAATGGGATACAGAGGTTGATTCGGTCACGTCCAGGCTTGGACTGAGTCTTACGGAGAGTAGAGAGAAAAACAGCGACAGAGAGAAGAGCAGAAGCTTGGTTACCACTGGGCCGAGAGAGAAAAACCTGAACGAAGAGCATAAGAAGCTGCGGCATTTTTCTGCCGTGCTGAGCTTTCCTGCCCATCTTAGAAGATGTATACTTGGTGCATACAGTGCTACAGAAACATGGCGCCCATCGTGGCTGTTTTAGAACAGTGATGTGCTCCAGCACAGGCTTAATAACAGCTTACCCTTTGTCTACATGTATGCACTGCTTACTCATCACATTCAGCCCTGATTGAACTCTTTGGTCCAGGATGGCTTTGCTATTTATTTCAGCCAATGTGTAAGAAAGTATCGACATGCAGAACAGTGTTGTGTGAGCAGTGCACACATTGGGAATGATGAGAACAGCATCCATTTGGGTTCAGTACCCCTCAGCAGCCTCTTGAAGAGATTAAAAATCTTAACAAGCCAAGTCGGTCTTTGCCTCTGATGACTAATTGCTGACAGGGTGCATGGTGCCTCACCGCTCATTGAGAGACACTTTGGTGGTGCTTTTCAGCACTACTTTTTGGGATGCAGCAGCACTCATTTTAAGGGATTTGATTGTAGATTCCTGGGAACAAGAGAATAAAAAAAGCATGTGTTAGTCTTAAAGGAAGATTCACAATAGTCTAGACTAAGAAAGCAGGAATATCACATACTGACAACATAGGTTTATGAGTCCAAAGACCTATTTACTAATAAAAAAATAATAATAATAATAAATCATTTAAAAACTGTGCTTATACAGCATTGGGTCTCTGGCCTCATTAGTAGGAGTGTGTTTGCAATGAATATAAAGGAACAATAAGCTGTGGGTCAGAAAAAAGATGCAATACTCATGATAAGAAGAGAAGAGTTGGGGTTTTTTTGTTTTCTTTTTTTATTAAGTGTAAAGGATTTAGTTTCGCCTGGTTTAATTTAATTAAAAAAATCTTTAAGGAACCTTTTGCTATCTGATTACTAATCAATTAATTGAAAAAAATAATAGACAGATTAATCAATTTGCAAAATAATCGTTAGTTGCAGCCCTATTTAATGGGGGAAAGGATTGCGATACAATGCATGTCACAATAGGATGTCACGATATTATAGTATTTCTATATATGCCGATATTTTACCCAGCTGTCAAAATTAAATGTATAAATAAAAAAGCAAGTGCCTAATATGTTCATCAGAATCCATGTTGTTTGGGGTTTGAGTTGGTCCACGTCTTCCACTGTAACCGCATCAAACTACAGATATGGCGCCGCATCGCACAGCCTCCACAGGCCTATCCTACCAGAATGGCTGTGCAGAGAGTAGGTTTGTCCCAACTCCGATCCACGTATCGGATCGGGACGCCGATATTGGCAAAAAAATGCGTAGATCGACAAAGCATGTAAAATGCCGATCCAGTTTTTAATCCGTGCATATTTTCCAGTTTAAGCCCATTGAAACGATCCATTCCACTATTTTGCAAGCCAGTGTTTCCCTGTTTTTGCATTTTTTATTAAAACCTTTTACAGTAATACTTGCACCTTTAACTGTTTCACGGTTTTACTGTTCTTCACTGTGCAATTTCAGATTGCTATTCATAATTTTGTCCAGTTTGTGTTTATCTCTTAATAAACAGGTAAGCTTGTTGTTACCAATCATTGTGTTTTATTCAATCTCACCTAATTTAGCTGGCTAGATGTTATCAAAGAGTACTAAAACCCTTTTCAACATGAGTCTTACAACTAAGGCTAAATACTTTAAACTTAAACTTAAATACATGCTCGGATAGGCTGGTATCGGCCAGTATCGGTATCGGATCGGAAGTCCAAAAACCTGGATCGGGACATCTCTAGCAGAGGGAACCATTTTCCATCATTGTTTTACGTACATTTTCTTTTGATTGATATTCAGAACTGAAAGATCGATATTATATCAGGCAGCCGAAAATTACAATATATTGTCAAATTGATCCCCCCCACCCCTAATATATCCAAACCATTCCTATTTGTTAAGCACTTAGAAACAGCCATAGTGCTGTACAAAAGAAGTAAAAACATAAAACAGTACAGATAAAAAACGAAACGGCTAAAACGTGTAAAATAACGTTCACACAATCAAATAAATAAAAGAGATTTGAAAGTGTGACATCAGGGCTGCAACTAAAGATTATTTTGCAAATAGATAAATCAACTGGTTATTTTTCCAATTAATTGATAATCGGTTAGCCAAAGACTTTTTACAAAATTAAATCAGGATAAACTCAAACATTCACATACATACATATATATACATACATATATATATACATACATACATACATATATATATACATATACATATACATATACATATATATATATATATATATATATATATATATATATATATATGCTATATATAGTATATATATATATATTTTTTTTTCCCTCTCTTTTTTTTCCTTTCTTCCAATTTTGGTATAACTGCCACCAAACAGAGCTAAAAGCATGTTTTAGAGTCTATATACTCCAATTAACAGCTGATTACTACATTTGTTGATAATTATTTCATTAATTGATTAATTGTTTTAGTCCTAATTATTTTTATTTATATATATATATGCATGCATGTGTTGTGCTAAACTATTTTAAAATATCTCAGTGCTATGTCAGACCTTGATATTAATTAAGACTATTTTTGGCATCATCACTGTGCCACATGGGGTGGAAGACAGGTCCTGCAAACAGCCCTCCTTTAGCACCTTTTGCTGTTCACTCAGGAAAAAACAAATCAATAATAAAAACCAAATCAAAACCAAATGAACAGCATCTTTCCCAAAGCAGTGAAGGGAATCTCATCCATGCAGTCAGAGAGTAAAACTCCCACTGCTGAAAATCAAAGAAACCTTCAGCTAATTTCAGACAAAGCTGCACTTTATATAAATACCACTTTTCATGTTTAACCTTTAGCATTCTCCTTCATGCGCACTTGTTTTAAATGATGTCTGCATTATATGTGTGCATCTGAGGTCAGTATGAGGAACATTTTGTGGACATGATGAGAATAAAAACCTGCTCCAGTTGCTGCTGCTCAGAGAGGCCTGACCATTTAGGGGACAACAACTTTCTCATTTGTTTTCCTTGGTAACAAAAAGCTACATTCAATACCTGCATTTTCCGTCCACCTGTGTTTTCTCTCACTAATATTTTAAATGTGCATTTTTTCCCCAGTTAAAAACATTTTTGATTATCTATATATTTTAGTTTTTTTCAGCTCCTACTGGAAGTTTCACCCAGACTCCAGGCTGCCTTTCTGGGCCTGTTCAGTAGAGTCAACCCGTTAACGAACGAACCGGGACTTTTCTAAAGAAAACTGACTATTTTGTTCTTTAGCAAATACTTTCTACTGTAAATGTTACATTTATTCTGAACTTGTGGAACAAATTTAGTATCTCTCGGTACTCGTTGGGATTTCCATGCTTCAATGTTTTAAACCATTTTATAAATCGATGAATGAAATTAAAAGTAATGAAATACTATTTTCATTATTTCAGCAATAGCACAGTGTTTAGTTTTATACTTACTGTTGATGCTGGTTCTGTGGAGAAAGGACTGAGATCTGGGGCGGTTAGCTTTAGCAGCTAGCTCCTCCTGCTAGCCCTCCTTTGGGTGTCCTTCTGATTTTCAGTTTGAAAGAAAGAAAGAATCTTTTCCCTTTCAGTTGGCAAAGAAAGTAAAAACGGAATTGAATAACCTGTGAGCTAACGAAAAAAAAAAAACAACCACCCCTAAATAATCGCGTCCCGTTTGCGTCAAGCCACCTATGTGGCTAAAATGGTGCTGCTTGGAGAGCTCGGGGAGGAAAATGGTGAGAATGTTGTGTTCAATGTCAGCAGTAAATTGGAAACCCCAAAGATTCAAGTCAGTCCCGATCTCACTTCGGACGTTTTAATCCGTCTGTTAACAAAACATCTCGTAACCAGGTTTATGTGTGTTATTATATTCATAACATCAAAAAACATATGCTTGTTAAAATGTTACGGAGGTTAAAATGCATTTAATTTGTCAGAAACAATTTTTGAGATTTAGGCCAAAAAAATAAATATAATATAGCATTGCTCATAAAGCGATAATTTAATGTGTGGACGTTGGTTCTGATAAGGCTGAGGCCTTAATTTTGAAGGCATTTAATTTCAGTTCATATGTGAACCTTGAAACTTTAATTCCCGAACTGTCTTCGAACGTAGCATTGGCAATCCTCTTAGTAGGGTCACAGTCACGTGGTTTCCTGTCTGTGTTTTTTGTTTTTTTCCTGCTTCCTCAGCGGAATGGCTGCCGTCGGAGTGGTTGAATCTTCGGCCGGTTCCGATCCTGTAGGAGAAGGCCTGTTGGAGCTGTTGACACCAGCGGTCCAGCAGCTGGATGTGCACGTGCACTCGGTCAGGTAAACTAGATCATGGCTCAGAACCTGAACAGCTGAACTGGCTCATTGTCACGTGATATTCCCATTTTAAAAACAACCCCTCAGCTCTGCAGTGCATCATTAGACTTTTTATTTCCTTACCTAATTATTTTATTTATTTTTTTTTTTTGCAGAGAAAGTCAGGTGGAATTAAGAGAGCATATAGACAACCTGGCCACAGGTAACTTCTTTGTGTTTGTTTTCATTAAAAAAATATTAATATTTATATTGTTTAGAAAAAATGAAACATTGCTGTGTAATGATTGTATTTTGTGTGTTTTACAGAGTTAATAAGGATAAATGAACACCAGAAGGTTGTATTAGACCTGGATCCTTATGTGAAGAAACTACTTAATGCAAGACGTAGAGTAGTGCTGGTCAACAATATTCTACAAAATGCTCAGGTTAGTATCCAGACTTTGCCTTCGACTTCCTTTAACCTCACCCACACACAACAAAGAGGATCAACAGGGATGATTAAAACCATAATAAACCAATGATTATCAAAACCAGGCACCACAATTGTTACCTGCTCTGCTTTGAACAATTAACTTGAAGGAGCCAATTAACTGACAGCCATGATGGTGAACTTAGGGGTGAATCTGGAGTACCCATAGAGAACCTGTGCATGGAACCTGCATGAAGAAAGACCATACTGGGATTAGAACCCTTTACTTATTGCTGAAAGCGGTGTCATTTTTGACAGCCATCTTTGATTTAGTTTTAGTCTTCAGGACGAAAACTATTATTAGTTTTAGTTACATTTAGTCATTACGATATGTGGTACTGTTAGTCAGTTTTAGGCAACTATAATCTAAGGTTTTAGTCAGTTTTATGTTGCAAAAACATTTTAACCTTTACACTTTACAATATTAACTAGATTGTTTACCAGACTGACAGCTCTAGCCTAGATACTACAATAGCTGGGTATAGAATGCTGCTGTGCAGTTTATCATTGCTGTTGGGCAGAAAATTGATTTATAGAATTCAAATAAAGTTTTTTTTATGAATTAATGCCCTATTTTATAAAAAAAAAAAAGTCTCACAAAAGCTGTGAAAATAGCAGATCTAGTTCAACACATCATATTGGTTAATATAGCAGAAAGACAAGCTGATAAAATGTACAATAAAGGAACCTTTCCATCCCAACGCAAATACTTCCTGATCTACTATAAATTATGCGTTACACATTGATCAACACAAAAAAGTAAAGAACAAAAACTCTCTTCTTTCTACTTTGCCAATGTGCTGATGAAGATTCTCAGTCATCAAGGTCAAAGTCATTCAATAAAAGTACAAAAAAAAAAAAAAACTTTCTCTGGATTTTTTTTTCCAAGTTTGAAGATGTTTCTCTTCCCATCCAGGAAGCTTTTTCGAATTCAAAATATCAGAAATAGTGTTGAGTTCCAGGGCCTTTATACAATAGCTTAGAAAACATGCCAATTGTTTGGTCCACGCCACATTTTAAAATTGAAAAAGCACCAAAGTCCAGTGGATTGTTTTGTTTTGTTTTTTTTCTATTATTATTGTTTTTTACTTTTTGGAATGATTTACTTCAGCAATTTTTGCTTTATTTCTTCAATTTACCTCTTTATTACTGCTGGTCAGTGCAGGAAGAGGATTGCAGGGCCACTCTCGGAACAAAAAAAAAAAAGGAATTATATTCTGACTTTTCTACTCCAGAACTTTCCTGACTTCTTTTCCCCTATGTTAAACTGAAATAAATGTAAAAATCAGTGAACTTTTTTTTTTTTTTTCAGTGGCCCTAATCCTCTTCCATAGGTCAGGGGTCAAATCGAAGTAGATTTAAATTCACAGGGGTTATGATAAATAAAAAATACACAGAGAACCTCCATAATTACCTTGTGATGTCATTGTCAGGCAATCCAGATCTAAACTGAATGAATATGCTAACTAGGAAACAGAGGAAATGTTTTAATGGAAATACAATTAAAGATTTAGATTTTATTTAAATAGATAGAAATGGGAAAAATGAGAGAGAAATATACAAAGATCTATGTTCTTTTACTCCTGGCTCTTTAGCCAAAAATAGAATGCAATGTAATATTTTATTTGGATATAACATTTGGTAGAAATTAAAGAATTAGAGATAAAATCTTAATAGGGTTTTTTTTTTTACGCTTGGCAGAGAATTATCAGCCACATAGTTTATTAAGCAGCGAGAGCAGGTAGAGCCAGACTGCTGAGAGCGAACCATCAGAGTGGAGCGTGAAGCGCAGACTCTGAGCTAAGCTGCACATTCAAGCATTTCTGCAGAAGCTCACCTGGAAAATCAGAGTTTGCAGAACCGGATGATTCTGGGTCATTTTCCCCCCTGCTGCTGCTGCCATGGTCCATCTGTTCTCATGCAGAATGTGCAGCGCTGCGCGGCGGGTGGGCTGTGTTGTCAAACAGGCGCAGCAGCGCGGCTAATGTTGCTTAGCTTGTCTAACAGATTACAGCACAATGCTGCGTTTTAAATCTCTGACCCACCATCCGCTAGTTTTTATTTAGTTTCGTCTCGTTGACGAAAACTCATCTTCTTTTCGTTCTCAAGTATCCATGTTTAGCTCGTCAGTTTTATTGTTCTGTTCAGTTTATCGTCATGAAAAAAAAGGAGCTTCAACGAAATAATCTCATCACTGTTGATAAAAACAACACTGGCTTGAAGGCAACATTGCAGCCCCTGTTGCGCCTCAGGTCTATTACACAGATCTATGCAACTGTAGACCACAGACTGTTTGCACTGAGGTTTTAATAGGTGTTTCCACCAGTTCATCACAAAGGATGATAAACATGACAGAGTAAATAAGCGCAAAATGATTACCGTAAATTCTGGACTATAGAGCGCACCTGATTACAAGCCGCACGCTCTAATTTTAGAAAGGAAATCAATTTTGTACTTCTATAAGCCGCACCGGATTTTAAGCCGCAGGTTTCCCACATTGTATTAGATATTTACAAATAAAGTTATTACACGTGAGCATTTTTTTTAACGTTTGATTTAATCCGTATGATAAAAACAAACAAATACAGTAAGTATTATAAATGCTTTTTCAAACTACCTGTAACACATTTAAATAAACGCATGTGTCGGTACACGCAGCTAACGCTTGCATATGTCGGCAAGCTTTTTTTTAACAATGCACAGAACATTGCAGCCGACCAGGAAAACTCATTAATCACTTTCTTCTTCCTCCTGCACACTAAAACCCTTAAAGTCCTCTTCCTCGCTGTCTGAATGGAACAGCTTCAGGATGCCGTCACTGACTTCAGTCTCATCCTTGTCGTTCTCACCTGAGCACTCGCGCTCCTCTTCATCCCACAGCAACCCAGCCTTCCCAAACCTGCCGTTGATGCTGGATGTTTTCACGCGGCGCCATGAAAAAAACATGTATTAGCCGCACTGTATTATAGGCCACAGTGTTCAAACAGCGGGAAAAAAGTAGCGGCTTATAGTCTGGAATTTACGGTATGTTACAATAATACTGTGAAAAAGATTTTTTTTTAAATGAACATACTCTTCTCCTTTGTTGCTCCCAAATTACATTTAATGCATTTTGTTGGTTCGCTTTCATTTGCTTACCGTTATTCATAGACTACAGTGTGGCGCCGGCGCAGGAGTTTGCCCTGCAGTCAGAGGGTTCTTTACGAGCTCCTGCTATTCAGTGTCAGTTGTGTCCTTGGGCAAGACACTTCACCTGCATTGCCTGCTGATGGTGGTCAGAGGGCCTGGTGGCGGCCATTGTACGGCCATCCTGCTTCTGTCAGTGAGCCCCAGGGCAGCTGTAGTTTTGCCACCATCAGTGTGCGAGTGTGTGCCTGAATGGGTGAATGAATGTAGTGTAAAGTAAAATTAAAAGCTACGTGAGTAGAGACCATTTAACATTTGGTAATCGTAAATGGCATGTACTTTTTATAGCGCCTTTTTTCAAGTCGGGTAACTTGACCAAAGCGCGCTTTACACTACATTCATATTCATCAATAGCACGCACACACTCACACTGCAATATAGGGATGCACGATATAATTGGCCCCCCATCGTATCGGCCTTAAAACTGAATATCGATTATCGGGTTCCCCACCGATATTTAACCGATATTTGATCAGCTTCTGAGTTTCTAAAGTCTAAAAATAATAATAAATACTACTTCTTCTTCTTCCTCAAAAACTTTTACAGACTTAAAAAACTTCGAGGGAAAAAAAAATATTGATACATTAAATATCCCAATATCTATATGTTGATATATTGCCATTTAAAAACACCATATCAATCTCTTTTACCACGAAATATTGCTATATGTCAGTCATATACTAAATCCCCGAAAATTCTCTAAATGTTGCCATATTTTTATATGTTATATATTGACGCTGTATTTCCATCTATTTTACTAACAAAATCTCACAAGAATTTGCAGTACCACCGGTGAGTTTGTACTGGCAGAATCCATGAAATTTCACGAGATTTTGAAAGTAAAATAGATCGATACCGCGTTTTTAAAAATCTATTTGATATCAGTATATGAAAATTTATTTGAGTATATTATTTTTCAAAGTGTCAGAAATGGATAACAAAACTGCTATTTTCAATGACTACTTATTTTTTTCCAGCTTTAACATCGGTATCGATATCGGTTATCGGCTACATGAGTTTTAAAATATCGCATATCGACATCGCCAAAAACTCAATATCGCATCCCTACTTTATATATTATTATATAATAATATTGACTTGACGGAGTGGCTTCAGCTTGATAAGGATGTTGATTCAGCCCTAGAAGTAACAGCGAAGGGTGATGTGGACCAGAGGCTCAAGACAATGAGCATGTTCATAATCAGCATTGCATCAGACAGGTTTGGCATCAAGGAACATCGTGCCACCAAGACAACTAATGTAGCAATTCCAAACCGGCGTGAGAAAAAGATCGCTCAACTCAGACAAGAGCTGAGGGCACTAAGGTACCAGTACAGGAAGGCGAGTGACGAAGAGAAGAAGGCCTTGGCAGAACTAAGGATTGTGGTGAGGGAGAGGCTGCTCACCCTCCGCCGTGCTGAGTGGCACAGGAAGAGAGGCAAGGAGAGGGCCCGCAAGCGCAGCTCCTTTATCGCAAACCCATTTGGATTTGCAAAGAAACTGCTGGGAGAGAAATGCAGTGGCCAGCTCTCATGTCCGAAGGAAGACATCAACCGCCACTTAAGGAACACTTACAGTGACGGCATGAGGGACCAAGACCTTGGCCCCTGTGAAGCCCTGATATGCCCATCTGAACCCAGTACACTTTTTGACACCGGAACACCCACCTTTAAGGAGGTCAAAGAGGTAATCAAAGCGTCAAGAGCTGCATCAGCACCAGGCCCCAGTGGAGTCCCATACAAGGTCTTCAAACATTGCCCCCGCCTGCTGGAGCGTCTGTGGAAGATCTTCAGAGCTATCTGGAAAAGAGGGAAGGTGCCCCAGATGTGGAAGCATGCAGAGGGAGTATGGATTCCCAAAGAGGAAAACGCAAAGAACATTGAGCAGTTCAGATCAATATCCCTCCTCAGTGTGGAGTGCAAGGCCTTCTTTAAGGTAATTTCCAACCGTCTCATGGAATTTCTGCTGAAGAACTCCTACATCGATACATCTGTGCAAAAGGGGGGTGTGCCAGGAGTCCCGGGGTGTATCGAGCACACTGGTGTAGTGACACAGCTGATCCGTGAGGCGAGAGAGAGCAGGGGTGATTTGGCGGTTCTTTGGCTGGACCTCGCCAATGCTTATGGATCGATTCCGCACAAGTTGGTGGAATTATCCCTGAGCAGATATCATGTCCCAGAGAAGGTGCGGCACCTCATCCTGGACTATTATGAAGATTTTAGTCTCAGGGTGTCCTCAGGGGCATCAACATCGGATTGGCACCGTCTGGAAAAAGGAATAATCACTGGCTGCACGATCTCTGTCTCCCTGTTTGCCCTCGCCATGAATATGTTGGTTAAGTCAGCAGAAGTAGAGTGCCGAGGCCCATTATCCAAATCTGGTACCCGGCAGCCACCAATCCGAGCATTTATGGATGACCTCACGGTAACTACTACATCAGTGCCTGGGTGCAGATGGTTGCTGCAAGGCCTGGATAGACTCATCTCTTGGGCAAGGATGAGTTTCAAGCCTGGGAAGTCCAGACCTGGTC
>JAGKQL010000046.1:11493989-11518698 GCA_018398635.1 Cyprinodon brontotheroides | reverse complement strand
TCTACACCGTGTCCTTGGACTCCTAGGGATTTGCGGTCTGCAGAGACGAAGAGCAACCAAGAACATCTTGGAAGCAGCTGAAAAGGCTTCACGGTGGCTCTGGTTGAGGAGGGGGGAGGCGTGGCGTAGTGCGCTACCTGGACACAAGTCGGGGAACTGATCACCCCCGGCTGGGTCGCCCGAGTGAGGGTGTATGACTAAGACCCGAAACACCCAGTGATCTCGGGAGAGTCACTGAAGATGTGTCCAGGTTGCACCACTAGGTGTATTACAATCCTACTTCTTAATCTTTAACTGACAATCTGGGCAACATGAATTCTAAATTTGAAGCACAATTATTAAATAATATCACCAAACTACATGGATTTTCCTCAATCCTGAAATGAGAATCCTTTGAGGTAAAAGGTTGAACATTTCAAAAACAAAACAAAAAAAATTATTTTCTTTTTTTCTAAGCATTTCTGATCATCCTGAACACTTATGCTAGATAGCCAAATCATAGCTGTTGTTTTCACCAATCAAACCACACTTCTACCTTTGTGATGAATTTCTTTTAGTGTTAGTATCTGTTTACAGTGTATTAAAACATCGAAGCTAAACAATAAATGTTGTTTGCAGGAACGCCTGAGGAGGCTAAACCACAATGTGGCCAAAGAGACGGCTCGGAGGAAGACCATGCTTGAAGCATCAGGGGTTTTCACTCCCCGCTCACCCAGTAGACCATGAGCCTTTTCCCTGCGGACTCCAGTGGGGCGCCATTACCTCTGGGTTGTTTAGATTTGTGTTTACTCCTAAACTTTGTCCATGTCTTGCATTGCTTTTATCTTACATTTGAAATGTGCATATTTGAAATCAACGTTGATATGATCCATAGCAGTTATTTAAAAGCCTTAATATTTCTCATAATATTTTAAAAATGGTTCCTTTTATGGTGTCATTATTTCTTCCAATAGATGAAAATATATTTGCGATGGCTGTAAGGTTTGGTGCATTTTGATCATGATGAAACTTTGTTCTGTATGATTTAGATTTGATCAGACTTTTGGAGTTTTTATGGCAATATTGAGTTTAATTAACCTGTATGGTTTCTATTGTAACGTTTTTTTTCACAGTGGATAGAATTATGAACTTTAAACAGATTACTTAAAATCATCATCATATAAAATGCATGAAATGAATTAAATTCTACTATTGCTATAAGGTCATCAATAAAAAGGCAGTTAAGTTGTATTTATAATATGTGCTGAACTAAATGGAAATGTTGTTTGAAAGTTAAATATACTGAAAATTTGTGGTTTTATCTGTAGTCTGTTACCATCTAAACTACAATAAAGAAAACTAACTGAGAAATGTGAACATATCGACTCTTTAACAGCCCGATGATCACAAGCAGAAGTTTCTATGAGCGATAATCCACCTCGGTACACAGAATCCATTAAGGTTTAAATAACCTGGTGTTTTAGTCTGAAGATTGGGAAACATTAAGAATAGTGAAATGAAAAGGTTAAAGTGCTGCTTTAAGGCTGCTCTGAAATTCTTGATAATTTTACCGATACAATATTTCTTTAGCAGATGCATCATGTTGGCATATGTTTATAAAAACAGTTTGAGTGAGTCAGTCAGTTAGAAACGTGAAACTACTCGTGCACCGATGCAGTGTTTTTCTAGCTGCCATCACTACTAATCACATTCTTTATTTAGCTGGTAAGAAAAATGCTGATGAATGTGAGGGATGTGGAGGGAAAGAAAAGGAGTCTGAAAGGATTGTTGGGAATGAAAGGAAGCATAAAGGACATTTATTAAGTAAGGAAAGCATTATTTGTTTTTCTTCATAATACAAAATAAGAAGAACATTGGGCATGTGAGTCTATGCTGCTACACACTCATGTACAGTAGGTGGTTATGTGCACCTTAAAGTTGCTTGCGATCCGCCATAATAGAAAAGAAGAGAAGGATATTTTTGAGTTTAACTTTAAAATAAGTAAAAATGAGATAAAAAATATTTGTACAATGTATGTCAAGAAGAAATGGGAAGAACAATGAGAAAGGACAGGAATGCTAGATTTTATTATATTATTCTTTTTTTATTCAGTCTCCCTGTCTGGCTTATATAAAGGTGGCAATAAGAATAACTGTCTTGATGCCAAAAAGAGCCCAACAGATTTACTTCTCTCACAAGTGGGAGCAGTACAGCTTTCATCGCCATAGTGATCCGGCTTGATTTATGCATGTAAATAGCTCTAATTATAATTATGCAGGAGTTTTACAGATTATATGGACACTGCAATGTAAGTAGAACAGAAGAGGAAAAAACAGAAAAAAAGGAGAAAAGATGAAAGGAAGAGGAGATAAAAGGAGACAATGATCAAACATTTTCAGTCTGCATCATCACCTGCAAAGAGATGAAAAAGAACAGCACAACCAACAGACATGGTAGGAGACACACAATAAAGTAACACCTAGATACTATCGCTGAAGAAGTATTATTTAATCTGACATGTACTCTGTATTACCTGAAGATAAGAATATGGGCTTTCTGTGTGGAAGTTAATCTGAGTACCTGGAACCATTATTATAGTATTAAAAAAAGGATTGGAAAATCAAGCAGTTGTAATAGAATAAAAGAAGAAGATTTTATATTAAAAATAAGATTCGGACATAAAGGATTAAATTGTACTCTTAAAATGATTAATAAGCATAAGCCCATGGTGTTGTAATTATTGTGAAAAATTAGAAAGAGTCAATTTTTTTTAGAATGTAATAAATATGCTCAGGAAAGAGGGGTGTTATGTAGGGAGTTAGGTAGGTACAAAAATAAATCCTCCTGTCTGGAAGGTGGCGGTAATGCGCCTATAAGCTGTTTGCCAACCGCCTTAAAAAATAAAAATAATGATTTTTCTTTTTTCTGGGGATGAACCTTGTTTAACTCCTTATCAGTTGGTGGCGCTAATGCACTTTTAACTAGTTTGCCAACCACCATAAAACCTTCCAAGAAGAAGAAAAAAAAAAAAAAGAAGAAGAAGACAGACGGCTGCGACCCTGATATCAGGGCTAACAGAGAGAGGCCCCTCCAGCAGTCCTACCTTTGTCAACATTTAGCTAAGGAGGCCGGAAAGCAGACAGGATGGACTCCTGGGTTCGGTTCAACTCCCAGAGCCAGGCCAAAGAGAAAGTTTTCAGGTAACAGTTGGTAGCCGCTAGGCTGCTACAGTCTATGTTCAGCTGTTCTATGGTTAGAAGTTCTATGGTTCTGCTTGTTCTATGGTTCTGCTAGTTCTATGTCCAGCTTTTATATGGTTCTGCTAGTTCTATTTTCAGCTGTTCTATGGTTCTGCTAGTTCTATTTTCAGCTGTTCTATGTTTAGAAGTTCTATGGTTCTGCTAGTTCTATGTTCAGCTGTTCTATGTTTAGAAGTTCTATGGTTCTGCTACTTCTATGTCCAGCTGTTCTATGGTTAGAAGTTCTATGGTTCTGCTAGTTCTATTTTCAGCTGTTCTATGGTTCTGCTTGTTCTATGTTCAGCTGTTCTATGTCCAGCTGTTCTATGATTCTGATAGTTCTATGTCCAGCTGTTCTATGTTTAGAGGCTCTGTGGTTCTGCTAGTTCTATGTTCAGCTGTTCTATGTTTAGAAGCTCTGTGGTTCTGCTAGTTCTATGTCCAGCTGTTCTGTGGTTCTGCTAGTTCTATGTCCAGCTGTTCTATGTCCAGTTGTTCTATCTCCAGCTATTCTATGTCCAGCTGTTCTGTGTCCAGTTGTTCTATGTCCAGCTGTTGTATGTTCAGCTGTTCTGTGTCCAGCTGTTCTGTGGTTCTGCTAGTTCTATGTCCAGCTGTTCTATGTCCAACTGTTCTATGTCCAACTGTTCTATGTCCAGCTATTCTATGTCCAGCTGTTCTATGTCCAGCTGTTCTATGTCCAGCTGTTCTATGTCCAGCTGTTCTGTGGTTCTGCTAGTTTTATGTCCAGCTGTTCTATGTCCAGCTGTTCTATGTCCAGCTGTTCTATGTCCAGCTGTTCTGTGGTTCTGCTAGTTTTCTACTGAGACACAGCTTCTCTTGGTTTCCAGAGCTGCTCAGTACTCCTGCATGCTGTTGGGCTCCACTCTGACCAAAAGCAGGGCTGCCTCTGACCTCCAAAGGATAGTCAGTGACCTGGAAGCTCACATGAGCCTCACTAGAAAGCGTAAGTGAAGCAATCCAGGGAGATTTCTTCCTAGAAGTCTGTCACTGATGTGCCTGATGTCCTACAGTGCTGCGTCTGGGGAACTCCGTAGAGGCTCTGCAGGCGGCTAAGAGAGCCATCCACCTTTCTGACGGTGTGCTGAGGCTCTGCATCACCATCGCCCACCTCAACAGGGCCATGTACTTCGCCTGTGACAACGTGCTATGGGCAGGAAAAACAGGCATCATCTCCAAACTGGATCATCACAAATGGAGTCAGAGGTCTTTCAGGCAAGTCCCATTTATTATTTCCTGTGCTTTAACGTTTACTGTGGATTCTTCAGGTGCGCTGTCATAAGGTGTTTAGAATGTCTGTGCTCTCAATGACTTTAAAATAAACCCCCCCCATTAAATAATGGAACTTTCTGAAGGCATCAAAACTATTAATTAACACGTGGAATTATATACTTAACAAGAAAATGTGAACCAGCTGAAAATATGTCTGATATTCTAGGTTCTTCAAAGTAGCCACCTTTAGCTTTCATTACTGCTTCGCTCACTCTTGGCGTTCTATTGATGAGCTTCCAGAGATGCTTAGCACTTGTCGGCCATTTAGCCTTCACTCTGCGGTCCAGCTCACCCCAAACCATCTGGACTGGGTTCAGGTCCGGTGATTGTGGAGGGCAGGTCATCTGCTGCAGCAACCGAACCCAACCTGGTGACGGAGTCGGGTTCAGTTGCTCCGTCCCCCGCTGGCTCCCTGCCCCCTTCCATCAGGGTTCCTGGACCAGCCCCGGAGCTGACGGCTCAGCTCAAAAGCCGGTGTGTTTTGACGACATGCTGCACTGTAGTCGACTAAAATCCTGGAAGATTCTGAAATTCTCCCCCGGACATTTTTTTAGGTAGGAAAAGTAGGACATGTCCGGGAAAAAGAGGACGTCTGGTCGCCCTACCATACCAACAATTGATATTTCAGTGAGTGAGTGCTTGTTGCTATGATGCATCTTTGCTCAGCAGCTTCACTCGTTGTAAACCAACCAATCAGAGCACAGCTCATCTAAATATTCCTGATCATACCATAAAAGGAAGAAAACCTGTGGTTTCATTCTAGGGCTTTTAACCAGGCTGCATTAGGGCTCATAGAACAACTAAGATGCCATTTTCAGCCCAACCAATGTTACACACCCTATTAGAGACCTGAAGGACCAGATACCCTATAGAATCATTCTATCACCCCTTTAAGGCTGCACAGAAGGATTGTCTATTTATTCACCTCCATGGATCGTGGTGGACTTAAAGCAGGTTGTGTCCAATGCCAGGGACAGTCAGGCGATAAATACATCCATCTGCAGACACCTCACACAGCTGGTCTCTCATATTTAGCAGCATCTCTGAAGACTTACCAGTCTGTGCATTGAAAACGGTTGTAGATGAGAGCAGCTACATCCCTGGGACACACAGTGACCGTTTTCTAGCTGGCATAGTCCGTCTCATCAGCTGTCGATATGTTAGTTTACACACATTAATCACGATTGATTGACAGAATATTATAACAATAAAAACATGATCTTGTTATAAAAGGTTCCTCTCATTGATTCTTTCATATTGGTAGACAATCTGAACCAACATGCCACTATTTCTCCCCTTCTAAATGCAACAGAACATCATAGAATGCTATCTGCTTGAAAGCTGCTTAAACTGAAGTTATTTTCCTGCTTTTATTGCAGTTCTAGCTGTTTGCAGTTAATGTATAGCCTTAGCTTTTGGTCTGTGGGACTTACGTTCTTATAGGATTGATAAATAATAATAAAAATGTGTCTTCCATTTGACAGGTATTACCTGTTTGCTCTGATCCTCAATGTCACTCGAAATGTGTATGAGGTCTGCCTTCTCCTGGACGGCGAGGATCGCTGCAGAAGCACCAAATTGTCCTCCAGTCCCAGCGATGTCCTTCCTGATGACCGCCTCTCATCGTCATCGGCCGTTCCAGCCACTTCGCCTCCTGCTCTGATGTTTGCACGGCTCTGCAGACTTATGGGTCAAGTGGGAGCTGTCCTGTACAACAACCCGCCTCTCCTGTTGGACCTGCTGAAGAACAGCTGTGATATTTTCATTCCGCTGGACAAGCTGGGGCTTTATCGGACAGGCCCCGCCTTTGTGGGGACTTGTGGGTTGCTTTCATCGGTCCTCTCCATCGTCACCATGCTCCACCCATGGCTGAAACTGAAACCATAAACCCTGATGAACAGAAAACGGGTTCTGCTGTTACAGTTGCATACTATGGTATGATAGCCCACCTTAGGTTGGATAGAACCAAATATAAATCGCATCACTGCATCCATCAGAGGGTAATTACCTAAAAAATGGCGCTAAAACTGTGAGCACATTCTTATACAGATTCATATGGTTATTTTTTTTTTATTCTACATTTTCTTTAACTCTAGACCAAAAATCTAAAAGATATTTAAAATTTCTTCCCAAACCGTACCACCCTGTCCATGAGAGAGAGGATTGCAATCGGGAGTTTTGGTTATTGATCCCTATGGAGAGAAAGTAACTTGTTCTTAATAAAGATCCGTTTGTTTGGTTAAAAGGTGTATTTTAAGAAGAAACATGGACTGCAAAGGAAAATCTATACATTGAATATATTTCATTTTTGGTTCAACACTGTTTAGTGCACAAGTTGATTTTAAAATGAGGCATTAAATAAAGGGATTTGAAAGTAATGTTAACTTTAATGTGTTGTAACGGCCTCTTATGCTGATATTACAGGAACTAGGGGCCGGGATGTGGCCATTTTGGATTTCTGTTTAGTTTTATTTTGTAGACAGAATGTTTTTAATTTAGTTTGAAACCAAGTTTGTGTGAGGACAGGAGGCAGTAAAAGATTTTTTAACTTAACTTTAACCAACATTTTCCTGAAGGCCGTGAGTGGCACCAGGTGGCGTTTGATATACGCACGTCTGACTTAGAAAGATATGTCCTTTATTTACAGCAAAAAAAACACATTTTTTATGAAAGCTGCAACAGCAGATTAATTAACTTTCATTTTTATTTAAGTTGCAAGATGTTTTTGGTTGTATTATTTCTGTCTTGTATTTTTTGCTGGAAATAAACATATTTTTCTAAATCAGGTGTGTCTATGAAACGCCATCTGTTGCCAATTTTGTGGAAATGTAACTATGCATCTGATTGCTTGTTGTTGGGGTTTAACAAGTTGCTGAATTATCATCCTTACCAGGTTCACTGTCCATTCATGTTTATTAAAAAATGCAATGATGAAAACTTTAGTGGTACTCAAACTCTTCCTGTTCCTTAGAGGTAATTTCTTCAGGTTTGTCCTTTCAAAGAAAAACTACAGATGGTTCAGAGTAAAAAAACAAACAAAAAAACTTTAAAAAAAACTGTTACCGGTATGTAACATCTTATGGTCATAAAAAGTTTTTTAATATTTTTCTTTTAGATGCAAGTAATGATCAGATTGTTGGGTAATTTCTCAGTGAAACAGGCTAAACTTTCTCTTAGGCTTCAAACAAGATGTTTTATCAATAAAAAAAAAAAACATTCCTATCAACAACACATTTAGGCTGTAGTTAAAGAGCCTTGACGAATGGGCAATTTATGGAATATTGGAACTGAAAAAGTTTTTCAGAATGTTTATTTTAATTAAATAGAATTTTGGTAAAATCTCAAACTTCTAAAACATGGAAATAAACTACTGGGTTTTAATAAAACTTGCAAAGCTGTATATGATGTCTGTTTCATCTACTTTATAAAGGTTAGACCAGATTGTAGTTTTAAGAGTCATGAGCATCAAGTGTTGGTCCAGGTTCCAGGTATTAGACCTGCACAGCAAGTCTGATGTCATTGGTTATGTTAATTATTGCTCATAGATCAACATGTTTAGAGTCAACATGAATATTGCTCTTTACACATTAGTACCGCAGAAACTCACCTCCCTGGTCGTTTAAGAAAAATCAAACTTCCGGCTTGAAAATCCCAACATTTCATATACGTCTACAGACAAACCAACAACCTTAGATGAAAAGACAAATGGAGTTATTTTGCTTATGAGACGGATGAATATGAAAAGCTGGATTTTGAAAACGAAAGCTACGTGTGCTAGCACTACAACGGTTTTAAAACATCACCTAACAACTCTCTGCAATATAGACACTGGAAATATGCCATTTTGCAAACTTTCTATTAGGGCCTTAACAACGTACCGAATTGGATTTTGTGTCCGATCTGAGAGAAAATCGTGTCAGATTAGGTTGTAGCGTTTAGCGCTCATTGATGGAGATAATCACACCATAGACCCCGTATCATCGGGTGGGAGGCGTGCCGACAGGGCGGTCCTCTTAGGTCAGACCAGGCTGCTGTCAGAGACCATATGTGTCAATTGATATCCTACTTTAGACACTCTGACTCTGGTGAACGCTTAAAGGTATACTATGCAACCGGTGTTGATTTTCCAGCGAGGCTCCCCCCAGAGGGCGAAAGTAAAAGTGCACTGTCGTAAATATGCACAGCTGTTCTCCTGGTTTCTCCGTCAAGCCAGGCGCGGTTGTTTTGAGCTTAGCAGACAGGCGAACGCAATTAATGACTAACACAGTGAAAGTATGAACATGCACACAGAGAGAGAGAAACCATTCCAATGTTACTTACACAAAGATCAGCAGAAACGCCGAGGTCCACGTCAGCCTTGCAGCCTTCTTTTTTATTTTAGCTCTCGCCATTCAGAAAAAAGCTTGCCCGATGTTCACCTGTGTACGACTCCTCTGTCCCGAGCCCTTTCCTCTTTCTTCCCTTCGTTCTACATGGGCTTTCGCTGTTTTCACGCTTGGTTCCGCCATGATAACTGCACAAAGATCGCCACTGTGCTAGCAACGCAGCATTCTTTTAACTGGGGGCGGTAGCAGTTCTCGCCGTAGCAAGACCGACTCGCGAGACTTCTGAGCCTGTGGGTGCTGGTCGGTGTTCCTGCAATTGGTGCGCGGTATTTCCATTGCGACCACCAGGGCGCTCTAGAATACCTTTGTTCAACCTGAAATGACTCATTTAATCATCCAAAACGTTATGGAACACATTAATTAACTGAAAAATGTTGCATAGTGTGCCTTTAACCCAGCGATGTCTAAAGGTGGTCCTTGAGGGTCACTGGCCGTTTGGGTTTTAGGTTTCCCTGCTTCAGCACAGCTGATTTCCATTGATAGTTGATTAACAGGCTTTTGCTGACTTGCAATCATCAGAATCAGCTGTGTTGAATCGGAGAAATCTCTAAAACCTGCTGGACAGCGGCTCTGGAGGACCGACTATGGACATGCCTGTCCTAACTGATCTCCAGATAAATTGTCCAACTGAAATAGAGAATGTTTCCCAGGCTATATTGGGCAAACTGATGGATCTGATTTTCTGTTTTAATACATAATTAAAATTTTGTATTGATAGTTAGCAAACTTCCAGAGCTTCCTCTCAGGATGTCTAACTTTATTTCTAAGAATTTGCTCCTTGTTTACTGCTGCTCAGGGGTCAGAGCAGATTTAAATTCATAGGGGTTTTGCCATAAAAAATATAGAACCTGCATAATTGCCTTATAATGCCATGGCAATCTAGACCTAAATTTAATGAATATTTTAACTAAAATTTTGAAATATTCAAATAGAAACAAGAACTATGAGAGACAAATATTTAAATATCTATGTACCTTTTCATCTGGGTCTTTATACAAAAAAATAAAGGGTATGCAATGAAATATTTTCTTTGGATATAATTTATGGATTCCTTTTTGTAGAAATTAAAGAAGGTTTGATATAACCTCTTATGAGCTGGAAGAAAACAAATCTTGATAGTGAGACAAAAGGATGGCAGGGGATGATCAGCCGCATGAAGTTTATTAAGTAGCAAGGACAGGAACTGCCATACTGCTGAGAGAGAACCATCAGTGTGGAGCATGTGCAAATATGCATCTCTGCACAAGCACAGCTGGAAGAGCAGAGTTTGTCAAGAGTTGAGAACGCAGTACCGGACCATTCCAGGTCATTTTCTCACCTGCCGCTCCAGCCATGGTCTATCTGAGGTCATTTAGAATCTGCACCGCTGCACGCCATGACCTGTTTGGTCATGCCGCCCAAATGCACCAGCATGACTCATTTTAAACGTCTGACAGACCACCCGCTAACGGTTTATTTTAGTGTCGTCCCAACGAAAACTCACACTCATGACTTGTCATCATCAAAGATCCATATTTAGCCTGTCGGTTTTCATTAAGTTTTTGTTGACAAAAACGGCACTGCTTTCTTACATTGATGCTCTCCATTGTTTACCATTTTGACTTCTGTCACACTGGTGGCTTCATCAATCCAAACCCAGCGTGATGGCGTCACCAGACATGCAGCCATGGGGACAGAGAGCATTCATCATGCCAGCAGGGGTTAGACACAGAGCCAAATTCCGATTGTTCGCGGGTTGACCCATGTTTGAAAAACACACATTAACCCGGTATTTTCAGTGATAAAGAGGCTTGATCAACACTTGTTCCCTGGTTTAGGATGGTTTTGATTTAGGTTACCTGCCTTCATTGCACAGTTTGTACCCACAATCTTCTCCAAGCCGTTCATGTGTTCTTTTTCATTTACATGCCTGAGTGGTGTAACCAAATAATTGGCAGTTAAAGCAACTAAGAACTCGAAACCAGGGGCGGAGAAGGGGGTGGGTAAAGGTGGCCATGGCCATCCTTAGCCAATCATTGGCCATCGCTGTGGCTACTCCATCCAACGATTTGTGGTTTTCTTGGATGTAACTCCTGAACAAGCAGTTCCCCTCTAAAACAATGTGGCAGTATTGACGGGGTATCTGATGGGGTTTATAGGCTCGTCAGATAGCGTTCCCCCCCTCTTTAACATGGGGGGAACGCTATCTGATGGGGTTTATAGGCCCGTCAGATAGCGTTCCCCCCTGATGTCATTTCAATGAGTTGCAATAAATGCTAAACTCTCTGCAGGTTCTTGTCTTTGTCCTCCGCTCTATTCAGCTGGCTTTGAAACACACGGCGAGAAGGTGGGGGCTGGGTGGTGAGGGTTATGGGGGCGAGAAACGCAAAAGTAACACAATAGTTACTTTTACAAGTAACTAGTAACTTTTATTGTGGAGTAACTCAGTTAGTAACACAGTTACTTTTTGGGAGAGGTAACTATAACTAATTACTTTTTCAAAGTAATGTTCCCAACACTGGTGGTGCAAGTCTATGGGTGCATTTCTAGAAAGCGTATAGATTTAAAAAACCAGATCAGTTTCCCTCTGATATGCAGTCGATAATTGAAGGGCACAGAGAGGAACAGTCACTTTGAGCAGTGGTTGCTGGCCAATAGGGCGCTGTCCCACTCACACGATTACCTTGATTAAGACATAATTTTTAAAAAAAGTAACAAAATTAAATTACTTTAAAATATTGTCATATATTTTTTAGATGTACAAGATAAATATTTAATCTTTAATGACGAGTAAAGCTGTTTCGTTCGTCATCGTATTGGTGACGTATGACCTCCCTGGCCTGCAAAAGTCTTTGGCCATAGACTGGTTAAAAGTTGTCCATGTGCAGCAACTCCTCTGCAATGCAAAGATAGAACCATCCTGAGGCGCAGCTCTCCTGTGTGCAGAGCTAAAACAACTTTATTTGCACACCACGTCACAGTCGTCTGTTAGAAAGTTTATAGAGTTTTTCACAAAAAGGCTTGGTAAACTGCATTCAGCTAGGCTAATGCTTTATTCTGCTTTTGCTGCCTCCTTTTTCAGACATTATCATCTGACTCAGTATGGATTAAGACAGGTTGAACTGATTTAAAGCACAGAAATTTTTTTATGTTTTTTTTTTTTTTACATTTATGTAAATATACTGGTGTGAGATACCTTAGTATATTTTTTTTAACATTTGAAAAGCAAAGACAAATAAAAAAGGGTATGACTGAACTTAATTCGAATGGCACAATTACTGATGACCCCAAAATGATTGCCAACTTATGTTAAACCTTTTATAAATTGTAGTGACTATTTGTACACAACTAAAATAAAAAAACTTAAGATGTGATCAAAGCAAAAGTTGAATTCAACTCAAATATCCACCTGATGCAGCATGGATCTTGGCGTTCCAAAAAGATCAAAAAGGGTCAAAATCCAGTTCTTTGCTTACTTTATTCTCCGTACAAACAGGTAACAAGCTTCACAGAATCCTTCTATTGCTCTCACTCTGATTCCTGTAATTGTTATGTTATTGACTGACTGACTGAAAAGTGGGAACTGAAAACTGGTAAAAACAAAAAACATGAGACCACCCACATGCATTATGAGCTTCCTAAGTCCTACCTTTTTATACTGTGAAACACCAAAATCCCAAGCTAAAATTAATTGACTAATTAACTGAATCACTAAACAAATAACCCGAGGAGCATGACCTTTTCTTTAACTCCTTAAATGGCATAGAAACAATTGGTGATCAAAACCAAAAACAATGTGACTCTCCAATAACACCTAGTGAAATTAAAGAAGCTATTAATAGTCTTAAATTCAATAAATCCCCTGGAACAGATGGGCTTACATCAGAATTTTACAAGATGTTCTCAGAAGATTTTTAAATGTTGTATTTATTGAAAGTATTAGTAATGAAAGACTCCCCTTCACTATCTCAAAGTTTAATCTAATCCCAAAACCTCAAAATGATCCTTTTATTTTGGATAAATGGAGTCCTACTTCTTTACTTGAGAGTGATTACAAAATATTAGCCAGTTGCTTGGCAAAAAACCTCCGAAAACAGTCCTTAGTGGTGATATAGAGGAATCTCAGAATGGTTTTATGGCTGGAAGGTATATTATTGATAATATAAGGTTGGTTCTTGATATCTTAGACCATCCAGAAATGGTTTCAGCTAACAGTTTTATTTTATTCTTAGATTTTCAAAAGGCATTTGAATCATTTGACATGAGTTCATCTTCAAAGCCCTCTTTGGTTGTGGAGAGAATTTTAAACGATCAATCTGCAATCTTTATGCTCATGGAAATAGCTCAATAAAATCGCCCCACGGAACTGCCAAAAGATTAAAAATTGAAAGTGGGATTCATCAGGGATGCTCTGTATCACCCTTTGTTGCAAATTCTTGCTACTTTTATTAAAATTAGTGACCTTAAAGGGAAAACTATAATCTTTAGTCAACTAGCTGATGATACAACTTTATTCTTACAAGATGAGTTTTATGTTTCACTTAAACTTTTAAACACATTCCATTTAGCCTCTGGTCTTAAACTTAACTTATCTAAATATGAACTCCTCCCAATCAATAGTTGTAGTAAATTATCTCTGTCAAGAATTCCTGTGAAATCTGAAGTTAAATATCTTGGGGTAACTATAGTTAAAGATCTGCAAGCATTAACAAAAACTTTTATCCCATTATACCGTCCTGCCAACAAAGATTTAACATGTGGTTACAGAGAGACCTGACTATCGCTGGTCGAGTCCTGCTGGCTAAAACTGAAGGTCTTTCTCGACTTGTCTATGCCAGTTCAGCCCTTAATGTCCCAAACACCCTTTGCACTAAAATTGATCGAATGGGGGGATAAAAAGCCTCATCTAATTAAGAAAAATATTATGATCAATAGACTAAGTTCAGGTGGTTTCAACGTTCTGACAACGTTCTGACAACGACTTTAATACCCTACATTCTACATTCAAAGTTAGGTGGATTCAAAGATATTTATAATCTCCTAATTCAACGTAGCGTTGGATTACGACACAAGTCTTTAAATCCTTTGGTGGCCTGGACTAAGATGTAACTACAAAATAGAAAAGCTCCCTGTTAAATTATCCAGCTTCCATAAACAACTACTTTTATCCTGGACATTAGTTTATGAACATAACTTTTTCCCTCATAACTGTTGTATTTGGAACAACCAAAATATATGTTTCAAGTATTAATCCCTATTTATTAGGAACTGGGTGCATAATGATACTCTATTTGTAAAAAAAAAAAAAAATGTTAATGAGAATAGCCAACTCTTTAATTATGGTGAATTTCTTTATAAATATACTTTCCTTGTGACTCCTAAAGAATTTGGGGTTGTTCTCGGTGCTATTCCAGCAGATTTGAAATTTCTTATATGACCCTCAGGTAGCGCCCATCCCTGATTTCCAGAGTTATTTAATGGTAATTCAGGTCAGTTCCTTAACTTTAAAACTGAAAATAAACAAATGAGAGAAATCATCCAGAGGAATACTTTTAGCAAACCTGCATCAATCTTGTTTTGAAACAATTGTTGTGCCATATGCCATGATCATATTTTTCGGAGCCAGTGTCCATATTTCATCTTGACATGATGACCAGAGGAGAAGACGCAGCTTTGGTTAAAAACTACTGGGGGTTTAAAAACAACTCTGCATGCTACGCTATGCTATACGGAAACATGTGTTTTTCAAAAAGGGTTTATACACTGATATAACATTAGTGTTCGCGTGTCCTCTCAGATGCTCATTACATTTCCATTACCAAGTCTGACCAACAAGAGTCATTTAGTGGAATCCTGATACCTATTCGCTGTTGGGCTATTTCAAAGAGGGTAAAAGAATCATTAACTAAAGGTTTTTTCTTGATTAAGCAAATTATTCAATAAAACATTATTTGGCCAAATAATGTTTTTATTCACCTCATGGATTTGCACATTGTGAATTGGTCTGGAAAACATTCCAATTTCCTTAAAAAATTTGTGAAAAGCTAATTTGATCATAATCCAAATTTCTTCCAGATAAACAAACTAAATCCATCTTAAAATGTAATATGGTTTTCAGCCATGTTATCTTCTTCCTCTTGTACATAGTGTAGCTTAGTTTAGTTAAGTTTTACTAGACTTAGTTGAGAGTGTTAAACAGAAATATGTTTGACGTGGAGCTGAATGATTTTTTGTTAATAAACTCTTATATTTTGAACAGAAGTTGTGGTGAATTTATTCCATGTATGTGCAGAATTAACTGTTTGACCACAATTAGTGCTTCTAATACATAGCCAGTAGAGCATGTGTTCATAAACATTATATAACAGCTGAAATAAATAATCCATCTTCTTTCTGCTTATCCTGGGTCAGGTCGCGGGGTAGCAGCTTCAGTAGGGAACCCCAGAAATCCCCTCTCCCCACTCCCCACTGGCCACTTAGGCCAGCTCCTCCGGGGAAATCCCAAGGCGCACTCCAGGCCAGCCGATAAACATACACCCTTCAGTGTGTCCTGGGTCTCCCCCTGGTCCTCCCCCGGTGGGACGTGCCTGGGAACACCTCACCAGGTCTCGCCCAGGAGGCATCCCAACCAGATGCCTGAGCCACCCTCAACTGGCTCCTCCTTCTGATGTGAAGTAGCAGTGGCTCTACTCTGAGTCCTCCCCGGATAACTGAGCTCCTCACCCTATCTCTAAGGGAGAGCCCAGACACACTCACGGAGAAAACTCATGTCAGCTGCTTGTATCCGATCTCGCTCTTTGGTGATGACCCTAAAATGATATTCGATTAAATAAATTTTTACCACCCCCTACTGGGAGTAGGCTTAAAAAACATCTTAAAATATCAGAAATAGCAAATGAAATATAAATAGAATCGAATATAAAAAATCCCAACGTTAATGGGACACCCCTTACCTGGACTGGTATTGAACATAAAAATCACAAACACAATCTTTATTCAGATATTGATTGGGAACATACATGCCTGTTGCCAAGAAAGTACAGGAGGTTTCCCTTCAAATTCTACACAGGTGTGTGAGATGAAATGAGACTGTGCCTTTCTCAGCCAATTAGACGTAACCTTGAACCTATCTATGCGGGTGGATCTGTAATTTTACTGTATGGGTTATACTTTCACTATTTTATTCTGTCTTATATTTTATTGAGCTCTATTGTTCTTACAATCTTATTTTTCTCTCTTCTGTGAACAGTTGCCCTGGAAGAAAAGAATTTCCAGCAAGGTATAAATAAAGAAATTCTGACTCTGAAAAGAACACAGACACTTCTAATATTATCTTTTTAAATAATTAATATCTATATATATCTAAATATATATATCTATATAGATATATATAGATATTAGAACAATGTTTTTATTTTATGCAACTAAGTCATTACAGTTAAATATCAGCGTCTGTTGCAGGTAGAACAAAAGAACATTGTGATTACAGTAACAAACACCCGCAACGGAATGGAGAAAGGTGTTGGGATGCAGAGGTTTGTCAACTTTTCTCCACCAGAGGGAGCCTGAGATCTTCCTCCTGAGGGCGTGAGCTGACTTCTGCACACCTGTTCTGGTCCCCATCTGCTCATTTGGAGGCTTTTTAAGGAGGAGGAGGCTGACACTTCTCTGCCAGAGTATTTTGCCAGTAACAGTACCGGCTAACTTTGAGCCTGCTTAAACCTGATCTGTTTCCTGATTTTTTTTAATTCCCCTGACTCTGTGTTTTCTGTCTCTCAGATCCTGATATATCTGGTGATCAGCAAACTCCAAGACAAAACTCTCGCTGCCTGGAGCCTTACCTGTCTGCCCTCCGCCTCAGACCTCAGCCCTCAGCCTGCCGATCAGCCTCTGGACCCTCAAGGTTCCCCCCCGACCGGTCAGAATACCCCCCTGAGCAGGTATTAACCCAAACCACCGCTAAACAGCAAGTTACCTGGATCCACTCTAACCGTTTCTGTCCTCCTCTAGTTGCCCCCCTCCCGTGATCAGCCTGACGAACCAAGACAACCATTAACCTTTCTGAAAACATTGTCAATAAACCTCTTAATTGTTTTTCCTGTCTCTTGAGTGTCTTTTGCATGTGGGTTAGAAGACTAGACCCCAACATGACAGAACACTCTGGCCAACAGCCTAGGCCCACAGATTCACTCAGAAGGACCTTGGAGCAGCAGCATGTTCTCATTCAAAGCCATGACGCCGCCCTACAAGACCTAAGTGAACGCCAAGCCGAGTCTAACCGCACCCTGCAAGAGATCACTGGGGTTTTGCAAAAATCCAGCTCACAGACCTCTGCACCTGCTGCTGAAGCCGCTCTGTTTCCGGCCCAGGATCCCAATCTTCCTTCCAGGTCTGAAAATACAATCCACCCCTCGTTTTCAGATTTCCGCCCAGCCCTCCCAGAGAGATTCTCTGGTGAACCAAGTAAGTTCAAGGGTTTTCTGTTTCAATGCTCCATAATATTTAATCATTCTCCTCAGAGCTTCTCTCAGGATGGAAGAAGAATTTCTTTAATCCTATCCCATCTGTCTGGTAAAGCATTGGAGTGGGCGGAAGCCAAATTCTCATCCATAACAGAATATGGTTGTACTTATAATGATTTCATAAAGGAGTTTAAGCAAGCGTTCAACCAAGATACTGATAAGACAGCTGACTCCTGTGTATTGTTAGAAATAAAGCAAGGCCCATTTTCCTGAAAGATCTAATGAAGTTTCCTCTTCCACAGTGCACGCTGAAGCCGAGCCAATGCAGATCAGTCACACCAGACTCTCATCAGAGGAAAGACAAAGGAGATTCAAACAAAACCTCTGCTTATACTGTGGAGAACCCGGACATTTTGTTTCCACCTGTCCCGCTAAGGTAAAAGCCGGGGTCCGCTAGAGGAAATGAGGAGTGGCGGACCATCTTCAAACTGAAAATTCTCCTCAACTTCTGTTACCTGCAACTCTGTTTTTTAAAGATCAGACCCTCACTTTGTCGGCAATGATTGACTCTGGTTGTGAAAGAAACCTAATCGACTCCAGTTTGGTCAAACAACTTAATATTGAAACTACTCCTTTGACTAAATCCCTGAGAGTTTCAGCGCTAGATGGAAAACAACTACCACATATTACGCACCAGACCAAACCCCTAGAACTTTTGATCTCCGGGAATCATGGGAAAAGATATCATTTTATGTTTTTCCTTCAGCTAGCTCACCAGTAGTTCTGGGTTTTGATTGGCTTCAACTCCACAACCCACCTATTAACTGGTCTACAAGACATGTGGAGTCCTGGTCTATTCCCTGTCATTGTTCCTGCCTCCGTTCCGCCGCCCCTCCGACTCAGTCGCCGGCAAACCGTCAGGAGGCTGACCCGCCAGATCTCTCTGTAATACCTCCAGATTATCATGATTTGGCTCCTGTGTTCAGTAAATCTAGAGCTCTTTCTCTCCCACCGCACCAACCTTATGACTGCGCCATTGATCTTCTTCCTGGGGCCCCACTTCCTAACAGTTGGCTTTATAATATCTCCAAACCTAAAAGGGGGAGACCATGGAAAGATATACAGTATCAACGAGTCACTCTCGGCTGAAATAATCTGACCATCTTCTTCTCCACTCGGAGCCGGTTTTTTCTTCGTTAGTAAAAAAGACGGATCTCTGCGACCCTGTATTGATTACCGGGGTTAAACCAAATAACTATCAAGAACAAATATCCGTTGCCCCTGTTAGCTTTGGCTTTTGAACCGGTTCAGGGTGCCACTGTGTTCACCAAGTTAGACCTAAGAAACGCTTACCACCTTGTCAGAATCCGTGAAGGAGACGGGTGGAAAACAGCCTTCAAAACACCCCTGGGGCATTTCGAATACCTCGTCATGCATTTCGGTCTGTCTAATGCCCCCGCATGTTTCCAGGCACTAGTGAACAATGTTTTGAGAGATTTTTTAAATGTTTTTGTGTTTGTCTATCTAGACGACATCCTGATCTATTCCAGAACCATCTCTGAACATTGGAATCATGTTTGCTTAGTGCTGCAGTGACTTTTGGAAAATAAACTGTTTGTCAAAGCTGAAAAATGCGAGTTTCATCGCCCATCCGTTACCTTTCTGGGATTTGTGCTCGAGGGCGGCCAGGTGAGGCCATCCAAGGATAAAATCAAGGCGGTTCTGGACTGGCCCACTCCTGAAAACAGGAAACAACTCCAAAGGTTTCTGGGGTTTGCCAATTTCTACCGAAGATTCATCAGAAATTACAGTCAAATGGCCCAACCTCTGACAGCTTTAACCTCAGCACAAAGAGCATTTCACTGGTCCTCTGAGGCTGAGGCTGAAAGGAGGTATTGTTCACCGGCTGGAGCGGGTAGGTCCCTCGTTCCTCTGTGATGGGGTGGGGGGTTTGGTGATATCTGGAAGGGATCATGTCTATGATTGAATTGTATGTTTTTGGAAGCTGGAATCCACCTCTGTTTAAAGTTGGTTTTTCTCTCTTAACATAGATGGCTTCCTTCACACCCCTCTCAAACCACCTATTTTCTTTATCCAGAATATGGACATTCTGGTCCTCAAAAGAATGTCCTTTGTCCACAAGGTGTAGGTGTACTCGCGGAGTCTTGTCCAGAGGCGTGCTTTCTCTTCTGTGTTGGGCCATGCGTCTGTGGAGAGGTTGTTTTGTTTCTCGCCAATATAAAGATCAGAGCATTCCTCGCTGCACTGAACAGCATATACCACTCGCTCATATTCGGTCTGGGGGTTTTCTCTTTAGGATGCACTAGCCTCTGTTTAAGGGTTTGGTTTGGCTTGAAATGTACTGGGATCTTGTGTTTGGAGAAAATCCTCTTGAGCTTTTCAGACACTCCAGCAACATAAGGGATTGTGATGTTTTTGCGTTTAATTTTCTCCATCGCTGTCTTCTGTTGCGTGTCTTTTGGATTTCCTTGCTGATTTGATAAAAGCCCAGTTTGGATATCCACAGTTTCGGAGAGCATCTTTGATGTGTTTCACCCATCACAGAGGAATCGAGGGACCTACCAGCTCCAGCCGGTGAACAATACCTCCTTAACGACCAACCCTTAACAATCATAGACAGGTTTCAGGTATTACAGGAGACAATCCCCTTAATGGCAATCCCCCTTTAACGACCGACCCTAGAATCATAGAGACAGGTTCGAGATATTACAGGCTAACGATGGAACTAAATCCACCCATTCATCGGTTACCATTGCATGTTTCCAAGCTATACAAGGCCTTGTCCATATAAGACTCAAACTCACTGCGGATCCAGACATTTGAATTGAGAAAGCTTCCTGGAGAGGTGGAGAAACGTCTTCAAATCTTGGAAACCAAGTCCAGTGGATATTTTTTGAATTCTGTCCCAAAGTTCTGAATCTGACCAGAAGACTCATCCTTGTGCATTTTTCTCCCGCAGACTCACACCCCCTGCTGAACGAAACTATGACGTTGGTGATAGAAAACTCCTCGCCATTAAATTGGCTTTGGAGGAATGGCGGCATTGGCTGGAGGGCGCTGAGCATCCCATTTTGGTATGGACAGATCATAAAAATCTTTCATACATTCAATCAGCCAAAAGATCTAATCCTCGTCAGTCCCGCTGGTCATTATTTTTCTCCCGATTCAATCTGATCATTTCCTACCGCCCCGGGTCTAAGAACATTAAACCTGACGCTCTGTCCCGTCTTCCCGCCCCTGATGAACCTGAGACACCAGCTAGAATCCTACCGGCTAGTTGTACTGTAGCCACAGTTTCCTGGGAGATTTCGGACCTAATTAAACTAGCACAGACTTCTGAACCAGATCCTGGCACAGGTCCGCCTAATAGAACATACGTTCCATCTGCGGTAAGGCTAGATTAATCCATTGGATGCATACAACCAAGTTATCAGCTCATCCTGGAGTCAGTAGAACCGTGGCCCTGATTTCCCGTCGGTTTTGGTGGCCTTCACTTCATAAAGATATTAAAGAGTTTGTTCTAGCCTGTCCAGTTTGTGCCCGGAATAAACCTTCTCATCTGCCTCCCTCTGGTCTCCTTCACCCCCTGCCTATTCCCAAACGCCCGTGGTCACATATCGCTATAGATTTTCTGACAGGGTTACCCACATCCAAGGGCATGACAACCATTCTCACAGTCATTGATCGATTTTCAAAAGCCTATCATCTCATTCCGCTTAGGAAACTTCCCACAGCTCTTCAGACAGCTCAACTCCTGGTTAAGCACGTTTTCAAACTGCACGGTATTCCACAGGAGATTCTGTCGGACAGAGGACCACAGTTCACTGGCCAGGTATGGAAACATTTTTGTTCTGCCCTAGAAGCAAAGGTTTCTTTAACTTCTGGTTACCACCCCCAGTCGAACGGTCAAACCGAGCGAAAGAATCAAGAGCTAGAGTCCAATCTCAGATGTTTCACGTCCACCAACCCCTCTGACTGGAGTCAGTTTCTGCATTGGGTGGAGTATACACATCATGTTTCATCTGCTACTGGTCTCTCCCCCTTTGAGATCTCATTAGGATACCAGCCTCCTCTGTTCCCGGCTGATGAGAAAGAAATTTCGGTCACTTCAGTCCAGCACCACATCCGCCGGTGCCGTTCAATCTGGAGCAACACTGTAGCAGCTCTGAACCGCTCATCTGAACAAAACCGCCGATTCGCAGACCGGAGAAGACGCCCAGCTCCCACCTATTCGCCGGGACAGCAGGTTTGGCTATCCACCAGAGACATCCCATTGAAGTCTATGTCACGAAAGCTGTCACCTCGTTTCATTGGCCCTTACAGGATCGAGTCTGTCATCAGTCCCTCTGCTGTCCGTTTACATCTTCCTCCCTCTCTCCGCATTCATCCCACTTTTCATGTCTCCCAGATTAAGCCCGTCCTGACCAGCCCACTTTGCCATCCTTCCAACTCCCCTCCTCCCCCTGGTGACATTGATGGGCATCCTGCCTACACCGTTCGCCGGGTCATGGACTCCCGTCGTCGGGGCCGAGGTTGGCAGTACCTGGTCGACTGGGAGGGCTACGGCCCGGAGGACCGGACGTGGGTTCTTCTTTTATTTTGGATCCTTCTTTAATTTCTGGTTATCGTTCTTCTTTGCCTTCATGTTGCCCGCTTGGACCGGTCGCTGGGGGGGGGGGACTGTTGGGATCCAGAGGTATGTCAACTTTTCTCCACCAGAGGGGGAGCATGAGATCTTCCTCCTGAGGGCATGAGCAGACTTCTGCACACCTGTTCTGGTCCCCATCTGCTCATTTGGAGGCTTTTTAAGGAGGAGGAGGCTGACACTTCTCTGCCAGAGTGTTTGCAAGTTACGGTACTTGGCAAACTTTGAGCCTGCTTAAAACCTGATCTGTTTCCCTGATTTTTTTTAATTCCCCTGACTCTGTGTTTTTCTGTCTCTCAGATCCTGATATATCTGGTGATCAGCAAACTCCAAGACAAAACTCTCGCTGCCTGGAGCCTTACCTGTCTGCCCTCCGCCTCAGACCTCAGCCCTCAGCCTGCCGATCAGCCTCAGGTATAAACCCAAACCACCGCTAAACAGCAAGTTACCTGGATCCACTCTAACCGCTCCTGTCCTCCTCTATTTGCCCCCCTCCCGTGACCAGCCTGACGAACCAAGACAACCATTTACCTTTCTGAAAACATTGTCAATAAACCTCTTAATTGTTTTTCCTGTCTCTCGAGTGTTTTCTGCATGTGGGTTAGAAGACTAGACCCCAACATGACAAAAGGGAAGAAGAGAAGAAAAATAATAATAAAAAAAAAAAAATACTTGCTTCACAAAAAAACATAATTGATTCATTAGTTCACAGAAATAGATTATAGCAAATTCTCCAGTATCACCTGTCAAATCAAATGCACCTGCAAAGCATTTAAAAGGTCGCCACACTTTTTCAAATGTCGGCCATTTTCCATTCCTAAAACATATAATACTTTCCAATGGAAACGCCGTAAGCATCCTCCTCACCAGCTTGGGTCTATTACTTTTTTTTTTTTTTTTTTCCAAAATATTGCTATGGTTTTCTTGGCTTGCAGAATGCATATATTTATAAATGTTTGTAAACTTGTATTTTCCATATAGCCCTAATAGAAAAATTACAGGATCTTTTGATGATTGTTTCAACAGCTCTCTTAACCTTATCCCAGAAAAGCCAAACCTCAGGACATCCAGTGGAAAAATGAGCCCTTAGCATTGTTACATTTTGAGCAAACATCAGTTATATTTGTATCTGTTTAGCTTTTCTGGTTTCACAGAAATTCTCATGAGCAACTCGTATTGGAGGAGTTGTTTATGCGCTCTTGTGCATGGCAGCTCCTAATCTTCAACAGAGATAACTTTGAGTTAGAGTTTTCCGTTGATTTAGACTCTAACAAATTATACAACTCAGATACTGCATCTTTACTTAGACCTTTTTTTTTCTTTTTTTAGAAACAATTGTTTTCAAAGTAGTCTTTTGAGGTTTAGCTTGATTACTCTGCTTAGTTCTAAGGAAATTTAAAGGTTGCAGGAATTTAAAAGAAGCGTTTATTATCCATGTTGCATTTACAGCTTAAATCCTCTAAAGATGTTAAGAGTGTCTGAGTTAGGTTTATAAGGTTTATAAAGGTCTTAAATTTCCTCTAATCCATCTAAAGCCCGTTTTTGAAAAGCAACATCTGCCCTTCCTGGAATGAACCTCTGATTTCCCACAATTGGATTGTAAAGAGACAAGTTATAAGGTTCCTTTAGATGTTTGCTTTACTTTAATCATATTTTAACAATTGGGTTTTTACTTTTTTAACCAAATTAAAGGTTTTATCTGACTAGAAAAAAAAAATGCTAATGATTGGACTCCATTTTATTTGTTTGAAAATAAAAATGTAATTGAACGCAGTTGTGTTGCCCAATAATACCAGTTTATGTTTCAGTCCTCTTTCATTATGTGACAAAGACTGATGGATCCAGGGTTTGGATTTTTTTCTATATAAATCCCATAAACAGCTTTTTGATCATCACAAAATAAGGTGGGGGTAATGCTCGTTCTGAAAAATGTATAATAATTTGGGAAACATGCTCATTTATATAGCATTGATACTACCATCAAAGACAGTGCCAGAGAAAGGAACACTTAGCATCAAGTTAATTAAACTTCTGGGATATTGATTGGTCAGGTAAGGAGCAGAGGGGGTTGTTAATCAGTTTCAGCTGCTTTGCTGTTACGTATACAAATACAAATTACTGAGTTCCATTTTGAGCTGCTGCAATGAAATTTCAACTAAATAGAAATTTTGCTGAAATTATTTGACTAATTTTGGGGTGCTTTGAAATCTTCTAACCCTCTGTAGGTTGATAATTTTCATTTCCATCAAATGATGTGGCATCTTTTTATTCCTAGCACTATCTACAGAAGAGATTAGGGCCACTGGAAAAAATAAAAAAAGTTAACTGATTTTTATATTTTATTTCAGTATAGTAAGGAAGTATAGTATAGTAAAGTCAGAACTTGACTTTTTCTCAGAATTCTGAATTAAGTCAGAATTCAAAAGTCAAATTCTGAGAACAAAGTCAGAATTTTGACTTTTTATTGTCAGAACTCAGAGATTAAAAGTCAGAATTCAGAGATTAAAGTCAGAATTCTGAGATTAAAGTCAGAATTCTGAGAAAAAAGTCAGAATTCTGAGAAAAAGTCAGAATTCTGACTTTAATCTCAGAATTCTGAGGAAAAAAGTCAGAATTCAGAGATTAAAGTCAGAATTCAGAGATTAAAGTCAGAATTCTGAGATTAAAGTCAGAATTCTGAGATTAAAGTCAGAATTCTGAGAAAA
>JAGKQL010000046.1:11469015-11493979 GCA_018398635.1 Cyprinodon brontotheroides | reverse complement strand
GAATTCAGAGATTAAAGTCAGAATTCTGAGAAAAAAGTCAGAATTCTAAGAAAAAAAAAGTCAGAATTCTGAGATTAAAGTCAGAATTCTGACTTTTTTTATTGTCAGAATTCAGAGATTAAAGTCAGAATTCTGAGATTAAAGTCAGAATTCTGAGAAAAAAGTCAGAATTCTGAGAAAAAAGTCAGAATTCTGAGAAAAAAAGTCAGAATTCTGAGGAAAAAAAAGTCAGAATTCAGAGATTAAAGTCAGAATTCTGAGATTAAAGTCAGAATTCTGAGAAAAAAGTCAGAATTCTGAGAAAAAAGTCAGAATTCTGAGAAAAAAAGTCAGAATTCTGAGAAAAAAGTCAGAATTCTGACTTTTTTCACATAATTCTGACTTTTTTCTCATAATTCTGAGAAAAAAGTCAGAATTCTGACTTTGTCTCAGAATTCTGACTTTTTTTATTGTCAGAATTCTGAGATTAAAGTCAGAATTCTGAGATTAAAGTCAGAATCCCATGTTAAACTGAAATAAAATTTAAAAATCAGTTTACTTTTTTTTTTCTTCAGTGTCCCTAATCCTCTTCCGTACACATCACCCAGTTCATATCAGTATAAATAAAAAGCATGATTTTTCCCCCATTGAGATCTGATGAGTTTTCAAAGTGTTCCTTTAATTTTTTTGAGCAGTGTATTTCTAGGTATGTGAAACCTAATTCTTAAGATTTTTTTTTCCTTTGTGGAAGTTTCTGATGCAAAAAAGGGTTCAGTCCAGAAGCATGATTTTGATCAGGAAGAATCCTATTTTAGTGATCTACAAAATGACCAACAGAGTTCTTTTAAAAACAGCCTGCCACAGCCTACTTGATATAAACTTACGTGTTAACTCAAGCAGCAATCTCCTTTGCAATCTTCACCTTTTTAGCTGTAGCGCTGTTGCAGTCTTTAAAACAAATTCAATCTCCCCCCAATTTCTTCATTAAAATCTCTAGCTCCAGTGGGGTGAAATAGAAACTTCCTGTTGCCATGGTTACCCATATATCAGGGCTCCAAATTTGTTGCTCAAATGTTGAACTCTGTGTGGATCTACTTCGAGTTTTCAGTTTCACAACAGGTGCTATGAATTGGTTCAATCAACTCTGAGTTCCCGACTTCAGGCTAGATCAATTCAGAGTTGCAGATTTTAATCAGAGTTTGCTAAACTTTCATTAAACGGAAAACTGCTCTAATTTCAAATTTCACTTGATTGTTTAATGCACGACACAATTCAAACTGAAAACTTGTTTATTCCAATGTTACAATGGCTGATAGAAAACCAGGGAAATAAAACATCACAATACTTAAAAGAAAATGAACAAGAACAAAAAATTCAATCTTAATGAGTTTGGGTTTGCAGAAGAAGCTCCTTCGATGGGTTCCTCAGGGTTCGACACATCTTTAGGGTTTCACTGTGAATAGAATAAAGACATCCCAAATCAATGTCAGGCAACCATCATAAAAACAAATATTAATAACCAATGATCCTGCATTATAACAATTTTCTAAAGTATACCAAAGTCTAAAATGTGTTGATGTAGTTAAAATAAATACAATCTGCCTTCTTATTTCACAACCATATATTGACTAATTTGCAACCAATTACTCGCGTTGGATGACTTTTTAACTTAAAACAGCTGAAAAGACTGAAAATGTTTTGTTATCTCCTCTTTCTTTCATCTTTCCTCCTTTTTTTGTTTTTCCTGTCATGTTCTACCCATATTGCAGTGTCCATATAATCTGTAAAAACTCACTGGATAACTATAATAAAGCAATTTATATGCACAAATCAAAGCGAAACCACGATGGAGATAGTACCAGTACTGCTCCACTTGTGAGAAGCAAAATCTGTTGGGCTCTTTTTGGCATCAAGACAATTATTCCAATTGCCACATTGCCAGACAGGACACTGGGGAAAAAAAAAAAAAAAGAAAAAAAAAGACTTCCCTGTCCACCGTTCAAGTGCTGGAAACAAGATTGCCATCGCAGCATTGGTATTTTTCTATGCAATGCAACAGCGTGGTTCTGTTTCACAAGCTTCTCTCTGCTCACTTTGTGTGTGAATCGATATCGGAAGATTAATTTAAAGATAAAAATATCCAAATCATACATCCAATTAAAATTTAATTTAATTCATTTTATTACTGCGATCACAACATGTCATCTCAACTGACTTTACAGACATATACTGTCAGATTGGTTAGAACCAGCTGATTGCATCTGGTAATTGACTTGCCAGACATGCTCCTGTCAACTCTTCAGCAATCCCTCACACTAAGCATAGCTTGTGCGAACACAGTGGAGAGGAAAAACCCCTTTACAACAGGAAGGAAACCTCCAGCAGAACCAGGCTCAGTGTGAAGCTGCCATCGCATAGAAAAAAGAAGCATAGATACAAAAGGCAACTGTCAACCAGCATCCACAGGCTGCCTGAAAATAAAAACAACAGAAGAAGCCAATTCAAAAGCTAAGTGCCATAAATAAAGTAGGCTGCTTAAACCTCCCAGTACATATACATCAGTAGACTCATTATCCAAGACAAGCCAAGTTTATTTCTATAGCACAATTCAATACAAAGGCAATTAGACATCTACATGAATTAAACAACAACAAATATATAAAGCATAATAAAAGCTGGAGGTGAAATAAAACAATTGCACCACAACATTAAACTAATACCTCAGTTAACAGTTTAAGTGTAATGCTACGTTCACAATGAACTAGGGCAGAAACAATTGGATTAATCGTAATTAATCGAATTGAAATAATTGGCAACTAGTTTAGTGATCAATTGCTTACTGGATTATAGACACTAAAATGTGCCTTTAGCTGACAGAGCCACCCACTTAGAGCAGTAATTATACCAAAATTGTAATAAAATAAAAAAAAAACGAGTGAACATTTTGCATTTAGGATAAAAAATGTTGTCAATATGTTCTACCCTAAAGTCGGAAAATTAGATTTTCACCTGGTTTAATTTAGCAAAAAGTAAGGAACCTTTCACTATCAGATTATTATTTGATCAATCAAAAAGTTCTCGACAGATTAATCCATTTGCAAAGTAATCGTTAGTTGCAGCTCTATACCAAATGCAATTTCAGCAGCAAAGAAGCTCCTGCTGCTTCATTTTTGATGCGTCCACATTAAGGTCAGATGCGCTTCCAGAGCATCTTTAATGCTCCTGAATCACCTCAGGTAAAATGTGCCCAGATGTGTCTGATGCTTCTGTTGCTCCTGAGCGGCTTTGCTATATGTGTGAGCAGTGGGTAAAGAATAGTTTAAAGTAAAGTATGTCTGATTCTGATTGTAACCCCCATAAACTATGCTGATCTGTCTGTATGTTTAATGTGTTTGTTTTCTTAGTTCTTAGAATGTCCTGTAGAGGGCGCCAGACCAACATTTATCCTGTGTCGGTAAGAGTAAGACAGACAAGAGGAAAAAAAAATACGTAGATGAAACACGTTTCAGCAGAAGTAAAAAAGTTGCTACTTAAAAGTTCTGCTGTGATACAGACGGTTTGTTTATTTTGAGCGGGATAGAATATACATTCTGTTCTGGGATTTCTCCGCTGAGTCTTTGTGTTATTTTCAGCTGCTTACTTATGCAGAATGGCTACCTAGTTGAAGCTAATGTTGCTCAGTTTTTTAACTGGAAAAAAAACCCAACCAGAGTATAAGGTGTTTCTCTGTAGGTAGCATAGTCCTGTGAAATGAGAGTTTCATGCTGAAGTGATATTAAGTTATTTACTAGTGAGCGTTTTGTTTATTTTAAATGCTGAATTGATTTTCACTGAACGTGATTGTAGGATTTTGCTGATTTCTGTAAACCTGCATGATCGGTTGATGCTCTGCATGCAGGTTGGTTTTTTGGACGGCCGATAACTGAACGAATGACTGGAGATCTAGAGGCAGGAGGATCCCGCCGCCATCTTTGTGACTCGGACTGAACGATGGGAAGACGGAGGGACTGGAGCTCCTGGACTGGATATTTTGCTTGGACAACAGATAAGCTTATTGAACAAAAAGGGGGACCCCAATCCTTATTATTTTTTTTTATATAAACAAAACTATGTTCATGAACATTATTTTTTTTTTTTCCAAAACTTACAACTTATGTGCACGTTGACGTAACTGACTTACCAAACTGTTATATCTAAGGACTAATTACTTTGTTTTAATGAGCTTATAAGCGACGATTTAGAAAACCTACCCCCATTTGTCCTGAACATTTGATTTTTTTTTAATACGGGTGGATATTTTAAGTTATATTCTAAAATGTATTAAGGTAAATGGTGTTATCTGGATTTTTTTTTGGGGGGGAGAAAGAAAATAAAATTGAGTTGTTAAAACTTATTTGCTTATCATCCTCCTGTGTGACTCTAGAACAAAAGTAACTTTCCTACTGAATGCTGATGAAGATTCTCAGTCATCCAGGTCATAGTCATTCCGTAAAAATAATAAAAAAAATCCACTGGACTTGGTTTCTAAGATTTGAAGACATTTCTCCACCTCTCCAGGAAGCTTTCTCAATTCAAATGTCTGGATTTGCAGTGAGTTTGAGGCCCCGTCCCACACGAAGTCAAAAACGAACACGTAAACGCTGATATTTTCCAAAATGTTTGTCGTGAAAGACGGAGATGTAAAATAAATGTGATCAGCCCACACGAATGCATGAAAACGCTGCAAAATGTATGCCAGGCCTGTAAGTGGCGCTTTGTGGTGCCAAAGCAAAAATAAGCGACGAAAATGTTGGGCATGTGCACTAATATTTATACATGGTTGCCCTGCGGGTCCATTTTCGCGGTTCAGTCAAATTCAGGTGCTGAACTATGTGGTCGATATTGCTCTTGTTCTTCCTGGAGATATTCCAGAAGAAGAAGATTCTGTTCTAAGCCCGACAGCAGGGTGAGTAGCATGAGCAGCAACCATTCAACACAGTGCGGCGCCATTGTTGTTGTGATACTGTGTCGCCAATGCATGCGTGTTTAGAGGCGACGCTATGACGCATGCGTGTAAAAAAAATACGCAGTTAGAGCGTAAAGATGGAAACGCGGCGCGTCAAATCTTCCCACTCTGAAGGCTGAATAAAAAAGATCGCTTACAGACCCCTGAAACGCCGGCTTCGTGTATGGATGAGAGAGGCTGGTTTGGTGAAAAATTTGTTTATTAGCTTAGGCCAGGGTTCGTCTTCCTGTGGACGGGGCCTGAGTCTTATATATAGACAAAGCCTTGTATCGCTTGGAAACATGCAAATAATAACCGATGAATGGGTCGCTTGGTTCTACTGTTAGCCTGTAATATCTGTAACCTGTCTTTGATTCTAGGGGTCGGTCGCTAAAGGGGATTGCCGTTAAGGGGGGGGATTGTCTCCTGTAATACCTGAAGCCCGCCTATGTTTGTTAAGAGTCGGGTCGCTAAGGAGGTATTGTTCACCGGGCTGGAGCTGGTAGGTCCCTCGCCCTCTGTGATGGGGTGGGGGTTTGGTGATATCTGGAAGGGATCATGTCTATGATTGAATTGTAAGTTTTGGAAGCTGGAATCTGAGTCCACCACCTCTGTTTAAAGTTGGTTTTTCTCTCTTAACATAGATTGCTTCCTTCACGCTCCTCTCAAACCACCTATTTTCTTTATCCAGAATGTGAAATATTCTGGTCCTCAAAAATTTCCTACTGAATTTATTGTTAACTAAATTACATAATGGTTACATGCTTAATCTATTTTGAAGTGAGAAAGTCCTCCTGTAAACATGGTCTGTGCAGCCAGTTCATCCAGATTACCATCCTGCCTTCAAATATTTCTGTCAGAGCTGCTCAGACACCCATATACCAGCAGTGCGTAGTGATTGGGAATCAGCTGCCTCAGAACAGCTCAGCTACAACTGGTAGCAGCTGGAAGTAGATGTTAGTTTTTAAGGTTAAAACTGCAGGCAGCAGGATAATAAAAAGCAAACATATTCTGCCGCAGGTTTCTACATTTTAAGTTAATGTAGGCGTTAATAAACTGCTTTAGAGGAGCGATCATAGCGCTCTGCATCAGCAGTGCTGTGTCTGAATTTCTCCCTGCCAGCTCCCAGATCAGCTTCCCTGATTGGCTGATGTGACGCATCGAGCAGCAAAGGTTCACTTTTTCAACTCCAGCAGCTGCTGTTGAGGCTATGAGGCGCTGCTTCAGATGCTGAGATGCACCAAGACGCGCTGCAGAGACCTTTTAATGCATCAACTATAGACTTTGCATGTAAACCTGCTGCTTTTGCTGCTCAAATCACATCTGGTGTTAACAGTTAAAGACAAACAGACAAACTTCCAGCCCTCTTTAGTGTTCTGTGAATTTGTTCCAGATCAGTGGAGCAGAGATATTGCAGGTTTAATTATGTGATGAATGTTCATTGGTTGCAGTGGCGTAAAGTTGCTCTAACCTCCTTAATCCTGGGTCTCCATGCTCTCATCCTCTCCTTCTCCTCCTTCATCTAGAGCTTCGTCTTCCTCCTCTTTCCTTTCTGGGGGTTTCTCGTACGCCTTCTCTGATGGAGTGACAATCACACCGTCCCATGTAGACATCTCTGTAGCCAAGTCTGGGAAAGTCAAAGTTTATATTCAATCAGTTTTCTGCCTAGAATTGTTGCTGTCAACATGGATTTGATACTAAAGTCAAATCCAGCCAGTCAGCAGTCATTACATCATCTATTTTAATGTTCTATTTTATAATTGGAAATGGAGCTGGTTTCCCAGGGACGGTAAAAAAGGTATAATCTTACAGCTGGCATCTCCCTCCAGGCCAAGGATCTTTCTGTAACCTCCGTGGGAAAGCACCCTCACTAATGTCTGCGCTGTGAAACACACCATGTCCTGAAAAAAGGAGAAAAAAACAAGACAAACCGTTTCAGCTTCAACTTCTGTTCAAGTAGCATGCAGTTAAAAAATTCAAATATGGGACAATTAGGATGCTTATGAGCGACAATGTGGGCGAATGCTTCTTTTCCAAGCGTGCATTTCTTTGGTGAATCACTTATACGTTTTGCTTTTACTTACTCAGATTATTTTTCCAAATACGAGAATAAAATCGTAACATTACGTGATATATATTACTAAGATAATATTACTGGAATAAAGTTGAAAAATAACGAGAATGAGGTCATCATACCACTCCAACCTGAGTCCACTTTGTCTTAGACATGTACTGAGAATTTGATGCTGGTGCTTAAATACTTAATATTTACTTATTTGTGAAGTTTACTGTAGCTTCACAAGATGCTAGACATTCCTCATTTTAAGGAAGACAGTGGTTCTTGTAAGAGTTGTCTTAAAATACAACTTTATTCTCATGATATTACAGTAGCAGCCATTTAAAATGGCCCTTCCCAGTCAAACGCCAGCGAGATGGCAGCCCACTTCCCTCCAATTCCAGCGAAATCCCCTCCAACTTCCAGTCACTGGAGTGACCCCCCCTCTCTTGCATATTTTAGTATATTTTACTCTGACTGCACCCTTTGACTGAATTACAGAGTCTGACCAGGAGATGATACTTTTATTTAGTTCTTAATGTCCACAAATCATGACAGAAAGAATATTTTAGTACAAATATTGATGTTTATAAAGGAATTGTAGGCGACCAGCCAAGGACCCATCAAGGAAAGTGGGACATTTTGAATGGTTACTACTGCAGGACAATTCTTGTAAATTTACGATTTCATTCTTGTAGAATTACAACTTATTTATAACCTCACTTGGTGGGAATGAGAAAACTGTGTCCTGCATAAATCGTGACGTCCGGTCACCCTCTCTACTTTGAAAATCAAAACAGAATAAAACTTTGCACCAATCTGCATTTTTTAACCTCACATGAGGAAGAAGTTAAACATCATGATCCAAAACCTTGTATGACCTGCAGTAATTGGAAGGATCAAACACATACCTGTTGTTCCAAAGTCATGACTGTGTGCACCCTGAAGTTTCCACTTTCACAGGGGTCAGTAATTCCCACAGAGCCAGGAAGGAAGAGACCGGCAGCGAGCATCTGAAGGCAACGCCTAAATAAATAGATAAAAGTAACTAGACATGACGTACAGGAAGTGTCAGACTTTCTACAATCGGATTAGAAACAAAAGCTAAGGTTTGAAACATTACAAATTCTTGAATTAGACTTTTTATTTTAAGATTAGAAATATTAAATTTTTCAATTCAGTTCTTGAAACTAAAACTAAGGTGGTTTTGCATTTCTATTTAGAGCCAACATTACCTCCATTTCAGAAACATGTGAGACCCTTCACGCTAATGCCTGCTTTGTGGAGTGGCGGCCTAGTGGCGAGGAGAATCCTCAGGTTCAGAGTTCAGTTCCACTCCCACAGACTGCCACTTTGGGTCCCTGAGCAAGACCCTTAACTCACATTCTGCTCCCTGGGTGCCATACAATGGCAGCCCACTGCTCCCCAAAGGGAATGGGTTAAATGCAAGGAGTGAATTTTGTTGCTCTGAACTTTTGACAGTGTAATGACAATAAAACGCTGGAAAAAATCAGATAGAAGATTCCTTTTTCCAGGAAGATTTTTTTTCAGAATCAGACCTGGTGTAGCAACACTTTTCCACTTAAGGAGTTCTGGACAGAGCACATTGATGATCAACAAGAATTTTCTATCTTAAATGCAAAATATTTATATTCTTAACAATTTTTAATTTATAGTGTAGGGTTGGAGCGGTTCACAAAATCTATGGTTCGGTTCGGTTCACGGTTTCGTGGTCCACGGTTTTCGGTTCGAATCGTTTCCTGTTACACGAAAAATAAAATTTTTTATAAAAATTAATGAAATTTTTTTAAAATGAAATTAATAAAAATTCCCAAAAAATTAATGAATTGTAATTATTTTTAATGATCCGCGGAAACCCTGGATCATTTCCACATGTTTTGCTGCTTTGAATTTAATCATCTGGCGATGCCCCTCGATCTCCAAGGGAACTCAGAGCGGAGCAGGCGGGGAGCCACAGTGGAGGCTGTAGGCTTTGCTTTGAGCAGCGGGGCGGTCTGGGCGCAGCGGAGCGCTGGGCGAAGTATGTGGATTTTGGGGTTAGCATGACATGTTGGTCATGTTGATGTTAGCATAAACAAAACGTGTTGCACAATGCTTGCACACTGTTGCACTTTTATCCACAACTTTCTTTCCGCCGTCATCGTAGGTCACTCTAAATGCAAAAGTGGTCCCATACAGCAGACCTATAAAGTGCTATTGCTGGCGATCTTCCAACTCCTGTTCTTTCCCACCTCGCCATACCCACAACAACTGATTTTTTTCCCTGCTACACCCGGCTAAGCTGCTTGCTTCTTCTTCTTCTTGTTTACTACTGGTGGTTGGCTTTGGTCGCAGTACCGCCACCTTCTGCTCTGGAGTGTAAACGCCGCTATGAGAAAAGGAGCAGCGCATGAACCCGAATCGAAACACACGCGAACCTTGAACCGAGACAGTCGAACCCGAACGGTTCGGACGGTTTTTATAAATCGTTCCATCCCTAGTATAGTGACTGCTTTAAGTGGGTCACTCTCAGCTAAAGTTATGTTTTAGAGTCTCTATATTTCAGTTAACGATTAATAAATTACTAAATTAGTTGGCAATTATTTCTAGTGTTGCGTCGATGCCATTTTTTTTGGCCCCAATACCGACCTGGCTGTACAGTATCAGCCGATAACATCTGTTTAAAATTGATGTGTGTGTTTTTATATACCGGTATTAAGAACCGCATCCTACTTGGGTGTAAAATAATTGCCATCTTGGCTGTCAAGCTGGTGCCTACCTTTGTGAAAGAGGGGTAAAAGACTAAAAGTGAATCCAGTAGAACTTTTTATTGCCTACCATGAATAGGTGACAATAGTTGAATAAACTGTTGGCTCTCAAATTGGTATCGGTGCCAATTAAAGGAGATTAAAATGATTAATTGCGTCAGCCCTTTCGTGCTATTAGTTGCTGGACTTTTTCTCCCTAAATGTAGTATGATAATGCTTAAAAAAGTAGTAATAATTTTATTTTGATAAAGGTGAGCAGGAACAGACCTGTAGGCCACATTCAGGGACAGGGGCTGCCTGGAAGGGTTGTTCATCACAGCAGAATGGCCCTGCACACAATGGACGCACATTTACCACAGTAAACTGATCAGAAACGTTTTAACAAATTAACACCAAACTACTGCAGTGGGAGATGCAGTTGTAAATGTCTCAACAACTCTTCAAATCTCTACGTTTCTTCCTCTCTGCTGTTCTATCTCCCTGAGCTGCTTTGAAGGACGGAAAAAACTCTTGCAAAGAGTTTGATGAGCGGAGGAGGGAATGAGCAGCTGAGATCTCGCCAGAGCTGTGTGCGCAAGTAAAACGGCGACATGCAGGTAATTCAAAAACAAATCCACTCAGGTAAGTAAGCCAATAATTGTAATTTAAACAAAGTAGGTTTAAACTTTAACAATTGTCCCGTATTTCCGAGGGAACAAACTGGAAGACGAGCCTGGAGAGCTACCTGGATGAGTGTTTGACAACATCGTAATGGGGAAGCTGAGGAATACCACATCCACCATCTGGTTCAACCAGTGCTGCTTCTACCTCTACTTTGTCTCCAGACAGGAGCTACAGCGACGTCCTGCAATACATTGACAGAAAGCTAACCAGCCTGGACGCCCGCCTCGCCCTGCATAACGAGTTTCAAGCTCTGAGAGAGTCGCTGGAATACAGCCAAGCTCAGCTGGCCTCTGTTATGCTGGAGAAGGAATAAATTTAACTTTTGCTGCTCAACGCGCCACATCAACCAATCAGAGAAGCTGATCTGGGAGCTGGCAGGGAGTCAGACACAGCACTGCTGATGCAGAGCGCTACGATCACTCCTCTGAAACAGTTTATTAACGCATAAATTAACTTCAAATGTAGAAACCTGCCAGCAGAATATGTTGGCTTTTATTATTCTGGTGCCTGCAGATTGTATCACAGACCTGAAAAATGCTAACATCTATTTTCCACTCCTACCAATAGTAGGGGATAAACCCCAAGAGGCGAGTGGGCCTGGGGCAGCTGCTGCTGGGGATTCCCAGTGACACCGCCGGTATGTGGGGGTCTGAGCGGCTCCCACACAGAAATAATATTTGATGGATATGGAGAAGCATCTAAAATAAAGCAGCAGGAGCCATTTTGCTGCTGAAATTGTGTGCGGTGAACGTAGCATTAGGCTTCAGATGAACACCCATAATCCTCCGCTGCATCTCAGTTTGTACCACATGACCAAGGCCCTCCTCTTTTCTGTCACCCAGATGCTAGCTATTAGCAGTTTTAATTACCAAACCGATACCAATGTTATAACAGGCCAACCCTGAGATGTTAATGCTGATATATAATTCACCCCTAGTTATAAATGATAACGTTATTGTGAAATATCGGGTCAATAGAACTTACGAGCAGGTCAAGGATCCACGGGGTTAGAGGTTCAAAACCAGGGAAACGGGCCCTAAGGTCTTTCAGGAGACGGATCAGTACTTTCACTCTGAAGATTAGAAAGCAAACAGGAAAGTTCAGGTGGGTGACGTAGCAACAGAAAAGCATGCAGCACAAATTGGTGTCTAAAGAATAGTTCAGTTACTCACGTTGACTGAGAGGCATTCTCCTCAAACCAGCGGGCGTGGCGGATGGCAGCCAGGGCGCTCTGCAGCACCTTGATGTCCACTAAAAAAATACAGAACATATTATTATATTTATTCAAGACATTAAAATACTGAAATGAGAAATTCTAATGTCTTAAGCTCATCTCGAGTGCATTAACAAAACTGTATATAAGTTAATATTTGATTAACATTCTTAGGCTTCACAAATCATTTAATCTCCACGTATACTGTGTAAAAATGTATTTTTGTCTAAATTAAAAAAGGAACTCTGCAAGTCCAAATAAACTAATACAGATTTCATAGCTTCAAATACTTCAACCAAATTACAAACTGCACATACTTTAAAGGCGAATAGTACTACCCAAAACATGATTTAGCCTTCATTTTCTACTCACCCCCATGCTGAACAACACTCTGGAGTACTTTTGATGTATCTCAAGTGCATCACCAATCTGGGGAGGCTTCTTGCTGTCTGCTGGGACATTCGGGCATAATATGGAGGTCTGCCAAGGCCGAGGTAGCAAAGGTCCATAAAGTCCACAAAAGCGTGTCAATTTCCTCCATACTGCTTTCGTCCATGTATTCCAAATGTCCTGAGTGGGCATCTCCAAGAATTTACGAAACAAAGTCATTTAGAATGCTTTTAGAGCATAAATGGTAGTGTAGGGATTTCCTAAAGCGTTTCACATTCTCTTCACGGAAACCGCGGCAGACCAAACCAGATGAAAGTGCGCATTCAGCGTCTGCTCTGCCGATAATGCAAGCGTAGAAGAAGAAATGTGCTGTTTACCTGTGCAAAGAAAAGAAACAACGAAAGAAAAATGTCTGAGGACTTCAGTGTTGAGGAAGAGCACGAGTTCTTTGCCCGAGCTGAATGCGCACTTTCATCTGGTTTGGTCTGCCGTGGTTTCCGTGAGACTCGCGAGAACGCTTTAGGAAATCCTATACACTACTGTTTATGCTCTAAAAACATAAAAAATGACTTCGTTCTCGAGTAAATTCTGGATGCTACCCACTCAGGACACTTGGAATACATTGGACGAAAGTGCGCAGGAGGAATATTGACACGCTTTTTGTGGGACTTTTATGGACTGCTTTCTGTCTTCGGCCATAGACCTCCATATTATTTGAATGTCAGCAGATACAAGCAAGAAGCCTCCCAGATCTCCAGATGCATTTGATATCAAAAAGCTACTCCAGAGTGTTGTTCATTCATGGGGGTGAGTAGAAAAAATGAAGGCTAATCATGTTTTGGGTGTACTATTCCTTTAAGTTTTCCCTGGATTTCAGGTGGCAAGGTAGCACCTTTAGCCCTTTCATCACATTATTTTTATCACTGCTGCTTACCTGCACTTAAAAATAACTTTTGTTAAGTTCAGCTCTCTAGACCATTTTATTTTTTAGTTTACACTTGTGTGTTCAACCTGACAAAATAAAATCTGTCTAAATCCAAGTCTGATGCTGCAGTTTAAGGGAAGTTTTATCATTTGTGTAGTTTTGGTGCGTTGTGTGGATGGTCATACGGTGCAGTTCTGGGTCCAGCTTGCGCAGATTGGGCGGGACGGTGGTGATGAGAATCTTAACGGTAGCATCAGCAGAACTTATCTCAAAACCCGTCTCATTGGTCAGCATGGAAAGCACTGAAAATAAGACATGGACAGTCAGGACATTAATGCTGTTCAACTATGGAAGAAAAACTGTTTAATTGGAGTCTGCCTTTTTTTTAAAACCGAATTTTAAACACAGAATTTTTTTTAGACATTGAATTCCTTACACTATAAAAATTTAGCTGTAAAAAAAATTGAGCTGCAAAAATTCAGCCGCAAAAGCGTTGACCTTTTGGTGAACTCAAGCCAAAGCAATCTACACTGAATAGAGTCCAGCAGCTTCTAGCCAATGAAATTAGCTCATTTGGTCACGTGACACAACTGTGATCGGCTCAGTTGTTTCACCCAGTCTGATAAGAGGAAAACTCTAATAGCTGTCTGTTAGTAGCTAACTGACGTTTTGTAATTCTGTTTACAAAAAAAATTCCTCATTCAGCCGGGAACAGTGCTGAGTGCAGCCGTTGTGTCACATGACCAAATGAGCTAATTTCATTGGCTAGAAGCTGCTCGACTCTATCGAGTGTAGATTGCTTTGGCTTGAGTTCACCAAAAGGTCAACGCTTTTGCCGCTGAATTTTTTCTGGTGAATTTTTACCAGATAAAAATTGAGTGTAAGGAATTCAATGTCTAAAAAAATTCAGTGTTTAAAATCCGGTGTTAAAAAAAAGGCACATTGTAATGAGACTTTTTTTTTTTTCCATATTCAACTTGGGTTTAAAATTAGATTGAGCAACTTTTAATCCTAAAGCTTTAGCAAAGGAATTAAACAAAAATGATGCTTTAATGTAAAGGAAATAAATCTTAGACATAAAATTTGAAATATTTACCATGATCTTCACACTATTGCTCACATTAAAAGCATATACATTCAATTTAAAATATTTTCCACAGATAAAATCTGTATAGGTGGCATTCATCTCAACTATTTTGAAATATATATTTTCGGAAAAACTCAAGAGAAAACTTGTCATGTATGCCATGTGCGACATGAAATCAAGGTTAAGGTTCTTCCGGACAGGTAATAGATCACAGCTTTTAGAATTGGGATAGTTGAAAAACCACCACCCCAATAAGGAAACACCCTCGGGGAAAAACCCATGAGTAAAAAAACATCAGGGAATCACATTTAATAGGGAAGTGATTATATTCTAGCCTTCAGATGGTAGGAAAACGCTTTCTTGGCTACTCGGATTCCCCCAGCTGGCTTTATTTTCTTTAATTTCTAGCTTATTAAGCCCCACCTCAAGGTTAGAGGGACGATCTAATATGATGATTTGACAAAAGCTTTGTGTCCGTCAGTCTAATGACCTAAATCACTATAATCAACTTAAAAAAATAAAATAAAATAGGAGTCCTTAAAATTAAAAAAAAAAAAAGAGCTGGTGAGCCAAGATTGAGTACAGATGGATATTTCAGAGCTCCTGCAGGTTTAACATTGTTGCTTTAAAAACCACATCTGCTACTAATGTTGAGCAAAATCAGATTATTAAAGGTTTTGGACTATGAAGAATTCCGTTCCAGCAGACATTACTTCATAAATGGTGGATAAACTTCGCAAATTCAAGTACTACGGTAACGCAGCAAAGCTAACGGCTAAAACCAGAGCCACAAGGCGGCGTATTTCAGAAGACCAAGACCCACAACCTGAGAGCCCTGGTATCACTGAGCCGACATCCTAACCTCTATATGAGGGGAAATCTCTAAAATTATAAGGGAGGGAATGAGAAGTGCACCGTCTGAAGAGTTCACCACTCTCAGAGCTGACGTCAACGCAGTGAGGGCCGAAATAACAGGCAATGATGCATGGGTGTCTGCTTTGGATTACTTTACATAGAAAGAGGACATTAAGGAGTTTGGGAAACCCATGAAGGCCATGGACTACATACGGACCATTCCCACTACAATAACTGGAACTGAACCGAAGCTGCAAATGCTAATATAACAACATTTACCAGTAGCTCTGAAATATTCTGTCTTTAGTTGCTTAAATGCCAACAGTGATTATGTTCATCAAAGTCACTTTGCTAAACTGGACATTTGAAAGGCAAATTACAAAAGATCACTAAGTCACAATCAGTCATAATTAAGCTGTAGTGATATCACTAGTAAATGTTACGCTGTGGTCAAAGTCAATGGCTGAAATTCACTGCTGTAATTGGGGTGGGTGGGGGGAATCACCCCATATGCTTGAGAGGGGGGTGAGGGAGATTTATACATTTTTAAATATTTTTCAAACGACTCTTTTCCACTCGAAAACACGCACAGACCCACTATTTTTAAACATGGGTCGACCCGCTAATAATTTGAGCATTGGGCTCCCTTCCCACTGGCAAAAGAAGCTGGAGGGGAGGGTCTAACCCCATGATGGCCAGAGGGGGGTGCACTTAAGTATTGCAGTGCTGTTATTTGAACGAGAGGAGATTACATTGCATTTTATTTTAAGTAGAGGAGAAGGAAGTCTGGGAACTAATGTGTTAAAATAATTTGCTTTAATAGCATTTCATTTCATAGTCACAATATGAAGCATTTATATTTATTAACAATTCTGTAAAAACATATTGCTCAAGCATAACGTGGCATAGCTCACAGACCAGTAGTTTTTGACCTCAACTTGGAGCTCATTGTTTATAAAAGTCATAAAAAAACCTGGAAAAGGAGCGCAGACAACATCAGTGAGTGAAAGAAGCCTTCTGTCAATATTACCTTCTGTGGGGTCCTGAGTGCGAAGAGTCTCAACAACTTTGTTCCCAAGAGCAGCTACTGCCTCCACTGTCAAAGATTAAAAGACATATTTTAAAATGCACAATTGTTTTCTTTTTCTTTTTTTACATGGTCGTTTAATTCTGATTAAGGATTATATTAAGCACGGATGCTAACTGAACTAATCCCCAACCAAGATAATAATCAGATCTTTAACTCTAGTATAGTGATTCTAAAATAGTAAATTTGCTAAAAGAATAAACCCTCGTGAAGGAGCCTAAATTTACAGAAATTATAACATTTTCGATTTAAATAAAAAATGTTCGTAGCGTGTAAATCTGTTCTATCCAGAGAGAGGCAGTTTGGGCTTCACCAAGCTGAAATACTATTTAAAAACCTCATACTAAGCACATTTTCCCCAATTAAACTGTTACTTGATAACTTTGTTAAATTTCTACAAGCCAAGACACTGAAGAAATTAGGCTGATGCTTTAATCTAATGCATTTCTCAATATGTGTACTTGTGTGTTCTTACGCGCTCGTGAAACGTCATTTGCACCGGCGTTGATCCAATTCACAAGACCGAGAAGAGAAAAAGTCTCCGGATGCATTTCTTCGCCCCTCCCTCTACTCAGCATGCACCAGTGCAGACCTGTGATTTATCCAGCTGTCCCAATATGCACCGCGGAAGCAGCTGCTTAAAGCGGAGCGCCAGTTAAAATTTCACCTTTCCCTAGCCATTGTTCTACAAAAGTTGGTTTTAAGATAATTTAAGACGTAAAAATTTTATACTTTTTAATTTGACTATATAGCCCATTTATTAGAAGAAGAAAAAAAGATGGAGGGTTTATGTTGGTTTATTTGGCAATTGATTTGTGTTAATCTGACTGCGTTAATCCTTATTCCCCCACTAAATGAATGGATTTTATTATCTAGACACCATTAATAACAGGAGGTGAAATACAGATCCAAACCAGCTCTGAATGTGGTGATGTCACGCGTACGCGTCTGTTCCAATTATTTTGCTTGCTCCGTTCTCTCAGAGTGCAAACTTTCTGTGTTCTAGTCAAGAATGGACTCGGCAGGAAAACGAGTCCATTCTGGCATTCTTGTGAATTGAGAAACAGCCTATGTCTATCAAAAATTTGGTTAGCTTAAAAATCTCTTTAACAGGAAGACATTTGACCCTTTATGGGCATCTGTGTTGTGCGAACTCAGACCAAATGTGGTGTCTGCAGTTTTTTCAGCAGGACCAGAGGGAGATCACAGCTGAGGCTTCACAACACTCACTTTGGACAGAGTCATCAAATAGGAGGAGCTTTAACTTCCAATTTAACTCCATAGGTCCAACTGATTTTACAGAGACGGACCAGTTTGGACGGTACCACCACTGACTCCAACTGGGCCTAAATGACAGTCAAAACCGGTGGTACTAAAAGGTGCAATAAATATATGCACATTTTGTCAACTTTTTTAATGATAAGTTTACTGACTCATTATTTTAAGATATATGAATTACTAAAATCCTGAGCTATCTCTATAGTTCTGCTGCTATAGGCTTAGACTGCTGGAGGACATAGGGACCCCCTTTTTCATCATTCTGCTTCATTCTATCTCTATTCCCTCCCAATCTGCAGAATCTGTTAGTTCAATCTCTAACGTTCTCTGCTCTCTCTGCTTTTTCCTCATAGTAGCTTCATCTGGTCTGTTCCCTGTTTGGCTGTGACTCCCTATCCTGGAGAGAAATATCAGCTGTGCTGCCATCAACACCTTTTGTTTCTAGATGTTGGAGCTTGGCCTGTTTTCCAGTGTAGTCCTGTTTCTCTGACTGTGACTAACTGGATGTGCTCTCTTCATCCTCCTGGCATGGGAGCTGGCTCGGAGCCTCATCTGCCTGGCTGTGTGTGTTTCTGGACGGGCCGCCTACAGCGTTTCATTGTATCTTTTTGCATCTCTGCTTCCTGTCTCCTTGAACCCTCAGTCGGCCTCAGCAGATGGCCGCCACACTGACTGGTTCTGCTGGAGGTTTCTTCCCGTTAAAAGGGAGTTTTTCCTCTCCACCGTCGCTACAAGCATACTTAGTGTGAGGGATTGCGTGAAGATGTTCAATGAGTCGATGTAATCAGCTAGTTTTCCTTTAGATAGAAAAACCTGACTCAATCTGACTGGATGATCTGGATGAACTGTAATGTGCCTTGAGATGACATTTGTTGTGAATTGGCGCTATAGAAATAAACTGAATTGAATTAAAATAATTGTCAACTGTAAACATAATGAACTAACACATCACTGTCATTTCTCTGTACAGCCCAGCGACTGAACCCGGAATGTTCAATTATCAATTAGCTTTAAGTCATGATATTGAAGCTTTAAGGCTCCAAATATCACTTTTCAAAATTTCATACTTTTTCCAAAATCAGCAACAACAACAAAACTAAAAGGTCTGGAAAGACAAATGTTACCATATGTACACCAACTTTGAAAAAAAAGGAATAAACTTTAAGACTAGGTAGGAAAAGACCAAATCACTGAAGAGGACCAGCAGTGATAACTTTTCCTTTATTTTTCCTTTACTTTACGCACATGTGGGAAGGATCTTCAGGATGACAACTAGGTCTGCGACATTATGTCCTGTTGTCATGGTGCCCTTCTTGTATGAACCGACCTGACGGACCTCTTCAATTTGCTGTTAGGTGATGCAGAGAGATTAACGTCATAAGATTAGGGTTTCAGAAATTGATTTATTTATTAAACTTGCTTAATTATTAGACCCGTGACTTACCACTTCAAAGTTCCCAGGAGCAACAATCAGGTTGTCAATGACGTTATTAATCTTTGTGACTAAAGACAAGATGGAGGACTAAGGTGGAAAGAGAGAGGGAGTCCAAACTGATTAAAAGACGGTGGGATATTTGATTGGAACAAACAATGGTAGAGTGAGCGCACAGACCTGCTCTGCTGGTGTGGGGCTGAGGTCCTGGTTTCTCTTCAGCAGACCTTCACTGAAAGCCGTCTCATCAGGCATCGGCTTTACTCTGGGGAATGCCATCTCACACTGGCATAAACACATTTCAGTAAGTACTTTTCATCACGGCTTCTACTTTACTAAAAGCTTAGTGTTATTTTAGGGGAAACAAGTGTGATCATCTTACACTACATATGATAGGGCTGAAGAATTTTATCCAAGATATAAATTGTGATTATTTTATACCAATATTGCAATTTCACTGCGATAATCATTTGGACTAAATACAACAATGTTTATGTTTTATTCCATAATTTCACTTTTTCATGCCTTTGAAAGCCTGAATGTCTAGAGTCCAACTAGCACAACCAAGTTCTTACTTCTACTAGAATCCTATAATCCTGGTTCTAGCTGTAACTCTGTCTTCCCATCTGTGCGGTGCATACCAACATTAAATCTATTACTGCCACCTAAAGGGCTGCAGGGAGACATTTAGCGTCTCACTCTTTTTAAACATATTGTAATTAAAAATTGAGCGCCTGTGGTTTGAAAGCAGCATTTTTCTAATTTGCGGTTATAATGCTAATACAATTAATAGCCTAGCCCTACTACACAATATGGTTATCTAGAAACAACCCAAGTGTCCCATTAAGATGCAAAGCAATCAGTTAAAAAAAAAAAAAAAAAAAACATCTAAAAAAATCTTTAAATGCAAAAAAAATTAAAACTTTATTTACACCTCTGGAGGCGCCATAAAGATTACAAAATCTGACTGCCTTCGGGAAAAAATGCATCCAGACTGCAGTAAGCTTCAGGAATATCCTGAGTATATTGACAGATGACAATAGGGATGCACTATATTGGGATTTTGGCCGCATATCCCATATGCCGCATATTTTAAAACTCATGTAGCCGAGCAACCGAGCATATCGATACCGATGTTAAAGCTGGACAAAAATAAGTAGTCATTTTGAAAAATAGCAGTTTTGTTATCCTTTTCTGACACTTTGAAAAATAATATACTCAAATATATTTTCATATGCTGATATCAAATTGATTCTTAAAAACGCTGTATCGATCTATTTTTACTTTCAAAATCTCGCGTGAAATTTCATCGCTCTGTTACAAACTCTCGAGATATTTTGAAAATTTTGTGAGATTTTGTTAGTAAAATAGATCGACACCAAGCACAATTAGGGCTGCAACAACGAATCGATAAAATCGACAAAAATCGACTTTTTAAAAGCGCTGGCAATTCTACGAATCTCATCATCTATTAGTTGTGTCGCTGACGACACGCGCCATCCGCTGTCAGCCATTATCACTGCCACTGGACTGACTGAAACGGAAAAAAAAAAAAAAGAGTTTGAAGTCAGAGCCGCAGCGAGTTTCACTGGTGCAGTAGTGTTTCCAACTTCGGCTAATTTAGTCGCTATATTTAGCTTACTCCTTTTCAGACCCCCTCCAGCTTACTATTTTTTTTAAAAAAGTGACTAGGCTTACAAATCTGGCTTAATTTTTACGTTACTGGCGCTTTTGGAGACTCTTACGCGAAAGCATGTATCGCTCCTAATCTTGTCCCTCCAGCCGCAGCTGTGCTGCCGCGGGGCTTCCCCCTCCCAACCCCCCGCTTCCTCCCCGCAAGTAGGGAATCTCTCTCATCGCTGCAATCAGAGCCGCAGGATGTACTTGGAGAGCATCCCGCTGCAGCCTGTTTCAGCGCCCAGACTGCAAAATGAAGCGCCGCGATGTGCCGGATTGATCACAATACTTAAAAAATAGTCCTTTATAAATAAATTATCTTGCAAATTATGAGGGCAAGGCTTTTAAAGTTTAAATCTTCTGGCAAAGATAAAAGTAAAGAAGATCCTGCAATTTATGGAAGTAAAAGCTATAAAAATCCAGCAAGATCAGTAATATGTCAATTAATTATCTGCCACATTCCCATGTAAATATCTGTCTTTGGAGGATGTGTGCTTTTTAGCAGCCCTAGTTCTCTCATTTTTATTCCAAATACAATTTATAATTTGAATCACAGGGCTATTTTTATCTCTATGGTTCAGTATTTTCTCAAGTAGCAACTTTAACTGCTATACTTTCCTGTCTTAAAAGGCAGAACTCTTCTAGTAAAAAAAAAAAAAATCATTTGTTGAAATGGGGGCCTATTGTTTGAACCCCTTAGGGCTTTAGAAAACAAAAATGCCTTTTTTTTTGCGCTTTTATGAAACAAAGCAGCCTTATATTTTGTGGATGTACAGCTACATTTCTCATGTAAGTTTGCGTAGTTTTAACACAAACATTTATTTTTCATATTGCACCAGGACAGTTAATGAGAGAACCTGTACTTGTGTGCTTGTTTGTTCTGTCTAAAATGTTTATATTTTGAAAAATATAATATATTATATATATATATATATATATGTTATATATAATAAAAATAAAAATATTTGTTGCAGTTATCTCTAATGTATGTAATCGCCTCGATCTCACCAGATTTTTAAAATAATCATCAAGTAGTTGCAGCCCTCCTAAATGGCCAATATATCAACAACATATAAAAATATGGCAGAATTTTGTGAATTTTCAGAAGCATAACGATGACATATAGCAATATTTCATTAGTAAAAGAGATTGGATATGGTGTTTTAAATGGCAATATATCAGCATATGAAGATATTGGGATATTTTAATGTATCAATATTTTTCTTCTCGTCTTTAGAAGTTTTTAGTCTGTAAAAAAGAAGTTTTTGAGGAAGAAGAAGAAGTAGTATTTTTATTTTTTTAGACTTTAGAAACTCAGAAGCTGATCAAATATCGGGTTAAATATCGGTGGGGTGCCAAGGCCGATACCGATAGGGGGCCGATTATATCGTGCATCCCTAGATGACAATATTCACCCAATACAATATTGGCCTAAATCAGACTTATTACTCATTTCTAGTTTCAAAGTCTTGATTAATGGACATTACTCAAACAGAGAACAATAATATAAGGGCTCGATGTTAACCATCGCCAAGCAAGCAAGCAGGTTTTATTGTCAGGAGAGTACAAATTTCATTGCATTTGCCCGCCGGCAAGTGCAATGATGGCAAAAAAATTATCACTCAAAAATTACTTTAAAATCACCCACATTCGATGAAAACGACCTGCCAGCTGCCGCCTATTTTGTTGTTCTGTACACATTCTCGCCGCGATTTGAAAAGCTGCGCCGCATTTTCCTCGCCAGATGGCGCGATTTTTGTCAACCTAGCGGATCAGACATTTTATTCGATTTGGCAGGCTAAAAAAACAAGGCATACAATAGTAAGTAGAGTAACACACCTTCACCCGATTTCACTCTCCACCATTTCACCCCCCCATGAGTAACCCTAGATTAAAGTACCATCGGTCAGGAATAGGGAGAAAATTGGCATACTCAGGCCATGCCGGCGCGCTGCAAGTGTAAATGTGGCTAACATATGGCAGTCTTCATTACATTTTTTTCTCTCAGACATTGGAGAGATGTATTTAAATGTTATAGAGCTAAACATGTTAGATTGGTGACCTGTTATGTTATTATTATTGTCTTGTTGCTGCATTTATTTTGTCAGGGAAAACTAATCCTGAGTCAGTTAAAAGTCAGGGAATTCTGAAATGATGTCAGACTGTGGAAACCCTGAATAAAAATAACTATGTATAAAAGATTCTCTAGAAAAGTCACATCAAATAGTAAGATCTTGTATAAAGGGTCGATGAAGATTCTCAGTCATCCAGGTCATTAAAATTCAGTGAAATTCAAAAATGATATCCACTGGACTTGGTATTCCAATAACTATGTATAGGCGTTTCGCCACCTCTCCAGAAGTCTTTCTTAATACAAATAGTATTATCTTGTATAAACATACCGTGACTCTAAAAATAAAGTTATTCATTTGTGACATTGACTTCTGTCTTATGATTTATCTTTTAAGTTTTTAACCTGTCAAGTTTTTTTTTTAGGATTTTTTTTAATTGATTACGATTTATATTTTTTCAAGCACACAACAGTTTAAAGCAAAGTTTAGTTTGAAAAGAATGTGCAGGAAGGATTGAAAAGCATGTTAACATGGTAATGTAGGCTGGAGTTCATTATCTGACGCATGCAGATACACACCAGGAACCTGGAAACTTAAAAAATACTGAATTAAAAACATTTTAAAACAAACATTTTCATTGATATATATATACAAAATGAATAGGAACTATATTTATCAAATATTATATCGGCAAGTAAAAAATTGTTTCTGGGCAAATGAAATGGGTGAAAGTCGGGCAAGTGGTGAACTCCTAACGTCAACCCCTGAATATGTATTATTTACCAGTGGATTATATGAACTATAAAGAGAAATTAAGTGTCTATATATGAATGCTTATGTCAAACAGCAAAATCAATATGGGATCAGGACATCTCTAGTGGCCTTTGGCTGCTCTTAACCCCCAAATCCCACACCCCCCATAACCACCCCGCTCCAGACCGCCTTCGCACAGCAAAGCCTGCAGCCTCTGTTGTTTCTCCCATCTTGCTCTGCTCCGACTCCCTCGAAGCTCGAAGAGAGCATGCGCTTTATTATTATTAAATTCATAGGAAGGCTGTCAGACTTTGGAAGTAGTGAGATGCGCTCTTGGAAGTTGTTGTGACAGGATTTTATCAGCCTTTTAAGCCTTATAAGAGAAATATTTTGATCGAGATGAGAAATATGCTTCCTGGTATGTTGAAGTACCAATAGTTTGCATCCAGTCATTTAATCAAACGGTCTTCATTTTGGGAATATATAAGGATTATGCTCTAATTTGTAGTTACCGATCTAACATTACTATGTTTTGAGTTGATGAACTGGATCTTCTCACCGTTCTTTTTACTGTTTGGTGCGATTGCAATCACGGATCTTGACCTGGCCAGACCGGAGCAAAAACTGGCTCGGCTCCGTATTGTGACGGACGTATGTAAACGGTTTTGGTGTGGTGGAAAGGTTGTGATGGGTTTGGAACAGATCTCATTGATCGTGAGCGGGGCGGAACGCTAACAGCATGTGGCCGTCTACAGGTCTCTGTAGAATGTGACAGACATTCACTATACAGTTCTGATTTCACCAAAATTCACTTTTAGTATCTCTTCCAACTTTAACATTCAAATAGGACTGGGAAATTAATTGCATTTGCCACACAATTGTAATTTTAAAAAAATGCAATTATGAAATTGCAGACACATTTAACTATAGTAAAACACTAAATGTCTCCTTCCAGCCCTTTAGGTGGCAGTAATACAATTATAGTGGGCATGCACTGCACAGAAGGGAGGACAGATGTGCAGCTAACACCTAGATTAACCCAATCTAGTAGAAGAAAGAACTTGTTTGTGCAGGTTTAACAGTAAAGTCCTGCAAAACTGGACAAGCAGGCTTTTAAGGACTGGAAAAACTGAAACCCTGGTGTAAAACAGACTTGATTATCATCCAAAAAAAAATTGCAATATTGGACTAAAATAATTGTCCAGGCATATATTCAAACATGTCATTTTTGATTGCAACAGCCCATCTACTTTGGCACAATAATCACTTACCACATAAAAATCAAATGGAATGTGTGGGACAAACGGGCGGTACCTAAAAAGTAGAGAGAAAAAGAAATGAGTAGCTATTCATTTGAAGTAGATGAAAAGATCACTTTGTTCATCAAATGTTGCAGCATCAATGTACCCAGCTGTTTCAATTAGGCAAAAGAGTTTGGTTGCAGTTTGCAAATTAAACCCCCTGAATGGTTGACGCTCCGGCATTCAGGGGCCAAGGTTCAAATTTCTGAACTCCAGTATCAAACTCTGACCTTCCAATGCCATCAGATGTTTTAAAGCCCATAACAAGATCCTTGCTTCTCTAATTTCACATGAATGTTGGTAGCAAGTAAAAAAGCCATTAAAAGGGAATTTTGCTTTTATCACATTGGGCCTTTGATTTTAATGCTATTCCATCATGTTCTACTCACCCATATTTAGTTTAGTGTCATTTGGAGCCGTTCTGAAGATATTCCGTTAGGTTAT
>JAGKQL010000046.1:11452519-11468515 GCA_018398635.1 Cyprinodon brontotheroides | reverse complement strand
AACAGGAAGAAACCTCCAGCAGAACCAGGCTCAGTGTGAGCGGCCATCTGCTGAGGCCCACTGGGGTTCAAGGAGACAGAAGCAGACATAGAAAAAGAAGCATAGATACAAAAGGCAACTGTCAACCAGCTCCACAGGCGGCCCCGTCCAGGAAACACACAGCCAGGCAGACGAGCTCTGAGCCAGCTCCCATGTCAGAGGATGAAGAGAGCACATCTAGTTAGTCACAGTCAGAGAAACAGGACTACACTGGAAAACAGGCCAAGCTCCAACATCTAGAAACAAAGGTGTTGATGGCAGCAGCACAGCTGATATTTCTCTCCAGGATGGAGTCACAGCCAAACAGGAACAGACCAGATGAAGCTACTATGAGAAAAAGCAGAGAGAGCAGAACGTTAGAGATTGAACTAACAGATTCTGCAGAGTGGGAGAATAGAGATAGAATGAAGCATATCGTTTTAAATAATAAGATCTATGACATCATTAGTCATATACAGGCTTTGACACAGGAAGCAAAAAATATATAACTGCAATAAGTAAAAATAAAATCCCAGTTTAACAATATAGATTATTTTGACACGTGCCTGTTTTTTTTATTCTGTTGATTTTACTTGCTGCAGATGTAAAAAAAAACAGCAAATATTTTCACTGTAAGTACCTTACTCTGTAAATGAAAGATTATCCTTTTATCTAATACTTTTTTTTAATCTATGCTGAGTATATTTTTTATTATTTTTGATGGTTAGGCTTTATTTCTGCTTTAGTGAAAATGGGTTGAAACGGTAAAAACAATCCTGTACAGAGGAAATGGCCTTTTTTAATGGGAAATACAGAGGAAATGGCACGTCCAAAAGTCACAATGCAACAGTCACACTCTTAGGTTGTTTGCTTTAAGAATAATTAAATCCAAAGATACTTTATTTATCCCCAAAGGGAAATTAAATGTTGCTGTATTTTCTGAACGAGGTGTTATAGGTGTTGATAGCTGTAGGGAGGAAGGATCTTCTGTAGAGATCTGCCTTGCACCAAATGTGAAGAAGCCTCTAATTAAAGACACTCTGTTGTTGTTTAACCATCTGATGAGGGGGAAGCTCACTGTTCTCCATAATGTTCTTCACTTTATGAATAATTCATGTTTGTGAAATCATCTCCAGAGGTAATGGTGGAGTTCCTAGAACAGCACCGGCCTTCTGCATTAGCTGGTTGAGCTCATTTAAATCATTTGCCTGTTATGCCAACAGGTGATAACGGAAGAGTTCAGTCTCAACAGACTATTTAGCATCTTGCTGCAAATGTCAAAGGACATAAGCTTCCTTAGAAAGTATGATCTGCTAGAAAAGGTAAATAACAGTTGTCTTTATAAGCCTGGTAACCTTTTTTTTATGAATAACAAAATAAGATGAACAATATACCTGCCTCCTATTGGAAGCCAGTGGTCAATTTTTTATCCACATGGTTCAAAGGAAAGTCTGTCCCTTTGCATGTCATAAACACTTTGTTTTCCAGGAAGGCTGTCCCACTGTTTTTATGGCCTGTTTTGAGCATGCTTGCAGAAGCCCATTTGTCAGATAATGGAATGCAGTTTGACGCGAAGGCCTGGCTCCAAGCCTCCACTCTGCTGAACTCAAGCTGAGGTCAGTGGCTCAGCTCAGCATTTTCAGGATGATTGATGAACTAACAGATTCTGCAGAGTGGGAGGGAATGCCTTGGGTGAGAATGGGAGCAAAATAGTGAGAAATGCTTCCCTATGTCCTCCAGCAGTCTAAGCCTATAGCAGCAGAACTATAGAGATATAGATCAGGATAACCTGGAGCCCACTCTAACTATAAGCTTTATCAAAAGGAAAGTTTAAGCCTAGCCCAGCAAAAGTAGACAGGGTGTCTGCCTCCGCAGGACTAAAAAACTGGTAGTTGGTTCCACAGAAGAGGAGCCTGAGAACTAAAAAGATCTACCTCCCATTCTACTTTTACAAATTCTAAAGGAACCACTAGTAAACCTGCCTACAAGATTGAGGTGAGGAGTAGGAATGAGAAACAAGATCTCTGATATCAAAGATGGAGCTTGGCCATTTAAAGATGCTATATATGTGAAAAGGAGGATTTCAAATTCTATTCTGGATTTAACAGGAGTCCAATGAAGAGAAGCCAGGGATTTTCGTTGTTTTTTTGGCTGAAAAATGTGGCCCAAAGAGGACACTTTATCTCTCCAAAAGTTAAGAAAATGTCAAAAAAAATTTTGACTTCAACACATCCCTATAGTGTTATTTGATTCCTTAGAATTTAAAGATGAATACAAATACATATATACACTCACTGGCCACTTTATTAGGTACACCTGTCCAACTGCTCGTTAACACTTAATTTCTAAGCAGCCAATCACATGGCGGCAACTCTCAGTGCATTTAGGCATGTAGACATGGTCAAGACAATCTCCTGCAGTTCAAGCCGAGCATCAGTATGGGGAAGAAAGGTGATTTGAGTGACTTTGAGCGTGGCATGATTGTTGGTGCCAGAAGGGCTGGTCTGAGTATTTCAGAAACCGCTGATCTACTGGGATTTTCACGCACAACCATCTCTAGGGTTTTACAGAGAATGGTCCACGAAAAAGAAAAAAAAACATCCAGTGGCGGCAGTTCTGTGGGCGAAATGCCTTGTTGATGCCAGAGGTCAGAGGAGAATGGCCAGACTGGTTCGAGCTGATAGAAGGGCAACAGTGACTCAAATAACCACCCGTTACAACCAAGGTGGGCAGAAGAGCATCTCTGAGCGCACAGTACGTGGAACTTTGAGGCAGATGGGCTACAGCAGCAGAAGACCACACGGGTGCCACTCCTTTCAGCTAAGAACAGGAAACTGAGGGCTACAATTTGCACAAGCTCATTGAAATTGGACAATAGAAGATTGGAAAAAACGTTGCCTGGTCTGATGAGTCACCGATTTCTGCTGCGACATCCGGATGGTAGGGTCAGAATTTGCGCGTCTACAACATGAAAGCATGGATCCATCCTGCCTTGCTCCAACGGTTCAGGCTGGTGGTGTGGTGGTGTCATGGTGTGGAGAATATTTTTCTTGGTACTCTTTGGGCCTTGGTACGCAGTGAAGACATCGTTACGCGCCACAGCCTACCTGAGTATTGTTGCTGACCATGTCCATCCCTTTTATGACACCCAATGTACCCAGCTTCACAGTAGCTGCTTTCAAGCGGGATAATGTCATGCATGTCATAAAAAGCTGGGATCATCTCAGACTGGTTTCTTGAACATGACAATGAGTTCACTGTACTCAGATGGCCTCCACAGTCCGCAGATCTCTCCAATCCAATAAGAGCATCTTTGGGATGTGGTGGAGCGGGAGATTCGCATCATGGATGTTCAGCCGACAAATCTACGACTTAACTTTGTGTGATGCCATCATGTCCAATATGGACCAAACTCCCTGAGGAATGCTTCCAGCACCTTGTTGAATCTATACCACCAAGAATTGGGAGGCAGTTCTGAAGGCAAAAGGGGGTCCAACCCGTTACTAGCATGGGGTGTACCTAATAAAGTGGCCGGTGAGTATATATATATATATATATGCAACACAGAGACAAACAATCATTCACTCGCTCACACCAAAGGAGAATTTAGGGCAGCCGATTGACATAACAGTCATGTGTTTGGACTGTGGGAGTAAGCCAGAGTACCTGGAGAGAACCCATGCATGCTCAGGGAGAACATGCAGACTCATGCAGAGAGACCCCGGGCCGAGAAACTTCTTATCTATCTATGGATAGATAGATGGATAGATAGAAAATTTGCTTTCTGATAGCAAATTGTATATATCATTTTTAGAAATCATACATTGTAAGCATGAAGATGGTTAAGAAGGATTAAATCACTTTAAAATAATTTTTGTCTTCAGCAAAACATGTTCTTTTGATTTTCACAACATCAAAATTTCTGTGCAAACTTTTCCGTTTTGTTTATCTATTTAAGTTAAAATCCATAATTGTATCTGTTTAAAAAGTTAATAATATCAACCTCTAGGGGGCAGTATTGTGTGTTAATATAGGGCATGGTGTAAGGAGGCCTACTTTGGTAAATAAATCTCCTAAGGTGTGGTTAGTCTTTATCTTAATGTAACCTCAGAAAACACAGCTTGTACCTGATCTCTAAAAACACTTCATTTTTGCAGAGTGGTTGGTTTACGGAAGTAAACATATTTTGCTTAATGTGAAACATAATCTTTAAATAACCCTCCTCATTCAAGCTGAACATACAGAAATGTTCAAGTTGACCAAGGAAGGAAAAATCAGGATCAAACTAAACAGCAACTCCTCACTGTAATGTTTTATTGTTTCAGAAAGCTTGGTAATAAGAAGAAAAAAAGAAAATCCCAGCTGTGAGAAATTGGGATGAGTTAGATCTCTACTATGTTAATTATCTCAGGCGTTTAATTGCGATAAACTCTGTTTTTTTCATCTAATATGTCTTTAGGGTTTCCCCGCTGGTCCGCCTCAATTGTCTGTTTGTTCAGACTGTTCTTTCAAAACGAAAACACGCAATAACTCTGTTTCCCCACAGTAGTAGCTTCCTAAAACAATGCATTTACATGAAATGGCCATGGAGGGAATACGTTGTTTTAAAAACAAAGTATTGTATTTCACTACACATTCTTCTGGTTTAGTTAGTCTTGTGTTTTTAGGTTTAGGCCTTAACAATGCGAGGTTAGTAGACTGGTTCTGGGTTATCCTTGAAACTACCCAGCTCTGTTTAATTGAGGAAATGCGGTTTGAACTCGGGGATAACTCAGATAAACCGGCTTTCTAGAAGCACTCGAACATATCAGAGAGGAGCTTTAGGTCACGTTCACACATATTTGTGCACAGATGTCAGATGACCTGTGCACTTCGTGCTGATTTAGCTGTTTATGGGTGTGCACTGTCATTAAGTGGGAAGCTGAGGAAGAAACGCTCTTAGTAAAGTGTTTATTTTAAGGGTGTTCAGATTGAATGTGAATTAAAACAAACTATGTTTTGCAACTCTCCTGATTTAAAAATAAATCTATATATGCATTTATAACTCTTCAGAGTTGACTTAACTTTGATGGTATTGGGTAATAAGGCCTGGAATAATAAAAACTGTCATCTCTGTTCAAAGTGTTTGTCCATTTAAGTCCAAATCAAACATGAGCAAAGTAAAATCTTGAAATTAAATTGATTTGTTCCCATTTTCTTGTGCTTTTCCATATATTCTACTTGACCTTGCAGGTGTACTTAATTATTTCCATGCTCTTCATAATCAAAAACACTGCCTGGTGTTGACTAAACAATGGGCCCTGGCACTTTTCCCAAGGTATAACTGGATGTGTTTACTGATCCATGTGGACTGCATAGGCCTGAGAACACACATCTCTGATGCCATATTAATGGAAGCTAAGTATCATTATACCCTAACTTAATAGGTGATACCCAACATCAGATTAAGAAATAATGATCTTTCAGAAATGGGTTTAATAAAACCTAAAGAAAGTGTTCTTAATGAGCATCTAACAATACACTACTGAAGATAAATAATGCATACCTTTAGCATTACTTGAAGTAAAAAGAAATTAGTAGAAATACTTTTTCTTGTCCCTCATTGAAAAAATCAGAACTATCAATTTATTGTCATGTTTAATGTGGCAAAGTCACTGCATGGTGGGGAAGTGGGAGCCACTGTTGCCTTGCAGCAAGAAGGTTTTAGGTTTAATTCTTCCTGAGTGGAGTTTGCATGTTCTCTCTGTGCATGCATGGGTTCTCTCCAGGTACTCCAGCTTCCTCCCACAGTCCAAAAGCATGGCTGTTAGTTTAACGGGCTGTAATTGTTCGGTAAGTGTGTGTGAATGGTTGTATGTCAGCCTTGCTGCAGACGGGCGACCTGTCCAGAGTGGACCCTGCCTCTTGCCCATAAGCACAGCATAGGGCCGGATGGATGGATGGATGGATGGATGGATGGATGGATGGATGGATGGATGGGATGGATGGATGGATGGATGGATGGATCTGACTTCTTGTGTTTTTGGTATAGACATATACCCCATTTACACAACCCTCTGAAAGCCGATCCGTGCCGAAGTTTGGTTCCTTACGACCGTTTACACACCCACGCTAGCACGGTTCCTCTCCTCCTAATGACCGATCTAAAGAAGTACCACTGTTCTCTAGAGGTAAAAACAAGCAAACCAACATGGCGCTGCGTAACATTCAGGAAGTTTGGTTATGATTGTGATATTTCGTTGTTTGCAGAGAGTCAAGCGAAGAAGGCAGCCTTTGGAGAATTTACTTGACAGAGTCGGCTTTTGGGAAGTGGATACGACAAACAATAGTCTACTCAGAGCTTAAAGACGCAGGAAACAACAACAGACATTGAGGTTCATCGCACGGCTAATCAGAATCATCACTGGAAATCGTGCGGCACGGTAGTGAAGCTAGGATTTTAATGAACGTCTGAAATTTCCTGACTACAGAAGCTGACTGTAGGAGATGACGCGGTCTGCTGATGCGTTCTTTGTTAACTGAACCTCGCCGAGCCCTACTGATGAACTAGCACCAGCTTAACGAGGTTCAGCTGTGTCTGGCACAGTTCGGTTCAGTTTGGCGTACTTTTTACACTCAACGGTTATCTCGTTACCGAGCTCAGACCGACATCTCGGCACGGCTTCTAAAGGGTAGTGTAAATAGGGCTATAGTAGCTATGACAGCGCGCTTTTTAGACACTGGTTTGAGACACTTTGTGACATCACACATGTACAGTAGGCAGCCGGAAGTAGCTATCAGAAGATGCGATCATGGTGCGTTTAAAGCAACAAACATTTAAAGTAATTATCTCTATCAGGTTTAATGAATCAGGAAATGCTATGTTCAAGGTATCCAAATTTCTCTTTTTAAAATGCAATGTTTAATTCTTTGATTTGTTTTCATATATTTTAATTGTGCCCTGAGATTTAACAAAATACAAACTGCTTGACGGTGGTCATTATATGTAGCCTACTATATTTCACAAGGTTTTGCTTTTTAGTGCCTGCTCATATTTAGGCTCTTCTTTATCATGTGTAATATTTGACAGCTGAAGTCTTTATGATCTTTTAAGAGGTCAAATATACTCCTGAATTATGCAGCATTTCACTCCCTGCAGACGTTGAGAAACACTGGCTGCAGTGTTTGCAGCAGAGGAGCTGCGAGACGTGTGAGGCGTGAGGGTAAACAGCGTGCCTGAGGACAGCTGCCTTAAAGAGAACACGGTGTAACTGTGGGCGGAAGTTTGATCTGTGAAAAGTTTTGTCAAATTTATGGAACATCGAGTTCTTTGTTGTTTACGCTGACATTCTGCCTTACGCACTGCCCCATATATGAAGACAAACACATGATTAACCTGTGGAAAGTTTAACAGAAGAACATAATATTTTTGCCACGATGTCTGTTTTTGTTTTTTTTTGCACAAAGAATGTGATCATTTAAACATGCAGCCAAAACAATGGAGCCAGCGGCTGCTGCTCTGCTGCAGCACCGCCTCAGGCTAAAAAGAAAGTTACATAAAAAACATTTACAGAATGTGGAAATTAAGTAACAAAAGAAAACAACTGCAGTTGGTTAATTTATCAGATGAGCTGATCACACTGCGCATGCAGTATGAACTCACTTTTGCACACTTTTATTTTCTATTTTGTACATAAAACTCTCATTATTCACAAGCTTTAGCTGCATGTTTATAGTCAGAAGACAAAACCAGGATTGCAGTATCTGCTTTTATTCATCCAAATGGTGTCCAGGGAAAGTTAAATATCAGTCAGGTCTGTGTTTTAGCACTGGTGGCATGCTTTCTACAATCACCAGGCAAACGAAAAGAAGTGGAGCAATACAGCTGAACTAAAGGGGGCGGACATCTTAGCCATAGCAGCTTTTAGCTCATGCATAAGCTCAGGTAATCATGACCTGATTTAGCACATTTACAAAGGCTATTAAAACACTCACAAAATAAAGTTTCTCATCTTTGAAGGATAATCTAAAACCGATCTTTTGTAAAGGCCAGGCAGATAATTAAGAGCCAGAATTTGAACCAGGCAACTTAAGTTTTGTGCAAAAATAAGAAATGTGGCTTTTTTCCACCACTCACAGTTCACAACAGTTCAAACAACAACAGTATGGAGAAAAAAAAAACTTTTAAGTGATGAAAAGTGACAAAAAACCCGAATAACAGCAGAACATATAAATATGCATGTGCCAAACATCCCTTTTTTGTTACTAGTGCAGAGTTGCTGACAACCCACTGCTCTTCTTGTCGATCACTATAAGGTCTATAAGGTTAAGGTGATCATTAAAGGAATAGTACACCCAAAACATGATTAGCCTTCATTTCTACTCACCCCCATGCTGAATAACACTCTGGAGTACTTTTTTTGATTATCTGGAATGCATCTGGATCTGGGAGGCTTCAGCTGTCTGCTGACATTCATATAATGGAGGTCATAGGCGAAAGAAAGGGTCCATAAAGTCCACAAGCGATGTCAATATTCCTCCCATACTGCTGAGTCAATGTATTCCAAAGTGTCCTGAGTGGGTAGCGTCAGAATTTACCTCGAAACTTGAGTCATTTAGAATGTTTTTAGAGCATAAACAGTAGTGTATAGGATTTCCTGGCCCAGCGGCTGCCTGTGACCTCCGCGACCCTCACAGGAAACCAGCGGCAGACCAAACCAGATGAAAGTCGCATTCAGCTCGACCAAAGAGACTCATGCTCTTCCTCAACACTGAAGTCCTCAGACATTTTCTTTTCGTTGTTTCTTTCTTTGCACAGGTAAACAGCACATTTCTTCTTCTACGCTTGCATTATCGGCAGAGCAGGCGCTTGTCGCGCGCACTTTCATCTGGTTTGGTCTGCGCCATGTTTCCGTGAACTTCGTGGAACGCGCTTTTAGGAAATCTCATACACTTTCTATTTATGCTCTAAAACATTCTAAATTCCACTCGATTCGAGTAAATTACTGGATGCTACCCACCAGAACAATGAACTACAGCTTTGACGAATGAAATGTTGACAGCCTTTTGTGGACTTTATGCACCTTTCTTCCATAGATCTCCATTATTTGATTGTGACAGACAGCAAGAAGCACCCAGTACTCCAGGTGAATGTGATTTGAGTGGATCCAAAAAAGTAATTAGAGTGTCGTTCATGGTGAGTAGAAAATGAAGGCTAATCATGTTTTGGGAATGTGTACTATTCCTTTAAAGTCTAACTGCTAATTCTTGGCATTAGTGCTCTGTAGCACCAACCTGAAGGTAAAAGTCTGAAAAGCGTCTGAGCAGGATGTGTACAGAAATGTTGGTTGCACTTTCTTCTGTTCTATGTTTGTACAGGTTATGGATAGTGAGAGGTCAGCCTAGATGATCCTCTAAATTGTTTGTTGTAGCCTTTCAACCTGTCATGTTTTGCAGATGAGCCACAGAACAAAGAACTGCATGTGATGAAAACAACAGATGCTTGTGCAAGAGCTTGTGTTTCCTGCAACTTTAAAAATGAAACTTGTTTCAGGAATCCATTGTCCTTCATCCATGTCGCTCGCTGGCCATTAGAGAACCAAAGAGATTAGAAGAAAGATCAGGGATGCAGAGTTTACCTCCATCTGTGTGGATCTTTTTTCTTCTTCTCCCCTTTAGAAGACGAGTCCTGAACATGAATCTAATTTTGATATTACCTGATTTTAAAGGGGAAGTTTGTATCTATGTTTTTGTCTTTGACACTTTTAATTAAAATTTGTTTTATGATGCTTCTGTCAAATCCCAGATGCTTCTTCTTGTAACAGTTGTAATAAAGCTCTATTCTGTTCTATTCTCTATCTCTATCAACTACATCAGTTCTTTCTAAAAAGGTGGAGTTACAGGAAGTAATCCGTTTCACATAGTTTCTAATGAGACACACCTTGTTATTTAGAAGTAACATTTGCAGTTAGGTAACCAAGATGCAGCCAGAAAGTCCACATTATCTCGGTCTGTTTACACGATCATGTCTGCAGGAGTCAGGTTATGTGCAGCCAACATTGTTTTTAAATCACAGGAGCAGGAAAACACTTGCAGTGGCAATCAGGAAGGACAGCTATCTGCCTCTATTTGGGAAAACGTGAGATAGGAACATTTACACAATAACAGACGCAGTATGATGACATTTCTTGTCTGCCTACCCCAAAACATGACAGTAACAAGGGCCAATCGGGGCTCCGGGGACTGTGTTTTTTTCTACTTTCCTCAATTGCACTCATGTGGGTATGATGTGGGGTTAATGCCTGCCTCTGTATAACATAAGGCAGTTTTTGCTTCTATCCTGTTGTAGCCAGGGGGGATTTTAACCTGACTCCGCCAGATGGATTTGCTCCGCATATCCATCTGGAAACCTTCCGTTGAAGTAACTTTGGGAAGGGGCGAAAATACTGGTTAGCTGATTGGCCTATGTTGGTGATAGGCGGGCCAAATAAACCAATCAGATCAGCGAAGCATATGACGTACTAACAGGCGCGGCGGCGAAGAGGAGCCAATTGATAGATCAAACTCTTGCCGAAACCAGTCGGGAGAAGAGCAAAAACATCTTTTCCTCTGAGAAAAGCCTCCAGAGCAGTGTTTTGCTCTTCTTTCAGTGAAAAATACTCTGTAATTCCGATAAAACTTGCTTTGATAGCCACGCTAGCGCTAGTTTAAATTAGGCTGAAGCCGCCATGTTCTTTAGACTGAACTGTTGCGCTTCTGGATTGCGTCACACCTCAACCCGCCTCAAAAACCAGCGCTGATTGGACGTTCGTTTGGTGAAGCGGCTCCAAATTTTCTTTCAACGGAGAGTCTCCAGACTGATTAGTGAGTGAAACCTTGAAAGCTCGCGAGATCAGGATGGGCTCACGAGGCTAGGGGGATTTAACAATTAGGCAATACTTGGCGGTTGCCTTGGGTTGTATTAATCATACGTGTAAACTCTGTTTACACGTATGGTTAATACAACTATTCCATATTTGTGCTCATTAATTAGGTTTTTGATAAAAATCCTTTAAGCTAAAACACCATCAGAGCGTTTATAATATTAAGTGTGTCTCATCCTCATTCCTTTTTGGAAACACAGGAAGGAGCAATCAGCTAAGTGAGCTTAGTGCTTAGAAAAATCTTTCATTCCTTTAGAGACAGCATGAAAAGTCAGCTGAGTACAAAACATAGAGGAAAACAAGAAGAAAAGGGACAAGAAGAGAGGGACACAACCTAGAACAGATAATGGATGTCTATTCTATTAACATTTCTATAATGGGTCTGTTTGATGTGTTGTCTTCTCCATTCAGAGGGCCCCGTGCCTGTCTTTGCCTAGGGCCCCAAATTTCCTAAATCCACCCCTGATTGTAGTGAGGTCCTTTTTTTAACCCTCTGAATAAAGCTAGATTTATTTGTCACCCAGCCTGGAGCAGCAGATGTTTAGGGCCATGCTGGCCTTAAAGGTCATCAGATAACATTTTTGCTACATAGTCAGAATCAAGACTATTAGCAATAGATCTATAAAGTTCTGCAATTGTATGAATCATTTTCAGATGTTAAATTTCGTTCCAAATGTGTAGCTAAGCACGTTGGCTTTGAGCAGGAGCAAAAAAGATAGATGCAATCCAAGTCTAGTTTAGGATTCCTGAGTTTCAGTGCCTTTCTGTCAATGTTAGGTTGATCTAGCTGCTGAGGTTACAACAGAGGCAGCTTTGTACCCAACTTCAGTCTTATGACCACATTTGCTAAATAAGCACTATTTACTTCCTGTGTTGAAGTTGACCTCTACTGCTGGAACAGGCTGTGGGTTAGCAACATCAGAGAGGAAGGAACTTGTGTGGGCGGGTACTTGGAGCTGCTAACTGCTCAGAGAGGGATCCACTTTTGTATTTTTACCATCTAAGTAAAGTCCATTTGAGACGGTGAGGTCCGCACATTTTTCACACTGCCATTTGGTTAGCGGTCAGGTTTAGGACTGAGGTGCAATCAAGTTTGGGTTCAGGTTTTACAGTGTTTTGGTATTAGGTCGGTTAGGGTTTGAGATTGGCGAAATAAATAAAAGTTGTATGGAAGTCAATGCAAAGTCCTCATAAAGATCATAACATGTGGATGTCTGTGTGGCGTGGCCCAATGCAGCAGGCAAAAGGCACAGCCTTCTCAGCCAATGAGGAAGTCAGTGCCCTACCGTCTCAGCCAATCAGAACAAACCTGGAGGTGAGTCAACAAGGGGAAATACCTAAAAGCTTTGACACACACTCAGCTCCCTCCTCGTGACTCAACAGGTCTGAACGAGCACCATGATGTTTATTCATAGGAAAACCAACAGCGCTAATTACACAGAGAGCCTCGAAAGGCTGGATCTTTTCAGCAAAAATCCCTAAAAGACATGATTGCTTTAAAATGGTTTCTTTTTCTCCAGTGTAAAAGAAATGAGTCTGACAAAGTAGTTAAAGGAGAATACAAATAAAATATAATAAAACTTCCTATCAGTAAATCAGGTTAGCGTTTATAAACCTTAAGTATTGAAGGAACGTAGGGAAAGGATCAAATTGTGACAATTGAGAAAATGAAAAAGAGAGATCATATCTCTCCTATCCTGGTTTCTCTTCATTGGCTTCCTGTTAAATCCAGAATAGAATTTAAAATCCTCCTTCTCACATATAAAGCCTTAAATGGCCAAGCTCCATCTGATATCAGAGATCTGATTGTTCCTTATGTTCCTAACAAGAGGCACTTCGCTCTCAATCTGCTGCAGGTTTACTAGAGGTTCCTAGAATTTCTAAAATAAGAATGACATAGGGAGCCCTTTTTTCATCATTCTGCTTCATTCTATCTCTATTCTCCCCACTCTGCAGAATCTGTTAGTTCAATCTCTAACGTTCTCACTCTCTCTGCTTTTTTCTCATAGTAGCTTCATCTGGTCTGTTCCTGTTTGGCTGTGACTGCATCCTGGAGAGAAATATCAGCTGTGCTGCTTCCATCAACACCCTTGTTTATAGATGCTGGAGATTGGCCTGTTTTCCAGTGTAGTCCTGTTTTTCTGACTGTGACTAACTTTCGATGTGCTCTCTTCATCACCTCTGACATGGGGTTTTGGCTCCGAGTTGTCGTCTGCCTGGCTGTGTGTTTTTTTTTTCCTGGGCGCTTCTTTTTCTGCGTCTGCTTCTGTCTCCTTGAACCCCAGTGGGCTCCTCAGCAGATGGCAGCTCACACTGAAACCTGGTTCTGCTGGAGAGTTCTTCCTGTTCAAGGGGTTTTTCCTCTCCACTGTCGCTACAAGCATGCTTAGTGTGAGGTTGCTGAAAGTCAATGTTGAAGATGCAATCAGCTGGTTTTCATTAGATAGCCAACTTTTGAATCAATCTGACTGGATGATCTGAGGTGAACTGGAAAGTGACTAGAGATGACATGTTGTGAATTGGTAGCTATAGAAATAAACTGAATTGAATAAACACAATCAGTAGGCTAGGTGTTCAAACCAAAGTCAAATCAAAAGTTGAAGTTTTTTTTATTTGTATCTTAAACCCTCTCATGCATGAATTATGATAAACTCAGTCAGGATCCTTTTTACTGGCTTTATACATCCTTAGGAATGTAAAACAAGGTTTTATTCTATAAAGAAATATTTATCTCTCCTATCATGACTACTTTATGCATTTTGTACTGTAAAAAACTCAATATACTAACAAAGCAGCTGCATAGATACATATAATTTATAGATAATTTCGTTTTACAGTTGTAATGTGGTATTCTGTTGCAATGGTGGTTCCTCTATTTTTTTTTTTCATTGTAATGTTCAACAAAAGAAATTTTTCTGTATGGGATGATGCAATAGATTCCACTAGATTGGACTATATGCATAACTGCCCACAACTGAAGAAATAAATATAAAAAAAAACACTTTTAAACAGCTGTACTCTAGTGATCCATTATGAGTAGAAATGTATTTTGGACACGAGTATCAGCTTCCCTGTTTACATCTCAGTCCCCATAAATAAAATAGTAAGACAATAAAAGACAATAAGGGATCGTCAATAAGTGTCTGTTCAGCACCGACCGTTTAAATGGAAAAATGTACTAAACAGTGCAAATCATAATTTCTTGGTGGCAACTTCATCCTTTAAATAAACTTTCTGTCACTAAGAAAATGATTTTCTATGAGTTTCCTCACTCAGTGAATTAAGTTTCCTTATTAAACACCAAATAACCTGAATAATTTAGCGTAGAAAGGCCGGGATGTACGACAGGGCTTAGCGAGATTTTAACTCAAAAAACTCACAAAGAAGGAGGGAAAATTAAAGACTTTGGTGCTCAGTTCTCGGCGGTTAACATTAACAACGAAATTTATTTTGATTATAATGAGGAGCTGCTAAATGAGAACAGAGATGAAGTCCTGTGTGCCTGAAACTGGTGTTGGAATGAAGATGGACGCTAGATGGAACAAGGTGCACATTCGTATGAATCTCCATGATGAGCAAGCATAGAGCAACAGTGGAGTGAAAAAACTCCCCAAGGGGAAAAAAATCTCTGGCACAACCAGGCTCAACATGGTGGCTTTCTGCCTGGGGATGAAGCAGTAGGAGTCCAAGGTATTACTTCAACAAGAGCAACCAGCAGCACAGAGGAGGAGCCAGATGGAGCTTCCAAGGATGGTGGAGAATCAGTCTGACATGTGAGCCAACTCAGATGCTTGTTGATAGCAGGTTGTGCTGCTGAGATGACCCAGAGAGGAACAGGTTCAGAACCAGAAACTGTTCCTCTCCTGGTTCTGAACAGACCAAGAGAGGAACAGTTTCTGGTTCTTTTGATTTAAAAGTTTTTTAGGCCGAACTCTGGATGCTGATTGGATGATGAGCAGGTGTGGTCGATAGATAAACAACTACTTCACAAATGAATGTGCCTCTGATTGCATGAGGGTAACCAATCAGTTGATCTTCAACCTAGGCTTCATTTTGAGGTGTATTGTTTTAAACTTGAACGCCTCAATCCATCTAAATAATTTCCTTCCTTTTTTGACACAATATATTAACCTGTTGCATCCAAAGATCCTTATAGTCTGCAGCCCTCACGTTAAATTTGATTCACTGTTTACTCTGGTAGCTCTCAGACATACTTCAACAGATTGAGCACCAGCAGCTCTCTCGTTGGTTGTAACACCAACCTTTATGGCCTACAGCATCATTAGACCGCAACCCTGTCACTGTTCCTCCAGTGGACCTTTTGTGATAGAGAATGACCTCCATGGAGCAGGAAAACTCAACAATAGCTGCAGCCCACACCTCTAACCTCTAAACATCCACCTCATTTTGGGAAATTCTGGTCTGTTTTGCATATCCAAATCGGAAAGCAAATAACTTAGAAACTGTGAGCCCAAATTACATGTGTGATACATGTGTGTGAGTAAAATTTTATTTATTCTCGATAATAATAGGTCTTTTTTGAACAGCAGTTATAAAGACATGCTTGCTTGTTGTGGTACATGTTGACATGCTACTATATCTGTGTTAATTGTGCTTTGTTGCTCACTGTGTTGAATTGTGGAGAATCTAAGCTTTCCAGCGATGTCTAACATCTATATTGGTAAACATTTTACAGTGTAATTTTCATGCATTCTGAGTTATTATTTGTAAACGCTTTAAAACAGTTCGCCGGTGGGTTTCAGGGGCAAATCCCTACATGCTGTCCACTTATCTTGCTTCAAATAACGACTTCGATTAGAAAATCTCTTAGTTCTGCCAAGCATGTCCCACAAACAAACAATAAACAACATGAGGAAAATAACTTGTAGTGGTCATGTTATGCTGATTTGTGTATATTTGCAGTAGCACAGAAAAATGTGAGTCTAAACTGCACACAGGACTGAATTTTTTTCTTTCTTGAGCTTGAATATGTCCATAAATTACTTTTAAAATCCACCATTTTAAAATCTCATGTCATATCAGTAATGATCAAGCTAAATAAATTTCAGATAATAAA
>JAGKQL010000046.1:11437589-11452229 GCA_018398635.1 Cyprinodon brontotheroides | reverse complement strand
CAATCCGGGGGGAAAATAATTAGAGCCTCAGGTTTTGCCAAGGCATCAAACACCAGCTGAGATGTTGTATTGGGCATCCCTCATTACCTGTATAGTAATGACAGGGTTTTTTAACAGGATGCTGTAGGTCACAATGCCCACCTGACAAAAGATTTCTCCAAGACGATGTCGTTTTTTGGACCAGCCTGCATGTTCCCCTGATCTACATCCAATTGAGAACACTTGGGCATAGATAGCAAGGGAAGTTTAGAAAAATGGACAGACAGAAGGGCGGACGGATGGACAGATACAGGGGCGGATCTAGGATTCTAGGAGACCAGGGGCCCAGCCCTGAGGGTGAAGATGAGAGTTTAGACTTTCCGGTAAATCCCGTTCTAATTTAAATATGACAGGTTTAAGGATTAAGGAAATTCCTACTATACTACAAGCTATCACTCATTAAAAATTTTTAAGAATTTGGAAACAGTTGCTTTTTATCTCCCAAATATATGGGAGTAGGAGAGGAGAGAATGGCTATTTCACCTGCCTGAAATAATCAGTTCCCCCTCCATGACATAGGAAGAAATAAATTTCCCCAGTAAGTCCTTAACTGTGTTTATTTCTCTCTTCATCAACAACAAATCCTGGAATTTTGGTAGCATTTGTTCCTTATTTGCCAGAGTTATGAGGAGCAAACCGTATATTTTAGCTGCCTGAAATAATCCGTTCCCTCTCCGTAACGAGGGAAGAAATTAATTTACCTTTAACTGTGTTTATTACTCTTGACGACAGGGAAACATTTCTTCTTCTGCACAGGAATGCTACAGGCTGCTTTCCTGCGCATGCTGCCACTATCTGGTTAATTCCAGGACTGCACATCTTACTCAGATCAGCTCAGAAGTGAGAACCAGGGCTCTTGGGGAAACACACGGGGCTGTAGCCCATTGACCACCAACGGGAGGAAAGGCGGGTCAAAGGTCTTGTTTAAAGGCACAACAGAGATGGACGGAGCAGGGGCTGCAATTTGTTTCCTAGCTATTACAGGGCTAACGCCTACTTTCTGAGCCACTGTCACAATAAAAACGGCTTATTGATTAATATAAAACCGGTTTAAAATAGCTGCTCTGCAGTAATCAAGCCTTGAAAGATGATGCTGCTCATTCCTTCATGTGTTCCGCTTTTCTTGATTGTCTACCTTACATAAAAGCACTTCATAAAAGCACTGTCAGAATCAGAATTACTTGATTATTCCCTTGCGGAAAATTATTTTCTTGCAGTGCAATCATTTAGAGAATAGGGAGTGGCGGCCTAGTGGTTAGGGGATAGGGCTTTGAATCCTGAGGTTGTGAGTTCAAACTCCCACAGACTGCCAGTCTGGGATTATTAGAGTATATAAAATACAAAAAAATAAATAAATAAATACAATATGATTGTAAGTACAGAAGAGAAAAATAAAATATAGTATAACAACAGAAAAAATAAAATTTGTAAAATTCAACCCACACAGTCAAAGTACACCCTTTCCATATAAACAGTGTAAAATATAAGAATAAAATAAGGATCACATTATATACAGTTGATAGTAATAATTGAACTTTATTAGTTTCACACTGGAAAAATTCACCTCTGCATATGACCCATCCCCTTATGGAGCAGCCGGCTGCACTGTGCAGTGCCCAGGAGGCAGGGTGGGGTTAAGGGTCTTGCTCACTGACCCAGAATGCAGCCTGTGGGGATTGAACTGATGATGCTCAGTACCAAATTACCATTATGCATACGACTGTGTCACTGCGCATAGTGAAGTAATGAAATAGATAAATAATAAGTAATGAAATTAAACAACTGGAATGCTTTCCTATGGCGCTCTCTGGTGCAGCGTGATGAAATGAGTCACTGACTAATTGAGCACATTTTGCTCACATACTCTATAGGAAAAAAAAACAGCATTATTCTGCAAAAAAATAGATTGTTGCTACAAAAAACAGCAAGAAAAAGTTAGCTAAAATATGAAGGGAGACAGACCATCATTGTACTTGTGTATTTCCGTATTTCCTAGAAATACCTACAAAAGAGACAGTAAGAAAGTCTAGTTGTAAGGGAGTACTGTTTTCTTTACCACCAAAAAGGCGCTACTCAACAGGAGGAAACAGAATGAAAGAGATCTGACAGACCCAAAGCCACATCTGATTGAATAGATGTGTCTCTAAGAGTTAACAATGTGTGTGATCAGCAGCTTACAGAATAGCTTCTTTTTTTCTTTCTTTTTTTTTTTTTCACAGTCCCGTCTGGCGATATGGCAATAAGAATAAATGACTTGATGCCCAACAGATTTTGCTCTCACAAGTGGAGCAGTACAGCTATTGCCGTAATCAGGGCCGGCCTGTGGCTTAGGCAGTATAGGCAAATGCTAAGGGCGCAAACCACCAGGGGGCGCCTTGCCAGTACCTATACCTTAATTTAAAAAGAATTCTGAGATTAAAGTCAGAATTCTGACTTTTTTTCCCCATACTATACTGAAATAATATAAAAAAATCAGTTAACTTTTTTTTTTTTTTTCAGTGGCCCTAATCCTCTTCCGTACTAAACTGTCTGGTGCCCAAGGGAGGAAAAAAAGAAAAGAAGAGGAGGAAAAACGTGACAAAGACAGAGGTAATGTTACAGTAAAGATGATGATAATAATATTATTTTGCTGTTGCAGAACAATAATCGATAATAGCATTAGCCGTTAGCAAGACATAGTTTGCTAATCAATAAATAGCGAGCGATATCTGTTAGTTTTAAAGTCAGTTCATGTTATGGAAAGGCCCAGTTGTTGGAAAATAGTGATATGAGTGCTGGTCGCTGACAGCAGTGTCTACTCCTTCCTCTGAAAGCAAACAGATCCTTGTTCTTTTCCATACGTTCCTTAAAAAAATCTCTCATTGTTTCAGTGTCCAAATGTTCTCATCCCATTGAAAACTGTTGTAAACCATGCACTTGTAATAAAAATGAAATAGAAAATGGAGTGCACGTGTAATCATTAAAGACTATATGCAGAAGGAAATAATTTTTTCCTGGTTGAAATTTAGTACTTAAATCTATATTTGTGCTTATAGTAACTTACAATTTATCTATGTTGTACTATCCTTAATATGGGATGAAATAAAACCTGCTATAATCTGTTCCCCCTGTCTAAATCAGACAAAAAAGGCCCCAGCTTTTTCATTTTTGGCTTATAAGCATCTTTTATGATGACAACTAAGCCCTGAAACTTTGGAGTTGATTGACCTTTATTTCTTAAAGTTACAAAGGGGGAACAAATTATAGCATGCCACCTGCTATAATCTATTCCCCCTGTTTAAATCAGACAAAAAAGGTCCCAGCCTTTTCATTTTTGGCTCATAAGCATCTTTTATGATGACAATTAATTCCTGAAACTTTGGATGTGATTGACCTTTATTTCTTAAAGTTATAAAGGGGGAACAAATTATAGCAGGCCATCTGCTATAATCTGTTCCCCCCGTTTAAATCAGACAAAAAAGGCCCCAGCTTTTTCAATTTTGGCCAATAAGAATCTTTTATGATGACAACTAACCCCTGAAACTTTGGAGTTGATTGACCTTTTTATTTCTAGTGTGTTATATGGGAACAAATTATAGCAGGCCACCTGCTATAATCGGTTCCCCCTGTCTAAATCAGACAAAAAAGGTCCCAGCTTTTTCATTTTTGGCTTATAAGCATCTTTTATGATGACAATTAATTCCTGAAACTTTGGATGTGATTGACCTTTATTTCTTAAAGTTATAAGGTGGGAACAAATTATCGCAGGCCACCTGCTATAATCTGTTCCCCCTGTCTAAATCAGACAAAAAAGGCCCCAGCTTTTTCATTTTTGGCCAATAAGCATCTTTTATGATGACAACTAGCCCCTTAAACTTTGGAGTTGATTGACCTTTATTTCTTAAAGTTACAAGGGGGGAACAAATTATAGCAGGCCACCTGCTATAATCGGTTCCCCCTGTCTAAATCAGACAAAAAAGGTCCCAGCTTTTTTAATTTTTTGGCTTATAAACATCTTTTATGATGACAACTAATCCCTGAAACTTTGGAGTTGATTGACAGAGATTTCTTAGGCACACAACCAGCAGACAGAATGCTCCCAGGTTACTGGTATCAGGCAGGATCCCCCTGTGTAAAATCAGAAAGGGAAAGGTTCCAGCTTTTTTCATTTTTGGCATAAACATCTCAGACCTTGGCAGGTTAACCCCTGAAACTTTGGAGTTAATGGCAAACCTATGTTTCTTAATTCTGATGAGGGGAAGAACAGGCTTTGACACAAGCCCTCAGGAAGGAATCCTTAAGCCCTCTGGTGGGCAAACTCAAATCCCAACTGTCAGCACCTACCCACTGCATGCTTAATCAATTGCCAAGTGTGGAGGGCAAGTAACATGGAATCCAACAATAATAACAAATAGTTGCAAAAAAATTCAGGTTTTGCTTATAACTTCTCAATAAAAAAAAATTTTTATTACAAGATAGAAACGTATCATAATAGAAACAACTTAACAAAACTATTGACATTGCAAAACTTTTATAATCCTCTTGGGGATCTCTGTGTTCCCACATGGAAGGTGGTACCATCACAAACGATGCGTCACACTGAATCTGTTAAAAATAGAAAATAAGCATAGAAAGTAGGGAATTCTTTCAAGCACCTGGCAATATTGTTTTTCAAATACCCAGATGTCTTCAGTGTCTGTGTTTTCACTGTACAAAAGTGACCTTAGGAGTTGCTCAGGTCATCTGTAAAGACATAGCAAAATATGCAATGAGCCTTAATTTTTTTTTGACAATATCATCCAAATAATACAATGTTAATGTTTCCAATAGTTAAAAAACAAGATACTAATCATGTGAGCAATCCAAAAGGTAGTGGATACATACACATACATTGGATACATATGGATCGCTTATAAATGCCCTGTAAACACATTTGACTGTAATAATTCCTTGACTTTGCGTTTTGTGTTATGCAAATTTGAAAATAATTATTTAAATATCCATCCTTTCAGTGGTCAGATTTTTTTTTGTGTGCTTTACATGACATTTCAGTTTGAAATAAACATTTCAATTTTTTTTGCTTGCTTGGAAACTAATCTAGATATTATAAGTTACATATATGAATCTTTTCAATTACACAGATATGTCTTTTTTGTACATAACTATGTATTTTTGCATGTCTGTATGCCTGCCTTCGATCTGAAAAGGATCCACATGATGTGGCATCTGTCTTGTGGGGAGATCACTGTGTCAATTAGTTCACCCTGGAGGATGTTACATCCATTTTTTGATCAATGCCCTGTAAAGCACATTTAAAATTTTAATAATCTTATTTACATTTTGTAAAACAAATTTGGAAACAGATTATTTTAATATCCATCCTTTCCGTGGTCAAGGTTTTATTTGTTTGTGTTTTCATGATACATTTCATTGTTTTAAATAAAATTAATGATTTTTTTTAATGGGAATTGTGTGGTATTGCTATTGTACTGGATACTTTTGGATCAACCAAAACAAAACATAAAGCTTAAATTTTTAATGTACCTTACTGCGTTTAGAGTTTAGGTTCATACTGTACATAAGTTTAAGGAACACTGGGTCAAAAATAAGCCTGCATTACTAAAAATCTAAAGAATGTAAGGTCAATGACATCCAAAAATATTTAGGAATAAATTGTTCACAATAACATTTTCAAAAGAGGCTTTGACGGAAAAGATATTTTGACATTTCTTGATTTTTCCTTGCCTTGTAGTGCCCGACATGTCTGTTCCCCTGTTTACTCTCTCCTAAAGGATCCAGAAACACCCCAAAGAAGTTTCAGGGTTAGTTACCTATGATTAATTTGATTTAATAAGCCAAAATGAAAAGGAATCACTCACTTTTGACAGGGGAACAGATTCACATTAACAAAATTAATTTATTGACCTTTTAGTAACTAGAAATAACAAAGGGGTTAATTACCACTACTCCAAAGTTTCAGGGTTAGTTGTCTCGTGTAAAGAATGTTTGCCAGCCAAAAATGAAAAAGCTGGGACCTTTTTTGCCTGATTTAGACAGAACAGATTTGACGAGTAGCCTGCCACAATTTGTTCCCCCTTGTAACAGAAATAAGGTAAATCAACTCCAAAGTTTCAGGGGTTAGTTGTCATCATAAAAAGATGTTTAGAAGCCAAAAATGAAAAAGCTGGGACCTTTTCTGCCTGTTTGCACAGGGAAACAGATTATAGCAGATGGCCTGCCATGTTTGTTCCCCCTTATAACTGAAAGAAATAAAGGTCCATCACATCCAAAGTTTCAGGAATTAATTGTCATTATAAAAGATGCTTATAAGCCAAAATGAAAGTTGGGGCCTTTTTGTCTTCGATTTAGACAGGGGAATAGTAGAAGCGCCATCCCATATTGCCAATTCTGGCAATATATGGGGATGAAATAAAATGGCTAATGTTAGAACACGAACTGTTTATTAAGGATAGTACAACATAGATAAATTGTAAGTTACTATAAACACAAATATAGATTTAAGTACTAAATTTCAACCAGAAAAAATGATTTTCCTTTTGCATGTACAGTAGTCTTTAATGATTACACGTGCACTCCATTTTCTATTTCATTTTTATTACAAGTACATGGTTTACAACAGTTTTCAATGGGATGAGAACATTTGGACACTGTGAAACAATGAGAGATTTTTTTTAAGGAACGTATGGAAAAGAACAAGGATCTGTTTGCTTTCAGAGGAAGGAGTAGACACTGCTGTCAGCGACCAGCTTTCAAGCAAACATTTGTGTTTTATTATTAGTTTTAAATCAATATCACTGGCGATATTCTGCTATAACATGTGAAGTAAAGAATAAAACAGTAAAGCTCAACTTTCATACACGTAAAACCTTTCAAATTTCAAGTTCTGCACGTTGGAATTGAGGCGGAGTTAACTCCGGTTGTTCTTCCTACTCCGTGCCCGCTCCCGACGAGGGGATACAAATTTTCGCAGGGATAACTACCTTGGCACGACACCCCTATCTTGCCATCCTCGGGTAAATGTGTATATATTAGATTTATTCAGCAGATATTATAATGTTACCATTGACATGGTTATTTTAGCTTTTCCCAGGTGGTATTAGTCATTCAAAATACAATTAATTTTCCATAGTTATGAGCCTAGCTATTAGCTGTGTTATAGCTCATATTATTATTATTGTGTTCATCATGTTAAACTATGTTAGTGTTAAAGTGTACATCATTAATGTTACAGTTGTCATGATTAGAACGTGTGACTCTGAAGAGGCGCAAAAACTGAGACAGTTGGATAATGAGGAAAGGTTTATTGAAAAAATGGAAATGGACAAGATAGGATTTCGGCTGTTCGGAGGTCTGGTGAGCTCTGCTGGAAAAGATAGGGAGGATGGTGAATAAACTGAGCTTTGGGATTTGTGAGAATTTGGGTTTTGATGGTGAACTCACGGAGGTGGCGGCTAGGGCTTGGTCTGGGAGAAGAAGTGCTGTTCAGTGATCTTGTTGGTGCAGGTCCAGATTCTCTCTCGGTGTTGGTTTGTTGGAGGGTGGACAGGCAAGGCGAGCGCAGGCAGGAGGGCTGACAGAAGGATCCGGGTTTCTTCTCTGGTACGAGAATGATTCCAGGCTTGGGTTTCCAGGCCTTAAACTGGATGGCTTTCTGGAAGGAAATCACAGGGACGAGGTTAGGTTAGGTCTCACAGAAAACGAGGCAAACAAAGAGTTGGTCTGTACCACGCAGAAGCTTAAACGAACTGACGCCCTCCTCCTGGTTTCAGCTCCTTATGAAGACTGATAATTAGCTCTGATGGAATGCACCTGCCCGTCCAGCCCTGCAGAGGAGAGGGAGAAAGAAAATACAGACCTGCACCTAGACCACAGAGTATGACAACAGTAAACTTAGCATTCCCACATGCTATAATATATTATACTGCAGTTTGCAGTTCACTCTAGTAACAATAAGTTACAATAATAAGAATTATTACAAATCCAAAAATTATAAGGTGTAATATAGTGTACATCATGCATGCATCTCTTTTTTGTTTATATTATTTAATTAAACTGATTAAAACATACCTGAGATCTACTATGATGCAAGAATGTCTCAGTGGACTTTCCATCATAACCATTAATCATGTGGTCTCAAATCAGCTGTCATTTGATGATGTTGTAGATAACTTTGCTTGAAAAAAATCCAGGAGAGTAAAGCTGTAGTCATGTGAGAGTATATAGTAATTCAAGTTAAGGGAGACTAAAAACACCACTAGAACTATCCTGTTATTTTTTTTTTCTTTATTTTTATAATTGTATTTTTTGTGCCTACTCATTTATTTGATTTCTTACTTTGCACAGTGCCATATTTATATTGTATTTAATGTCACTTGTTTACACTTTTTTTGGGAGTATTTAAATGTAATACTTTATATAAGTTTTTTATATTGTATTTCATATGTTCATTTTTTGTTTCTTTAATTATTTGTAAGCTTTTTTTTAATGTGAAAATTGTTTTATGTAATTAAAAAAATGTCCACGACAAAGCTTTTTAGTTTCTTGTGAGTATATTTACACTAGCAGACATTCAAGTACTGCACAGTGATGCAAGGGGGCGCCACCTAAAATCTTGCCTAGGGCACCAAATTGTTTAGGGCCGGGTCTCGCCGTAATGTTCTGCTTGATTTATGCATATAAATAGCTTTATTATAATTCATGCAGTGAGTTTTACAGATTATAGGGACACTGCAATGTAAGTAGAACAGGAAAGGAAAAACAGAAAAAAAGGGAGAAAATATGAAAGACAGAGGAGATAAAAGGGGGACAATGATAACAAAAATCTTCAGTCTGCTTCATCACCTACAAAAAGATATAAAAAGAAACAGCACAAAGACCCATGTACAGGGCCTTATTCCTCGACGTGGGCGACCCGGGTTTGAATCTGACTTGTGGTCCTTTCCCGCATGTCTTTCCCTCACTCTCATACCCCCTTTTCTGTCAGCATGCTGTCGAAAAAAACGAACCACTAATGCCAAAAAAATGTTTAAAAAAAAGGGGAAAAAAAGAACAGCACAACCGACGGATATAGTATAGGAGATACAATAAAGTAGCACCACTGAAGTATTAGTGTAAGGGGTATTATGTAATCTGACACAGAACTATAGCATTAAATACAGCTTAGCAGTTTTTTGCAAGAGCAAAGTCTCTGTTTCGGTTGTGAAGAGAAGGCTGAGCCGTAGGTTAGATAGACACTGCCATGCTGCCAGCATTAGACAAAGAGGCTTGCTTGTGCATTGAAACTGGGCAACTAAAGATCAGAGGAAATAATTAAAATGTGAAATCTTTTTTTCATCATGCATGACCTTTGTACACCATCAAGGATGTAAAAACGTGTTTCCACAGTGTGTGACATTAACTGTAAAACACAGAGGAGGAGGTGTGATGGTCAGGAACTGTAGGACTGCATTCTTGGTCAGTGGCACAAACTAAGAGGCACCCTGAACCAAAAAAACTATAGCACTGAGATAAGAAGTGATTTGCTGTTGAAAAACTGAAAACCTTTTCCTGAAGTAGACGAAAAACAAACCTTAGCAAAAGTGTTATACTTATGATTATAAGGAAGTCTAAGGAAATGGCATCAAAGACAATAACAAATTCATAGCAGTTAGTAAATGCTAGGGCCGAGTGATGATTTGCACTAACAATATAAAAACAGTTAAACGAAAATCTGTTTTCAAATAGCAAAGGTACTCAACCATTGTCATATTGCATTTAATAAGAGTAAGACCCTGACTTTCAGCCTCCTTCATTTCAACTATTTAAGTTGCAGTAATAAGCTAAAATTTGGTTTGCTGTCCCACAGAGGGGGAGGGAGTTACCGCTAGCAAGCAGATACATGCATGTGAACAGATGTACTGTAAGCACCTTTCCAAACAACAGTGACAGTAGGTCCTACAATGGATTGGGAAAAAGCAAGCTTTCAAAGTTATGGAAACAATAAAAACTGTGGTGAAACGTCTGCATTAACGTGGTGAGTGCAGAAAATGCAATTTTGATTTAGAAAAAAAAATCAAAATTTTTATTTTTGGCTAAATGAGGATTTCTATCGCCCAGGCGCGAAGCTGGATTGTCCCAAGATCAGAGTTTTCGGTCTTTGGCTCAAAATCCGTTTTGAAAGAGCTACAGCTATCACGTACGTCTCGTGCTAACCAGCCAGTCGTGCCGATGACATCTAAGCGGTGTTTTTTGGAGAGGGACAGTGGCAGGAGTAACGGCGAACAGTGTTGAATGTCGCTGCTGGAGACACCTGTAAATACAGCGATTGGCTGGGGATTTAGCTAAAATAACAACGATTTTAAGTTTAACGTTTAAAAAGAGACTTACGGTGTAAGTTACTAAATTTCAGTCTTATATATACAAATCAGTTGTAAAATAAAGTTCGATTCATTGATATAGTTACCAGTTCATAACTGTATGTTATCTCAAGGCTCTTCTGAAGAGACCATTCAAAGTTTACTGAGGAAAACAACTGGTTGCATCTGTTTAATGGCTTTGCGAACCGCCTTGCGGAACATATTGATGGAAATATTCCTGGAAATGAAGCATCTAGCGAAAGTGAAATATTCGCTTGCGTTGTGTTGTTGAACTCTACGGCAATCAATCACACCGAGCATGCATGTACCAACATTGGAGAGGAAAAACTAATTTTTAACAGAATATAAACCTGCAACAGAACCGAACTCCGGCGTTGAAGCATCTACCTGCAAAAGCTGACTGGATTTTCAAGGAGACAGAAACGAACATAGAAGCAGCGCATAGAAGCACGAATCCATGAATGCTTTACAAAGAATAAGGTATGAAAGAAACAGTTGAGCGAACAAGCCTATTTTCATGTCAAAGTGCATCCCATTTCCAATCCACAGAGGTTCAATATAACATCAGTCCACCCTGTCCAGCTGGATTCTTTTGCAAATTTTTATCATTTTTCCATAAGCTCATTTGTGAGGTTATTACGATGAGAAGACCTGGCTCCTATAATCCTTTACCACTGGTTGAAAAACCAGTTTAAACCAGTAACAATCGGCTTTTAGTAGCAGTGGGAACAGCTCACTGATGCATGTCTACACGGGTCAAAAGACTCAGCAAGCAATCGGTGTTAAAATGGCCTCAGCTCTGATCGGCATCCTGTGGGAAAACCAGACTCAGGTTGACCTGCCAATTCTACGGATACCATTGCGCTCAATGTACAGCATCAACACACTGCGACAGAAGCTTCTGATCTAACAAGCAGAAACAACTCTGTTTACATTACATTTTATGCCAATAGGAAGGGAGCCAAATGTTGATTTAACACAGATCTCTGCAGCTTCTCTACTGTTACCCACTCTTTACTCCATCCAGACAGTGTCTTGCCCCCATCACCAAAATCCTAATAAATTAGCAAAGATTCCCAAAGGAGTAAATCATGATAATCTAATTAAAATCAAAATAACTCCAATTGGGGAAAAGTTAAGAAGAACAATTAAATAAGTGCTGTTTACGGTAAGATCGCTTCCTCTAAAAGTCTACTAGTTAATGACTTGATTTGTGATAATACAATGGATTGACTTGTTCATTGCCTAGTCAGAAACCTGGCTGCAGCAAGAGGATTATGTGAGCATAAATGGAGGCAACTCCTTCAAGCTATTTACATTTTCACATCCCCAGAAGTTCTGGGCTTAGGAGAAGGAGTAGCAACAATCTTTCAGTCTGACTTACTGATTACTCCCAAAACAATTAATACCTACAACTCTTTTGAACTTTTAACCCTTAATTTCCCTGATCCAAATTTCAAGGCAAGAAAACCTCCAACCTCTTCTTTTTGTAACTTTGTATCGTCCACCAGGTCCTTACTCTGAATTTTTAGATGAGTTTTTCAGAGTTCCTTTCTGATTTGGTATCAAATACTGACAGGGTCATCATAGTGGAAGATTTAACACTATGCTGACATTGAAGGCGATATAGGTTAAGAGCAGCCTTTAATGCTATCTTAGACACTATTGGCTTTGTTCAAAATATGAATAGTCCCACACATTCTCATCTTCATACTTTGGATCTTGTGCTGACATATGGCATAGAATGTGAAGAAATAACAGTATTTCCTCACAACCCTGTCCTCTCTGACCACTTTCTAGTAACCTTCAGGATTACTTAACAGAGTTCCTCTCCCCCAAAAGAAGGTTCAATTTTAGTAGATCTTTATCAGATAGTGCAGTTATAAATTTTAAAGAATCTGCTTCACTTTCTCTCTCCTCTGTGTCACTGAGCAGTGCTGCAGAGTGCAAAAGCTTAGCCTATTCCCCTTCACAGGACAAACTGGGACCTGTTCGAACACCAGGAGCTGGGAGCACACACAGACACAGTACTGGACTACATCCACTTCTGCACCAGTAATGTGACTGTGACCAAAAACTATCCGGTCTTCCCCAACCAGAAGCTCCTGATGACCAGCGCCAGGTCCGCCTCCCTTCTAGGAGCCTGCAGGACGCCTTCAGGTTAGAGACAGAGCTCTGTGCTAGTGCTGCCAGAGCTGAGCTGAAGAGAGGGGCCAAAGAGGCTAAAGCAGACCACAGACAATCCAAGCTGGGAGTCCCACCTGTCCAGTGTAACAATACCCTGTGAAGGTGTGGTGAGCAGGGCATCCAGGGAGACCGCCTGTAACCTCAGCAGCGCCTGCTCAAACTGAACAACAACAGGGCGCACAGCTGTCAGAGGAGCTAAACAGCTTTGCTGGGTTTGAGAATCCCAGCTGCCCTCCCCTGTCCCTGCCCTGTCCCTCCCCCCACCCAGCTGACACCCCCCCACTCACTGTCCAGGAACTGCGTCAGGAAGGGTGCTCCTTGCAGTGAACAGGAAGGCGCGAGCAAGGTGCTAAAAGCATCTTGTGAGGCGGCTTCGCCCCCCACCTTCACCGAAACCTATTTCAACCTGTCAGCAGCCCAAGCCACCGTTCCGTCCCGCCTGAAAACCTCCACCCACATCATCCCGGTGCGAAGAAGTTGCCATCACCAGCCTGAATGATTACCACCCAGTGGCCCTCCTCGGTAATCATGAGAGTGCTTCCGAAACTGGTTCTTCCAGCACATCAGAGACTGTCTCCCCACATCTGGATCCCCAACAGTTTGCATACCGGGCCAACCGTTCCACAGAGGGCGGCCGTTGCCGTAGCTCTCCACTCTGCTGTGAACCACCTGGAGCAGCAGCAGGCTTCTATCCGGATGCTCTTTGTGGATACAGCTCGACCTTTAACACCATCCTCTCCGGACAGACTCATCATCAAACTGGGCTCATGGACTCCCCCCTCTCACATGTGCCTGGATTAACAACTTCCTGACCGACCGACCCCCAGGCTGGGAGAGTTGGCCCCCCACCTCTATACTCCACCCGCCGCGCTGAGCATCGGCTCCCCACAGGGCTGTGTGCTGAGCCCCCTCCTCTTCTGCCTCTACACCCACGATTGCAGACCGATCCACAACCACAACCGGATCATCAAGTACGCCGACGATACCGCTGTGGTCGGTCTCATCTCCAGGGGCGACGAGGCCGCCTACAGAGAGGAGGTCCTGAAGCTGGCTGATTGGTGCTCGGAGAACAATCTCACTCTGAACACCAAGAAAACCAACGAGCTCATCATAGATTTCAGGAGGCACAGCCCTGAGCCAGCTCCCCTCTTCATCAACGGCGAGCAGGTGGAGAGGGTTCACAGCGTCAAATACCTCGGCGTCCACATCTCTGACCGCATCACCTGGTCAGAGAACATCACTACCATCATCAAGAAGGCCCGGCAAAGTTTACACTTCCTGAGAATCCTCAAAAGGTATAACCTCAACTCCGATCTGCTGCTGGCCTTCTACCGCTCCTCCGTCGAGAGCTTGCTGACCTACTGCATCATAGTATGGTTCGGCAGCTCCACCGCTGCCGACAGGGAGAGGCTGCAGAGGGTGATAAAGGCGGCGCAGAGGATTATCGGTCGCCCTCTCCCCTCCCTGGCAGACATTTACTCCACCCGGTGCCTCAGCAGAGCCAGGGCCATCTCCAAGGACAGCTCCCACCCTGGCTCCACCCTGTTTGACCTGTTGCCCTCTGGAAGGCGCTACAGGCAAATGAGGATCAGGACAAACAGACTCAAGAACAGTTTCTTCCCCCGAGCCATTGCCGCCCTCAACTCCGACCTGCACTGACGGACACTTTTCACCTGGTTTGCATTATTCCCCAAGCCATTGCCCCCCCTCAACTCCGACCTGCACTGTCGGTCACTTTACACCTGTTTTGCACTACCCCCCCCCCCACAATCTGTGCCAGTACTGTTTTACATTTCCTTTTCACTGTTTACATTTCCTTTTCACTGTTTACATTTCCTTTTAATATATTTATATATATTTTTTGTAACTGTTTACATTTCCTTTTCCTTTTAATATATTTATATATATTTTTTATATATTTACATTTCCTTTTCCTTTTAATATATCTATATATTTTTATATATTTTTTATTTTTATTTTTATTTCACGGTAGCTGTTGTGGAACTCCCAAATCTCATTGTATCTGTCACAGAATATAATGACAATAAAGGCTTTTTGA
>JAGKQL010000046.1:11377043-11424531 GCA_018398635.1 Cyprinodon brontotheroides | reverse complement strand
CATGTGAACGTGTCTGGATACTGCTGACGGATCCTATTACCAAACCTGAAAATCTGGCTGCCATTTCAACCTTTGTGCTCAGCTTTTTCTTTTTTTACTGCAGGGACAAACATTATGCCCTTGATGTTGCTCCTAAAACATGGAGGCCGAGCTTTGAAGCCTGTGAAAATCAGAGTACAGCTTATCACCTTCTCAGCCTTCAATACAGTGTAAACGTTGTACTGACTGGATGTCAGCTTGCGTGTTTAGCTCCTTTCACACGGAGCAGACCGGCTCCGCTGCTCTACTTTTCCTGACGTTGCTGTCTGTACGCAAACAAGCTGGTGCACATTAACTCGCCTCACTGTTTGCTGTGCTGCAACATCGCAGCGAACACTTTTGAGAAGCAGAGTTGGCTTCTCAAATGACTCGACTTAACCAGTGAATTATTTGTGAGTTTAAATTAGTATCAACTTCTCTTTTCTTTATCTGAATAATATAGAAGCACTTTTTAGATAGGTTACAGAAACGGGTGTTAAACTTAATAAAACTCTCAGATTTAATTTTGTGTTCGTAGTTCAGATTAATGTAATGTACGGTTCAGATATGAACAGTGGGCTCCTACTGCTTCCTGTGTGAACATTTTAAAGAACTTGTCAAACCAGCTTGACTAAACCAAAGTTGTCCTGGGATAGATGTTAGCGGGCCCAACAGAACACTGACTAGATCATAACAAACTAGCTTCCCGTTGTGAAGAGAAGTCAAACGGAAATTCTTTACTGATAATCACGGCCAGAGTCATAATGATTCTATATTTGTCTCCTCATCCGTTTGGTTCTTCTGTATTTACATAAAGAATGCTGGTGGTCCTGTTACAGAGTCTGGTGCAAAGAAATAAATACTTTTCACATTTAAAACGTGTATCTAGACTAGGTAAGAACAAGCATAATCCTAAACTAACTGGATGAGTTGAGTAGTAATGATCAGTGATCCGAAGTTGTTTTAGACTGACTCCCTGACATAACTAAGGCAGATTTCCTCGTAAGAGGTTCATGCTATGTGTGAGTCATCTGGGCTGGGTCTTAAACATTGGTGCCTTGCCAAAAGGGCAGGTCGATACTGCTCTAAGGACCAACCTTAGCACGCCTACTGGTTATGACCAATTGTAAACGGGAGCAGCATTTAAACTGTTGTCATGCTGCCTTCACTGACATCAAAAAATTTCACTTTGTTGCCATCAGCTGCTCTTTTTGCCCTTGTCACTGTGATCCCTTTATCCAACCCAAACAGCCACAAGCTAATAATGGCTCTTAAAGCTGTAGGACACGTGATTTAACCAGCTGTTTTATGTATATTTTGATGCAGAGTTTTTGTCAGTATTTTCAATATTTCTATTCAATGCTATCATCTTTTTACTGTGTGATAAATTCTGAAAATGTTAGATTAAAAATACACAAAAGCAAATAATTGGGGTGTTGAATAGTTCAAGGTCTTTTTCTATAAACAAAGGTCAGTACTGTAATAGAGCAGCAGGTCATACAGGAGAGAGAACCAGCTTTTCTGGTCAAGTATTACAAAAATAGAATTTTCTGAACTGTACAAAAATGTTTTAAAGAGGTAAAAAAAGAATCTGTGCACATCACTATAGCTTCTGGGATTCGTGGTAGTGGCATCATCATTATTTGGTTTTGCTTCTTCTTAATGGTAATAATTGAACGTCATGATCTCACAATGATGAAATTCACTTCTGCATTTTAACCTGTCCCCATGGAGCAGTTGGCTGCCACTGGGCAGCACCCGGGGAGCAATCGGGGGTTAAGGGTCTTGCTCAGGAACTCAGAGTAGAGGCTGTGGGGATTGAACCAGGTACTTGCAACCTTCTAAGAGCAGATCGTACTGCTCTGACCACTGCCACTGCAGCAGAAATAAGAAAGTTTGTTAGAAATTATGAGAGATAAGGAAAATCCTGGATTAGTCCCAGTTAAAGCCTGACTTAACTTTCTCATAACAAACATTCTCAGAAGGCACTTCAGTAAACAGCAGTGATTTGAGAGGCTGTCATACCTAAAGTGGACTGTAGATAGAGAAGTTCTTTCTTTAGGAATGAACTAAAGGCGAGGTCACATTTCCAGATTGTCCCTCTTGCGTTGTGGCGTGGAATAACAGCGCAGACCAATATCTGGCATAAATCAAAAATATCTGCGACAAGCTCACCGCAACACACTGCTGCAGGAGGATAACCAGCCCTTAAGCCCACAACTACTGGTGTTTTTGCTCTATTTATTAAAGTGGAAATGAATGTAAACCAAACTAACTTAATTTTGGAGATTGCGTCTAGCTATTATCAATTCTTACAAACTAAAATAAATTTTGTGATGTTGCAGTACTCCAAGCGGTGATGTCCTGATTAATTTCTGGTTTTGCTTACCAATTCATTGCTAATAATATATTTAGTCTGTTGGAAACACTGAAAAAAAGGACTAATAAAAAAACAAAACATGAATATATCTTTAATACATAATGTTTTACCTATAGCCAGTCTGACTTATGACCTATTTTCCTATCTTTAAACAAGTTATTCACTTAATTTGTTTCTCCACTCTTGGCTTCCTCTGCTGCCTCTGTCTTTGTTGTAACAGCCTTGTTAAAATTATATTCCCAGATATTTAACTAAGTCACATGACCTCACGTTTTGAGGTCATCAGAGAGAACTGTATCTCAACTATTTTGTTTTGCCGTATAATGTGGCCTCTTTTCTAACTCCCATGGAGGAGTCATGAATCCTTTCAGTTCCTCTTTGTCCTCTCCTGTCCCCTTCCTCTCTTCATTTTCTATCCTCCTGCTCAGAGTCATGTCTTTGCAACAAAACAGTTTTTAGAAGTTCCTTCCTGTGCGCTTGTTTCTGTTGTGTCAGCACGACACTGCACACATGTTCAATAGAGCAGCTTATGTCACTATTGTTATGTTTAATTCATATATAGATATCTGCATATTTACAAGTCATGCTTGCCAAATAATCGTGTTTTAAAGCAATAACAAAATAACAGACAAAATGTTTTGAAGCTAGTGATATTTCACAATGAGCATGTTTTTAAGAGTAACAGTTGATAAACTGATGCCGCTCTGAACACCTCGGCTCAATTAAAAATTTAGCTGCCGATTAATTCAATAACTGATTAATCAGGACTTCTCCAATTCAAGTGTAGAAGAAGTCTGATCCAGACGTCGATGGCTATGTTTACAAGAAAGAAAAAATGTCATGATCTGCTTTAAATGTGTTCGGATGAAAAAAAAAACCTTACGTAGACAACTTTTATAGTATATTTTTATAAAAATTTTTTGGGGGCTTTCGGACAGTGACTGAGCAGCAGCTTAGCAGTGAAATTAATATTTTAATTCCATAAAATGCAGGAGTGATCAAATGTAAACAGTGTGGGAGAAAAAAAAAAACATGGGACAAAAAACCCACTGATATGGAAGTTTAGAGCATTTCAACACAGATATGTACGGTGAAAATATGCAGTATTTTGGTCTCATCTTATCTGTGAAATGCAGAGTCTGTGAAATGATTTGGAGTTTTTTCGACAGTTCAGTTGTCTGATAGCAGTGGGGAAAAAGCTGTTGCAGGATGGGTGGGGAGAGGTGAGCTCTCCTTATCCTCTGCAGGAAGTACATGCACTTCTGTGTCCTTTTGTCCAGTGAGGTGGTGTTAACAGTTCAGGTGAGCATGTCTGTAATCTGCACACCCAGGAATTTGGTGCTGCTGAGCACCTCCGACGGGCTCTTTTCCTGGTCTGATCCTGGATCCAGGCCTCTGCTGTCCAGCCTGGACACACAGAGAATGGTTTTATCCAATATGGACCAGAAAGCCCTTTACAACAGCTGCACAAAAGCAATAAACCAAAGACACCTTCAGAACCGGCTGCTCTGCATCTGGACAGAAAAGCTTCAGGAAAAAAGCATCCCAGTGGAGGACTTTATTCAAGCCTCCAACCTGGTGATCTCCAATGGAGGATTTTACACGGTGCCATCGCCACAAACACATTTTTATTGCTTATTAATTAGGGTGTTTCAAACAAGTGACCTTTTTGCAGTCTGTTTGAAAATGCGTTCCACATTTTTATGGAATGCACAAGACTAAAGACTATTTTTAGCCTTTTTGTTAGTGCTTTTAGTCTTTTTGGGATGGTTTTTACAAACGCTCTTTTTATAGGACTTGTTTTAAGTCAATAATTGTTTATATGTTTTGAATTGTGTAAATAAAGTGTTGTTAAAAGTCATTTTACCTTAATATGAATAACTGGATCCTTTCAAGCGTTTACCTGCATGCAGATTGATTGTCAACATAAACCTCCCTATTTAGACGGATAACAATGTATCTAACAGCCAGTCACTTATATCCGACTGAAAGTAGCTTATGTGTTGCACAACTCTGTAACTATATGAAGTAATTTCCCTGATAAGAAGAACTAGATTTGCTGGAGTCTTTTGATAAATTCTTAAATACCAATGTAAAGTTCAGGTCATAATCCCATCAAAAAGATTTCTGGATTAGTGTCGCACTGAAGTTTTCATGTTAATGTCTGTTTTTTTCAAATTTTTTTTCTCATTGTGTCTTTAGTGGATTCTGTTTAATGAAAGTCTAAACTTTGCATCTGGTTTTTAAAATATTTGTTTCTTTCACTTTTTTTCTGTTATAAGTAAAAAAAAAATATAAAAATTTTTTATCAACAATGATATCCAACACAGGATTAGATACAGAAAAACAGACCCCAGCTATAATATTACCACTACCTTGGAAGTTTCAGCATAGAGAACTAATCTGCATCACTATGTATAATATTGTGTTTATAATCGGAAAGAGATTACATCAGATGTACAGTATAATAATGTCAAATGACCATTTCCTGTGAACAGCTGCGTTAACTTTGTTCATCTGTTTCAGGTACTGATTGCTGAGTCTCCTGTGATGGAAAATCCAGGTAAGAAAACCTCTAAAATATTACCACTCTATGAAGGCAAATGTTCAGTGTTCAAACTGCTTCACACACATTTATTCTTTGTACATAAGAAACCTGTAGATAAGCGCTTAAAAGATTAAGCTGAATTACATCAGTCATTTTTTTTTTTTCATCCGTCCTGCTGGAGTAACAGCTTGTTTTAAGAAGTGAGATACTTCAGACGCTGAAAGCTACATTTTGGGTTTTAAAATTTTAAAATTCTATGGCAAATCTTTCCAATAGGAAACGCTCTTAAGGAGTGAAAGGACTTACAGCAAAGCAGACATTTCCCAGTGTCAGTATTCAGGATTAAGTGTAGAATAGAGATAAAGTTATCAATTATGAATTCATCTAAAATTTATTGTTTTTGTTTTTTTATTTTAATAAAGAAAAGATAAATAGAATATGCAAAATACTTGTACTTTCCAGTATCACCATATAAAACTATAAATTTAAAGAAAAAGTCCAGGCTTCAAGGGATGATCAATGGATCATTATTTATATCTAAAACTAATACGTTCACGGTCATTTAATGAATTTAGCATTAATCACAAAAAAAATAAAAAGAATAATTTTCTTGCTTTGATCACATCTTCTGGCATTGACGTCATGGACTTCACCATTGAAATTCAGCAGAGCTATAGTGAAACTGACAATGCCCACGCGGCATGGCAGTTGGTTTTGGAATACATCGGTTAAAAGTGAAAAGAAAAAGAGTTATTTCACCTTTCCTCATTCTGATCCTCCACGGACGCGTTCGTCGCTGGATTGCCAACTTGAAGAGGGAGGATATGCCATCAAACTTCTGGCAGGAGAAAAACACCGTAATATGTAGCCAACATTTGGAAGAAGAATGTTTTCAAGATGACTTAATAATAATCAGTGATGGGACTAACGGCGCTTTAAAGTAACGCCGTTACTAACGCGGAGCAAAGGCTGTTTTCAGAAGGCAGTAACGTCAACTCTTCTAATGACCGATACAAGCAAACGCAGAAGCTGCGCCTCAATTCGCAGACAGCCTGTGCTTTGAAAAGCTGAAAAAAGTCGTGAACATGCAACTTTTGTAAAAACAAATGAACATGGCACGGAAGCACCACTGTTATGATGCAGCACCTGAAAAGGAAACACGCTGGAGCCTTCGATGGCAGTGAAGAGAGCTGATCAGCAGGGTGAGCTGCCATGTTTGTTTAAGTTTGCTTTTAAAGTGGGGAAACGTGAACGGTAGTTTCTCAGGTAGCTCATCTGATGCTTTCCTTACCTTGTTAGTAGGTTACAGACAGTGATAAGGTTGGCTACTTATTTTACTTTTAATTTCATTTGAATTAGCTTAAGCAGCCGCTTATATTTTTTTTTATAAATAAATTAACCTTGCAAATTATGAGGGCAAGGCTTTTAAAGTTTAAATCTTCTGGCAAAGATAAAGTAAAGAAGATCCTGCAATTTATGAAGTAAAGCAGAATAAAATCCAGCAAGATTAGTGATAGGTCAATTAATTATATGCCACATTCCCATGTAAATATCTGTCTTTGGAGGATGTGTTTTTTACCACCCCTAGTTCTCTCATTTTTATTCCAAATACAATTTATAATTTGAATCACAGGGCTATTTTTATCTCTATGGTTCAGTATTTTCTCAAGTAGCAACTTTTAACTGCTATACTTTCCTGTCTTAAAAGGCAGAACTCTTCTAGTCTAAAAAACTCATTTGTTGAAAATGGGGGGCCTATTGTTTGAACCCCTTAGGGGCTTTTAAAACAAAAATGTCTTTTTATGCTTTATGAAACAAAGTAGCCTATATTTTGTGGATGTACAGCTACATTTCTCATGTAAGTTTCGGTGTAGTTTTTAACACAAACATTTATTTTTTCATGTTGCACCAGTACAGTTAATGAGCAACATGTACTTGTGTGCTTGTTTGTTCTTAATATAAAAATATTTTTTGTCCCATTAATCGAAAAATAATCGGCCGATTCATCGATTTTAAAATAATCGTTAGTTGCAGCTCTAGTAACGAGTAATCTAACTAATTACTTTGACTGTAACTATAACGCAGTTATCATTGCAGACACCCGTCGCTACTGCGCTGTTACTCAGGTCGTGCATTAATGAACCTCTTTTTCATGATAGGACTTCGCGCGCTACTTGTGTCAGTGAGAGAGGGAGGATGAGAATGGCTGATGTATAGTGAGATTCCGTCTGTCAGTTGGGTAGGTGGGTGTTTCCACTGGCGGGTGTTAACGCACAGCACACACAGAGAGATGGAGAGTGAGGGAGGACTCAAGCAGCAAAAACAGCGTTTTCCACATGGAAATACCGGGTGTTACATCGAAGCTGGCGCGCTTCCCCATCACATAATGGTTTCCCCTGCATCTCTGCACAGCGCAGGCGGCACGATTCACCGCTGCTAGCGATAGAAAACGCAGCGATGCTCGCTAAAAGGGCTGCCAACAGTCGCTACTATGGAGAGCGTGAACAATCAAATGATAGCCTATATGGAGAAAAGGAGAAATCTGGATGGATGGATGGATGGATGGATGGATGGATGGATGGATGGATGGATGGATGGATGGATGGATGGATGGATACCTGCCTTTTCAACCTACTGTATTTTTTATTTTAAACATTATTTGATGGCCTTTTGTGGCAGGGATGGAGATCCATATTTTATGTCACACACAGAGTATACATCTAGATAGATAGATGTTGCAGTATCAATAACTACCAAAAACACACAGGATTTCAGAATTGACATCCCCAGTTATTAATTTCATATACTCACCAGATCTGAATGCCCTGTTGAAAAACATCGCGTTCCCCCCTGATGTCATTTACGTTGAGTTGCAGTAAATGCTAAACTCTCTGCAGGTTCTTGTCTTTGTCCTCCACTCTATTCAGATGGCTTTTGAAACACACCGGCGAGAAGGTGGGGGCTGGGTGGTGAGGGTTACGGGGGCGAGAAACGCAAAAGTAACGCTAATAGTTACTTTTACTAGTAACTAGTAACTTTTATTGTGGAGTAACTCAGTTAGTAACTCAGTTACTTTTTGGGAGAAGTAACTAGTAACTATAACTAATTACAGGTACATTAAATTACAAAAAGATTTCCTTGCATAAATGTATAGATAAATGAATACATGAATGAATATAGAAATAAATAGAGACACCAATGAATGTATAAATGGATAAATAAATCATTGAATAAATAAATTAATATGTTTTGGTCGTTAAAAAAAGCTAACTATATTTTTTACTTTTATTTTTTTATTTATTTATTAATTTATTCATGTATTTTCTCCTTTTTTATACATTTCTATAGTCATTTATTTATTTTAACATTCATTTATTTCAACATTTCTTTATTTACACATTAATTTTGTTCTACAGTTAGAGCAGCTAATAAAGCGAAAAACATTCCAAAAATATTGACATTGTGCTTTTAAGGGAAAAAAAACTTTAAATCCAGTGTAAAAACTAAAGTTAGCTTCTTTTTATTTATCAATCGGTGAATTGGAGATAAAAAGAAGGTGTGGGCGTTCAGGTTTTACTGTATGACACGTTTTTATCACTGAAACCTGCTGATAGGTCGCCACACACACCTGCTGGTTTTTTCTTACAGCCCCACACGGCCTTGAATCTATTTCGCCATTGACCTCAATCATTTAACAAGCTCTACGTATCGCTGCACACTTAGGTTGCAGCAGGGCTCTTCTTCTCTTGGCTCAGTTGGTGCAGTGCAGTTGACATTGTTGTGGTGAAACATCCAAGATGGCTGTGAAGTCTTTATGTATTTGTAAGTAAACCTGTTTTTTGTATATGATGTATAAACTTATTGACTTTTCTTTTATCTCAGTGCGGCTGGTATCTGATATCTTGAGGTTACGTGATTAAGCAGGGCAGGGTGCCATTAGTGCTTTAGTAATAAGAAGACCACGATGAGGACAGCTTAAGGAAGCTTGATGCACTCCTCTCTACCATGACGTGTGGCTGCGCAGTAAAAATAAACTCCATTTCCTCATCAGCTCTGTGTTAGAACGGATTTTGTGATCTCAGCATACAGTTGTTAGACAGCAGCAGTGACTGAGAGCATGTTTGGTTTGTGCTCGTCCTTAGAATAAAATACAAAGGAAGGCTCTCATTTGTCATTATCGCTGTATAATGAAACTGATTCAGCTTCCACTATCCTGTTTAGGAAAGTAAATAAGGATTGTAAAAAAGGCACACAGTTAAAATGGGTTGAAAAACTAAATAATCAAAAATGAATACATGTGTAGCTTTGCTCAGATCTATTGGTCTTTTTGTTAGATTTTTAGACCAGCAATGTTTTTTTGTTTGTTTACTTGTTTTTTTGTGCTCGTTCTGTTCTTCAGGTAAAAATATAGATTGAAAATTAAATATTTAAGAAAACTAGGACGGTGTAATATCTTTTTCTGTGACTGTATAGATGGATGAATAGCATTATGTTTCAACAATATTGTACTCGTTTGCTGCAGCAAAAGGAAATTAGGATGTTGAATCTATAACGAAGATTTTGGACTTGTTAAGATGATAGAGATCGCCTGAAGATATTTATGGAGTGTGAAGGCCCACAAAGAAAAACTGTTCCTCAGTCTGTTTACAGTTCATGAGCCTGAACCTATTTCCAAAAGGCGGATGGCTGATCATGTGATGTTCAGGGTGCCAAGTGACCTTAGTGACCCTCAGCAGTGGGTCAAGGACTTAGTGCTGTAGGTATCAATATCATGGAATTAGACAAACAAAACCTCAGTATTCCTGGACCGTTGTCTGAACTACTAACTTGTACCAAAAGCTGCCTTGTGATCTTGCATTCCTGACATGCGAGAGTAATGAAGGTTACCAAGTTGCAGCACTTTAAATGGCCTGTAGAGGGAGCTGGAGAACTACAGTACAACTTGATGTCTTATGAGTAATACAAGCATGATGAATGATTAAGCATTGCTTTCGGTTTGACTCACCTCCATCAGTTTCTGTTGAAGAAATCATTTAAATGGACAGCAGGGGGCTGAAGATGAATAAATATTTGAAAGGTGTAGGGGAAGTGTTAAAGGAGGCCTTAGAATATGAAGTACCTGAGACCTGCTCTTATATTTGGCTAATATGACAGAAGAAAAGAGCTGGTATAGATGAATAATAAAAGCCCTACAAGCAGCCAGCAGGAAAACTATAACAAGACAGTGGCACAAAGTGAAAGAAATGTTTGACATAGAAAGATTAATATGTATAGTACAGACCAAAAGTTTGGACACACTTTCTCAATCAAAACGTTTTCTTTATTTTCATGACTATGAAAGCATCAAAACTATGAATGAACACATGTGAAAGCTCATCAATAGATGTATGATCAAACCAAAAATGCGGCTACTTTAAAGAACCTAGAATATAAGGCATATTTTCAGTTCCAAAAAAATTAAAAACCAAGACATTCAAAATGTCAGGAATATCTCGGACATTTTGAATTGAAAAAGCTTCCTGGATGGGAAGCGAAACGTCGTCAAGCTTGGAAACAAAGTCCAGTGGATTGTTTTTAATGACTATGACCTGGATGACAGAGCACCTTCACCAGAATATTTTCAGTTGTTTCACACTTTTTGTTAAGTACGTGTTAATTCATCGTTTTATATTCTAGTGTTATGTTATAGGTTCTTCAAAGTTTTGTTTGCTTTGATTACTGCTTCACACATCTCTTGATGAGCTTCCACATGTGTTAATTCACCGTTTCGATGCCTTCAGTGTGACTATGAAAATCTTCAATTTTCATAGTCATGAAAATAAAGATAACTTTTTAAATGTGGTAAATTTTATGAAGGTATAATGGATGGTGTTTTTATTCCCAATCATTTCAGTGTAAGAAGCTCTTACCAGCTCATGTCTTCTTTCAACCTCTTATTAGTGCATTCCAGTGTGAGACATGGTCTTGGAATGATACCAAGCAGAAGCCAAGTTGCTAATATTCAGCTACAGTCATCATTCTACACATAGGACATAGTTTCAAAGGACAATCGTCCTAGTTACAGTACACCTGCATTGCGACACTTCCTGTTCTCGGTCACTGCGTTCCACCTCGGTCTGGATCACCTTCTGCTTTCTCAGGTTACAGCAGCCTGTAGAGCCAATCCTGTTCCTTCAGGGACCAGGTTTTTGTTCTCACTGGAGAAATAGTGCAACATCAAAGGACGTGCAGGCTGCTGGGGGGTGCAAATCCCTTAAGGCTTGGTGTTGCTGGCTGGCCCGGTCAAACCTCAATGCCTCTGCCGGACTACCTTTCCTGTGTACCCTATTCAGAAAGTCAGAACTACATGAGGGAGGGACCTAAAAGCTTGGAGAGGGAGGGAGTGTGTTTGTGTTTTAAAGTGAGAAGACGAAGGAAGGAGGGTAGGAAGAGGGAGGGAGAAACCAACTGAGTAACACAAGCTGAGAGAAGGGGGGAGGGCAGGGCTTTAGAGCCAAGAGAGACTGAACACCTCCAGTGAGCAGTCAAGACAGTAGTTACAGTAGTTTGGTCTGTTTGGAGAAGAGAGAGTTGGAGTAAGGTTTTGGGCTCCTGCCGTGGGCCTCTAGAGAGGCAGTGCCTGGCAGGCCGACAGGGACGGGCGCCGTAGCATGGGACACAATGCTAGCAGCGAGAATGTGGCCCAGCAACCGGACAGACACAAACCTGGTAAGACTCTTGAACCCTGTCAGGATAAACACGTAACAGAATGACCTGTCATGCGTTTCTTCAGTTTTACCCAGCTAAGCGCCATCAAGAGCTTAAAGACGAGCAGGTGTTTCTAAAAGGCTTGAGAAACGGGAGGGTGGCAGGTACAGACAGGTGGAGAAGAATGCATGCAGATGGAATGTAGTGATTGTGAAACCTCTGTTTGCACACAACTCTCTGTGTGCTTATAGCAGCAGATGTTAAATCACATTGGAGGATCAACAGCAGTCAGCAGTCCTCACTTTTCTACCTAATCAGCTTTTTTTTTAATCCATTTTCGTCTATGTCAAATATTTCTCATTAGTCTTTGTCTGTAAAACATATCCAATCTCTAAGGTGATTTATTTGTAATATTCCAGTTGTATGTTTGCTGACTGCAAGTGGAGGAGTAGTGTGAAACTTCACTGTTACTTGACGATATAGCCTTAGTTACATATTGACTCACCAACTCTGGTGTATTTTAGACTTTGGTTTTTCTTTTCTGCATATTTGGTTTGAAAATGTCATGTGATTGGCATGAGTCAGATGGGGCTTGACCATAGGAATACAGGGAGGTAAATAAGTACCAGCTGGTCGGTGCTGTGTTCACGCTTTTATCAGCACACTGTGTTTAAATGGCTGAGTGATGACAGAAGAATGAGTTTTAGTTTTTTTGTTTTGTTCCTGATGCTACAAACTATTTCTGCTTCCAGATTGTTTTACAAGCAAATACTTTAAGATAACTCATTGGTCAATAATTAGTTTTCTCTCTGAAAATGACCTGAATTCCAGAAACTATCTGTAGCTAAAGACTTCTTTCAGTTATGCTGTTGTCAAACTCTGATCTCATCGCACTGGTGCAAGAAAAGGCTTTGGAAGGCAATGATTTCAGTTCAGTGAGCTCAGCCTGTCCACAGGAGGTTTTATCTTTGCAGAGTGTTAAAATAAAGTAGTGAAAATAAATACAGAAATGCTGAAGAAAGTAGAAAATATCATTTTACTATTACAGTTACTATTTGAAAGATTTTGATAAAAGCAGGCCAAAAATGACTTGAGTTTTGGGAAACGATTATTTTTTCCTTTGTTTTATCAAGGTCAAAAATTTTTCCCCCCATGTTGGAACGAGTTGGCATTCACTTACTTTTACTGTCCTGTAATATTTCACAGGGTTTGAACCTAAAGAGAGAGGGATCTTTGACCATCACTTACTGCATATTCTCTTTACTGCAGCCATCGTCCTTTATCACCTCAGCCTACATTTTCTGTCTAAGTTTTCTGAGGACAGTTTTATTTGGGTATTGTAACAATCTCTCTCCTATTAGGGGATAAAAGATATTGTGCAGGATTGTCAAGAAGACCCGCCCTCTCCAGTTTAAAAAATACACATGCACAACCCTAAGAGGGAACGCCTATTAAACGCGTGGAACCGCTCTGATGAGGAGCATGTGTGAGCCCATTTCTCCTCGTGCACGCCCTGTTTAAAAGTTGCTGTTCTCATCGCTCATACAAGCTTCCTGTGTCTGAACGTACGCCCTAACCCCTAAATCCCTCAATCACTATACACAGCGCGGACTATATAGTGGACTTTATAGCGAACTCAGTTAACTTACCGTCTGGAAAACAGATGATCACCTTTTTTTGCTCGCTCGTTGGTAACATAATCTCCTCCACTGTGCAGTGCCAGCGCTATTCTTAGTTATTAGTCGCCGCCGTCGGCTAGCGACAGGGCCGCTGTGATAGCAAATCCTATAATGCTTTGCGAGGAGAGCTCTCTGCACAAAGGCATAAATCTGCCTCTTTTATACACTCTGTGGACACTTTTTCTCTTACGACATTCGGCCATTTTCTAAGAACCATGGTGAGAAAGGTGACCTTCAATGACTGTCTGAAACTGTAACTCACCACACATGTGCGTCTGAAAGTGAGCATGAGCAGAAAAAGATAGCTAACGGGCGCGAGCACTTAGGACGGCCTTACTTAAACATATCACCAGAATGATTAACAATTAGAGGACCACTTATTTAGATAATCCACCCGAGGAAATAAAATATCGTCTACTATACCTGTAAGGAATCAGTCATTTTTTGTTTTGTCTTAGAGTCCCTCAGTTTGTGGTATTTTAAAGTTCATTTACCATGCTCTCTTTAGTCTCCCGTGATTTCTGATGAGGAACCTTCATAGATTCACCGTCAATAGTAGCCGTTGTTGCTTTTCATCAATAGTTTTACATCAAACCTGCCTTGAGTTCTTGTTACAACTCTCTGTTTTTTCCATTACCTAACCAAGGTTTATAGTTAAACCTGAAGTCTCCACTTTGTTTGGCAAAGTCTGTGCTCTATTTGTGTTGATAGAAGAGCTGAACAGGCACTATTCCCTAAAAAAACTGTTTGGTATTTTCTAATGGAGGTTATAGAAACTCTGACCCCCAAAATATTTAATTCATTACTTTTTTTTTTAGCTAATTTCCAAGTCTAAATTAGATACTGATTTTAATTGATAAAGGAAAAGAAAAAACAAAAAGATAACAATCTACTGCTGATAAAACAGTGGCTTGTATGTCTCCTGATCTGCGTATTAAGCATATTTCTTCTAGTTGAAGATTAGGACCAAATATTCCTACACCTAACAGTTTCAATTCAGTTCAGTTTATATAGCGCCAATTCACAACACATGTCATCTCAAGGCACTTTACAGTTCAATCAGATCATACAATCAAATTGATTCAAAGCTTATCTAAGGAAAACCAGCGCTTGATTGCATCGACTCATTGATCTCAAATCAGCAATCCTCTACACTAAGCATGCTTGTAGCGACAGTGGAGAGGAAAAACTCAATTTTAACAAGAAGAAACCTCCAGCAGAACCAGGCTCAGTGTGAGCTGCCATCTGCTGAGGGCTCACTGGGGTTTAAGGAGACATGAAGCAGAGATACAAAAAGAAGCATAGATACAAAAGGCAACTGTCAACCAGCTCCACGGGCCCAGGAAACACATAGCCAGGCAGAGTAGCTCTGAGCCAACTCTCAGAGGATGAAGAGAGCACATCCAGCCAGTCACAGTCAGAGAAACAGGGCTACACTGGAAAAACAGGCTGATCTCGAACATCTATAAACAAGGGTGTTGGTGGCAGCATCACAGTTGATATTTCCTCTCCAAGATGGTCTCACAGGAATAGACAAGGCAAAGCTACTATGAGACAAAGCAGAGAGAGCATAACGTTAGAGATTGAACTAACAGATTCTGCAGAGTGGGAGAATAGAGATAGAATGATGAAAAGGGGTCCCTATGTCCTCCAGCAGTCTAAGCCTATAGCAGCATTACTATAGAGATAGCACAGGATAACCTGAGTCACTTCTAACTAGAAGCTTTATCAAAAAGGAAAGTTTTAAGCCTAGCCTTAAAAGTAGACAAGGTGTCTGCCTCACGGACTAAAAACTGGTAGTTGGTTCCATAGGAGAGGAGCCCGATAACTAAAAGATCTGCCTCCCATTCTACTTTTAGAAATTCTAGGAACCACTAGTAAACCTGCAGATTGAGAGTGAAGTGCTCTGTTAGGAACATAAGGAACAATCAGATCTCTGATATCAGATGGAGCTTGGCCATTTAAGGCTTTATATGTGCCATCTCCATGAGTTTTATCCTATTTTGGATTTAACCCATTTAGGCCTAAAAAGCCTGAAGAAAACACCTTAAAAACCTATGGCCCATTTTAAAAAATACCCCTAAAACCTGAAGTTTTTCTTGTCAAATAGCAGCAACTGTGTCAACGCCTAGTAAATTATTGATATCTCAGCTTCTGTAGCAGATAGAACTCAAAATATATTTTATCTTTGAAATTCTTCCAAAAAAAAAAAAAAAAGTGAAAAGCAGTAATCAAAAAAAAAAAAATTCAACCTTTTATTTTTTCCATATGTGATCATGCCTTCATTGAGAATGTGCAATATAAACGCTTAAAATAAAGAACAAACATTACATAAATAACTATTCGATGATTACTTATTATCAGTATTATTATGCATAATAATGCATATGTCTGTGTTATAAATTGCATACAACTTACCTCCAGATGGCCACAAATCTGTCCCGGAACATATTTGGGGGAACTGCTTCCTGAAGAGAGGTTTACTCTGTCGCCAATAATCTCGGACTGGCAACACAAGAAGTCCCATGCCCATACACAGCCCAATAAATGTCTTCATCTCCTGAATCTACAGCAGACTCACTTTATTAGTCTTTATGCCTTTGTTGGAGTTTGGTTTGTTTGGTCACTGTACCTATTCGGCTCGGTAACAAGATGCATCAAAAGTTCTTCATTAAAAATATGCTCAAATGCCTGCAGCGGTGTGGCGTCTGCAGGCAAATCAACTTTCACTCCAGGTGTGCGGTTGAAAACACCCCGTGCATTGCCGTGGTAGTTCGATTGGTTCAGCGCGCTCAAAGTCATCATCATTTTCATCTATACCGCCATCAAAGCCGACACACTACTCAAAATCACTGCCTTCCGACAACTCTTCTCTGTCAAACTCCTCCATGTTTGCTTGAAAAACACTCCTTTCTTCTTGCTTGACTTATATGCTCTCCTCAAGGCCAATGGTAGAATTAGCAAAATAGCCACCGGCTTCTTGAATGGTAGTAGAAATGCGTAATGCTTTCCGCCTAAATGGGTTAACAGGAAGCTAATGAAGAGAAGGCCAGGATAGGAGAGATATGATCTCTTTTCATTTTCATCAGAACCTATTGCAGCATTTTGGATCAGCTGAAGGCTTTAACCATGTTTGTGGACTTCCTGATAGCAAAGAATTACAATAGTCCAGCCTTGAAGTAACAAAATGCATGCATCTAGTTTCTCTGTATCATCTCTTGACAGGATATTTCTAATTTTTGCGATATTCCGCAGATGAATCAAGGAAATTCTAGAACCCCTTTTATATGGGATTTAAAATGACAAGTCCTGTCAAAACAACACCAATATTTTTTACTTTATTATCTGAAATCAGTTTAGGCCAAGGATCAGCACCGCTGCTATAGCTGGAAGGAACAGGTTCACTTTAACACATAGACCTTCAGTTCTCCACCAACCTGAGTCCTACGGCATTAAAATGAAGAACAATGAATTACAATGAAGTCACAATCATGTTAGCACACTATGTTGTCCAGGTTTGTGTTAAATAGATATTTTCTTGAATAAATACACGTACACTGACAAAATAAAGTAACATTTCTCTAACAGTGAAAACCGAACCAATCTGTTTTCCCAAAATCTATTGAGAAAGAGATAAACCACACTGTTACCTGAATCCAGATATTTAGACCTTATGTTCAGATTTTTTTTAATGTAGAAGTTTTTGCAGAAATTATTAAAATGAGGCATAGATGAAACAATCAGTTTCCATTTGGTTGGATAAGAGATAAAATATTTGATGTACAAAAATCAAAGCACATTACCGTGAGCTGTGTAGTAATTTTAAAATGTTTGTATTGGTAAGCACTGCTGTGCAAAAGCCTTCAATTGGAAAACCAACCTCTTCGCCTGCAAGCTACACTACAGCAGATCTAAGGTTAACTTGCTGCCTGCCTGTTTTAAATCATAAACTGATAATTATGTCAATTTTGTCAATTGCATGGGGTAGGACAGTAGCTTCAAGCTGTTTGGATTAAAGAAAGGAGACAAAAAAAAAATCTTTTTCTGCTTTGGCTAATTTCTTATTAGTAATCTGTAATTTAATTAGTTATTAGTAATCTGTCAGATTTTCAGTTGAATAAAAAAAAAAGAAACAAATCAAATGCTTAAAACATTTCAGAATCAGCCAGTTTGCTAGTTCTTCAACACCTTTAGATCTCTTATAATGCACAGTAGCAGAAGTTGCTGTTGGGTCCATTTGTGGGGTTAAAGGAACAGTGAATTATGTTTTATAAATGTTGGCAAACACCACCAAGACACTTTTATAAATAACTGAGCATGTGCAAGACTGTCCTACCTGCCCTTCTTTCATCACTTGACAAAACTCTTCCACACTGTATTTCTCTTCTCTAACATCAAAGATGCATCCAGAGCAGCATGGTTGGAGACAAGGTTTTAAAATGACTCAACATTTAAATCTTGTTTCCAAATATGGCCTATTGACATGCAATGACACCTCTACTCAATGTTTTAAAGGGTTAAATGCAGATTTATTTTAACCTTGGATATTAAACAGTCAATCTCAAAAATTACAAAGGTTTGTCGAACCAATTAATTTACAATCGTCTGTTAGATTGTCCTCTAATAATGGGGCTGGGCAATAGGCATCATGATTGACACCTGATCAAAATAATAAGAAAATACAGCCAGTGGAATCGTCTGTATTTTGTTCAAATCCGATTCAGAACTTGAAGCATTCTGCGGTGTGCCGAAACAGGAAAGGATTTATCTTCTCATCTCCTCACACCTAAGATAAGCGATGCTGGTGATGGGGCTGATTAAATAGAGTCAGGGTTACAATTAAGTTTCATCCTCCCCTCCCACTCCTAAATGACTGGTATAACAGGCTTATATTGTGATATATTTTTCAGCCATATCACACAGGCCTCTTACACTACAAAAGAAAAGTATGCTTTTTGAATTGTATTATTTATATGCTTCCAATGTTTTTGTTGTCATACAGGTGATGAGGTTGACTTGCATCAGAGCACACCGGGGAATGAAGAAGGAAACTCTGGAGGAGAAGCACCCCCAGCAAAGCGCAAAGATAAAATTTCCAAAATGGGGAAGTTTCTCAAACACTTTAGGTTTAAGAAGAAAAAGCCAAGCGAGAAGTTCACCGAAACATCGAAGGGTATGTTCACTAAAGAGTTGACTACAAGCGCTGTTTGTATTGTGTTTATTTATTCAATGTTTATGTGCGGTATTCACTCCTCAGAATTGGAAAGGAGGATTTCAGTCAGAAAATCTCGCCAGGAACTGATTGCTAGAGGAGTTTTAAAAGAGATCCCGGAAAATGGTAGGTCTACTTCCAAGTGTTTCAAAGTAAAGTTCAAGCTCATTAGAAAATAGTGAATATCTGATGTGGGTTTTTTTCTCATCTGTCCACTCAAAAGAACTCCCAGTTAAAAATGGGCACCCCTTACCATTGGATCCAGATAGATTGTCAGAGGTGGGAAGTCGAGTGTCTCGAGATTCTGACATCAAGGGGAATCCCATTCGGTATCCTCCAGCAGATGAGCGTCGAGGCAGGGTGGCATCGGACGCTTCTCGAAGTAACAGGGCACCCCTGGACGTGGACAGTTATGCAAAATTGCCTCTGGATGTAGACAAACGAAGCCGCATTCCCTCAGATAATGATAGGAGAGGATCTTTCCCCCAACAAGATGACAAATACCATAGAGACAAGAGGAGGGATGGCCAAGATAAAAGAGAGGAGAGAGGACGGCTAGATAGAGAAGCCATAGAAAGAAGAGACTGGAAAGAAGAAAAGGAAAAGGATGGTGGAGTTGACTCTAGAGAGGAAAGGAGAGAAAGAAGAGATGAAAAGGCTGACCGAGACATCAGAGAGCGAAGAGATCGGGATGAGAGGAGAGATCGGGATCCAGATGAAAGGGAAAGGAGAAATCGGGACGAGAGGGAGAGGAGAGATCAGGATGAAAGAGAGAGGAGGGATCGGGACGAGAGGGAGAGGAGGGATCGGGAGGAGAGGGAGAGGAGAGATCGGGACGAGAGGGAAAGGAGGGATCGGGATGAGAAAAGAGATCGAGATCTAGATGAGAGGGAGAGAAGAGGTCGGGATGGCAGAGAGAGGAGGGACCGGGAAGAGAAAAGGGATCGGGATCCAGATGAGAGGGAGAGAAGAAATCGTGATGAGAAGGAGAGGAGGGATCGTGACGAAAGAGAAAGGAGGGCTCGAGACGAGAGGGAAAGGAGGGATCGGGACGAGAGGGAAAGGAGGGATCGGGACGAGAGGGAAAGGAAGGATCGGGACGAGAGGGAAAGGAAGGATCGGGACGAGAGGGAAAGGAGGGATGTGGAGGAGAGGGAGAAAAAGGATTTGGAAGAGAGGGAAAGGGAGAAAAGAGAACGGAATAGGGATGAGAGAGAAAAGAGAGATCGTGATGAGAGAGAACGGAGGGATCGAGAAGATAGGGAGCGGTACGACAAGGAAAGAAGAGATCTTGAAAGCAGGGAAAGAAAAGAGAATAGAGATAACAGAAAAGAGGACAGAGGAAGAGAGGATAGGGAGAAGAAATATGCTAAATTTGAGAAAGAGGATATCAGGGACAAACAGGAAGACTGGATAAAGAAACGTGAAGATCAACCTGAAAAAATGGACAGAATCTTACCTGATGTCATACGTTCAATCTCTGACCTGGACCTGCGTCCTCCCATGCAGAGGAGCTCCTCAGATGACAGCAAGAGAGATTATGCAGCATTAGAAGTTGACAGAAGAACTACATTACCCAGATACAAACCGCCGGTCGAATACAGAGAACGCTCAGGTAAGGAACTTGTTCCAGAGTGGAATGCTATAATATTCCAAGACATTGCAACCTTTCTATGTTTTTCTGGGTTCCCTCCAGGTTTTTACATTCTTTGAAAGTCAGGGTTTTAGAATATCTCCATCCTAAATCTAAACATTAAAGCATAAACAGCATTTGTGCTGAAATGCGCTGGGGATGATGAACAGATGGCATAGTGCCCATATGTTCGTGCTTCCGGGACGATATGTTGAGGACTCCCAAAAGTGTAGCTGCAATGTACGACTATTAAGGCCTTTAAAAACCTCAGTCTTTCAGACAGTTCTTGTTCATTTAACACAGGCATTCCCAAAGTCAGTCCTTGAGTGCTGCTGTCCTGCAGGTTTTAAAGTTTCTCTGCTTTAGCACAGCTGATTCTGATGATGCAGTACAGCAAAAGCCTGTTAATCAACTATCAATTAAAATCAGATGTGCTGAAGCAGAGAAACCTCTAAAACCTGCAGCACCGCAGCCATCGAGGACCGACTTTGGGGATGCCTGATTTAAAACATTCCTCAGAGGCACTCAAGATAAGCACCTCTTTTCACTTTTCACAGCAGAAATGGTTGTTTGGTGAGACATCTCTCTATGCTACTCTAAAACCAGTGTTATGCAAGCGTTTTGATGTCTCACCTTGGGTTATGGACAGTCCTGTATTGCCTGAAAGCTCATCTTTAGCAACCTTCAGTGGCTAGCTGAGACCGTTCTGTTCCAGTGAGGTCACAGGGTTTGAAACACTCGAAGCAACGCTTGAAACTGAGAGGTAGAACTTAAAATTAAGCAAAGGAAAGCTGAGAAAATCAGTTGCTGCTGCACTTATGCATGTAGAAAGACTCCCTAAGAGGGCTCAGGATGCAGCCATTCCATGGGTGGAATGAGCAGGTAGGCCCACCATGGGGTTTAAGCTCTGGCTTGTATAGGATAGTTCAAATACTCCCTCAATCCAGGGTTAGAGATGCTGCTTTTTGATGTGGTTTCCCCTAAGGGGTCATTCAGAAGTTGCTACAGTTTAACCTTGACATCTACAGAAACAAACTTTTTTACAGGAGGGACTTGCTGAGAGAGCAGTTATTAAACCTACACGTTTAATAAATGTCAAAGAAAAATAATAGCAGTGTCTTACAGGATAGCTGCTTAAGGTCTTCCTCCTCTAAAGGTTTAAATAGGGAGATAGCAAGGCTCCCAACACCACTCTCAGGTCCCATGGGATGCCAGGAAACTGGTAACCAGTGGGAGTCTACGTGGTGGGTTTGTATGTGACTAGGAATCATGCTTTTATCTTTTAACCTTTAAATGTTCTGGTGTGACTCATAGTTAGGATAGAACCAGTAATCAAGCCTCATTTTCCTTCAGCTAAGGGTCTTGCAGCTGAGAATCAGGGGGACACAAGCCTGGTTTAGGCTCAGAAACCAGGTAGTGTACGTTTGTGTCGCAGTTTACGCAGATATGCGTTAACAGATTGGTACCTAATGGCAGACACACTGGCTGTAGTGCCATCCACAACGCCTGGCACGACTCGGACACTATCCCAGTCACCAGGCAGCGCCACGGCCAGTCTTACGGGTGAGCTGTGTGTCGTCCGGCGCCGGATGAGGGGTTGTATACGGCGAACAAGCTCCTCAAACCGACACACAGAAACCCACAATCCTAGTGATTGTTCATGATTGTCCTTGCTTTGTGGCGTGGAATAACATAGCACAGACCACGCTTTAAAATATGGCATGAATCCAAAATATCTGCGTCATACCTGAGACAAACTAACTGCAACACATGGCTGTGGGAGTATAACCAGCCCAACAGTCTTCTGCTGGGTGGGCAGAGCTGCTGTACAAGGGAAGTTCAACTCCAGGTCCCTCTCTTCTTTTTTCTGGTGTGTGCTGACTCTCCTGCAGGAGAAGCTGCTAATAGTCCTGAAGACTTTAGAAAGTCGCTTGGGCATGGGACTGCCATGATGTCACCTGATGACAAGGCACCGTCTTCCTCGGTAGATAGAAACAGTCCTTTGTTTTCTGAGCCTCACACTGCTGTTGCATGGAGGCTAAAGCAGAAGCGACACATGTCCAAAATCTCATTCCTGTGATGGTGTGACAGGTTGGTCAGATTTAGCCACCTCCCTCTTTCCCTTCAAAACCTTCACCCCTATTGTTTTTTTTGTTTTTTTCTGTGGCCTGGACTATGCAGAGCTGCATCCGGAGTCAGATGTCTGTCATGTGGGTGATCTCATCCCACATTTCAGGGCCATGATCTTGCAAAAATACACGTGATATGAGGAGAGTATGGAGATGTTTAGAGCTGTAACAGCAAACGCTATAAGCGCTTCCGTTAGTGCCAACTGGAAACGCTGTGGGTTCAAATATACTGCCACCAGTGGCTCCATTGGGTGCATATGGTGAATGCCCAGCTTCGGCATGCCCTCAAAGTCCGAAGCTGACAAAGGAGATTGGATCTGAGTCTTCTCACTGAACGGTCGGACCTTTCAGAAAACTGCTTGCTCGTCCAAAGGCTCTGGGAAAGCAGGTAGCATTTGTTTCGTGTCACCCTGGTAGTCTGGGGCAATTTCTTGCCTTTGTAGCAGGATCTTATGGTGTCTGGTATTATTTTAGGCCAGGAAATTCTGATGGATGCAGCATGTGTGCACTCTGTCTGCAAATCCATGTCCATAGTGGGGAGGCTGTCACCCTCTTCCCGCCATCCCGAGGAATCAGCATTGCAGCCTATGGACCAAGGATGAAAAATTCTTCCTCTTCATCATCTTCTGAAATGCAAGGTTTGAGAAGATATATTCTTCCTCATAGGTTACGTCTTAGACCTCCTCCCAGAGCGCTGTGGCCAAGACCATGGCTGGGTACAAACGTCCGCCCTAATCAATGTATAGCGCCCTATATAGGGATATTTTAGATGAGTGTCCAAACGACTCGTGGATGAAAATTAGTGGACTTGACATTTCCCACAATGCATCCTGAAAAGTAGTGATCATCGATGGTCATTGGATGAGCAGATATATTCCAGATTGCTCCGGAGAGCTCTCTTTGCAAAGCATTATGGTATTTGTTGTATTGGCGACAAATAACAAAGATAGCACAGGCACTGCGTGGGTAAACGGAGTTAGGTGACCAGCGGGGAGCGAAAGCAGTGGTCATCTGTCCAAACGTTCATTAACTGAGTTTACTATGAAGTCCACTATATTGTAATTTAGGGATTTAGGAGTTAGGGCGGACATTGCCCAGATGAGCATTTTCCAGCCCAAGACATGTCAAGCACCGTGCTTCTTTGCTCAAGATATGGATCCCACGGAGCGAGCCTCCAAGCTGCTGTCTCCTGTGATGTGAGGGTAATCGGGATCCATTTCTGTGGCTGGTTTGCTAGTTGACTTGTGTGACAGCTCAGAACAGATGATATTAGTTGAGCTGCAGACGGTAGTGGTTATAGGTTATGGTGAATGCTGGAGTGGAAGCAGCTAGTGTCTGACGACAGAGAGTTGGGTTTAAACTTAAGCTAGTCTCATATGAGCGATATGACCTTAAGCAAGAACCCACCTATTTAGCCTGGCCAACATTTCCCTTTAACAACCCCCCTTTCAGAGACATAGACAGGTATGGGGCATTGCAGGCCAACATAAGAAGCAAAACGACCCCCATTCCAAGGGGTGGACCCATTCATCCATTCAATTTGCATGTTTTCTAAGCAAAAAACACGGCTTTGTTGGGCTACTGTAATGGGTAACAATCCTATTTCTGACATTTGATTAAAAAGCTTCCTGGATAGGTAGGGATGGGGATCAAAACCCGGTTCTATCAAGGACCCGGTTCCACTTTTTTCAAAACCCAAAATCAATAACGTTTGGGCTTATCGATACCACTATCGAGTCTGGTCGTTTTTTTTTTTCTCCCGGAGCTCCTGTCACATAATTGTGTGTCACTCGAGTCGCGCCACAGCATTTAAATCTAATCAATCCAATCACTGCAGAATGTCCACCAATGTTTTTGGAATGAAATTGTAAGCAAACAGATATTAAAAGTAAAACAAGTGAAGTCTGGCAGTTAACTTCGCTCGCGACTTGAGGATTACTGAACAGAAAAGACTCCTCCTCCTCCTGCTGCCGCCGCGATTACAGTCAGGCCCGTCTTCATGATCCACTCAGAGTACCACTGGTAAGCGGCGCGCACACAGACTTTGTAGCTTGTCCGGTCAGTTAAAAATAGTAATTGTGAAATCTGTGTTGTAATCGGCAGCATACAAGCTAGTTAGCTTGAAAAGTAAATAAAAGTTTCAGACCTGCTGGTTGATGATGTGTTCAGATTGGCTCAGGAAAACGACAATTAGGTTATCATGATGCGTTCAAGTGTAACGTAAAGAAAAGGGAAAAATGAGTTTTTGGCGAGAAACGAGTAATACACTTGTATATTGCTCTAATTATTTTTAAAATATATAATTAAACTACTGATGCCAAAATATATTAAAAATTACATTTAATTTAAAAATACAATTATTTATTTGCTAAATATTTTCCTAATCACTAAAAATATGATGAAAAGTGACTGTAGACAATACATTAACCAACAATTGTGAAAATATATTCTAGTTAGTTTTATGTAATTTCAAAGTGGCCTATTACATTAGCCATGTTTATTGAAGACTAGAAACGTTTTTGTTATGTTCACTTGTTAAGCAATAAAAGCAATAAAAGTTCTGTTAAAACATATTGTTGCATCGTCTTTCCACCAAATAACAGAAAAGTATCGATAGTGGTATCGATAAAGACTCGGATCGATAAGGAGTATCGATAAAGGTATCGATATCAATAAATATTAACGATCCCCATCCCTATGGATAGGAAGCGAAAGTCTAGTGGGTTGTTTTTTTTACTTTTTTGGAATGACCTTAAGCAAGAAGATGTTTTGAAATGAGGCTGTTTAATTGGACAAGCTTCACATTAGGTAGATGAAGCTGAAGTAACAATCGCTAGCCAATCAGCGTTAGGGTAATGATAGAAATGTGTGTGCAGAAGAGCGCAGGGAGCAATCCCCTAATCAGACATCGAAACCAAGGGCATGAATGAGAACCGCAACTATAGTTTGAACTTAAAAACCTTCCTACTCTGATCCTCTCTATACCAACTGCATAACAGCAAGAGCAGCTTTAGCAATTTCCCGAAAATAAAAGTTACAAAGTATTGACAAATTGTTTTAAATGGATCTGTCTGTTAAATTTACTTCATAAAAGCTTCTTACTGTCACATGTGCATAAGTAGGCTTTGTGTGAAAAAGCCCCCCCCTTCAGTTCAGCCTTTTCTGTTATTTACTATCAAGAGAGTGTATGCTGATCATTCAGTTTCTCAGAGATAAAGATGGTGCCACCTTTGCCACAACAATACACCTTTTACAGGTTTGTGCAGCACTTTGTTTGAGCTGCATTTGTTTTAAGTCTTAAATAAACAAGCCCCCCTCTAACCAAAAAAAGTAATGAAACTAAGGTCGTTATAGTTTGAAGGCTCTTTTCAAATCAGATCTGATGGAGGAGATCCTCCTTTGATGATTTAATCTCTCTGCATGTGTAATGAACCTCAGTTTCTTGTTTTGTTTGTTAACCCTTAAGGTGCTTCCTGTGTCATATTTGCCCAAGTGTTGAAGCTTCGCCAACCTGTCTGTGTTTTTGTGTCTGTTTACGCCTCTGCAGAGTCTCTTGGCGTTCGCTTGCCTCTTCCCCACTCTCTGGAAGTAGATCCCCAGCAGCAACAACCTGCCTCCAAGCGAGCTTTAGTTCCACCCAAATTCCTCACTGGTCACCTTTCTGATTTCAAGCACCCCTCCTTCTCCTCCTCTTCCTCATCTTCTTCCTCCTCTGGTTCCTCTGTTGAAGCTCCTATTGCCAAGCCACCAAGGACGGTCTCCCTCGTAGTAGACGACCTACCTCAGCTACCTCCTGCTGTTCCTGCCTCAGCTGAGCCTGCACCGCCTCCCCCTGTCCCTCCCCACGCCCAGCAGCCCCCTGTCCCTCCTCACGCCCAGCAGCCTCCTGTCCCTCCCCATGCCCTAAAGCCTCTGGTGCCTCCAGCCACCCAGCAGCGCCCTATTTCCAATGCTAAGCAGCCTCCTGTACCTCCACCTAAACCCACCAACCGCAACAGCAATCCTGCAGCTCTTGGTGAGTTCCTGTCTTGTCATCTGTCTAATGAGTGGCTTTGGTCTGTGTGATTGTTTCCTCTTCTGAAGTTGGTCAAAGAGTCAAAATGGGACCACCACCCACTATGGACTGCCTGTTTCCTCTTCTAATCCAGCTCCATTTTTGTGTTTTTATAGGTGATGGGAAATATATCTGAATTCGAAAATTATTGACTTCAGAATTTAGTACATAAAAAAAAAAAGATCATATTAAAAAATTTATTTTTAATTCAGTATTAAACTAAGGCCCCGTCCACACGAAGTCAAAACGAACATGAAACGCGAATATTTTCCCAGAACGTTTGTTGTAAAGATGGAGATGTAAAATAAATGTGATACGTCCACGCGAATGCATGAAAACGCTGCAAAATGTATGCCGAGGCCTGTAAGTGGCGCTGTGGTGCCAAAGCAAAAATAGGCTAAAACAGGCAATGAAATATCTCAGTGTCGTGATTTATCCACCAGTTAAAAACTAGTCAGTTTTGTTATAGTAATTACTAATACTAATCCCAACCACTAAAGGTCTGGACTTCCCACTGGCCTCATAGATCAGTTCATTTCCCCCCTTGGTTCGTACATTTTGTGCAGATGTATACACCCGCACCCTGGTTCTGTTGGAATAACCCCACCGAGAGCCATCTTTTGAGGTGTTCTAGGTGTCACTACCTGATTCGTCCCGGTAGCATGATCCGTCCTGCGAATGCGGGAACAGAATTAATTTCTCTTAGGAAATAATTAGTTTTTCTTACTTTTTATTCTTTTGTCTTTTTCCGGCGGAGGGTTCCTTTTGAATATATTTGTATTTGCATAAATATTGCATATTCTAAAAATGAAAAAAAGAAATACACTTAAATAGCATTTCGAACGTTACTGTGACTGCTCTGAACATGTCCGAAGATGACGTCACCCCAAAACAATGTAGAGAATGTAAAACGTATCCATTTTCTCTAGAAGTCTTCAATATTTTCTATGCAATGTAGTTTATCAGTCTTTCATGTTTTAAGTATATAAATAGGTATTTTTTGTATCATTATTATGTAGTTTTTTGGTGATCCGTGTCTTATTACTTTGTTCACGCATGCGCAGGGACGGATCGTGCTTCCGGGACGGACCGGGTAGTGACCCTTGCTCCTCTTTCAGATGAACTGTGGTGCTTTAGGTCTGACTAAAAATTGGCTTTGATCTGACAAAGCATGCAAAAGCATACATCTCTATGGACTTAGCCACTGTAGCAATGATTTTACATTAGTATCAAAATCGTACCTGATTTGATCTGTTGCCTAGTAACACTACTTTCAGCGTGTGTTGGATATCTTTCAGGTTGCAGGAAGTAAAATTTAAACATGAACTGAACCTTACAGAAAAGATGACCTCCACTTTTGGACCAAGTGAGCGAACCACAGGACTTTCCTGGGAACCCAGCGCTCCCACCCTGTCTGCTGCATGTTCTTGCTGAAGGGTGTGCTCTCTTCCAGAATATAAATACTGAAGAGACCACTGTGATAGGAAGCTCAGTGAAGTGAAACCTCATCATTGTTTGTTTGGATTCCCAGGATTTACTAAGATTTCTCAGCAATTATTTAAAACTGCTTCAGCACAGATACGGTACCAGTGAGTCCTTATCTGTTAACCAGTATTATAAGAGAAATAACAAAATGCTCTGTATTAAAATTACTCTTGATACGGAGGCTGGAGATCTGAGTCATACTGAGCTGTATCAACACAGAGTTCAAACAGTGCTTCAAATGATCAATCTTTGTTCAGTGTTTTTTTCTGTATTGTTTTAGAAATTAGTCAAGGTTTGTTTTGGTATGACTGAAACTGCCGCTGGTGGGGACAATATTCCATAAAAAAGTAAAACGTTACAGACTTTGTCATAAATCGTGTTCTCGTCAATACAAGTAGGATGGGCTTCAAGTAAAACATTTGTTTGCTGCTGCACTAGACAGCAAGACAATTATGAGAAGATTATGGTAATTACGCAGCCTTCCTCTGGTTGCAATCAACATAAGTTGGGGTAGGGCTGGGCCTAGTGGCTAAAAAATCAAATTTCGGATTCACCTTAATTATTAAGGAAAAGCAATATGTACAAACGGGTCACCATGTCTTTGGCTATGCGGGGGGGCACATCACTACCTTCACCGCTCTATTAGCAGCCGTGCTTCTGTTAACAGCTAGCTTGTTAGCTATCTGGACCAGTAAGCTTGGAAAATATTCACTTCAATACACAACCCTATTTCTTCCAATACAACCGCATCCTAAATAAATCTGTCACCCCCACCGAACTCTATTTTGCACATTTCAATACAGTAAATGTGCAAAATAAACTCGAATACACTGTACGATTTTTTTTGCCCTTTTCGGTCCGATTCTCCAGTTGTGCGAGAATTTTATTTTTTTCAACGGGCCGACTTTCAGCCTGATCATGCGTCATGTAGTGTACAGTGGGTGACGAGGGGTGAACGGCCTCCCACAACTACCTCCCAATCAGACATAAGGTTTAGAGAAAATCAAACATGTTGGAAATACAATCGGCCGTCATAAGGTTGTCGTGGGCAAATCACTCAGTGCGCCAACAAGGATTCTTCTTCTTCCTCTCTGACAAAAACATAGAAGTATGGCGGGGGTGAAAGTGAAATGGAGTTCTTTCTGTAAAATTGACAGACCGTAGTAGCCACATTTGCTCAGCCATGTCTTTGTCCAAATACATCGTCACCTTTTCTTTTTAGGGCTTTCAGCACAAAATTGCACAAATCGCCAAGGCAGTGCGTTTCTCTCTAGTGAGCTTCATATTTAACAGGAGGCATCGATACTTCCATTTTTTTTCATCTTCTACTCGTTTGGCTTCTGGATAGACGAGTCCTAGTAGCGCCATCTCACTGCGGAGCTCAGTCCGACGTGGTTTTTAGATGTACGGTGTGAACAGATAGATCACATCAGAGCTTCGGATCGCACAGTGTGAGAGCATACATTGTGAGCTGTAGCTGTGTGCGACGATTGAGAAAATCGTACGACGTACAAGTGACCGAGAAATCTAAAATTAACAATGGCAAAAATATGCAAACAACTCTTATTAGTAATTATTTGTGGATACAGCGTCTGAGTATTGATACTCCTGTTTAGTATAAAACATCTGTTGGTTTTTTATCATGAGCTCTCTGACTGGATTACTATTGGCTGCTGTAGGCAAACTTTCCAACTGTCTGAGACGTGCTTCAACTTGCTTTGACTTTCTGCAACGCCTGTCAAGTTTTTCTGGAGGGCAAAATAAAACTCACTGTCTCTTTATTTTTAATATCCTCTGCCCCAGCATGCCACAGTTGCTCATGTTTTGCAGCCCATCCCAGTATTGTTGGTGGAGAATCACATTCCTCTTCCATTTGGTAGATGAGATGACATTTCTCGGTTACAAATGGCGAAGTACACCATGCGGTCTGTAGGCTGTCGATACCTTTTCAGAAACACGCCGAAGCACAGAGTTCTTCCTGAAGCCCTTTGTTGTTGTTTTTTATTATTAAGATGTATTTCTTGGCGGTCAGTTCTGTTCAGTTCTGAGCCCGGATGAGAAAACTCAAGCCTTTTATGTTACATCAAGTTGTTTAGAAAAGCAGGGGGGTTACCATTAGGCACTAGACAGTCACCTAGGGCCCTAAGTTCCTGGGGGCCCCATAAAACTCTGTTTTATTCCTTTTTTGTGCACATTATGTTTTTGATAAAAATCCTTTCGCTAAAATGCCCCCCACCACATTGGATCATTCCATTTGCAGCACATGTTCAGAATCTATTAAAGCAGCTAACGCTGCTCTCCAGAGCCTCCTGCTCTCCTCTATATTGTCTGCTGTCATGATTCATGCAGCTATTATTTCATCCAAATGAAAATGGAGAACAGATAAGCAGATCATGCTATGGTTTGTCTACAGTGAAAAGAAGGACTGGGTTATTTACTTTGGCCTTTTTGGAAACACAGGAAGAAGCAATCAGCTAAGTGAGCTTAGTGCTTGGAAAAATCTTTCATTCCTTTTGAGACAGCATGAAAAAGTCAGCTGAGTACAAAACATAGATAGGAAAACGAGAAGAGAGGGACAAAACCTAGAACAGATAATGTATGCCTGTTCTATTAAAATTTCTGTATCTTTATAATGGTTCTGTTTTATGTTTTGTCTTCTCAATTCAGAGGGCCCCCTGCCTGTCTTTGCCTAGGGTCCCAAATTTCCTAAATCCGCCCCTGAATAAAAGATATGTGCTCATGTAATTTGGCCTTAGCCAATAAATCAGTAAAGTTCACCTACTGTGAGCTGTTGGATCACCCTGTTGGAGAGTTGTTAGAAAAATCACCATAAATCCATGCGCTGCTCTTGCCTCTGTTTTTTATCTTCTGTTCAGTTAATCTTTCACAGATAGTGTTTATCAAAACGGGGGATGCCCCCTCCCACCCCTGTCTCATGTTTATCTCCCAGCATGGAATGTAAACCCAGCCACGTCCCTGACATCTCCACTCATTTTTGCCAGCTTCCTCCCTGAACAGGGCCTCTCATGTCAGGCAGCCGTGTTATTGGAGCGGCTTCAGGGGGCAGGGCGAGCTCAGCCTCTACCTCTCCCTGCCAGGGTACCTGCGCCACAGGACCTGCTCAGGTACCCTGCCAGAAGACCGACCGGCTTAATGAAGCCTGCATGCTGAATGATGCATTGATTTGATCATTTCACGTCATATAGCTAAATATCAATGCTAACTCCATACATTTTCTGCTGATAATTCAGCTTTTTTGTTTTTTGGAAGTGCTACTAATTTGTCTGAATGAACCCAAAATGGCATTGCATGAAAATGTTAGAATGGACTGAACATCATCTTTAATTGAGCTGACATCCTAACCTACCACCTGCCTGGAAAGAGTTTAGCTCTGAGACGGTTTCCTACTGACCAAAACTGGCTGATTAGTTGTGAAACTAACCTCCCTCCTGTGACTGATGGTGTCTCATCTCTCCACGTTGTTACTTGGTTTTCATCTATAACATCAGTGTTTCAGACATTAATGCTGTTTGTTTGTTTTATTCTACAGCTGAGTTTTCTCAGCCCACCAGCGGCGTGATCGTAATCCCAGCACCTGCTAAACGCTCTCCGCCCACCCCACCGAAAAGGATGACGCCCGTCACCAAGCGCCATGCTGTAGATCCCTCCCCTCCTGATCAGATCGCGGACCCTCCAGCCCCTGTTCTTGCCCCCCCCCCTGTTCCTAAAGTAGGAGGCAGTGAAGACAAGGTGCAGACAGCGATCCCAGAGACTTCAACAGAGCCTGCGCCCCCGCTGCCCTCCCACATACCTCCATCTCCTCCCAGGGTTAAGGTGCTCCCTCTGCCCAACTCCTTCTCTGGTGGTGTGCCAGCCTTACAGACTGACCCCCCCAGCCCTACCACTGAGCCTCCCAGCCAGCCTCCAGCCATCCCATTACACATCCTTATTAAGAGAGCACTGGCGAGTCCCGGTCAGGCTCAACCCAACCCTGAAGGCAACCAAAGGGCCCACTCGCTGCTCTTTGATCTGCCACCAGAGCTCCCAGAGGAACCAGCAGTGAACACGCGCCACTCACTTCCTGTTTTCATCGAACCTCTGCGGCTGTAAGTAACATAATGTTAATTGGTTGATTCATTAATCCAATCAATACCTGACATTCTCCCCATTTCAAATCCATTGTCGTTAGTCTGATTAGGTAATAAATGTTTATTTCCTTTAAACTGAGGCTTGTTTAACAATTTTCATCACTGTATCATTTTAATCATGCAAACACAGGCAAGAAAATGCAACAGTGGCTTCAAAAAATCAGACCAGGCAAAAAATTCTTGCACGACTAGAGAATCGGCCAAGAAAAGGGCAAAAAATCATAGCGTATGCCCAGTTTTATTCTTTCTATTTCTAGGCTAAAAATCTCCTGAAACAATAGAAGAGTTTACCCTTTTATAGGCCTCTGCCCTTAATTTAATTACACTGTCAGTTTGAATCTTTACAGATATATTGTTTTCAGGATGGCCTGCGTACATGATTTAGTATTTCTCATGATGGGTGTGCAGGTGAAGCAGTGGTTAGCGCGCACGACCAATGTGTACGGAGGCCTTAGTGCAAAGTATATGTCTCTCCCTCTCTCATACCCTCTTTCCTGACAGCCTACTGTCAGAAAATGAGCCACTAGTGCTGTAAAAACTCCCAAAAAATGTTTTAATTTTATTCTATTGTCAGAATATTGTTCAAAAGAAAGAAAACAAGAAGAGTTAAAAATTTGACTTAATCAGATTTGCTCTATTTTAACATTTTTATACTTTGTCTTTAATGGCTGACAGGTGATTTAATCTAAATAAATTGATTGATAAAGTTTTTTAATGTTGTCATGGTTACAAAACATTTGTTCTGTTACTCATGAATATATATATTAATATATATTTTCATGAATATATGTATTAAGCTTATAAATGTCAAGACGGCCAATCAAAATGTGCAATCATTTGTAGGTATATGAGAGTTAATTCTTAAAAATCTAATTTTATTTTTTTACATTCTGAAATTCAATTTCTGATGGAAAAAAAATGTAATTTAGAAAATCTGTTATTACAGTTTGGACTGGGAATGGGATTGTGACCGGGAAGAATCTTATGTAGGTGATCTACAAATGAAACATCAGAGGAGCGTGCTTTTAAGCTAAACGTCACTACGGCTTGCCATACAGGACTACATATATACTTACGCATCAACTCCAGCAAAACACTTCTCCTATACCTTCTCTTTCTTTTTGTATCTCTTTGTTTTAAAAATTTTTCTCCAACATTTGTTTCTTAATTTCTTCATTAAAATCAGGAGTTCTAGTTGAGTGAAATAGGCACCTTCTCTTGCCTGTTGTCATGGTGACTCGTTGACTTGGGATCATGGTTTTCGTAGTTGTTGCCCGGCTCCAAGTGAACCTATTCAGACTTGATTAAACTAACTCACAGCAGCTGTTTTAAAACCGAAAACTCAGTTTCCAACATTAGGCCAGATCAATTCAGAGTGTAGGATTTAAGTCCGAGTTTGTTGAACCTGCTTTGTAAAATGGGCCTGAACTGTGTGGACCTCTTCACCACAGAAAGGCTGGATTTAGTATTTAATGCAGAATAGGCTGAGTTTTAAAATAGAAGTTCTACATAAAAAAAAAAAAAAAACAGTTGTCCAGCGTTGTATGTATAACTTATCATGGATTGAAATTCAGCACCTGATATCTTGATTTCTTTCCAGGCCAGAGGATGACGACTTCGACATGGAAGAAGAATTGCAGAAGATTAAGGCTCAGCAGGTCCCCAAGCAGCCGGGGCTGGAGCCCCGCAGCAGGAGGGCCTTGATTGGAGACCCTAGAGTCACCATGATACCTGAAAGTAACGACCACGGGGACAGGCGGGAGGACTCGGACTCTGACTCTGACGGCCCCATCCCATACAGAGACGAAGAGAGCGATGAAGAAGAAGGAGGTACGCCGTACTTTTGTTGCAGCTAGAGTCGTTCAACATCACTTTGAAGCTTTCTTCAAAATGTACTTGGACACACAAGAGCCACTAAAGGTATGTCATTAGTCTGCTGGGTTAACATGGTGCCGTGTATAAATGTTCAGCAGGTAGGCTGGGGAGATGTGTGGAAAGAAAGGACACATTGGCCCGGAAGCTTGAAAAACAGAAGCAGGAGATTGAAGACTCAGTTAGTTGGAGCAACAGGGAACAGTGGGAGGCTGTGAGGAAGAAGATCGGTTCTACGCTCACACGGTAATCCCCACACATCATCCACAGCCCACTGCACAGAACAGTGGAAATGTTTAGCTTCTTCTTTGATTTCAAGTGTTCTTATGCTGTAGTTCATCCAACTCAGAGATCCAGCAAAGATAGGATCTGCTTTATATGAAACCTGATATCTCGACAATAAACTTCTTTCAGAACTAACATGTCAATTCGTTGCTTATTTTTAGGCGGCTGAGTCAAAGACCAACAGCTGAAAGGCTGGAGCAGAGAAACATTCTTCAAGGTGAGCCTTGCTTTGTTCCTCCTTCACAGTTCATTTTAATCTACCAGTCATCTGCATAAAAAGGTCAAAGGAAACATTTATTTAATTGGTCCTCAGCTGACTGACTATAGGTTTATCACCCCCAATTTAATCTGTTTTTAAATGTCTTAATTCCATGGATTTTCTTACATTAAATAAATAAAGCAACATATGTTCATTAATGAATACTTTTTGTTGTGGAGTGCCCAGTCTTGGTGGCTGAGGCCTGTTTTAGTATATCAGCCTCACTTCATCATGCTTGGCTGAAGGCCCTGTGTGCAGAGCGCTGCTGCAGCACCTCTGAATGTGGAAGTAATGTGAAACTAGGGACACTGCACAGTTGTTCCAGTCAGTCAGCTACAGGCAGTGCAGTAAACAGGTTTCCAGTCTCTGAGGGCTGCTGGGTTAATGGCAAACTATCATTATTGACCTGGGGATCATTGAGGTCTGACTGGGACGGATCTCTGGGCTGAAATAATTTAAGCTGTGCTCAGGAATTGTTATGCCTCAGAGGCTAGATGCAAGCTGGAACAAATCTGAACACCAAAGGAAAACATTCCCGTTAAGTTTGGCACACAGGAAACTACACCTGAACACCACCTCTAAGGAAGACGCTCTGAATTTAACATAATAGAATTGTCGCGCTTGATGGTCTGTTTCTAGCTATGATCTGATTAGTTTTTTTCCCCATTGGTTGGTACATTCAGTTATAGTGTAAGGCTGGCGTAGTGCATGGTTGGATAGCAAGTAAAAACAAGCTAATCGACCTGCTGAAGGTGTCAGGTTCTGTACCCTAAGAAAAGACCAGAAGTCAGAAGGTTTGGACTTCTTTTTTTTGTCATTACACTGTCACATGTACAGAGCAATGCATTTAACCCATCCCCTTGGGGAGCAAGGGTCCACGAAACACAGCCAGGCAGACGAGCTCCGAGTCAGCTCCTGTTTCAGAGGATGGAGAGAGCACATCTAGCCAGCCACAGTCAGAGAAACAGGACTACACTGAAAAACGGCCGATCTTCAACATCTGCAAACAAAGGTGTTGATGGCAGTAACACAGCTGATTTCTCTTCAGGGTGGAGTCACAGCCAAACAGGAAGAGACCAGATGAAGTTACCATGACAAGAAGGAGAGAAAGCAGAACGTTAGAGATTGAACTAACAGATTCTGCATAGTGGGAGAATAGAGATAGAATGAAGCAGAATGATGAAAAAGGGTCCCCATGTCCTCCAGCAGTCTAAGCCTATAGCAGCACAACTACAGACAAGATTTCCATGGGTCATTTGAAATAATTAAAAAGTCATTAAATTATTATTCAATAAATTATTAAATTATTATTATTTTTTAAATAAAAATCCTTAATTGGCATTAAAATGTATTAAATTTGATTATTGTGGCATTTAAAATAATGCTTTAATAAAAAAGCCAAGAAAAAAACCCTTGTTTTTATATATATGAATGAGAGTCATGGGTCCTTGTTCTGATTTGTTATTTCTAAGAGCATTAAAAGAAAGCATTAAAAGTTCTAAACTGTAGAGATGCTCAGGATAACCTGAGCCACTCTAACTATAAGCTTTTATCAAAAGGAAGTTTTAAGCCCAGCTCCTAAAAGTAGACAGAGTGTTCGCCTCACGGACTAAAACTGGTAGTTGGTTCCACAGGAGAGAGCCTGGATAACTAAAAAATCTGCCTCCCATTCTACTTTTAGAAATTTAGGAACCACTAGTAAACCTGCAGATTGAGAGCTTCTAAGTGCTCTGTTAGAACATAAGGAACAATCAGATCTCTGATATCAGATGGAGCTACCATTTAAGGCTTTATATGTGAGAAGGAGGATTTTAAATTTATTCTGATTTAACAGGAAGGAAGAGAAGCCAGATAGAGAGATATGACTTTTATTTTATCAGAACCCGCGTAATACCTGACCACTAGCCACACTCTTAGAGATCGGTGCATAATAATAACAATCGGTGCAGTTGGCTGATTTTTGAGCAATATTAGTTTGTTGCTGTGTGTTTCATTATGGCTTCTAAGAACAAATGCAAGACCATAACTCCATGAGAACATTAGAGCCGGCCTCGCCTATTTACGCTAGTAGAGTCAGCTTCAGGCTATGATCAATTTTTAATCTGTGAGTTACCAAAGTCAGTCTGAAGGAAACTCTTCATCTCCATTCCTGTATACCGCGATAAAAACCCTAAAGCAGAAATGTTTGTCAGACTTCATACTTCGGTTCTGTGGTCTGTGTTATTTCTGCAGTTTCATAATGCTTCATAATAAAATGTCCACAAGATATACGATTTATAAAATTTCTCATTGCTGTGATCCAATCTGTGGATCAGGAATCCACATGTAAGTTGAAAATCTGTTTGCAACAGTAGATCAGTTTTAGCTGCTCAACCTTTAGATATTTGGGAAGTGGCAGGAATGTATACAGGCGCAGACAGGCTCTATAAAAATCACGCTAAAATGAAGCGGGTGTCGAACCAACAGTGTTTGAAAAGCTTGACTCTGTTCATCTTTATGAGAATGTTTAAAGGACAACTTCCCTGTAAAATCAGTGAAACTGTTACATATATATATATATATATATATATATATATATATAAACACTATATATATATATATATATATATATATATATATACTATACTATATATATATAGTATATATATATATATATATATATATTATTAGGGGTGGAACGGATTCACAAAATTAAAGGTTTGGTTCGATTCACAGTTCCGTGGTCAGTTCGGTTCGATTCGGTATATGTTAATTGTTACAACGAAATTAAAAACTTATGAAATTAATGAAAAAATTTCACCCAAAAAATAATGGATACATGGTAATTATTTTAATGATCATGCTGAAACCCTGGATCATTTTCCGTACATATTTTGCTGCTTTTGAATTTTTAGAAATCATCTCGCCAAGCATGTTTCTGCAATTTCCATCTCCAAGGAAATCATTTGGAGGCGTTTACAAGGGAGGGCACAGAGTGAGGCTGTAGGTTCATGCTTTTGAGCAGGAGTAGATGGAGCGCTTGGCGAGGCCGAGGGCGGGGGGTTGCTGATTGAGTGTGAGGATTGCTGTTAGCATGACATGTTGGTCATGTTGTTGTTAGCATAAACAAACGTGTTGCACAATGCTTGCACAATGCTTGCACACTGTTGCAATTTTATCCACCACTTTCTTTCATGCCGTCATTATAGAGTCACTCTAAATGCAAAGCGCCCCATGCTGTGGCCAGCAGACCTATAAGTGTGCGCTGCTGGCGGCTGCCTTCCAACCTCTGTTCTTTCCCACTCGCCATTCCAACAATAATTCTCCACAACAACCGATTTTTTCCCTGCTACACCCGGAAGTAGCTGCCAGCTTCTTCTTCTTGTTTTACTACTGGTTACGGATTTTGGCTCTGAGGTCGCAGTACGCCACCTTCTGCTCTGGAGTGTAAACGCCTTAGCCTATGAGAAAATGTGGAGCAGCGATGAAGGGCATAAAGCGAAATTAAACGCTAAGCCGGGCCCAACGCGGTTGGGGCGGTTTTCATAAATCATCCCATCCCTAATATATATATATATATTCAACCTGATTTAGTTTTTTAGATTATTAAAACTTTGATCTAAGCTGCACCCTTTATGAATTATTGAACCGATTGGCATCATTTAGTCGCACAGGAGTGAGTGAGGAGAACCAGTTAGTCTGGCCCAGACCATATATGGTGCGATCAATGGGTTCTTTTGTGATTATTTTTGAAGAAATAAAGCAATCTAATCAGATCAAACACTAAATAAATAGAGGACAAACATAGATTTTAAGAATGACTGATGAATCTATATATTGCTTAGCAGGGATCCAGGAAGACGTTTTCAACATAACGGTTTTTAAAGTGAACTTGTTTAAAGCATCACAATGTGACGTTGATCCAAGTACTAGCTTCATTTGAAATCTATTCAATATTTTTTTTTCTCAGATCAGTGCAACACTTGGTGCATATCAATGCTGGCTGCTTTGCTTGCAAACTTGTCTGTGTAACTTGAGAGGGTCGGATCTGTTGCCGACTGAGTCATTTAGCTTTATGGCAGTTGTCATTAGGCAACAAAACATGAGACTTCACTGATCAGAAATATTTTTAGTTCTCTGATGTAGGATTTGATCCAGAGTGGTAAATGTTTCCTGGTCTTTACAAGGAGCTCCATGATTATGATCCAAAGTGCTCTGCTATTAGATTCCAAAACACAGAAGGAGACTGTAGCCGTTTTTCAGGTCACAAGAATGGAGAAATTCTCGTGAATTGTGTCAGTGGGGGACTGATAATTAACACAGTCAGATAAACACAAATCAAATGAGCATTTTGCCAAATAAAACAAAAAACTCTCTATCAGAGCCAGCTGTACTTCACACACAGCTATGCAGAGAGAAGGCTGCTGCAGACGGGCTAAAATTCGCCCTAGCGGCAGCCTCGGAGGTCCGCTGGTTGAGATGGTCCTCTCAACATCAGAACGTTTTTTTGAAATTATGCACTAAATCAGTAAATGAGCCGACATATCGATGCTTAAAATATAATTCTTGCCTCAAATGATCTTTAAAATGTAGTTTTATAGAACAACAGCAACAGAAAAGTGAACTTTTAACTTAGTAATCTGTGCTTTGTGAGCGCTAACCTGGAAGCAGCTGGTGCCGCAGTGCATGCTGGGACAGCTGTCAATATCAAGAATGGACAAATCTGCTCTGATGCATGCTGGGTAAATAGGGAGGGGCGAGAACAACATCCGGAGAGTTTGTCTGTTCTCTGTCTTCTGGTTCTTGTGAATTGGAACAGGACTAGGCCTGATGCTGATCACGTTTCACGAGCACATGAGAACGCACAAGTACACACATTGAGAAATGGCAAGTGTGATTTTACGACAGTTGAAAGCCGCCAGTTGCTTGTCGGGGTGCTATAACTGGAAGTTACAGGTCAAGTGCCCCCTGGTTGCACCTTTTTGCTCCAGAGGAAAATGATTTTGAAGTGAGTGTTTTAACAACGGAAATACCCTGAAAGCAGCATTTTAGTCCAGATAAACAAGGTTACTTAGCCGACCAGATTTTGCCTTCAAACTTTTAGCACCAAAGAAGCTCTCTTTGCTGGGCTATTCTTTAATAGCAGATGACATTGAAAGATTGGCTTGGCTGTATTTACTAAATAAAGCTAGAGAACGCTGTCATCGGAGGCCAGAGAAGAGAGTTTTACCACCCACTCCCAGAGCTGCACGCTGCCAATTCCTGCTATTTTCCTCTCATCCAAGCCCAGTTTGATGTCCTCCTGAGCTGCATCAGTGCCTTCATATCACACCAAGACACCAACACCTACCGGAGCCTCTGATTAGTTGTTGTGGCGTGTAGAGCAAGTTCAGATTCTCCAACCCAAGAGTCAGCTGGTTGTTAACTGCCTTGAATGCTTCATTGCTCGTTTCATGGTGCTCCAGCTGCAGGAAATGCTCTGATGGACATTTTCAACCACCAACGGGGTCATTTAGACGTGCCTTAATTAGGCTTGTCCCGATCCGATCCACGTATCGGATCGGCACGCCGATATTGGCAAAAAAATGCGTATCGGCAAAGCATGTAAAATGCCGATCCAGACTGCCGATCCAGTTTTAAAAATCTGGTTGTACGTATTTTTCCCAGTTTAGCCGAGTGAACCACAGTCTCAAATCCTTAGCGTTTTTAGCTTCAGTGTTTCCCTGTTTTGCATTTTTTATTAAAACTTACAGTAATACTTGCACCTTTAACTGTTTACGGTTTTACTGTTCACTGTGCGATTTCAGATTGCTATTCATAATTTTGTCCAGTTTGTGTTTATCTCTTAATAAACAGGTAAGTTTGTTGTTACCAATCATTGTGTTTTATTCAATCTCACCTAATTTAGCTGGCTAGATGTTATCAAGAGTACTAAAACCCTTTTCAACATGAGTCTTACAACTAAGGCTAAATACTTTAACTTAAACTTAAATACATGCTTTCGGATAGGCTGGTATCGGCCAGTATCGGTATCGGATCGAAGTCCAAAAACAATATCGGGATCCGGATCGGAAGTGCAAAAACCTGGATCGGGACAGCTCTAGCCTTAATGCGTGTCAACCATAGATTTTGCATGTAAGCTGGCTGCTCAAAGCAGGTTAATTGTGAATGCAGCATTAAGGAGAACCCCTTTCAACTGTGACGCTTTCCCTCCAGCAGACCTGTGCCATGTTTACAGCTGGATTCTTTTCTTGACACCGACCCAAACACCTAAAACAGCCTTTGTAACTTTTTCTGATGGCCTCATAAAAAGAAGAAAAAAAAAAAAAAACAAAAAACAAAACAAAAACTTTTTTAGGAAGCCCTGCAATGGAGATCTGCTTTCTCTTGCCACATGTTTGCTAAAAAAACAAACAAAAAAACAAGCAGACTTTGGTGTCTATGATTTGGTGTAAAACAGCGCAGGCTGTGTGTAGTGATCAGTGTGCTGGATCAATAAAAAAAGGTATTTTTCAGTTCTGATCCAGGTTTTAAACCTCTCTACTGGATCTCATCTGCCTGCATAGCTGTAATCAGGACAACATGGCTCCTTGTGCAGATCTTGACAATTATTAAAGAGTCCCATTATGGCAGCATGCAGATGGCAGCTCAGGTGAAACGTACCTGATTCGCGTCTCTACTTTTAGCTTTGGGATTAAAAATCTCTCTCTTTCTACAGCCAAGAACGAAGCGGATCGACGGCTAGAAAGATCTGAGATCAAACGAAGACTCACAAGAAAGGTGTAGAAGCAGTAGTGCAATATGGTTTGTACATTTAAGAGTAGTTTAGCTGATGGCAGGTAATGACCCTCCCTCTTCTCTCCACTTCAGCTTTCTCAGAGACCCACCGTGGCTGAGCTGCAGGCCAGGAAGATCCTGCGGTTCCATGAGTACGTAGAATCCACCCATGCTGAAGACTACGACAGGCGCGCAGACAAACCGTGGACCAAGCTCACTCCTGCTGACAAGGTGAGACACATCCTCAGAGCACCCAGAGTCCCTGCTGGGTTTTCTTTACAGTATGGCGAACATGCTGCACTTCCAATTTCATAATACATGTTTCCTTTTGATCCTATTTGCCTGATTTAATGATTTATTTTTTCTTCACTTCCAGGCTGCCATCCGCAAAGAGCTCAACGAATTTAAGAGCACAGAGATGGAGGTTCATGAAGACAGCAGGATTTACACCCGGTGAGGAGGCTAACGTCCTCCATGTTTAAATCACTGTTGCTCTGCTTTGGTTCTCTTTCACTGTAGTATCAGGGCCTTACAACAATATTAATGCTTCCTTGAACTTCCATGTTTTGTCACATTAGAAATGCAAACTTCTTTTATTTTAGGGCAATCAATTATTGAAATAATTATCAACTAAATTGATCAACTAGTATATAAACTTTGCCTTTTTCTCGTTGCTTAAACATCACATGTACACCTTCAATCCCACCCAGAGAATTTACATTAAATAGACTTTTTGCTCTGGAAATTAACATATTGTATCAAAAAGTCCTCAATTGGCATTTCTGACATTTGAACTCATTTCTTTTCTTTTGTTGTTGTTTTTACAACTTAAAATATATTTATAATGAGCAAAACACAATGCTTTTAGTTAAAATTTTTGTTCACCAAGATATGTTAATTAACAAGGTACTGGTGAAGATTCTCAGTCATCCAGGTCATAGTCATTCCACTGGACTTGGAAGACGTTTCGCTTCCCATCCAGGAAGCTTTTTCAATTCAAAATGTCAGAAATATTGTTGAGTTCGAGGCTTTATACAGTAGCCTAAAAAAGAAAATGGAACAGACAAATGGGTCCACCCCTTTGGAATGGGGGAGGTTTAGCTTTGTATAAAGCCTCGAACTCAACGTTTTTTTCTGACATTTTGAATTGAAAAAGCTTCCTTGATGGGAGGCAAAATTTCTTCAAACTTGGAACCACCTCCAGTGGATTCTTTTTTAACTTTATTGGAAGGAAGAATTAATAAACCACCTCTTTTTAGATTAATCAGATGTTAAGATAATTGATAGCTGCACCTTTAACGTTTTGATTTAATACGATAAAATGAAAACAGATCAAAATCTGATGCACTTCAATTCAGCTGCTACTCTTTTAGGTCATGTTTGCTCCTTGGGTTTAAAAAAAAAACTCCACTTAAATACACTGATTTTTTTTGCAGTTCTGGAATGCAATACCAGAATATTGTTTGGAAGCTTTTACTGTATGTCAAAAAATTTAGGAGTTCCTGACATCTTTTCTCCCCCCCAGATACCATCGACCCTAACTGCTCACGTCACCACGGAAAGCACTTCAATAAACTGGGAAGCAGCAGCTCCGTTGTCTTCTTCCTTTAACCGGCCTCAGCTGGACGACGGCACCGATGATTGGGACGCAGGCGTGGGGCTCAGCCAGTGCTCCCAGCAGCAGACAGTCGCTCCAGTCAGTATTGGGACCCCCCAATGCAAACACTAAACACATAAATGACCCCCCCCCCCCCTGCTGGGGTTCAGCTGGACCAGAGGGACCTTCATGTGTTCAGACCCCTGATCACTGAAAGAAAACTGCAGCTGATGTTCAAGCTTCTGATGGTACCATGATGCTGTTCTGCCTTACTCCTCAAACTTACCCACTGATGTCAGGCTCAGGCAAAATGTGAAATAGACCTATTACAATCAGACTGCAGGCTGATTCCAACGGCAAAGGTGTGCGTTTTACTGTTTTTGTTAATCCCTCTGATTACTCTCCTTAAACCCATATTACTAGATTATTTTTGATGAGGCACCTTGTGTTTTTGAATGGGGTTCATGAAATAATTACAGCCTTTAATCCTGTGTTTATATTGAGATTTTGAAAGCAGGAGAATGTACATATTTTTATTTTCCTGCCCGTTTTAAGGTACTTTATATAATGCTGGTCCATAGCTGGATGCAGTTGTATAGAATAATAATGTAGATTTGTTGGACTTTATATTGTAAACTACTGACTTGAAATTCTGACGTTTTAATTAAATATTTTTCTGATGTAACTTCCGAGCACAAACGGTTCAGATCCTTTTTTCTTTTTTGATACAGAACCTGTAAGCTGTGTCCTTTTTGCAAACACACTGAATAACTGAACAACCTAATGAAAAAATAAAAAAAAGTAATGACTTCTGATTGCTTCCTGGTTGTCTTTTTTTCCTATAGTTAATCAGTAAATTCTCTTTTGCACTTTTATTTATTTTGAAAATCCAGAAGGGATCAAAGCCACCGGATAAGGGGGGTGTTGTCTATGATGATTATCAACCCAAATCTCTCTCTGTCAGACGAAACCCTCATTAATTGACTTTATTGATCTCACAGTGCAGAAAAATGTACCGTTACATCGGGTCTAATAGTCAAAAAAGAGGTACAAAAGGAAGAATTTCATGTTTCATATGCTTTCATGTTGTAGATGCCAAATTCTGACCCTACCATCCGCGAATGTTTGCGGCAGAAATCGAGACTCATCCAGACCAGGCAACGTTTTTCCAATCTTCTATTGTGCAATTTCGATGAGCTTGTGCAAAGGTACAGCCTCAGTTTCCTGTTCTTAAGTGAAAGGAGTGGCACCGGTGTGGTCTACTGCTGCTGTAGCCCATCTGCCTCAAAGAGTTCCGCATACTGTGCTTTCAGAGATGCTCTTCTGCCCACCTTGGTTTGTACGACGGGTGGTAATTTGAGTCACTGTTGCCCTTCTATCAGCTCGAACCAGTCCTGGCCTACATTCTCCTCTGACCTCTGGCATCCCAACAAGGCATTTCAGCCCACAGAACTGCAGCTCATTGGATGTTTTTCTTTTTTTAGGACCATTCTCTGTAAACCCTAGAGATGGTTGTGCGTGAAAAATCCCAGTAGATCAGCAGTTTCTGAAATACTCAGACCAGCCACTCCCTGGCACCAACAATCATACCGCGTTCAAAGTCACTCAAAATCACCTTTCTTCCCCATACTGATGCTGCCCGGTTTGAACTGCAGGAGATTGTGTTGACCATGTCTACATTCAATTCAATTCTATTCAGTTTATTTATATAAGCGCCAAATTCACAACACATGTCATCTCAAGGCACTTTACAGTTCAACCAGATCATACAGTCAAATTGATACAAAAGTTTTCTGTCTAAGGAAAACCAGTTGATTGCATTGACTCCAAATACAATCCCTCACACTAAGCATGCTTGTAGCGACAGTGGAGGAGGAAACTCCCTTTTAACAGGAAGAAACCTCCAGCAAGAACCAGGCTCAGTGTGGCCGGCCATCTGCCAGAGGCAGACTGGGGGTTCAGGAGGGAGGAAGCAGGAGACACAAAAAGCAGCTGTAAAACCGGCGGCCCGTTAAGGAAAACACACAGCCAGGCAGCAGGCGAGGTTCGAGGCCAGCTCCCATTCCAGAGGAAGAAGAGAGCACATCTACTCCAGTCACGGTCAGAGAAACAGGACTACACTGGAAAACAGGCCGATCTCCAGCATCTATAAACAAGGGTGTTGATGGAAGCAGCACAGCTGATGTTTCTTTCCCAGGATGACGTCACAGCCAAACAGGAACAGACGAGGCAAAAAGCTACTCTGAGGAAAAGCAGAAAGAGCAGAAGGTTAGAGATTGAACAGATTCTGCAGAATAGGAGGAGACAGAGAGAGAATGGAGCAGAATGATGAAAAGGGGTCCCCATGTCCTCCAAAAGTCTAAGCCTATAGCAGCATAACTATAGAGATAGCTCAGGATAACCTGAGCCACTCTAATTAGAAGCTTTATCAAAAGGGGAAAGTTTTAAGCCTAGTAAAAAGTAGACGGGGGTGTCTGCCTCAGGGACTAAAACTGGTAGTTGGTTCTACAGGGAAGGACTGATGACTAAAGATCTGCCTCCCATTCTACTTTTTAGAAATTGCTAGGAACCACTAGTAAACCTGCAGATTGAGATTAACCGATATGCTCTGTTAGGAACATAAGGAACAATCAAGATCTCTGATATCAGATGGAGCTTGCTTGGCCATTTAAGGCTTTTATATGTGAGAAGGAGGATTTTAGAATTCTATTCTTGATTTAACAGGAAGCCAATGAAGAAAAGCCAGGATAGGAGATGATATGATCTCTCTTTTTAATTTTCATTAGAACTCTGGCTGCAGCATTTTTGGATCTTCAGAAGGCTTTTCAACTACAGTTTGTGGACTTCCTGATAGTAAAGAATTACAGTTAGTCCAGCCTTTAAGTAACAAATGCATAGACTAGTTTCTCATGGTATCATTTTCCCTGGACGGCGGGATATTGTAATTTTTGCAATGTTCCTCAGAATTGAGAAGAAGGATATTCTAGAAACACCTCTTTGATATGGGATTTAAATGACAGGTCCTGATCAAAAATAACACCAAGATTTTTACTTTATTATCTGAAATCCAGTTTAATCCCATCCAAATGAATTGACTGGCTAATCAGCTTCTTTTTCAGAGACTCTGGTCCAAGAGACTATAACTTCTGTTTTGTCTGCATTCAGGAGCAGAAAGTTAAGAGTCATCCAGGTTTTTATGTCTTCAGACATGCCTGTAATCTATGTAATGGGTTAGCTTCATCTGGATTATAGACAGATATAGCTGGGTATCATCAGCATAACAGTGGAAATTAATCCCATGCTGTCTAATAACTCTACCAATTGGGAGCATGTATAAAGTAAAGAGAATTGGTCCTAGCACTGATCCCTGTGGTACTCCACAGGTAACCTTTGAGCATGAGGAAGATCTATCATTAACATGAACAAACTGAAATCGATCAGATAGATCAGATTTAAACCAGTCTAGTGCTGTTCCTTTAATTCCAACAAAATATTCAAGTCTTTCTAAAAGAATATTATGGTCAACTGTATCAAATGCAGCACTGAGATCCAACAGGACGAGCACAGATACAAGTCCATTATCTGAGGCCATGAGAATATCATTAGTGACTTTCACCAGAGCTGTTTCAGTGCTATGATGAGCTCTAAAGCCAGACTGAAACTCTTCAAAAAGTTCATTATGGTGGAAGTGATCGCAAACTTGTTTGGCAACTACTTTCTCAAGAATGGATAAGAAAGGAAGATTGGATATAGGTCTATAATTAACCAAGTCATCTGGGTCAAGAGACGGTTTCTTAAGCAGAGGTTTAATTACAGCAACCTTAAAAGCTTTAGGTACATATCCCTGTAACAGAGATAGATTAATCACATCTAAAATGGAGGAGGAGATCAAAGGGAATACCTCCTTAAATAACCTGGTTGGAACTGGATCTAACATACAAGTTGAAGGCTTAGATGAAGACAATAATTTTGCTAATTCAGAGAGTTCAACTGGATCAAAGCAGTCTAAACCCGGTTCAGATTCCATGACTACCTCAGGTACAATCGCGGATAGAGGAGTGCTTATGATCTTATTTTTAATAAGATCAATCTTATTTATAAAGAATCCCATAAAATCATTGCTTGCTAAGAGCAGGTGGAATGGACTGAGTTCCAACAGAGCTATGGCTCTGGGTGAGTTTGGCAACTGTATTAAAAAGAAATCTAGGATTATTCTTATTCTCCTCTATTAATGAGGAGAAGTATGCTGCTCTTGCTTTACAAAGGGTCCTCTTATACAGCAGTAAACCATTTTTCCAGACTTGGAAGGACTCCCGCAGGCCTGTGGAGCGATATTTTCTCTCCAGTTTCCTAGCATTTTGCTTCAAAGTGCGCAGCTCTGCATTAAACCAAGGAGCAAGCTTTCTATTTTTAACGGTTTTCATTTTCAAAGGAGCTGCGTTGTCTAAGGCAGTACGTAGAGAACTAGCAACCCCATCAACAAAATCATCAACCTGTGAAGGGGAATAAGCTATGCTTTTGCACTCTGCAGCACTGCTCAGTGACACAGAGGAGAGAGAAAGTGAAGCAGATTCTTTAAAATTTATAACTGCACTATCTGATAAAGATCTACTAAAATTGAACCTTCTTTTGGGGGAGGAGAACTCTGTTAAAGTAATCCTGAAGGTTATTAGAAAGTGGTCAGAGAGGACAGGGTTGTGAGGAAATACTGTTATTTCTTCACATTCTATGCCATATGTAAGCACA
>JAGKQL010000046.1:11251863-11360919 GCA_018398635.1 Cyprinodon brontotheroides | reverse complement strand
CTTAAAACACACAAGCTGTTCCTGGTTACCTGCTGGCGATTGAGGGTGCACACTTATTATTTCAGTGGGGTTAGCCGCGGTGTGCGTGCGTGTGTGTGTGTGTGTGTGTGTGGGGGGAGGTGTGTGGGGTGTGTGTGTGTGTGTAATGTTTATGCTACCGGGACTTGTCATCTTCAGTCTGGTTGCGTCTTTTTGCTGGGTTAAAACCCAGTTTGGTGTAATTGAATAAATCATCAATGAATCTGTGTAAAATACTTAGGTTGTAAAATTATTTGTTTTTGTACATCAATTTGTTTGCTAGAGAATAAATATATGGACAAAACTGATTAATTGAGTAGAAGAAATCAGAAATAAGAGAGCCTGAGGGTAGGGGCTTAAACTATTTAATGAGGGCTGTGGGAAGAAAGAAGAGAGCGGGCAATTTTTGTTTTCTGTTTCTTTGTTACATTGCTGGTAACTGGAGGGAGGCTGGAGGCCCAGAGTATCTTGTATATGTTTAGTTTCTTTTGCACCCTGTTTTGAGTTTTTGAGCACAATAAATCACCAACACCTGTAACCCGAGCTATTGAGCCTGGATTCTTGGAGGCCAAAGAACCCCTGTCACAGTGACCAAAATCATCACTGTTACTGTTATTATATAGTAAATTAAATCATTACTGTTAAATTGTATGTATTGTCCAATTGTTTATTTGAATTCTTATTCTGGATTAGTTGGAGACATACACTAGGCTATATCAGCCCCACCAAAAATATTTTTCACCAGCCGCCACTGCCTACTTCCTCATCCAATTGCTGAACTGTTGTGAAAAGCCTCAAGGAACTTCATTTGCTCTATTGTGTTCTTGTCAGTGATGGGACTAACGGCGCTGAAAGTAACAGCGCTTAGTACAATCTTGTTTTAGTAACGAGTAAGTAATGCTAACCAATTACTTTGACTGTAACTATAACGCAGTTATGCCATTGCAGAACACTTCGTTACTGCTAGCTGCTACTCAGGTCGCACAATGAACCTTTTTCATGATAGGACTCGTGCGCAGCTGTCAAGCGTGACACCCCACCCCACGCTGAAACCCCTGCAAATAGACTGAATGGTTAGTGCAACGTTAGTGCAGATTTGTGCAGAAAAAAAAAATATTGTTTGTGCTACTTTTGTTTAAGACATATTAAAGATTATTTTTAGGTCATCCAGAGGTGCGCGCCTTGTGTCATGAGAGAGGGGAGGGATGAGAATGGCTGATGTATAGTGAGATTCGATCTGTCAGTTTGGGTAGGTGGGTGTTGTCTGCTGGCTTGGGTGTTAACGCATGCAGCAACACACAGAGAGATGGAGAAGTGAGGATGACTCCAGTAGCAAAACAGCGTTTTCTGATGGAAATACCGGTTGTTCGATAGAGCTGCGTTTCCCCATCACATGGATGGATGGATGGATGGATGGATGGATGGATGGATGGATGGATGGATGGATGGATGGATGGATGGATGGATGGATGGATGGATGGATGGATGGATGGATGGATGGATGCTCTGACGGCTTTTCAACCTACCGTATTTTTTATTTTAAACATTATTTGATGGCCTTTGTGGCAGGGATGGAGATCCATATTTTATGTCACACACAGAGTATAGATCTAGATAGATAGATGGATAGATAGATGTTGCAGTATCTATAACAAACCAAACACACAGGATTTCAAAATTAGACATCCCCAGTTATTAATTTCATACACTCACCAGATCTGAATGCCCTGTTAAAAACTTTAACATCAGCGTTCCCCCACGATGTCATTTCACGTTGAGTTGCAATAAATGCTAAACTCCCTGCAGGTTCTTGTCTTTGTAGTCAGCTCTATTCAGCTGGCTTTTGAAACACACGGCGAAGGTGGGGCCGGCTGGGTGAGGTTACGGGGCGTAGAAACGCTAGTAACGCACAGCGGCTTTTACTAGTAACTTTTATTGTGGAATAGCTGTGTTAGTAACTCAGTTACTTTTGGCAGAAGTAACTATAACTAACTACTTTTTTCAAAGTAACGCGGCTCCAACACTGATCACAATTACTACACCAAACCGCGCTACCACACTGGAAAATTTGCAATCATATTTAATGCCCTGAACTTCCAAATTAATTTGTTTTTTCTCCTGCACTGTTTACATTTGATCAACGCTGCACTTTAAGAAATGAAATGTTCTGTTCTGCAAGATATTTCATTTTGTACAAACTCTATGTATACAAAATGACAAAAAGTTGTCTAAGTCTAAGTAATAAGCTATAATTCAATTGAATTAAGTCTTGATGTAAATGTTCCCATTTTTACTAATGGAACTCTAACAGAATAAAAGAAAACAGTCAAAGTGAATATTGAATAAAAAAACAACTGGGCTGTTTTGATTTAAATTGACTTGATTTGGGAAATCTGAATCAGTACCCCACAATGTATCCAACCTGGTTGTGACAGTCACATGTTTTTAGTTTTTAACTTTTGGATGTAGTTGTAAGTGTTTCTGTGTTTCCACCAACCCTGAAAATAGAAAACCATGTTTGGGTTAATTGCCCATTCTAATGTACCTTTAGGTGTGTGTGGTCTTGTTTTTAATACATTGTGGGGCCCATTTTTTAGGGAAAATGGCACATTGTGTGGATCTGCTGCTCCTTGTGGGGCCCGATGTCTGGACCCCACTTGGGGAATTACTGTTTAGGACTAAGTTTAGGTTGGGTTTAGGATATGGCTGTCCATCTTGCGTATTTATTGTGATGTGTTAGACTTGCTTCCCATATACTCCACACTGTGATAACATTCCTTTAAAAAAAAAAAAAAACTTGCCAGTCTCAGTGTGATCTGACAATGACCTCCTCTCTCCTAAACTTGGAACTATTGAACAAAAAAAGGAAACCAGACTCTAAATGGTAAATAGGACCAGCACAATGAGGGAGCTGTTTGATCAGTCACACCCTCGCCTTTAAGGCTATTATTAGTCACTTCGATTATTCCTAAATAACCTCTTTGTTAAATCTTGATTTCCTTTAACAAATTTGGGCAGTCTGACTGTAAAATCTCAAGAGAATGGGAAAGGAAAAGTGTATTAGCCGATCTGCTAAGCTGCCAATGCTGAGCTCTGAATGTCAACAGAACCTGGGTTCCATATTGTTATGGGGAACTTTTTCAGTTCCCATGTCTGCTAGTGTCTTAAAGTAAATGAGTTCAGCTGAGTTTAGTAAGATTTAAGGTTCTTGGACCAAGCCCCATGACTACATACAGTGAAGTGAAAGATCTGGCTACATGTGAAATTCAGTTTTACATCAGATCAGTTGTAGGGCAGTTATCCATTTATGGCTCTCACTAAAGATGTACAACCGATGTAGACTCTATTACCTGCTCACAAGAGAATAATTCTTCATTGGAGAGAGGTTTTCCTGCAGATATTTGGGGAACAACCTCCTACCCTCAGTTAGAGCATTGAAGATGGGTGAGGCTGGTTTTACCAACATGACAATGACCCGAAACACACAGCCAGGATAACCAAGGAGTGGCTCTGGAAGAAGCATATCAAGGTTCTGGCATGTCCTAGCCAGTATCCAGGCCTAAACATATTAGATAATCTTTGGAGGGAACTCAAATTCAGGGTTTCTCAGCGACAGCCCTGAAACCTGACTGATCTAGAGGAGATCTGTGTGGAGGAGTGGGCCAAAAATCCTCCTGCAGTGTGTGCAAACCTGGTGAAGAACTACAGGAAATGTTTGACTTCTGTAATTGCAAATAAAGGCTACTATACCAAATATTAACATTGATATTCTCAGGTGTTCAGATACCTATTTGGAGCTGTATCATTCAAATTGTAAATGTTGAAATCATATATTGTGATTTCACAGTGGATATGTACCACTGTGAGAGTATGGTGACAATTTCAGACCCCTCTATGATTTCTAAGATGGAGAACTTGAAAGAATATGTACTGTATATTCACGACTATAAGGTGCATATAAACGTCTTTTTTTCCCTCAAAATGTGGCTCGCCCTATGTGTGTGGTGAATCAAATGAACGCTGTACTTGCTGTTATTCCGGGAGGTCTGACAAAGGAACTTTAGCCGCTCGACATCGATGTGAACCGGCCGCGTCAAAGTAAGGCTTGGATTCACACTGCCTCTGCTGCTGGCATTTCCTTTTTGCTGCTTGTACCAGTTAGTTCTGATTTCTGGCAGTGGCTGCAAGCGGCTTTGCTTATCTGCTCTGCTGCGCGCCGGTGCAAAAGTGTGTGTCTGACGCGCCGCGTGGGCTGCGCTATCCTATCTTTTCTTTGCCTTGCAGCTGTATTTGCTGTGATCAGTGGGAATAAAGTAGTTTTAATATGTTTTTAAGTGAGAAAGTCCACCTGAAAACTTAATCATTGCAGTCAGTTCATCCAGATTACAATCCTGCCTTCCAATATTAGTTCTGTCGGGCCGCTCAGACCCCCACATTCTTCCCAGCGGTGCGTGCTGCGCACAGTAGGAATCCCATTCAACAGCAGCCTCTGGCGGTCGCCTCCCTCAGCGGTTCACGGCGCTAGCTGGCAGGTGTTTTTCATCTAAATAATCTAAACTGCAGGCACCAGGATAATAAAAGCGAACATATTCTGCGGCAGATTTCTGCATTTTTAAGTTAATTTATGCATCAATAAACTTTCAGAGGAGTGATCACAGCGCTCTGTGTCATCAGCGATGTGTCTGTCTCACAGCCAGCTGCCAGATTTGACTTTGTAATAAATACATGAATAAAGCACAAACATACTAATTTTTGCTTTGCAGCTCTATTTTTAAATACGCAGCAGAGGTATTTAAACGTAGTAGAGGATATTTACTGGTATATAAAACGTGCGCCGGCTAGTCCGCTGTGCAGCTTATGTGTGTGTTAAATAAAGTAATGGCACACACAGAACTGAGACTGCGCCCTTTAATCCGTTGCACCTTATGGTCGTGAAAATACTGTGTATATACACACACACACACATATATATATATATATATATATATATATATATATATATAGATAGATAGATAGATAGATAGATAGATAGATAGATAGATAGATAGATAGATAGATAGATAGATAAATAGATATAGATAGATATAGATATAGATATATAGGAGAATAGGCAAAGATCAAGAATAGAGATATACAGTAAAGTGGTCTTAGGTACATTGAGGTATTGTGAAAAATGCGGTCGCAGGTTTGGTAAATAAATTAATAAATACAGGCTCTTATTGTACAGAGTTATTGCACAGTTATCATTGTGCAAGGTTATCCAGCCCTTATGTTACACAGCAGCAATTATTGTTGTCCAGCTTCTATTAAAAACTGGTTTGTATTAGATAAGGAGACAGAAATTATAATTAAATTATCATTTCATAAAATATAATTAAATCATGAAATATAGTTAAAGGTGGGGTATGTGATGTTTTTTCTGGAGCATGTTTTTTACCATACTGATTGAAAACCTCCTCACGAGCCCATTGCGCCAACTGAGATAGAATGTTTGGAAAAAAACGAAATCTTTTAGTCCAGTGTAGAGGGCGTAGTCAGAGGAAAGCGCAAACCAATAGAAGTAACTATCATCCCTACTTCTATTGGTTTCTGGCACGCCCATCAACCGTCAGCTCTGAGCTCTCCCACCCCTCCCCCTCTGCTTGGCGTTCACAGACTCGTGACCCAAGTGCGCCGGCGCAGGAGTCATTTCAGAGCTAGCTAGAGAGCTAGCTAGCTAGCTATCAAGCTTCCAACTCCACAGATTTATCTCACACAGCCAGAGAATATTGACTATGGCAGAAAAGACGACAACAACGGGTTCGAAAAGAAAAGGCAAAACTGTGCTTGAAAAGCAACAGCTAGGATAAAAAAACAACAGAAGAGCGAAACAGGACGAGAGTGGTAATCGGTACAGCTTTCCAGCGTTGGCGTCAACTGAAAGAAGACAGGGGACTACAGGCGGATGCTAAAAGGTGGCCTTGTTTCTACTCGATAGGTAAGACAACGTTATGTTTTCTTATATGTTGAGATAATACTTGGTTACTTCTTATTTACCACATTAGTGAGAAAGTCAAAGATGTCGACTACATGCAATGTCCCAGCATGTTTCTCTAGCTTACTAGCTCCGTCTGAAATATTGATTGCTATCATGGCACTATAAAGTATTATCCTCCTTGACGCTGCATTCCTGTCCAATCCATGCTTGTAAACATTTTGTTTACTCGCCTCATCGAGTCCGCGTGCACTTTCGCGAGGTCTGCGGCCTGTTTGGATTCTGGTTCTCGGGAACATCGAACATTTTCGACTGACAGCGAGGCGGCGTTCATGTAATTTGGAGGCTTGGTTTCGTGGGGTGGGCTGAAGGTGTGTATTTTCAAAAATGTAGCTGGCAGGAACCGTTTATCCAGGATCATATACCCCACCTTTAAATGGAGATTTAAAGCTACATCTTGTAAAAAATCCTGTTATTGGTAAATGGTAAATGGCATGTGCTTATATAGCGCCTTTATTCAAGTCAGGAGACTTGACCAAGAGCTTTACACTACATTCATTCACCCATTCACGCACACACTCACACACTGATGGTGGCAAGCTACATTGTAGCCACAGCTGCCCTGGGGCTCACTGACAGAAGCGGGGCTGCCGTACACTGGGCCCTCTGACCACCATCAGTAGACAATGCAGGTGAAGTGTCTTGCCCAAGGACACAACGACACTGAAAGTCAGAGTCGGGGCTTGAACCGTCAATCCTTCGATTTCAGGGTAAACTCCTACATCCGACGCCGCTGTCGCTATTATTGTACTGTTATGGGACTAATTTTTTTGTATGCAAAACCCTATAGGGACACTTTGGTGGCAAAATTAACTTGAAATCATGAAGTCCAAGGACAGGGAGTCATTGCTTTAAAACACCAAACCAACTAAATGTGTATAGGGACAACAGTGTAGTGGGGGTGTTTTGATGCTGGAGGCATATTGTAAATTAGCAAAAAATCCTAATCTGGAAACACCAAAGTAACGTCTCAAGACTCCAGCTGTCCTTCTAATTTATTTACAGACCTGGTGTTTTCAAGAGAGCATCACAAAGCCCTAATTCATCCACGTTTATAACTTGCAGGCAGAACTGAAATGTTTCTTAGAAGGGGGTTCAAGACTCTGTGGCTCTAATGGAGACAACCACTTTCATATTTTTTGGGGGCTGCCAAGAAATAAAACTCTAATGGGAAGAGATTCACAAACATATTAACAACATATTTGATTTAAAGATTCCATTGAAATATGAAGCTGTGTTTTGGATAATATAATATTTGAAACATTGAACATAAAAAACACAAAAAACTGCTGACTATTGTTGCAGCTAATAAGAAATGAGTCACTAGGAGAAGGTTAAAAGTGGAGCCTCCCACCATCAACAAATGGTCGAGATTGTTTATGAGATTTGTTATGGCGAAAATGTATTTTTAATATTTATTTATTATTATTATTATTATTATTATTATTATGTAAAAGCAATCTGATTGGATTTTACCTGACTATATTTGCGTTATCTGAAACTTTTTTTATGGGTGAATTGATTGCATTTAGTGGTGCGCTCCCAATATTGCTACCATCTGGAATAGTTTGGGTCCATGTGAGAAAACTCTAGAAGATCAGTATGTTTAGAATCACTATGTCTTTCACAGACTGAGTAATTGTTAATGTGTATTGGTATAAATGATGGAGAAAAGCCTTTCTGAACAGGTGCGGATTTCGGAAATTTGTGGCCCTAGGCAAAGACAGGCAGGGGGCCCTCTGAATTCAGAAGACAACAAATAAGACAGACCCATTATACATATACAAAAATTTAATAGACTAGGCATACATATTTTGTTCTATCTTTTGTCCCTCTCTTCTTACCCATTTTCTTATAAAAGTAAAAAACACAGTCCTTTTCACTGTAGACAAGCCATGATTTGCTTATTTGTTCTCCATTTTTCATTTGGATGAAATAATAGCTGCATGAATCATGACAGCAGACAAAAGAGATGAGAGCAGGAGGCGGGGTTACCAATCTACACACTTAATATTATCAGCGTTCTGATTTAGCGAAAGGATTTTTATCAAAAACATAATCAATATGCATAAATAAGTAATAGCTGTAATGACCATACATGCAAACAGAGTTTTATGGGGCCGCCAAGAACTTGGGGCCCTAGGCAACTGCCTCGTATTACATAATGGTAAATCCCCACCCCCGTTTTAGAATAAAAAGAGAATTAAAAAAAACTACTAATCAAAAGGGGGGTTAACAAACCGGACTCAGTTACAGCAGTGGAGGAATGGGACAAAACCCTCTACAATAATCTTGGAAAAGATTCCCCAAATATTTGACCTAAGGTCATAAAATTTAACAGGAAAATGTATCTGAAGCTCTGAATTGTCTATCAAATCTAAGCCTGTGTAAGTCAGAGAAAGTCCATAATAAATTGTATAGTTGGTAACACAGTCTGCTTCTGTCTCTTTAAACCCAATCGGCCTCAGCAGATGGCCGCTCACACTGAGCCTGGTTCTGCTTAAGGTTTCTCCCTGTTCACAGGGAGTTTTTCCTCTCCACTTCCGCTAGAAGCATGCTTAGTGTGAGGGATTGCATTTAAGTCAATGAGTCGATGAAATCAACTGCTCTTCCTTAGATAGAAAAACTTTGAATCAGTTTGACTGTATGATCTGGTGAACTGTAAAGTGCCTTTAAGATGACATGTGTTGTGAATTGGCGTATATAAGTAAACTGAGTTGAATTGAATTTTTGTTGTTAAATTTGTTTGTCTTCCTATGATGAATCTATCCCCCAAGAAAAAAAAGCTAAAAAAAATGCTGCAAGTGACATTCCTGCCCCATGATGAGTAAATATCTGAGTAAAACTGCATGTTTCTTCATCCGACCCAGCCAGATTAACAAACTGTTCCCAAAATTTCCACCTAACTCATTCAGAATGATGCAGTCATATTCAGAGTTAAACTCATCTGAGCGTGAGAGAAGATGATTTTTGAAGTGGAAGCACATTTTTTGTGTTGTAGTTACATTAAAGTGTAAATATTTATTGTTTTGAAGATTAAATTGTTTCACTAAAAATGACCTCAGGAATGCCAACTAATCGCTACCTAAGCTAAACCTGCATAGCAATGGAAAAAGTGAAACAGCATTAGATATGAAGGTTATTTTGGTTGCTGGGGTGAAACCACAAACCTGATAATAGAGCTGCCTACACTTTCCAAGTGTCACCCTGCAGGAAGCTGACAGGAAAACAATAAGCTCACCATTACGAGTGATTACGCACTGCGGTATCATGGTATCTCCCAAACACAAGATAAAACAATGTCAAGCAATCATATAAAGGAAATTATGTATGACTCAGGACAATAGCTGACCTTGTTCATGACATTCTGAAACTTGCATCCATGAAAGAAGACATTGACTTGGAATTCCTGTTCATTCGGAAAAAGCACTAAAAGTCCAATTGAGAATTACACCAGCTGTGTTGTCAAGCAACAGAGAAAATTAAAGTTTATTCTTCTTTGTTTAAGAGAAAGGAGCAAGACAGTAAACAGTTTTCTGAAATAGTTTTTTATCATCTCTTGTTTGTCTACATAATTCTTTAAGGTGGAACAGATGTGTAACAGATGTGTAAACAAAGATGTGTAAAGGATCTATTGTCAATTGGGTTTTTTCCCCCTATTAGATTAAAACAGCATACTACTCTCAAGATTTTTTGTTAGATTCTATATATAGTATAATTTTAGAACTATAGAAAGGACATCAAATATAAATTTGTATCAATATATTTGTTTTTAATGATGTTACTATAAGAATTGTGAATGTATAGCATGCATTTTTATATCCAACCCACTGATCTCAATGAAAAAAGGGTCTTCAATTCCAGTCATTATGCTTAGTTTAAAACATTTCAAAATCTACAGTTTAATCTGAATACGTCAAATAATTAAAGATAACCTGCCGTGGTGGAAGTGCGTCTGTGGGCGCTTTTTTGTCGGGTGAGCATACCCATTCAGACCAACATACCCATAGTTAATACCCATTTATCCCTTTTGTTTAAAGAGAGCCATTATCCACAACTTTGAACGTCTCACAGATCACTGTTCAATCAGATATCGACGGTCCAAGCAGGGAGAAAATTAATCTTACTGAGTTCCGTAAAGTTTACTATTTTGTTTTAGTTTTATTCTGCCTAGGTTAAAACACATAAAAATCTACAGTTTAATCTGATTGCCTCAAATAATTAAAGAAGTGGAAGTGCGTCTTTGGGCGCTGTTCTGTAAGATGAGCATACCCAGTCAGACCAGCATACCTATAGTCAATACCCGTTTATCCCTTTAGTTTATCCCTTTAGTTTGTACGAAAAATAGACTTTAAACTGCCTCGAAGGGCATGTATCCCTTTAGTCATGTAGAAAAAAACTTTTAAATTACTTACCTACCTACTGACGTCCCTTGCTGTCACTAGGAACTACACGGTTGCCAACAATCCTTTGCGTGACAGACTGTATTAGCGCAGCCCCCCTCACAAGTTTGCCAAGAATCTATTTGTTTGTTATCCGTACTGTGTGAGACACGTGTAAATGAAATCACCTCTATTTGTGTGAAGTTTATAACTGAGTGTTTCATCAGTTTACTACACATGTGGTACTTTTATTTTTGTAATTCCTTTCTGGCAGCATGGTTTCGTAATCCCAAATTGACCAGCGTCATTTATCTGCGTCCTGTTGTGTAATGATGTCCGTGAGGCAGGAGCTTGTTCAGATTCACTAAAAACAGTCTGTAAATCCTTTCCTACTCTTGTTGTTTACCCTACAAAAGGTGAAGCGATATGAGCTACAATATGCAGCTGGGAAATATAATTTGTGGTATTTTGTTTGAGCCTACTTTTTAGATGTAGACTCAAACCAGAAGGCCTCTGGTCTATAACAGTGAATTACAGTGACTTTTTGAAACAGCAGAATGGTGCATGGTTAACAGTGCTTTGTAGAGACAAACAACTGCCCTGAACTTCATCAAAGGGTAGATGAAAAGAACAGAGATGTGTTTTTTATTGCATCTATGGTTGATTGTATTTTATTAGCACTTCTCAAATAAGTGTTTTGACACATTGTCTGACCTAAGACTGAGACCCACAAGGTAGCTTTGTTTGTGCTGCACAAACAGGAAAAAAAGGTTTTATGATGGCCAGAAAGGAATCTACATGCAGTCAAACTTAAGCTACTGAGAGCATTAAGTCAACACAGTCCAGACATTACAACTAGGTAGGATTGCTGTCAACCCCAGATGATGTGACTCAGCTAACACTCACTCTTCTGGGAGTTTAGGTATAGTCTATTTATATCGAATCAAAAATAAATATGGACTCATTATGGTTTATGATGGAAAAAAATTGAGAAACTAGTCCATGCCTTTGTTACTTCAAGGCTGGACTATTGTAATTCTTTACTATCAGTAAGTCCACAAAATGTAGTTAAAAGCCTTCAGCTGATCCAAAATGCTGCAGCCAGAGTTCTGATGAAAATGAAAAAAGAGAGATCATATTTCTCCTATCCTAGACCCCATTTCATCATTCTGCTTCATTTAATCTCTATTCTCCCTCTCTGCAGGATCTGTTAGTTCAATCTCTAACGTTCTGCTCTCTCTGCTTTAGCTCATAGTAGCTTCGCCCTCGTCTCTGTTTCTGTTTGGCTGTGAAACAGCCATCCTGCAGAGAACTATCAGCTGTACTGCTGCCATCAACACCTTGGTTTATAGATGTTGGAGATTGGCCTGTTTTTCCAGTGTAGTCCTGATTCTCTGATTGTGACTAACTGGATGTGCTCTCTTCCTCCTCTGACATGGTCTGCCTGGCTCTGTGTTTCCTGGACGGGGCCGCCTTTTACACTGTTTTTTGCATGTCTGCTTACACACAAGCATGCTTAGTATGAGGGATTGCATTCAAGTCAATGAGTCGATGGAATCAACTGGTTTTCCTTCGATAGAAAACTTTGAATCAATTTGACTGTATGGTCTGGTGAACTGTAAAGTGCCTTGGGATGACGTGTTGTGATTTGGAGCTATAGAAATAAACGGAATTGAACTGAATTAAAATCAAATGGTCACCTGCCTTTTCAGCACGACATAAAGAGTGAACTAACTATTAGTTAGTTAATAGTAATTTGTTAAATTAAATCCAATTATACATTAGCTTTAAAAAGTAAATTACCCAACAATAGATTTCACCTGATAAAAAGAGAGCCATTATCCACAACTTTGAACGCCTCACAGACCACTGTTCAATCACATATCGACGGTCCAAGCAGGGAGAAAATTAAACATTTGAGATTTTGTGTTTCATATTTCAGTTATTTGGGATTGTTGTTACTTTTGGATTGGTCTCCTACTGAGTTCTTTGTATAGTTTACTATTTGGTTTTAGTTTTATTCTGTTCTTTTTGAATTATTTTAGCAATTATTTCTTACTTCAGTCTCAGTCTTTAGTTAACGGTTCCTTTTGCATTAGATCCCTGTGTTTGAGTTTTTGTAATCCTTTCTGGTCTCAACCAGTTGAGCTATGTTGTAGTTATTATACCAATCATCTCACTGTGATTACTTTAGTTTCTCTCTCTCCCCTGTTTGCCTGCCCAGATGTTGCCTTGTTTCCATCAGTTGTTTGTTTGCGTTTCCATTATAAAATCATCAATGGGACTCATATTGCCGGGGTCAACCTCCACTGTACTGAAACATGACATAATCAAAGATAATTAGTTTTTTGGAAGAGCCACTGGAGATCTAAAGCCCAACCAGCAGACGCTGTAGAGCAATTCATGGAACATTTATGTCTTTGTTTGGCCCAGTCAATGTTCAATTGATATATAATGCCGCAACATATATTTTTAAAACCATGAATCAAACTTCCGGTTGATGATAACTATTCACTACTTTGTGGTGGACTACCACATAAAACCTACTGAATCTATGAAAGTCAGAGTTTTGAATGTGGCAAAGTATAAAAACTCAACAGAATACCTTTACAAGAACAAGCTACATTTTTAATTGCAGTGATACTGGACGATTAATATTTTGGGTAAAAATGGGAAAAATTTAATCAGTTCAGTTTATTTATATAGCGCCAAATCACAGCACATGTTACGGTGGCTTAGAGGTGTCAACACTAATACAAAAGCTGTAACACAAAAACAAAAGCTGCAACGCAAATACAAAAGCCACAACACAAATAAAGAAGCCGCTACGGAAATATAAAAACCACAACAGAATAGCCGCAACGGAAATATAAAGCTACAACGGAAGTTACGCAATAGTTGGTTGTTATACACATGGACATTATATAAGAAGACGCCTTATTGAACGCTGGCCGATGTGCCTAGAGGGCAGTCATCTTGGATCAGACATGGATCAGACAGCATGCTGCTGTCAGAATGAATACGAGGCTCCTTAGATCTCATTTGAATCACATGAAAGATGAGCCAAAGATAATATCACAATACTCTCTTACATGTCTAAACCCCTTAAAAGACCAAAAATAAATCCTAAAATTACCTTTTAGTTAGATTACACATATATTATTCAGATTAAAAACTATATAAACTAAACTCAAACTGGATGAAATATATGCAAAGTTATATATTTTGCAATTAAATATTTATATATATATATATATTTCATATATATCTGTTGCGGCTTTTGTATTTGTGTTGCAGCTTTTGTATTTATGTTACAGGTTTTGTATTTGCGTCACAGCCGTTGAATTTATGTTGCAGCTTTTTGTATTTGCATTGCAGCTTTTGTATTGGTGTTGACACCTCAGGGCCACCGTAACGTGTCACCTTAAGGCACTTTACCATTCAACCAGATCATTCACTTTAATTGATTCAAAGTTTTTCTATCTAAGGAAAACCAGTTGATTGCATCGACTCATTTGCTTGTAGGTAATCCCTCACACTAAGCATGCTTGAAGTGACAGTGGAGAGGAAAAACAGGAAGAAACCTCCAGTAGAACCAGACTCAGTGTGAGCAGCCATCTGCTGAGGCTGACTGGGGTTTTCTATATTTGCTGTTATGAGTGGGTAGAAAGTAGTTTTAATATGTTTTTAAGTGAGAAAGTCCACCCGAAAACTTAATCTGTGCTGTCAGTTCATCAAGATTATGATCCTGCCTCGAAATATACTATAAGCTTTATTAAAAAAGGAATGTTTTAACCCTATCCTTAAAAGTTGACAGGGTGTCTGCCTCACAGACTGAAACTGCAACAGGTTATATACAGGGTAGATTCAATTATTTTTCTGCCATTTTGGTTCTGATTTTACTGATCAGTGTGCTTTGATGATGCAGTACTAAATTGGAACAGTAGTAAGGTTGGGAGCCATGCATGGAGGCTTTAGTCCTTAATGAGGCTGTCACAGGTTGAAGTCCTTTGGCTGTTGATTTATGCCTCATGTCTTCTCCATCTCTGTAGTTTTCTGTTTGTTCCTTATGCCAGGAAAGAGCTAGTCACATAAGATGTAGTTTTAATTGATCAACTGTAAACCGCAGAAGCTTCCTGCTAGAAAGTGGCTCTACCAAAAAGAGATGTTTACTCTTTTTAAAGATAGACCAAATTTTGTGTGTCGGAGTAAAATTTTCCTCAATATGAGTAACTTTTACTGTAAAGGACCATTGAAGCACAGTTTAATCAATGTGCTCAGTGAGAGTGAGTCATTATCCCTCATCCTCTCATGAAGATTACAAAAAGATTTTATTCTTTTCTAAACCTTGTAAGAGCTGTGCTCCAATAAATAAGAAGGAATGGAGTAGAGTTACAAAAGCCTTATATTTTGTTTTTGGTAGTTATTGGGTTGACGAGGTCACTGTCTCAAACACAATGGATGTTCAAACAGTTGTTAAGAAAGGCAGTACCTATTTCTGTCAGATTTAGGAGCCTAAACCTTTGCATTGTCTGGCACAATGTTTGGCTTGATCCACCCATCCTAGTGTGACCTTCTCTGGTGTCTTCATGAATAGAGGTCATCTTGCTGGGTGCCCCACCTTGATAAATGTCAGCAGCTGAGCAAGGCCAGAGGAGTGTGGGCATCATGGAAACTTAATGAAAGCAAATAAAAAGATAGTTTGTGTCTCTTGTCTTTGTTTTGAGGGGAGATTCCTGAGTCTATAAATAGCTTCCCAAAGATCTGCAAGGCATCTGTTAGAGTTAGCTAAAAACAAAAGCATCGGAAGTTAGGGGACTGTGGCAATGCAGATTGATAAGATAGAGGTTTCTCCAACCCCTCATGTACTTTGTTATGATGTGTAAGTTTTGTTTCTCTGGCCAAGATGGAATCTACCTGCTTTAATTTACATTCCTTTGTGAAGACGGTCATTGGGATCGCCTTATCAGCCTTTTGTTCAGCTTAGTCTCATGTTGGTGGAAAAAACCCAAGAAAAGTGGACTGAAACAAAGTCTCCTTTTAAAGCAGATTGCACCGGTTAAGTCATACAAGTTGAAAATACAAGGGCCTGTTTGCTCTCCAGATGCTGTGTAAGTATTTGGCAGAGGCTGCCAAGAACCTTGGCTGCACAGACCTATTGTCTGTAATAAAGGAAAACAATAACACAAGTATGGAAATCTATGCTGATATGGATTTGCAAATAGTAACTTACTTTTATGATATTAGCATCTTTTTAAGAAGTTATTGGCTAGACTTTTCTTTAAATCACTCAAACTGACATTATATATTGTACAGAGTGCGAAATACGGGGAGGTCCGGAGGGGCTCCGACCCCCTGATTAACCCATGAGACCCCCTGAAAGCCTCAAAAGCAAAATTTAAGGGGGGTCTTAAATTGTGTCCAAAAATTTTTTTAATAAAATGTTCTGGCTCCTTAGGAAGCCATTGCTCATATTTGCATATTGTTTCTAAGTTATATACTATAAGCTTTCTTATGTATAATATTTGATATTGTCTTATTTTGAAAGTTCCGGAAGTTGAGCAGTTGGTGTGTTCCTGTTTAACGAGTAAACACTGCATAGCTACATCTGTTTTCTCTGTGCTGCGGTTTTGGCCAGTACAGCATCTAAGTTGATGTGAAGGGTGTATTTCGTTTTTTGTACATATAGTACTATGTTTCATGTTGTGTTTGGAGGTTTATTGCAAAAAAAGGTAACCGAGAAGAGAAGTTTAAAAAGACGCGCTAACTAGCCGCTAGCATACGAGCTAACTAGCCGCTAGCGATGCCGCTAGCGATGCCGCTAGCTTGCGGCTAATGTTAACATGTTGTTTATGTCATTATGCATTTCTGTACATATTCAGGGAATATGTTGAGTTTATTATTTAGGAGAACTGTGCCTGTTTATTTGGAATTGTGCCTGTTTACACAAAGACTTATGCACATTATTTTTTGTTGCAGTTTTACCATTCATTCATTCATCCATACCAGCCAATAAATCCAAAGAAAAGGCTTACGGTGTGGTTATTGGAAATGATGGTTATCTACCTGCTAAGCTAAGAGTGAGGGCAGGACATAAATAAATTTTTTGTCGCTAATGGTCACTAAAATGTTTTTAAGCTCAACATGTCCAGTATTAAAATTCAAAACCTTTATTCACAAATATGCTCTGTTTTTTGGGAAGTGGAGCCAGCCAATCCTGTTCGTGTATGCAAATTAGCCATGTGCTTTTCCGCAGTTAATAACACGGGCAACGCGGAACAGATTGCGTGAAGACAGCAGGTCTTCACTCCTGTTTATGGACCTCAACGGACCTCCTCTGGACAAATTCGACCCATTTCCATTTGTCAGAATGTTTCACTGTTGGTGAATGAGAAACGTCCTCTCCAGTCCTTGTATGTCTGGTGAATCTGAAGAATTGACATTAAAGCTGACTTTAACTTTGAAATGTTATAGGCCTACTGCATATTGAGACAATTTAGATCGGTATATAGTAACAATCAAGAGATGGGGACCCCCCCAAATATTGACAGGTATTTCGCACACTGACCAGAGGGGGCGAAGCCAAAGCCAGAGTTGGTGACGTGGTAGTCAGAGCCGGGAGGTCAGAGATCCGGTGAGGCTCCGAAGGAGAAACCAATACGGTGTCAGGTAATAGTTCCAGGTACAGTACACACTGGGGCTAACAGGCTAGATGAGCGCAGGCAGACTTAGTGGTCGGGATAAGGCAGAAGTCAGAAAACACATCAGGCAAACAAAATAAGACAGGAAGAGGCAGACCCAGAGGTCCAGAGGCAGAACAAGTCAGGATCAGGTAGTCAGAACACAATCAGATACGCTAGAATAATTCTAACCCACAGCTCGAATAATGAGGCACTGATGACTGGTCCAAAGGCTGATTAAGTAGAGACCAATATAAGTGGATCAGATGAGATATCACAAGAACTGGGTATGGAGCTAAGCAGGTGTGTAAAATGAGTAATCAGACCAGGCATCAGTGCTGAGATCATGACCTTTTATGGACCGCATGCATGCATTCACACTTCAAAAAGTTTCCAACTAACCAAGTTTTCCAATTCTAGATCTTGTCAAATTGTACTTTTGTTTTGAGACTGATAAACTTAGCAAGATTATATTCTAAGTAGAACAATTTTATAATCTTACAGAACAGATTCTGTATGATTGTAATTTTACAGAATGTGTTCTATATGAACCTCAAAAAAGATCAAAAAGACCTTTTGGCTAGATTTAAACTGGTAAGACTTAGTTAAATAAATAAATATTTAAACTGAAGGCTTTGGGTCATTTTAGACAAAGATAGACTTAGCTTAAACTTTTTCTACTTGGATTTAGTCTGGTTGGACCATTGCAAAGGCAAATTCTGATCTTCAAAGTAGAGGTGCTTCCTATTGTCTTCTGCAGAAAATCAAAAAGCTTAATTGCCCCCCTTTGTTAGTCTTCAGGTTTCACACAAAAACCCCTGGTCCATTAACTACTCATTTGATGTAGGTGTGACATAGCAGGGATGTAGACAAGGACTGGACTTGCAGACCACTGGATATATCATGCATCATCAGCTACTGCATGTTCCACTGGGGAGTTTTCATCCATCTGGATAAAACACTACAGAATGGATGTTCAAATCTTTATAAAGCACCTTGTCCAGAATAATGTTTAACAAAACCACCAAGGTATCCTGAAATGTGCTGCTTTGTGTTTATATAAGTGTTTTGCTACTGTTCTCGTGTATGTCCTGATGACCTATCGTGACCCACTTTAAGAACTAAATAGGAACTGTTAGGCAGTTGTGGACGAAGTAATCAACAGTTGTACTTGAGTAAAAGTATTGATACTCATAGTCAAATCTTACTCAACTAGGTGTAAAAGTTATTTAAGTATTGCAGTACTCACTTTTTGAATTACCTAAGTATTCAAAAGTACAGGCATTTAAAAGTACTTTAAATGCAATGTAGTTAATGTCCACAAATCATGACAGAAAGAAAGATTGATATTTAAAAAGCGGGGACCAGCCAAGGACCCATTAAGGAAAAAGTGGGGAAATTTTGATTGGCTACTACTGTAGGTTGCATTTCTGTTACTTATTTTAAAAAGTAATATTATTTTTTTCCTGAAATATTAGAGATGATGAAAAAAATACACCCATGGTAATTTTCTAATAGTGCAAAATATCAGCACATGTTGATGATGTTTCAGTTCACAATAGCAACAGCACAGAACCCGTGACAGTTTGTGAAGCTTGTTTATGAGTATATTATTGTTGGCCATAATAGCCAAATGAGAGGTGTAAATAGTGCTGAAGATGGACCTGCAGTGTTCTCTGGTTTGAGCAAATAGGCTTTTTATCTCAAACGAAACACAAGAAAATAAAAAAGATAAAGCCATAACAATATTGTATTATAGTTTGATTTTTATATGATAACTTTTATATGATAACTAATTGTTTGGAGCACTTTGCCTGACATTAAATGTCTTTTTGTTTTTAAAAAGGTTATTTGAGATGTGTGTAAATAGATAAAAAGTCTGCTCATTTTACATTTACATTGTTGTCTTTAGACAGTCATGAAATTTCCTTTTACCGGTAATTCAGTTTTTTACTTTTCTGTTGAAAATGCATTTTTTGATGTAGCAGCTGGTTTTAGTTGTTGTGCGTCTGAACAAGTTAAATAGAAAGTAAAACTTAGGAGGATGTTGCGTTGTATCATGCCTTTTGAGATTTTTTGAGATAAGAGTTTAAAACAGTTTCCCAAAAGATCATAGCAATTTGGATATAAGTGAATAAAACTAAACAAAGTGCATAAGGCAGAGATTGCACTGATAGAGTTCTGATTTGTTCTCTTGCTTTCATTTTCATCATTCATGCAGCCAAAATCAAAAGGAAAAAAGATAATAAAAAAATTGTCTGGAAAGTTTCAAAGTTTTTAAAGACAAGCTATTATAAACTACCTGATAGAAGTCATGTTTATCAAAATCTAATACATTTCATTTAGTAATTATGTGAATATCAAATACTTAATGGAAAATGTAACATTTTTAGAACTGGAAAGGGTCCATAACAGAGACAAAACAGAGGGTTCCTTCAAAAAATGTCACTGTGTGGAAAGAACAGGTGGAATGAATAACACTAATGATGGCCGCATTCCGTTCAGTCGAGCCAGTTCTAAGGGGCCTCATTGATTTACTGGACACTTCATGGAACAAAGGTATTTTTAAACACAACGTTTTGGAACATGGCAGCCTTTCAGCAGAGGACATGTTGTTAATAAGAACGAAAACATGTGATATAAAATTTCATGTTTGTGAATACATTACGAGGTACCTAATACTGAATCCCAATGTTTTTATTAAACTATTTTATAACTATAGTATATGTACTAAGTCTCACCTTAATAATTTTTTTTTGTACATGAGTAAATGTAGAGAGAGCTGTGCGAAAAGGCAAAAGCTCTCAATTTACCGCTTAGGTCTACGTTCCTACCCTCACCTATGGTCATGAAATCTGGATCATGACCGAAAATAATGAAATCCCGGATACAAGCAGCTTAAATGAGCTTTCTCCACTCAGGGTTGGCTGGGCTCTCCCTTAGAGAGAGGGTCAGGAGCTTGGTCATTCGGGAGAGGCTCCATGTAGAGCCGGTTCTCCTCCACATTGAGAGGAGTCACTTGAGGGTGGCTCGGACATCTTCTTCAGATGACCCCTGGACGCCTCCCTCGGTGTGTTCCAGGCACGTCCTCCTGGAGGGAGGCCCAGGGGCTGACCTAGGACACGCTGGAGAGACTGTCTCTCGGCTGGCCTGCGAAGCCTACAGCTTCCCCAACAGAGCTGGAGGAGGTGTCTGCCGCGAGAGGAAGTCTGGGAGTCTCTGCTTAGTCTGCTGCCCCAGCGACCTGGTTCCGGATAAAGCAGGAGACAACGAGTACGAGTAAATGTACATGAGATACACGCCTGTCGAGGTAGTTTAAAGTATTATTTTCATACAAAACTAAAGGGATAAATGCCAATCTGACGTCTGGCGCATACGTATATTGACTATGGGTATGCTGGTCTGACGGGTATGCTGGTCTGACGGGGTATGCTCATCTGACAGAACACAGACTGTGGGGATTGAACTTGGAACTTGCAACCTTCTCAGAGCACAAGTGCACTGCTCTAACATATTCGGCCAACACTCCCCAATTATTGTATCATACTACGAGATTACTCCCAAGCTTATTGTATATGGGCTATCCAATAAGTTTAAACTAAATATTGAGACTATTTTAAAGGTAATTCAATTTTTACCTTTATGTGACCACATTGACCCACAAACAGCGTTAAATCAGGCTTAAATTAGAGGCTTGAATCAGAGGCCTCCAATCCAACCCCTGTTTTGTGATTGCCATGTTCTGCCATTTATCCATTGTTTAATTTATTATTCATCGCTGTTACAGTAATGTATTAGACTTTTGTATTCAAATATTTCATCAAGTCCATCTGAACACGCAATAACTTTCCCTAACTTATTAATTAGTTGTGTCCAATAACCAAATCTAATAATTCGATTTCACCTTAAAATCTGTCTTTCACTATTTGGAAAAGCCAACTAGTCTCACCTTAAACTGACTTCCATGCATGTAAGCTTTATAAAATCAGAGCATTAAATTTAACACTGCTGCTTTACCCACAATGGAATCACAGTGAAATCTGCAGCAAAGAAAAAGCTTTTATCAGGAGTCAGTTTAGTCAGCACCTTTTAGTTAGATTTAATGGAGCTAACTTCATTCTTTAATGAACATCATAATTATGTGGGGGTTTTTTTAGATATAAGCCAGACACAGTTTTGGACCTTAGAGTTTAAAAAGATTAAACTTTTTTAGCACATATACTGGGATGTATTAAAAAATATCTATTCACAGAGTAACACTTTGCAATAAAGCTCTTTTTATTGGAGGCAAATTAATAGTCAATAGGTATGCCAATTCAGTTTATTTCTATAGCCAATTAACAACACATGTCATCTCAAAATGCTTCACAATTCACTTAGATCATCCAGTCAAGCATTGATTCAAAGTTTTTCTACTGGTACAGAGGAAAACCAGTTAATTGCATCGACAACATTGACTCGAAGGCAATACCTCACACTAAGCATGATTGTAGTGACAGTGGAGAGGAAAAAAATCCTTTTAATAAAAAGAAAGAACCAGGCTCAGTGTGTGCGGCCATCTGCCAAGGCCTATTGGGGTTCAAGGAGACAGAAGCAGAGATACAAAATCACAACCAGCTCCACATGCGACTCCGTCTAAGAAAGACACAGCCAGGCAGTAGAGCTCCGAGCCAGCTCCCATGTCAGAGGATGAAGATAGCACAACCAGCTAGTCACAGTAAGAGAAAAAGGACTACACTGAAAAAAACGCCAAGCTCTAACATCTATAAAAAAATTTGTTGATGGCAGCATCACAGCTGATATTTCTCTCCAGGATGAGTCACAGCCAAACAGGAAGAGACGAGGCAAAGCTACTATGAAGAAAAGCAGAGAGAGCAGAACGTTAGAGATTGAACAAACACATTCTGTAGAGTGGGAGAATAGAGATAGAATGAAGCAGAATGATGAAATGGGGGTCCATGTCCTCCAGCAGTCTAAACCTATAGCAGCATAACTATAGAGATAGCTCAGGATAACCTGAGCCACTCTAACTAGAAGCTTTATCAAAAGGAAAGTTTTTAAGCCTAGCCTTAAAAGTAGACAGGGTGTCTGCCTCACGGATTAAAACTGTTAATATGTATGTTAATTATAATTCTGTGCATTTTTATCAGTCATTAGTGTTTATTTTGCTTCAACATATTTTGCTTTGAGCTCCGTATCCGGATTGTACATATTTTTATTTCTTATTTTTTTATCTCTTATTTTTATTTTGTTTTTCCTTGTGTGCGATACATGTACACTTGCACTTTAATCCTTATTTATCTTGATATACTGTATATACCTGGATATACTGTATATATATATTGTTTATTCTTAATGCACCTTTTTCCTCCTTGTTTGCACCTTCTTTAACTTCTATGCCAATATGTGACGAGTGAATTTCTCCGCTGTGAGATCAAAATAGCTCATCTAATCTAATCTAATCTCCTGCTTAATCCCTGCTCTCAATGCAGAGGACAACATTTCTGTTGGTAATGTTAAGAAAGAAGTACTTTGGCTGACAGCTGAACACTTATTCAACAGGTGCAGGATGCCTCAAAATGTCCCTGACTACAAAAAAGACAGTTATTTTATTTCAAAAGCCTTTTTGTGTTTTGTTTTATATTCTATTTGACATTAGCTCAGGAAGTTAGCGGTTCCTCCACTTCCTGTTTATTAATTAATCCAATTCAATTCAGTTTATTTCTATAGCGCCAATTCCCAACATGTCATCTCAAGGCACTTTATAATTCAACCAGATCACACAGTGAAATTGATTCAAAGGTTTTTATATCTAATGAAAACCAGTTGATTGCATCGACTCATTGTCTCAAAGGCAATCCCTCACACCAAATATGCTTTTAGCGACAGTGGAGAGGAAAAACAGGAATAAACCTCCAGCAGAACCAGGCTCAGTTTAAGCGTCCATCTGCCAAGACCGACTGGGATTCAACGAGAAAACGATAAAATAAAATTAGCATGTTGTTCTAATATTTTTTTTTAATAGCTACAATGATTAATGTTATTTTTCTATTTATTTCCATCCTGCAAGTGTTAGCTGAGAAAGGAAACACTATGTGAGAAATATAAAACAAAACAAGGTCTTTATTGATAAACAAGCACACACATACAGTATACATGCACACATGTGAGAAACTATCCTTTACTTAAAAAAATAAAAATTAAAAATGTTATTAATTTCCCAATGGATGCTAATACCTAAAGAGAATGATCGGGTAGATGACATGCTTACAAAGATTTTTTTTTTTCCAAAACAATACATTATCTGGTAGAAGGTTCATCTGGTATAATCAATAAGAAACAACCTTTCTGGATTTCAGTTGTTGTTACATCTGTTACATAGAGCCCTTTGCATTTCTTCACATTTCTGTGCTGGTTTTCTTATTCGAAGTTCAAAGTTCCTGTTTTGTTACTTCACACATTTGCTTATCATCTATGTATGTCTATCATCTATTGTGAAATATGCAGCATAATTTATCTGAATAATATTTTTTTTCTCTTGAAATGCAATTTATTTAATTACCTTTTAGTCCTTAATACGAGGCCTTTCTAAAAACCTTGTTCTAGCTTGAACTTCGGCAGAAGTTCTCACACATCCCTGTTTGGACTGAGGCCAGTCTTTGTTTCCTCCCATTTAGTACATTTAAGATTATCTTAGGATATATTGAGCTTATATGTGTCCGTTTTAAAATATCAAACATTATCATAATCCTTATAACATCAACTGACTAACACCAAGTTTCTCACATTTTAAAACCCCTGACCAACAGATGATAGTGATACATGTGGGTTTAAAGCATCCATGTTAAAGATGGAAAAACCCTGTCCTTATTTAGTTACACCTTTACTGTCATCACAGGTGATATGAATCAGACTTAGAGCTTATCTGAAACTAAAGGAATTCCTGCCAAACCTTCTATATCTGGCACTTTCTTCCTCAACTGCCATTCCTTGTTCGTGGCTGTGATGCTTTGATGCTATTTAAAGGAAAAGTCCGTTCACGTTCAGGATTCAAACTTCTGAAAATACTTTAAATATAAAATTATTACATACTGTTTAATAAATGATAATTGTTTTTAATTATGAGTGATTCATGTTTGTCAAAGAACACTACTGCCACCTACCGGTTTGTGACATCATGGTGCGGTATCGGCTGTTGATCAAGTCCCAGTGCTGTATCACGGTGAACACTGTCTGTCGCGGCTATTATCAAGTCATCTTTACAAACATTCTTCTTCCAAATGTTGGCTACATATTAGGGGTTTTTTCCTGGCCAGAAGTTGATGGCAAATCCTCCCCTCTTCAAGTTGGCAATCCAAAAACGAACCCGTCCGTGGGGACCATGAATGAGGAAAGGTGAAATGACTAATTGTTTTCACTTTTTTCCGATGAATTCCGACATTCAACTACCATGCATGTGGGCATTGTCAGTTTAACTATAGCTCTGGTGAATTTCAATGGTGAAATCCTCTCGAAAAATTAAATAATTGTTGATTGATGATGTGTCTAGTAGTTTCCGCTGATTTTGCTTGTAAAGCGGGGAGAATGGCGCTATGCTTACCGCACCTACTGCCATCTGCTGGAAGATGGCAGTAGGGAGGGGTTTTTATATGTTGGGCAAAAATGGCCGCTCCCAGACTCTGTGGCGATAATTATTCTTTTTGTTTTTTTACTGATTAAAGCTAAATTCATGAAATCACTGCAATCTTAGTTGCATATGTATAGATAATAATGCATTGATTATTCCTTGCTGACCGGACTTTATCCTCTAAGAAACAGAAGCCATGCATCCCAACACCAAGGAAAACACAAAAAAAAGACCTTTAAAAAAGGTTATTTTTGGAGGTAAGTGCCCGGCTGAAGTGTAAAGTCACTTATAGTACATCTATTTAAAAGCTGCAGTGTGTTACTATATATTTATATATTTATATATATATATATATATATACACACATTAAACATGGTGGGGCTGCAGTACAGGGGTGGTTCACTCACCTATTTGTGCGTCCAGCTGCAAAGATGGCACTCGAAAGAAAAATAAAGTTAGTGTTACCACCAATAAGTTAGTCTCACTTATTGGTGCACATAAATGACCATGTTACTAAAACAACTAAAAGATTCTGCACACTGGGAGAATAGAGAGAAAATGCAGCAGATGAATTAAAAAGGGTCCTAAAACTATGTCCTCCAGCAGTCTAAGCCTATAGCAGCATAACTATAGAGATAGCGCTGGATAACCTGAGCCACTCTAACTAGAAGCTTTTTTTCAAAAAGGAAAGTGTTAAGCCTAGCCTTAAAAGTAGACAGGGTGTCTGCCTTACAGACTATAACTATTATAGTTTTCGTTCAGCAATGGTTTTCTTCTTGTAACTCTCAAAAGGACTAACAAGAACTTAACAAGAACTCAATAAATTAACATGGTAGTTCCTCTATTCTAGTAACTTATTTAACTAAGTAAAATGTACTACATTGATTAAACCCAAAGATAATATTTTTAAGTCTTATTTTGTTAATAATCATAAACACTGAAACCACATCTAGTATTGATTTCCACCTCACAGAAAGTATGTTTAATACCTATGTAGTTATTTGTAGGAGGTACATTTAGTTTGACAAACAAGCCCCTTTAGAAAAAAATATACAGAATTAGGTATAGCTGTAATTCTTGGCTTGGTCAAAGACTACACCCACACCTGACCCCCACCCCCCAACTACCGCCCTATAGTTAATTCAAGCTTATCTTCTTTTGTTCCTTCTCTCATTCTTGTTTTAAGGCAAACATGTCATCATAGAACATAAACTTTCCAAATTCAGGTCCAGCTAGTTTTTTAAACCTTGGGGTGTAATTTTATATCTTTATTCTGCTTTGAAATTCTCATAAAGCAATTCCTGATGTGTCGCTTTGTCTTTTGATCTTTGTTCTGCTGCCTGTTTGAAATGACCTCTGATAAGTATGCTTTCAAAGAGTGTTAACATTTGTTTAATCAAGGAGCACACAATTTATATGAAATATAAATAAATTACACTGATTTCAGTCTATTTATTTAGATGCATCATGGCAGAAAGGGGTTCTATTTTCTTGTAAAGAAGAAGAATCATACAGTATTTTCTTTCTACTTGTCATTAACAATTTATTGTTTTATTCTATTGCATAACCTTCCTAGAAAATATGTTAAAAAATGTAGGCCACGATTCTTTTTGCCAGGTAGTTTGCACACCATATCCCACTCATCTTTAAGGTTTCCCACCAAACATTCAAGGAAGAGGGAATCACCTAATATGCTGCATGAACTATAGCTGTGGGGGGTGCGGATGGATGCGGAAACTCTTCATGGCTGGATAACTTGTGTTTATGTGGAGAAGCATCTCCATTTTTGGAAGGTGCTTTTTCAGAGACAGTAATAGTAACATCACCAAGGCGTGAATCAAGAATTGCTCTTTAGTTTTGCACATTGCACACAAATACATGATGTCATTTGTGAGGAGAGTCAAACATTAACTAATTGTACACACATTAGTGATGCCGAAGCCTGTTTTCGTCTTCTAAAGTTTCTGTTATACAGTTTAGAGGAACTGTCATCACTAAATAATAAGTACTGATTTAAAACTCGGTAAAGGAACTGTGACCTTGTTTGGCTGAATTCTTTGGCTAAGGACAGCTAAGGTATGATGGCTGTGCCAATTCTCAGTCTTCCCAGTAAGGTATCACAGTTTTGGTTCTCCCTGAGATGAGATGAGGTAGCTTTCAGATGGTAGTTAATCCTTTAGTTGTGCCTCTAAGTGGCTTATTCACTGCAAACACTGATCTAGAAAAATCTATAATTTTTCTTTTAAAATGTGGAAAGGTAAACATGAGGATTTGCCAACTGAATTACGAGTTTCCCCTTAAAATACTTACATATTATGGTCTTGGAATTAAATGATTAAATTATTTTTTTCTGATTTTATCAGAAATTATTCCATTTGCAAAATTTGTTATTTACCTTTTAACATCAAGGGAAAATACACTTATTTCTAGAAAAATTGACCTACTTTTGTTTCACTTTTTTTTGTGTGTGTTTACAGTGTCCTATCTCGCAATGTGGCAGTTGTAATTGTTGTCTTAATGCCAGATTTCACTCTCACAAGTAGAGAATTATCACTTTTGCCATGGTGTTCTGCTTGATCTATATATGTAAAAAGCTTTATTATGGTTTATGTAGGGCAGGGCTGTGTCTGCAACCTTTCATATCCAAAAAGCCATTTTGCCCTGAGTCCGACCTAGTAAAAGTTGTTTAGGGCCACAAAATATAACCTGATCTTTTTTTATTATTATTATGTTGTATAAGAAATTAGTTGCCAACAAATTATGTATATTTTGCTTTTAAAATAATATCAAAACACATAAATTCCAAGCTAATTCAAAGAAAAATGGCTCTAAAACATATTTCTGTCTCTTTTAATGTAATTCTTTTTCCTCTTATAAAAAACCATAATGCTTTTCAGACTAGTACATTATTTAGCTCTTTATATAGATTTTAGCCACCATTAAGAGGCGGTGTAGAGGGTCCAAAGAGGCTCTGGAGCCGCTGGTTGCAGACCCCTGATCTAGGGAATGATATATGTTATGTGGACATTACAAAAAAAATGGAAAGAAAGTTAAAGGACGAGGAATGGAATAGGAATGCATAAAGTGTCATAAAGCGGGACAGGTGAACCCAGTATTAAAGTACAGACAGTCAAACATTTATTAAAACTTAACAGACTCAAGCAGAACGAAAGCACTGAAATGTGGAGTGCAGTGAGGACTGCATCCTCTCAATTATAGGCAGGATCAGCCATTGCACTGCCAATAAGATGCGGTCCTGAGCCGCCCAGAGTGTCCCCAATGCAGCAACCCCAAGAAGGTCTAATCCAGGACAGGGATACATATCAGACAGGAACAGTTCAGAGATCCAGGGGTCCATAGTCCGACCAGGGGTTCTGATTTGCAGAGGAACAGATAAATCTTTGGGTTCAAGAGTCCTCAGAGGGTTTACGCAGGTTCAGATTCAGAACAGGTCCCGGCAGGCTCAGTGGTTGAGGGAAACAAAGACACGGCCTGGTACCATGATTTCTGCAAGAAACTTTGAACCCCCCCTTTGAACCCCTCCTTGGAGCCAGGCTTAGGGAAATAAAACTGACCTTCTCCACATTCCGAGCCAAAACTCAGAGGGCTTTGTGGGAAAAAAGGACCAGGACATGATCAGAAGACAAGACAGACACAAAACCCTGGCTGCCACTGGCCAGGAGCTGAACAGTTTTAACTCTGCCAAAAATGACCAAACAGAAAACAAAGCACAAAAAAAAAAATGATCTGAACCCTGATAAGCTGGGGCTGAAGCGAATATAAAGCAGAAATACAGGTGGATAGGATAAGGAGTAATCAGGAATCAGGCAGAGGTTAAAGGGAATAGTACACCCAAAACTGTTTAGCCTTCATTTTCTACTCACCCCCATGCTGAACAACAACACTCTGGGAGTACTTTTTTGATATCTCAAATGCATCTGGAGATCTAGGAGGCTTCTTCAGCCGATTCAAATAATGGAGGTCTGCGGTGCCCGACGTTAAAGGTCCATAAAAGTCCTCACAAAAACACATGTCAATATTCCTCCATACTGCCTCATTCAATGTATTCCAAGTGTCCTGGAGTGGTAGCGCCCATAATTTTAAGCAAAGTCTTAAGAGCATAAACAGTAGTGTATAGATTTCCTGAAAGCGCGCGCACATGCGGTGCACGCACGCTACGGAAGCCGCAGACCAAACCAGATGAAAGTGCGATTCAGCGTCTGCTCTGCCAATAATGCAAGCGAGAAGAAGAAATGTGCTGCTTACCTGTGCAAAGAAAGAAACAATGTAAGAAAATGTTCGGAGGATCTCAGTGTTGAGTGAAGAGCATGAGTTCTTTTGTTAGCTGAATGCGTTGGTTTCTACTGGCTGGTCTGTCATGAAGGCCGTGTGGAACGCCAAGATGAACGCCAGCTTTGTGTAAAACTTATACATCTACCGTTTATGCTCTCAAAACATTCTAAAATGACTTCGCTTCTAGTAAATTCCTGGATGTCGAGCAAATGTCAGGACACTTGGAATACATTGGACTTGTTGGTATGGAGGAATATTGACACGCTTTTTGTGGACTTTTATGGACCTTTTCTGCCTCGGGCGCCATGTATCTTCCATATTATTTGAATGTCAGCAGACAGCAAGAAGCCTCCCAGATCTCCAGATGCATTTGAGATATCAAAAAGTACTCCAGAGTGTTGTTCAGCATGGGAGTGAGTAGAAAATGAAGGCTAATCATGTTTTGGGTGTACTATTCCTTTAAGCAGGTGAATAACATGAACAATTAATGCCAGCCATATGCCGTGGATTATGTAAGTACGCAGATCGAAGCACCTGTAGGTGTTTGTGAGAGTGCCCTTGTCTGTGTAAGGTTGATCCATGGGTAAAATGCTCAATAGTGGTTGTGAAGAGCCATAAAAAAGAAATTGAAATGGCTAAAAAGGCTCTAATTAAATCAGCTGCGTTTATTTAACCTTCGTAGGGTAAATCCTATCATAAAAACAGTTATAAGAGCAGACATTAGTCTTATTGTGGCAATATGAGGCTGCAAATTTGGAGGCAACACAGACATCTTACAGACAAGACGTGACAGTTAGTCCGTTTCATGAGGTGGTCCAACAACAATGCTTAAGACACAAGCAAAATACGGATCAACCAAGTAAAAAACTGCTACAAAGGAGCTCTGATGCAGGTAAAACACTGCTATGCCTGCATATACTTTTCACACGTCCTCCACACAACACCAATTTGCTACCAAAGGATAGGCATGATAAGAGTGTCCTCCTGTTTTTGTTCACACCCATCTGCCCCTGTTTAACACGTCTTCCCCTGCTTAATGTTTACCTGTGGAGGCAGCGGATAGACATCTTCAGGTGCCACAATAGAAAATTGAGATTTCCATCTCCATTGTTGCACAAAGGACAGTGAATGTTTAGAGAGCTGTAAAGATTGTTTACACTGCTACAATGTGAGAAGAAGATGCGCAGGTAGCTACTATCACCATATCTAGCCTACGTGTCCCCACACACAGCAGGGGATGCGATGACAAACTCCAAAATAATGGCAAAAATGCTATCCAGTACAGGCATGCATGAGAGGTAACATAAAAAAATAAAGATGTATCTTGTCTTTATACAGACAGGAATGTCTGACAGTCTGGGACTATTAATGGAAGAAACATTGCTGACAGATCCTTTAGGAAACATTTACCGCATTTGTTTTACTTTGTTAAACATCTCTGGGTTGAATAATTACTTTCCTGCTGGTACTTAATGGGGCTCACCTCTGAACTTAGTGAGGAAGCATTAAGGAATGCCAGCTATTCCAAACAGCTCCGTAACTGTTTATTCTTAACACTTAAAGGAAGTTCTCTGAAGTCATACCTCCTGCCCTGAAGTCCCTTTTTTACTGTAAGACAAACTTTTCTCCCTGCTCTCACTATCCAAGTCAGTTTCCTTCCTGCCAAGTTTGAGGCTAGACTTTATGTTTTGGTATCAGTCGGTGTGTTTCACTCGCTCGCTGAGATAGATCAGTCTGTTCCACAAGCTAATCAGGTTACTTGGAAACAAACCCAGGAAGAGAAAGAATGTACCCATGGGCACTAACTGCAATCAGTGTAAGATTCAGGCTGGATTTAAGCAAAGGTTAAATACATGAAAACAGTTGATGTGGCACCATAATAGGGGTACATTTTACAGACTCCTAATCACTAAATTAGAATTTGCACAATTCTAACAAGGAGTTTGAAATTCATAGTTTCTTAGTTGTCATTATCAAATGCCATGTTCTACATCAGAAAGGTAATATTTTCCTGTTCTTATGTTTTTATCTTGCCACACAGAGAGCTTTAAAATAAATATTTCAATTCAGTTTATTTATATAGCTCCAATTCACAACAATATGTCATCTCAAGGCATTACTTCTGTCACCAGATCATCCAGTCAGATTTTCGATCTGCAAAAGTTTTTCTCTATGAAAAAGCAGTTGATTGTGAGACAACACTCCACAATATTCAAGGCATCCTCACAATAACACAATATATAAAAAAACAAAATACACCTTGCAAAATACAAACATAAAAAAACCGAATCTAAAAACATAAAGCAGTATACATGTAATATTATGAAGTAAAACATTGAAAGCCAGTTTTGATAAATTAGTCTTCAACAGAATTAAGACCCACATTACACAGTCTGGTTCCCTCACCTCTAAAGGATCTGTCTTCACTGGTATTAACCCCTTGAGCCCAGCAGGCCTGGTACCAGTGCCAAGCTGACACCAGCTAATATTTATAGAAATGCCCAAAACACAGTCACATGGTGTTTCATCAACACGCCTTTCAAATGGGGCTTTAAAATTTCAAAATAATTTTTTCACAAATTATTTTATAGCTGTGTAAACAAATAAAATGAGATTAGAAATAGTGGAGTAACGCAACAGCAGGTATAGCTATACCTCCTAATGGCCAGCATCATTGGTAACTAGAGGCTCAGACCTTTCCATGAAGGGGTCGGAGCGGATTTTGCGACCATTTTAGGTGATGCGTTATATAAGTTTACTCTGTCATTCTTATTTTCTATTCAGTTTGGTATTATCGTTATGTGTTCAATGGTCTATTTCAATGAAACAATGGTTAAATCTTACGAACAAAGGCTTTATCTTATGCAGAATATCTCTAATAATGTAAATCAGCATATTTGTCTGGCCAGATTACCTTTTAGTATAAAAGATGCATATTTCCGCCTAGTACACTGCCCACTAAAATCTTTGTTCAACAACATGCTTCATTTATCCAGTACAAATTAGTTTGAGTTATAGTGATGTGAAGATGTGAATCTGTAAAGTCTGAAGGTTCATCCAGGGTTTTTAATTGGGCATTTCATGGTGTTTTGCAGGTTATTTATGGGAAAAAAAATAAACACCTATAAATCCAATATAGTGAAATTTAAAAATAGTGGTTCCAACTGAAAAATATTCCTCAATGTCTTTTCTGTTTTACAAATACAAAAAAATAGATTTTCAATTTAAACAGTTTGGGAGCTGTACTTGCTTTAACTGGCAAATGTAATTTCAGCCGGAATTTGCTCCTAAGACCCTTTGGGCTTAAGGGGTTAAAATGCGTTCATGAAAAAAGCTTTTACTGGAGGTTATCAGACTGTAACAAGTTTTGTGGGTTCTTAACTGGTGATATACTGTATATATGCTAGAGCTTGACCACATACAGCTCTAAAATCTCCAAGATCGGTCTTGTCCCAAAATAAAACAGCTGTTACAATATTCAAGACAAGATTGAAAAGAATCATAAATAATCTTCCCTAATTTGGCTTTTGACAGCAGAGTTTAAGACTCAAATACATTTCAATGCTAAAAAAAGCAGCATCTGATTAATGATTATACAGAAACACACATTTCATTTTGACACTAATTGAGATTGAAGTTTCTAAAATGAAAACCACATCATATGATTTGACAGATGACACCAGTAGTACAAGGAGTGGCTTGATTTTAATCATCTGTTCTCAGGTGAGAGAATACGCATTTCATTCTTATCAGAGTTTAACACAGATTTTTCAGATATCACAGATTTTAAAAGAACTTTAAAATTCTCTTTGGCATCTGTAGAGCTGAATATAGTCAGAATAGAAATTATAGCACAAATCAGAAAACCACCTGATTATTTAGTCTATCGTGGAAATATAGAAAATAGATGGCAGGCTCTTGGAATCCATATTTTAAACATTGAATTTTCTGCCAAAAGAAGTAAAGTTAAACCAATCTGGAGCTGCACCTGATAGACTTACTATATATTGGAGGCTGTCAGTCCAAAAATGCCATCAACAGTGTCCAAAGATCCTGGAAATTCCATGCATTGGAAGTACCGAAGTCTGGTGACATCTGAATACCAATACAAATGTTGAGCAAAGCAGATTCTCTGGATTTGTGCTTTTGAAGAATTTTCCAAAGATCTTGTTTTACATACAAAAAGGAGCTGTGCAGCAACAGCATCTGCACAAAAACATAGACATTTTACAGTATCATAATACACAAAACAAAAAACCAGGGAAAAAATATTTCAACCTCACCACATGTAAAATCATTAAGCTTTGAAGATAACAATATTTCTTCAAAGATTTAGCTATGTTCTGCAACAATCCATTTTGACTTCAGGTTGTATCTTTGTGCTTTTTGATTCTTTCCTATTAGAGAGATTTTGGTTCATATCTAATTGGTTTGGTAGGATAATCCAGAGGGTGAAGGTCGAGGACTTGCTCAAGATTCAGAACCAGTAGATTAGAAGTCTGAAGAGATTCTAAAGAGAAAAGGGTTGAAAAGGAAACATACCTTTAATTTCTCCCCTCCAAATATCCCATGGGATGGCACTCCGTTAAATTTGTATAAATGTGTCTTCCCCCTCACTTTTCAGTTCCGGTTGAGCAGAGTTCAGAGCAACACTGCTCTTTGCATTGGTCTGTTCAATAAAACCTGTTAAACCTTTTCCCCCGGTCTTCTTTGTAATGGTTTCTCTGCATTTGGGTCTCATCTTTAGTTAATCATGACACAGAGTAAAACCAATTTCCTCTGTGTGAAATCTACACACTAACATGGAGCTCATTTGAAGCTTCTCCTAAATTAGACTTGCTTTTGCTATTTGCAGCCTTGTTTTTTTATGTGTTTTGTGTGTTAGCCTCTTTTTAGTGCTTGAATTATTATGTTTGCGTTTTGTTTTTTGGGATTACTGCATTTCTCCTTTGCAACATTTTTTCTTTGCATGTGTTTATTTTTCCAAGCCAACTTTTTGTATTTGCTGGGCATTTATGTATTTGTAGTGCGTTTGCATGTCTTGGCATGCACCTTGTTATGTATTGCCATTAACCTTGTATGACTGCAGGGAATGATCCAATTATAAATTGAAATGCCTACTTTGACAGATTAACTGCACAACCTTCTGTAAAATACTGGGATTAATTTACTGGGCTACTTAGTCATTTTGTACCGGATCACCAGTTAATCTGAATGAGTGTTAATCATTTAGGATAAGGAGAAAAAATTTAATTCTTTTGTAGGTTACTTATATTTTTAGAGACCTAGTATGTCAGATCCAGTTCAGCTACTTTAAACATGCACAATAAAATGAGAACACTTTATATTCAGCATCCTATGTAAATTCATTATTTGACTAAGAAGAGAACTATTGCCAGTTTGCACATTGTTTATAAATGCACAGTATTTAACTCTGTGCTTTGCTGATTAAAGTTATTGACATAACACAAGTAATCTCGCCCCCTCATTCAGCCCGTATCAGCTCCCTCCGCTGGCAATAAACATGCTCTTGTTTTTCCTTTGTTTGTCTTCCTCGCCAGTTCTCTCCTGACCTACAGGAATTTAGCAGGAATGCAGAAACAGCATCCTGTTTTCATTCAAGACTCTGAGTCAGCCATTCAGACTTTGTTGCATACATTGGGGACAGACTAGGCCACAAATTCTGCACGGTTTAAAGTTCAACAAACAAAAACAGGTGCATGAACTAGATGTCTGTGGCTTAGTGGATGGAGCAATTAAATATAGATATCATGGTTTGTCTTTCATGATTCTGGTCTGTCAACCTGTTGTTGCACTCATTCATCCAACATTTGTTCCAGACGTTTTAATCAGGAACCAAACTGGTTGATGGGGCCTGATTATTGAAAACTCCTGATTAGTAGATGACCATTGCAATTGGAAATCTAAACAGAAATCATCTTCAGAGGAAGTGCATGCATTACTATGCTCTCCTGTCTCATATGAGCATCACTAAACTTGCTACCAGAGTCATTCAAAACTGCAGGAAATCAACTCCTGCTCTAAGATCTGCAGAGGACCCAACATCTTCCCTCCCCACATGCATCCTGGGAAGGTAAGTCGCTTTTTCGCTTGTTAAACTATTAAAACTGAGATTCAATCCTGCTACTGACCCGATCTCTCCTTCTTAGAGGTTCCTGACTTGTCTGACACATTTGCTAAATTCTAAGAATTGTTTCCTGTTGTGTCTGCGTTAATGTTTGGTTCTCTTCTGCACTTTACATCAATTACATGTTGATGTGCTTATTGGGAGGGTAACATTTCCCCAGAGTATAATGTATGAATCTGTATATGGGTAAGTTTGGTTGGGTAAAAATCAGCTTTACATTGCTTTGTGTAATTTTTGGGACTTCCAAATCCCAATAATTTACTATAAGATTAGCTTTAATAATATTTTTTTTACACTTATGTTTTATTTAGGTTTAATTCAACACTCACCAACTCACTGCAGTTTTAAAAACATCCAGTCCAGCATGCAATTATCCTGTGTGTGTGACCTTCAATGGATCCAGTCACTCAATTATTTGTCGTACTTTACAGACTTGACCCATGAGTCCAGGATGTCCTGCAGATAATATGAAGAAAAAAAATGTCACCAACATCCTCTGTAATAAACAAATACTGAAATCCCGTCCCTCTCGAAGAACAGTCTATCTTGAGTAAACATCAGCAAATGAGACAGACTCTTTACAGTGACTCAACAACCACTGTGAGTTGCAAGATGAACAAAGAAAGGCTGTGTGCAGTAACATGTTGTTTTTTTATTCTGCTCCTTTTAACTCTTAGCAGGTAGAAAGTCTGCCTGCTCAATAGTTAAATGTTAAGCAGACACACCTGCTATGTCACACTCAATAAGTAAACAGGGCTTTAAAGATACAAGAGTTTCTTGGACAGTAAAACACAGAGATGTTGGCCTAGATTTCACTTTCAGGATCTTAGAAACTACTGTTGTGATTTTACATTACCATGATATAATAACCTTTTAGAGACATTTAAAACCCAAATTCACTAACATGTATGTTTTTTAGGGTTAGCTACAGTATGTCCCTTAAAAAGGGCAGATTTTTCTTTTAATGACCTAATCAAATTTTGTTTTTGTTGTCAGATCTGTTTTGGCCTTAGAATCTTTGCACAAAATCTTTTAATTATTTTTTTTTCCAAGCAACAAGGAACAGAAACTCTTGGCTGCACCCTGGGGTGTTGCAAGCACACCAAAGCTGTTGGGTCTTTCATTTGGTTCAAAGTTCTGACACACCTTCTTTTTACAAACAGCCAAGAGCTGAATATAATATTGCATGCAGTGGTAAAGAGGAAACAGGAGAAAAGCTACAGGAGGCTGGTAGACGGACATTTCTTCAACTTTAATCTTATGTGTTAGATCCAAACGAAGTTTTCATTCGTTATTTTAGCCATAAGGCTGAATCTCACTAAGGCTGGCTGGTTAAGGATAAAATGCATTTTAGTTTACTACTGGAGAGACATCTTCTTAATGCACATAAAATAAGCATTGTGTAGCATGGTTATTTTTTAAATAACCTTCCAAAAAAACTAACATTTTTTTAACCGTAGTTTTTTTTTTATTTGATAATAAAGGCAAACAGTATCAATGCTTTTTTTGCCCTGTTAGTCAAATGACTCGTCAAGCGAAGGGCGTTAAAATCGCCTAGGCACTCATGTGCATGCTGTGGGAACACCAATTACAAGATACCATTCAGTGCAATGTATTTTCAGTATTTGCATTTATTATAGCCACTCTGTCGAAACAATACCGTTTGATGAGCTGAGTGGTCTTCAGCTCCCGAAACTTCCGTGCACGTCTCTCCTGCCTCAATACCTTCCTCTATAGTGACAACCCTGATTTCCTCTTCATTTTAGATGGGATTAATCTATTCCTGTAACAGGGATGTGTACCTCAGTCTTTCAAGGTGGCTGTAAACAAAACTTTAATTAAGAAACGGTCTGTTGACTCAGATGAATTTTCAGTCAATTATAGACCTATGTCCAATCTTCCTTTTCTATCTAAAATTCTTGAGAAAATAGTTGCCAAAAAGTGTGTGACCACTTACACCATCATTAACTTTTTGGAGAGTTTTTATCTGGTTTTAGAGCTCATCATAGCCCTGAAGCAGCTCTGGTTAAGGTCACTGATATTCTCATGGCCTCAGATTTATCTGACTTGTATCTGTACTTATACTGTTACTTATATTGTCATGGCTCAGAACGGAGGACCCAGTATTCAACAATACTTGTTAAAATTGGATCTGCAGCAGCAGCAACTACCGTAGGATCCTGTGCAGAAAGGAAAAACAGGCTAGTGAACATGTAAATCTGTCGGAGGGTTATGATTATGAATGTCAGTCACTAACCTGGTTTACTAGTTCAGTCCGTGCCCAGAGAACATGGTAGGATCCAGCTGGTGAGCTTCCAACAAGATGTGGCAGATGCCACCCAGAGTGTCCCACACGCCGCAGCCCCAGAGGACAGAGAACAAGCAGGACACAATATCCTGTCAGAGGGAAGGAGGGCAAAGCCAAAGCTCAGGATTCAGAACCAGGAGCCCAGAGGTCTGAAGAGGTTCCAAAGGGAAATCCAGGTCAGTATTAGGAAGCAGATTCAGGTTCGTTCCACAGGGAGAATCCAGCAGGAGTCCGAAGACAGGTGAAGCCGACAGATCAGAACAGGAACTGGTAGGCTCAGAGGTCTAGAGGAAGAACAATTAAGGATAAGGCAATCAGAACACAATCAGGTACACCAAAAAACTCTCAACAAAGGCTTTAAAAAAGATCACTGATAAATGGGAGCAGGCTTTTTAAATAGAGACTGGAGCAGGTGACACAGATGATGAGAAACTGTACGGAACTAGATAGGTGAATGGAATGAACAATTAAGCCAGTCATCAGCAGTCAGATCATGACAATGTATTATTTAAAGGAATAGTACACCCAAAAACATGATTAGCCTTCATTTTCTACTCACCCCATGCTGAACAAAACTCTGGAGTACTTTTTGATATCTCAAATGCATCTGGAGATCTGGGAGGCTTCTTGCTGTCTGCTGACATTCAAATAATGGAGGTCTGTGGCCCGAGGCAGAAAAGGTCCATAAAAGTCCACAAAAAAGCGTGTCAATATTCCTCCATACTGCTCGTCCAATGTATTCCAAAAGTGTCCTGAGTGGGTAGCGTCCATAATTTACTCGAAAATGAAGTCATTTAGAATGTTTTTAGAGCATAAACAGTAGTGTATAGGATTTCCTAAATGGCCAAGCTCCATCTGATATCAGAGATCTGATTGTTCCTTATTCCCAACAGATTAATTAAGCTCTCAATCTGCAGGTTTACCAATGGTTCCAAGAATTTCAAAGAGAAGAATAGGAGGTAGGTCTTATAGTTATAAGGCTCTACTCCTGTAGAAACAACTACCAGTTTTAGTCCGTGTGAGGCAGACACACTGTCTATCTACTTTTAAGGCTAGGCTTAAAACTTTTGTTTTTAAGACAATTTTGTAGTTATAGGGGCTCAGGTTATTCTGAGCTATCGCTATGGTTGTGCTGCTTCATTCTTGCTCATTTTTCAATTCTGCAGAATCTGTTAGTTCAATCTCTAACTGCTTCTGCTCTCTCTCTGCTTTTTTCTTCAGCTTCATCTGGTCTGTTCCTGTTTGGCTGGCTGACTCCATTCTGGAGAGAAATATCAGCTGTGCTGCTGCCATCAACTCCTTTTGTTTATAGATGTTGGAGCTTGGCCTGTTTTTCAGTGTAGTCCTGTTTCTCTGACTGTGACTAACTGTTTGTGCTCCCTTTCACTTTCTGGCATGGGAGCTGGCTCGGAGCTCATCTGCCTGGCTCTCTCTTTCCTGGACTGGGCCGCCTTGCAGTTAGGAGTTACCTTTTGTATCTCTTGCTTTTTTTCTATGTCGGCTTCCGTCTCCTTGAACCCCAGACAGCCTTGGCAGATGGTCGCTTACACTGAGCCTTGCTCTGCTGGAGGTTTCTTGTTGTGAAAAGGAAGCTTTCCTATCCTCTGTCGCTACATGCATGCTTTGTGTGATTGCTGTTGAATAAATTAGTTTATGCAATCAGCTGGTTTTTCTTAGATAAAAAACTTTGAACCAATGAGACTGTAGGATCTGGTTGAATTGTCTCTGTAAATTGATTCTCGCTGACTGAGAAATTGGTGCTTTAAAAATAAACTGAATTGAATAGAATTATCTGTTTGAAATTAAAAGAAATGCTGCTTAAATAATTCTACCGAGAAATATCTGAACTTTCCATTGGAAACACATTCCGCCTGTTTTGTGACATCAGTGACCAAAGAACTTACTTGTTTTAGGCCACAATTCAACTCTGCAGATACACTATACATACAGTAGGTTAAAGTGAGACATTTTTTTATGATTAATTTGCACGGCTTCCTGACTGCTCAAGGTCGACCACCATCAGAGAAAATACCAGGGCCAGCCTTGCTTTACATTCAGTATTATGATAAAAAATAAATTACAATATTGAGCCTCTTATAGAGCTAAGTTTTAAATATTTTTATAAAAGAAAGTGAAAACACCCGCTCCTAAGTTGTTTAAGTTTACGTCTTTTCCCAGTATTTGAAGTCAAAGGTTTGGTAAATGACATATCTGTCAACCAACAGTGAAATCAAGAAAATAAATAGCTTTTAAAATGTTCTTTATTCTCATACAAAATACCAGGCATTAGTTATGGAACTATAAATACATTTCTCAATAACTTAAATAAATAAAGTATTCAACTTACAATGATTGTTTTCATATTAGTTCAGTAAAATGTATAAACTGAAGATGATATTCAGCACTGAGATGTTTTTGCCTTGCAGTGACATGTCCACATTCAGTCACTGACTGTTGGCCGCAATCAGCCAGCTAATGGCATTAACGGTATCTAATGCAGACCACAAATACATGAGTTACAAATTACATAGCAGGAGTCATGTGTCAGATTTTCCCTATGATAAATAACAAAGGTATTAAATGAATATGTCAGCAAGGAGAAAAAAACTATGGTCTTGTTTTGTGAAGCTGTTCATATTTGAAACCTTCTAGCTTATCATTAAATAAATCAAAAATCATAATAGACCTACCATATTATTAATTCTACAAACTAAAAGAATACTGTGCTGGGAAGGGGGGGCCTTGAATAAACAAAAGTGTTCATTACGTAAATCCCAGGGAGATTACATTCAACCATGGCCACCGAGGGCCAGGCGTAAACTGTAGCTGCCGTTTTCAAGTACTTCCTGATAATTTAAAAGCTATTTGCAGGTTTGCCTTACACATTAAGAAGGACAGTACACTCCACCTCTGATACAGAGGAATTCTAAGGCAAAGGTCTACAATGACGTGTTATATATTCATAAATATAAGGATGTTTTATATCTCCAACTGAGGTAATAACTCATGCACTCATACTAAAACATGCATTCAGAACTAAGGAGTCTCCCAAGTTTTGATTTTGCTGTTACGATACAGTTTTTTTTTTTCCTTTTCCTCCCTCTGCTTCCATAGAATTGGAATTCCTTTGAATCATCATCCTATTGCTTCAAGCAAAATGAGTCCGAGGAGTTGGTGGAGGTAGGATTCACAAGTCCAAATATCCTTTCTCTCTTCACTTCTTCACCTCCTATTTTTAGTCTCTGTGGCTCCGGAAGATTTCATGTTTGATGAGTGAACAGCTTTTGCAATCGCCATGTTGGACTGGAGTACAGATCTAAGACATAAAAAATAAACAAGGTCAACAATGCATTTTATTATCAGAAATAACCATAAAAATCTCACCAAAAATATAAACATTGTCATTTACCTTAAGGATGACAGCAATATGTGACTCTTTGTCGCTGTGGCTTTTTGCGGTGACTCCAAGATATCGGTTGTGCTGTCCTCTAAGCTGTGGAGACATAAAAATGCCATCAATAAAAGCAGGACTGGAACTTATTATTTAATGTATTTAATATTTATCCATTTCATGTCACTAGAAGAATGAGAATAACAAACTGCCCCTACTTTGGTTGCATATAGTCAGGACTAACTAGGCAATAGGATTTCTAAATATCAATATTTTTAGAGGCCTTATGGGTAAAAAGCAGGACGTGCCTTAGAAAACATCTTCAAGGATAACATCTACGGGTGATAAGTTAACCTTAGCTTTGATTTCATGACCACAATAAGCCGAAGACGCAACAAGCATTCCATTGAGCCTCAACATAAATGTAAACTTTCCAGAAATAGCCCCACTGCTAATAAAGCATGTCTGCTCAATCAAGCTCTACTGAAAAATACAGTGTCGGCTTTCGTCGCTACCCTCATACAGCGTTGTCACTATCACAGATCTAATCATTCTGTCTCCTCTCTGGCCTAACCTCTGTGTCATCATATTGGAATGCACATTCAGAATTAAAGAAGTAGAAAAGCAGCTCTGATTCTTGCAAACTCAGAATGAAAATGGAGGACTGACTTTGCTCCAAGATTGGTAGGTAGGTAAATAGGCAAAAATATATATATATCCCTCACCTTTTACGGCAAAACCTGTTGCAGGTTTTATCAGCAGGATCACGACATTCACATCTCTTGGTTGACCGGCGGCGACGAGACACAGAGCTTCCCAAACCATGAGGAAGCAGTTTGCTATCAGGGAGAAATCAATCATTTCAGATGTTGAAAGCTTAGAGAAGCTTACTAAAGCTCACTACCAAAAACAACCATTTAAAAAAACTCAGAAGTCAGGGGATCCTTACCTTGGTGTATTGACCCAGATTATGTCCAGGTGACAGAAGTAGATGCACTCTCTGTCCTCCCAGTTGTTACAGGAGCATCGCTTGGTCCTGATGTGGTGCGGATGAATCGCTTGGACCGGCGCCTCCAGATGGTCTGATAAAGGGAGCCCACAGCCTAATAAGAAAAAACGCATTCACTGATTAGAGAAGTGTGTACTAAGACTGTACAGATAATCAGAGAAACACACAAATGAAACCAATCCTGGGGATTATACATCTATCTGTGCACAAATTTTAGAGATTATTTGAATCCATTTTTAATTCAAGATATAAATTAATGCAAGTTATATCTTTGCCACAGTCAATATATAACAATGCTGTTCTCATGAAATGTTTAAACTCTAATTAAAGGTGTGTTCTTATCAAAGCCAAGGGTTCCCTGGAAGTCTGCAACCTTTGGTTTTTGTTTATACTCTGTGCTTGCTGGTCAAAGTCTACAGAATTTAATTATAGCATCTTTATTTTCATAAAATATAAAATGATCCTCTCAGGGTTGTTGTTTTTTTTTTTAACTATGCTCAAAGTCTACAAGTATTTTAGAGTTTTATTGTTAAACGTGAACACTCACCATCTCGTAGAGACATGCAGATAATAAATAAACACAGCATCTTCCTCAGAAAGGAATCCATGATTATTCTTTGATGCTCAGAAGCCTTGGGTAGATATGCTCAAGGTGCTCTCGTTTCAGCAAATGTTTTTTTGGATCTGAAGGCTGGAGTGCAGCAACAGGTGTTTGTGTTCATTCCACAGCCAGGAGCGTGTACTTATATCCCTTCGGCTCCTCCTACATGTGTGGAACTTGGCTGTTGTTACACAAGATGCCGAGACTCCACCTGCAAACCCCCACCCAACAGTCACATCATCCTCAACACGGTGACACACTGCATTCCAGTCACTGAAGCGAAACTGCTGTCTCCTCCTGGGATTTCATCCAGACATTAATATGGACATTTAAATATCAAAGGCTCAAAAGCATTTTGTTGCTGAACAAAGAGTGCAGAAATGTTTCTAATTAGCTGATCTCCAATGATAACATATTTGTTAGGATATTATCCTTAGTCCTGTTTTCTCTGTAATTATGATTTTATGTGTCATATATGAGAAGTAAGGCCAGATATAGGGGTTGAATACTGGAGAAAAGTTAAAGGTGGTTGTTATGAATATTTATGCAGCTTTTAAAAAAGAGAAATCAGCATTATTGCATTTTTTATTATTCTTTCAGACTATAAGGTGAGCTGTTTATTTTTCCTTTCTGCCGTCCCTCAGTGGAACTTGGACAGCAAGGAAAAGATGAGCAAAAACAGAAGCTTTGGATGTGCTGCCCTGCTGATAGGAGGATGAAAAGAAGGGCTGTCAGCACCCCCCGCAGGAAAGTGAGGTCATAGCAATGTGGCCTCACAAAAACAGTGTCTGCTGCATGCAACACAATTTGACCTTCATGGAGAGATATGTAGCAGACTGCCAAATCAGCTCTGTGCAGCCCACACACACCACCAAGCACATCCTATACTACAGCCCCCTCCTCTTCCAACACACAGCTACATTATCTCTAATATGGGTTTGAGGAATTAAAGTATGTCACTGAAACTTGTTAGGTATTTCTTTCTTTTGTCGGCTGTGGAATGTACTGCTTTCTTTAAATCCACAGGCATTTACCTGTGAAACTAATCATACATGACAACTGATAACAGAATACTTATGAAAGAAATGAATGGACTCCAATCAAATAGTTACTGTAGTAAGGGTCCAAAAAAACATGATATGTCTGAGGCTAATATTTTTTTATTACTTTTTGACAAAGAAAAAATGAAATGGCTGCAAATATAATTATTCATAGGTTAATGGTTAATACACCTATTCCTTATTTGTGACCATTAATAATCTTTTTGATAAAAATCCTTTTGCAAAAATGCCATCAGAACACTTTAATTCAATTCAGTTTATTTATATAGTACCAATTCACAACATGTCATCTCAAGGCACTACACAGTTCACCAGATCATCAAGTCAAATTCATTCAAAGTTTTCTATCTATGTGAAACCAGTTGATTGCATCACTCATTGACTCTTCAGCAATCTCTCACACTAAGCATGCTTGTAGCGAAAAGTAGAGAGGAAAAACCTCCCTTTAACAGGAAGAAACCTCCAGCAGAACAGGCTCAGTGTGAGCTGCCATCTGCCGAGGCCTGGGGTTAATAATATTAAGTGTCTCAGCCCCTCCCTCCAGTCCGCATGTCCAGAAAGGACAAAACAGACAGCAGCAAAACATTTGAAAAACAAAGGGTGTGAAGAGCAGTGTTTTCAACTTAGTGCTTTTGTCACTAGATTTAGCAACTTTTCTCAGACCCTTTCTAGACATTTTATTTGAAAAGTGCCTAGTGCCAAATGTAGCTTACTTTTTCCTGTTACTGGAGACACCTTAGGCTTAATAAATATCTAAAAGCAAAGCAAACTCTGCTCTCCAGAGCAAGTAGATTGGTAACCCCGCTTCCTGCTCTCCTCTATCTTGTCTGCTGTCATGATTCATGCAGCTATTATTTCATCCAAAATGAAAAATAGAGAACAGAGAAGCAGATCATGGTTTGTCTATAGAGGAAAGAAGGACTGGGTTATTTACTTTTGCCTTCGCCTTTTTGGAAACACAGGAAGAAGCAATCAGCTAAGTGAGCTTAGTAAGTTATCTTTAATTACCTTTGAGACAACATGAATAGTCAGCTGAGTACAAACATAGAGAGGAAAACAACAAGACAGGGACAAGAAAAGAGGGACAGAACATTCTATTAAATTTTCTGTGTTTGTATAATTGGTTTCTTTTATGTGTTGTCTTCCCAATTCAGAGGGCCCCCTGCCTGTCTTTGCCTAGGGCCAAGGGCCCCAAATTTCCTAAATCCGCCCCTGCATGCCAGATAAATCCTCATTGGTACCTTTGTGCTTCCTGATGTCCAATGTGACAACAGTAAATTTTTGACCTTCCAGATGGTCCTTTGATAATTTCTCATCCAATATTTTCCTACACATCACTCTGCATATCGCTGTTATAACAGAACTTACCTAGTGACTTTCATCATAGTTTTCATTCTTCCTTACATCTGCTAACCTCCTCACTGCATTCTCATTTGCAAGCATCATGATCCATTTATCTGTACATCACCTCTCAAAGGAACCATCCCTCATCCTTCCTTTGGGTTTAAAAACTTGTTGCTAAAGATGGAGTTCAACTTTGAAATGTGACTTCGAAAATCTAATAGTATTCTTTGCTGTGTCGACTGTTTCCGAAAGAAATCTAATTTTGTCCTTGAATTTTGTCATGTGTTATTACAATACTGGTAAAACCCAAATGCTGGGACATAATGGGAAAGACCAACGAATAGTATTATGTCAAATAAAAGGAAAATGGTAATGGTGTTTGTTACATAAAAATATCCAGTTTGGCCATTTTTCTTTGCAAAATACATCCGAATTAGTCATTTTGGATTGACTCCCTGTGTAAAGGTTAATACTCAATTTTCATAAAAATTAAATTATATTTGTGTCTTTAAAATTAAAGTGGAGTAAATACATTATCAAGACTCTGTATTTGGATGCACATGTATTAAATATTTTTTTTTTGCATGTTTTATTTAGAAACCATATTTGTAATAAACAAAATCAACTTTCCAGATATAGGCACAATTTTTCATGGCCTACATATAAGGTGCAAACTTTGTTTAACTTTTTTTTTTTATCGAGAACTAATGGACAAAGCTGAGCTAAATAAAACTTCTATTGATATAGCACATGTTATTTCAAATAACGTGCATATTTATTTTTTGTGTTAACTCATGCTGCAGTATAATATGATGTACTTTGTGGTTGTTCCATAATGTGTAAGTTAAAAAAAAAGAATTACAAGATGATGTATTAGTTTTACACAGTATTTACCATAAATGGTTTTAAATGTATCCGATGCAGAACACAGACCAGACGGAGCAAATGTAAAAACAGGAAAGACTGCAATTGTTTAGTTAATGCTGGATGGAAAATGTGGTTGAGGAATTTTTTTACATCAGCGCTCCAGTGGAAATGTGATAGATAGATAGAAGGTGCTTAGAGAAACAACAGGAGGAAAAAACATGACTGGAGCATTGTGTGCTAGTTTTGGAGGGTTAAGGTTAAGAGGAAATGCCACAAGGGAGTCAGAATGTGGACAGACTGATATTCAATCACTGGTTGAGGTAAAAAAAAGAAAAAAAAAAAGTTGTGATCCAGAGTAAATGTGTGTCGGATAGAGAATGAACTCAATCTGAAAGTAACCTTTAGCCCCCATTTCCTTTTAGCTTGCTGCTTGGCAGTGTGGCAAGGTTAAAAAAAAAGTGTCCTTATCAGGCCGTCACTTCCGCCTGTCGCTGGGGAGAAAGAGGAATGTGAGACGGTGTGATGACAAACAAATAGCCAAGCCATTATTACAGAAACATTTAAAATTCCTCGAGGATGAGGCCTAATGTTTTGTATTCTGAGGCCTGCTTAGATTCTAAGTATCTACCTTCATTACTGGTAAACATATCACATCAGATCCAAGAATAACATACTAGGAAAGGTTCCTTAAGGCCACCAAATGGAATGAATCAGATTCTGTGACTTTACATCATTTTAGAAAGTTATCTCAGACCTCTTAATTAATTTAAATTTCCAGTACTCCTCCTTCAAAGTCAGCTTGCTATATGGACTTTGACCATTGTAAGGCCTTATTATGTTTAATACATGACAACCAATAACAGTACAAGGACATTGGATGCAGGTTTACATGTAATGCCAAAATTAGTTTATATTAGTTAATATTATTAAAAAAAATATGTATCAAAATGTATAAAACCAATGCACTAGTGTCAAAAAGGGTTTTATTTCCTTTCCTTTTAAAGTATGTCACAAGATGGCTGTGGGGACTGAAGCTATGGTTTTAACATAGAAACTCTTCTTTATTGGTGAGCAACTTTCAAAGACTACAGGATTGGATGGCTGTTAAAGACAGGGGCCTGTAGAAGATTATAGATAAGACTTCCACCAGATGATCTGTTCAAGTCCTCAGCATCTTTCCTGAGACAGTAATGGGTCAACAGCATCCCTTGTGTTCACAGCCATCAGTATTTGCTGCATCTTAAGCTCCTCAGCAACAGATATTGGTTGCCGTGTCGATATATTGAGTTCACCTGAGTTAATTCTACCTCAAACCAATTAGAGAGGAGCCTCAGCTTCATGATTGGTGATGTGCTGGTCCGCCTGCTCCACCTATGCGGAGATGTTGCCTTGAAAAAAAGTAATTGGTACTGCTCCTTATGTAGCGTTGGCCTCTGTAATGCATCACTTTTAGAATGGCTGTGGTAGGACTCCACAGTGTCCCGGTTTGGTTGTTGTAAACGTAAAAATTTGGTTAGTAGGCAGAAAAACCCTAACTTAAAGAAAAACATTCATCTGTGATATATACACATGGTAAAATCATTTGGAAATGGCCTAAATCTATTTCTTTATTGATTGGAAGAAGCAGTTCCTTCTTTCCCTCCTTGCCTTTTGCAAACGCATAGAGCAGATGTAAGATGCTAAACAGCAAAACACCATCGCTTCTACTTTTTTAATGGTGGTTAAAAACATTAGCTTTCGATCTTTCCTTAAAAGAGCACTGTGTAACTTTTCGCCACAAGGGGCGCTGTCGCAAAAGTAAACAAACAGTTAGCCAACCAGCATCCTGTAGCGGCTTCCATGCTGTCGCACATAGGGTTGGGAACTGATAAGATTTTCATGATTCCAATTCCTTTATCGATTCTGTGAAACGATTTGATTCCTTATCGATTCTCTTGTGGATTTTGTGAAACAATGAACTTGGTAAGTGCATGGTGACATTCATCTACCTTTACAGTTCATCACCTTTTTTTAACAGTGGTGTCCCGTCTGGCAATGTGGCAATAAGAATAATTGTCTTGATGCCAAAAACAGCCCAACAAATTTAACTTTCATCAGTGGAGCAGTAGGGCTATTGCCATAGTGTTACGCTTGTTTCATGCATATAAATTGCTTTATTATAATGGACACTGCAATGTAAATATAATAGAAGAGGAAAAACAGGAGAAAATATGAAATAAAGAGGAGATAGAAGGGAGATAATGATAAAACATTTTCAGTCTGGTTCATCACCTGCAACGAGATGTAAAAAGAACAGCACAACCAACAGGTATAGAATGAGAGATAGAATAAAGTAACACCTTGAAACTATCGCTGAAGTACATATTTTCTAAACTGAAATGGACCTTGCGTTACCTGAGGATAAGAAATGGCGGGCCGTGGTGAAGTGAACTCGGAGTACCTGAACCAAGCACCTGTAAAGCTTTATCCAAAGAAAAAATGCTAAATAGTGGTTGTGGTGGAGTCGAAGAGGCTTCCAGAGCATAGCACTGAGTCCCAAACGCCCAAAAGGAGCCCAAGAGTGAAGGCACCAAGGAATGGCCGGCCCAGGAAATCCCACCCCCACCAAGGGAGGAGGACAGAGAGCCCCGAGGAAGTCCCCCAGCCACCGCAATGCCGGAGCTGCGGGAAAGAGTTCGCGGGCTCCGCTTGCAGCCAGCCACCCTGAAGTGAATCCGGTCCTGCACACCAGAGATCCGAGGCCCCAGGGACATTCTATTTCTGCCTGCCTTGGCGAAAACAGAAGGCAGTGAACGGAGCTGCCAGCCTCTAAGCCAGCCAGGCTACCCGTCTCGTAACAGTAATCTAAATAAGATGGAGAAGGCATCCGTTTAATGAAAAAGCATTACTGTTCAATTGCGGGATATAAACTCATCTCCCCTGATTTAAATAATGGGCGTCACCTTTTTCTCGCTCCCTGAACTGTGGAGCAACTTCATAGCATGTTTAATAACCCAAAAGAGAGGTAGGAAATTAGTTTATTTCCAGAAATGGCTTATGATTTACTAGGAACCACATTGCTTACCACCAGAGTTGCCTTCCATGCTGGATTGTAAATTTAGCTTCGTGCCCAGAGCTAGGCTCTGGTGCTGCCTGGAACCGTTAAGAGAACCGTTAAGCGAGCTGCCAAACGGTGCCATGGAACTTGAACACGGAAACAGTTCTGAACAGGAACCGGTTTCAGATTCCCATCCCTAGTCGCACAGCTTTCACTGATTGCTGATTAACAGGGTTTCGTTGAACTGCGATGATCAGATTCGACTGCGCCAAAGCAGGCAAAAATCTAAAACCTGCAGGACAGCAGCCCTCAAGGACCGACTATGGACATTCCTGCAGCTCTACACATGTAAAAACAGCCACTCTGCCAATGACATGAAAAGAATAAAACTCAACAAAGCAGTATTATGGGTGTAAAAGATTATTACTACCATGTTCTACAGGTTTGGTTTTATGAAAAGTAGGAATCTAGCTGTGGGGTTGTTAGCTTTTGTTTGTAGTTTGCCAGGTTTCTCTGATCGTCTTTTGCTTCTAAAAACACCTAAGATAATAATAAAGATATATGACTGTATACTAGGAGCAAAGTGTTAACTTACCAGGATAATAATAAAGTTGAGAAAAGAGAATTTGATTTTACATCCGGCTTCTCCTTTCAGCCTACGCCAACGAACAAACTACTTTCCAAGATTAACTCTTATTTTTCCTCGCCAGAGATGGGAAGTAACGAAGTACAAATACTTCGTTACTGTACTCAAGTAGATTTTTCTGATATTTTTACTTTACTTTACTACTTATTTTTATGGTTACTTTTTACTTCTACTCCTTACATTTTTACACAAATATATAAGAGAGACTGTATAAGAGTCTGTGGCCGTAAAGTGATATGTTCTTCTTATAACTCATATGCGTCAATTAACGTCTGCAGTGTTTCTTTAAAGGGCAATTGATTACTAGAGACTGTCTGTTTCTGGCCTTCTCAAATCCAACTTAAGTGCATAATTTTCCCAATAATAATTTTCATACAAATGGGTGTAACACCATTAAGGGGCAAATTTTGTTACATACTGACCTGCTCATCTTGGTCTCTCTAAATATCTGTGATAACTTTTCTACTAAACCGTAGGTAGAAGACTGTTTGATACCATTATTAACCTATTTAGTAATACAGCTAATATAAACACCAGTAAATAATCGGCCGATAGCATAATAATGTAAAATAATTGTGAAGCAGGAAAAAATCTAAAACAAAGTGAATCCAGCAGAACTTTTCATTTCCTACAAGAGGTGGTGACAGGGTAGAATAAACTCGCCAGCTCTCAAGAAATGGTTATGCGATTTTGCCTATTTGTTGTTTGGTACTACGCCGATACAATACCACCAGGGCAGTATCAGGTTCCCGTCCGATACTGAGTATCAGTATCGATTGCAACACTGTTGGGGTGGGGTAGGCACGCAGATGGGTACTGCAGGGCCTTCAATTGAATACAAATACAAACCAGGGCCTTTAATACTTAGAGGATCATAAAGTTTGGTCATCTTCGATTTATTTTCCCAAATATGTTTTTAAGAATCAATCCTCCAGATTATTTAGTTGTCATGAGGCAAAATTTATCATAAGTTCACAGCGCACTTTGGAACCATTTTCTTAAACAGGGGTTCCCTTGGTCCTTAAAAAGAAGTCTAAAAGGCATTGCAGATTCTTCAAAATAAGGCCTTAATTGTTGGTATTAAAATGTCTTAAATCGGTCTCTTTCGTGGGTCTTAATTTTTAAAACACATCATAAATAGGATTGTTATTTTTACATTACGATTTATTTTGTAATCTAAATAAAAACGTTAAATTGACAATTTATTTATTTATTTTAAAGAGGAAAAAAAATAACATTTCCAAATACATTACTGGTTCGTCGATAGCGAACCAATAAAACCGGCTACGGCGGGGACCTTTGAGATGCTCCATTAACTTTTTGTCTGGAAAATATGAGTGTAAATGTAAAATTGTCTATTCAGCCAAGAGTTTCCTCCATATGGCTAAAACCAGAGAGGGGAACATACATGAAGAGGCGGTTTATTTATTTTGTGCAAGAAGTCATTCAAGCTCAGAACGATGGGGAGTAAGGCAGTGGAGTCGCACATGCGAATCACGAAACACAAAGCGTCAAAATGGAGTTACAGAGAAACAGGCGGTATTTCTCAGTTTAGTTTCACCCTTGTCTCTGCAACGCCTCCACTTATCGCCAAATCAAACATACTAAGAAACCGATACAAAGAAAAATAGCTGCAAAAAGACTTAGCACTGGTTATGTTGGGGCTTTAAAACTGATTAGTTTTGATCTCTGCTAAAACAAAGTTTGTGAATTCAGTTAACAATTATTAAAATATATCTGTCATTTGTGTAAGCTTTAGCTTTCTTCAGTTCATAATTCAAAAATTTGAAATATATTAGTGCAGAGGTTTATGTTAAAATAAACCTTTGTTAAGTTGTTGCAGGTTTTTCGTGTTTCTTGTGAATTTATTCAATTTTACTCTGCGCATTAAAAAGTCTTGAATTTAACTTGCCTTATGCTGTAGAACCCTGTCTAAAGAGTGCGTTCACTCTACTCCTATGATTTTGACTAAATTACAATTCTAACCACATCAAATCCAGCGGCCATCTGGGATTCACCTCCTGCTGTCAAAACCATAACACCTACGTCAGTGGGCATTTTCATAAAAGACATGTTTGAAGGGAACTTGATTAAGAGTTTTGGTATGTCTATGATAGAAACTATGACACAGATAGAGAAAGTTTTATAATTAGAATGAGTGGAGAAAAATAAAGTTACTGTGTCAATGATCTGGACATGAATCATCCAAAGTAAAAGGAGGAGCAGTGAGTGGATTAACCTGCCATGCTGCATTTTTTCTTTTACCATTCCCATATTTTTTCTAAGATAAATCAAGGCACCGTCAAAAATGTGAAACCTCCTCACAGAACAATCTGAGGCAAAAAAGAAAAAACGGAGAACAAGAAACAAACTTGGCTAGCTTTAAAATATCAATGACTCACAACGATAGGAACATGAGCAAGTTCAAAAGGTACATGGGCCAACTTTCTGCAGGCGTAGATCAAAGATTTGACCGCAGCATACCTGCCAACATGCCAAACACAGAGAGGTAAAGTGCCTGTCTGTTTGCTGTAAGTGATGAGGGTGTCTGCAACACCTGCCTGTCATATCTATGTGAGGATGAGGGCAGCTTGGGTTACAAGAGGGGACAAGTGATGAAGAACCAAAAAAATCTTTAAAAACCCTTTATTGTGTAACAGCTAAATGGGGGGAAATATTTGAAAAATATAATTCTTTTTGCATCCATGTTTTTTTAGAGGAAGGGTTTTAATTATGTTTAGTGGGAGGCTATAAAGTATTTAAACAGGTAAACCTACTTAAAGTTATTATGTATATGTGAGTAAAAAGGAGAACAATGTTTTTTACTTCTGTAGCGGGTTGAATCCAAGAAAAGGACCTTTTAGTGAAAGGGACATTTTTCAAAGGTCTCCTTAATTCAAATTAGTGACCAACACCAATGCAGAAAAAAATAAAATTTCTTAAAACCTTCAGCTCACGTCCATGTGGACAAACTGGTTTTCTTTAACTTCCTTTACTTTCTTTAATTCCTTATTCAGTTGAACAGGAAATAGGTTTGACCATGAATAATTTAAGATTTCAGGTCAATATTATGCACCACCTAATGCCAGCCTGAACTTCCTTTTAACACCAGAGCTCACAAAGCTAAATGTTGTCATAAGGCAACAAACTCACACTTACCTGATCAGACATAGTTTTTACTCTCTGATGTACTCTCAGAGTAACATAGCAACCCCTGGATGTCATTAACTTTACTATCTCATTGCGTAGTTAGAAAAAGTGATCAAAACCAACCTACATATTAAATTCCTTCATCATGAGAAAGCAAATACTTTTACTTCACTGTTTTTCAATAATCAACGTTTCCGTAGTAACTGTAAGCATACTTGTCATAAAGTGATGCGGGTGTCTCCAATAGCTATGTGAGGATGAGGGCAGCTGGGGAGACAAGAGACAAGTGATGCTTACCCACAAAAATGTTAATCATTTACCCAAATAAAAACGGCTAAACTGTCAGGATAGTTGTTTAGAAATAGTTGGTGTAATACAATCTGACCATTTTTCTGGATTAAACATTAGAAATCAAACAAAACTTTGAAACCGACTGTGTTTCACTTAGTTTTATTTATCATATAAAAATATCCTGTGAAGTAAGAGAGGGCTTTAATAACCTGGGTTTATGTACAGACCTGTAGCCTGTTTAATGCAACAAAGAGGAGGCTTTGATGTCTACATAAAAAAAAATTGCCTAATGGGTTTTTCAGAAATGCTTTTGGTTTTACTACAGTTTAAATATGGAAGGAGATTTAAACATCCTATAGACATTGCTGACCAAGTAGAAAAATGCTACAAAAGTCAAGAAGAAACAAAAGTTAAGACTGTAACTACAGTTCTATGAATCCCGGATGACCGCCAGAGATGGTGCTTTAGCGCATGCATAGGTCAAGCATCTTATACCAACATAGTCAAATGTGACCCCCAGTGACACCGGTAAGTCTATATAGCCACGTGACAACGACAGCTCAGTCCCTCGATCTTCATCTGGGATTCATAGAACTGTAGTTACAGTCGTAACTTTCGTTCTATTTCATCCCTACTGACCGCCAGAGGCTGTGCTTAAAGCACGGACGACGAGTCCTAAGGGATGACTTACAGAAAATAAACATACCGAAAACATGCCCATCTCACTGGAAAGATGGTGCGCGCTGAGATAGGCGCAGCAGGGGGTTGGCGGCCCTGCATAACGTACGCGTGTTTCACCACATCCACAATCCAACGTGCAAGACCCTGCAATGCAAACAAACAGACTATCTGACTGCCCGAGAAAAGCTGTGAGTCTGACATATGCCTTCAGTGACCGAACAGGGCAAAGAGGCTCATCAGGCCCCTCCCTATCAAGGCAAGCAAGCTGGAGGGGCACATTGTAGTTCGCGGATGAGGCCACCTTAGGAAGAAACGCCACATCAGGCCAGAGAGTCACACCAGAACCAGCCGGGTTCCACAACAGAAGGACTCATGAACAGACAATGCAATTAGCTCACCCACCCGCTTCGTGGAGGCAATGCTGAGGATAAAAGCCATCTTCTTTGACACACACTCAAGGCTCGCCTCCGCAGATGGTTTAAAAGGAGGAGAAAGCAGGGCAGCAAGGATGATAGAGAGGTCCCACACAGGCACAACAGGGCATGTGTGGGACGATGCAAACGTCAAGCACCTCTCAGAAACAACGAAACATCCTTGTTACGACCTACCGTTTCCCCACTCACCACCGAATGCCAGCAAGAGATGGCAGCAACATAAACTTTCAGAGTGGATGGAGAGTGACCTTGAGATAACAGTGATTGAAGGAAGGTTAAAATAACAGAAACATTACAATGTACAGGGTCCTCGTGTCTTTCCTGACACCAGTGGCTAAAAGCCTTCCATGTATGGGTGTACACCAATCTCGTGGAAGCTGCCCTGGCATTAGTCATTGTGTGTCCGATGTCCCCATCATACTCCGAGAAGGAAATGCCGGGCCCTGTAGTGGCCAAACCCAGAGTTGGAGGCAACTGGGATTGAGATGCAGAACTGACCCCAGCTGTGACAGAAGGTCCTTCCTGTGGGGAAGAGGCATTGGAGAGCTCCAACAGGGCCGGTGCAGCAGTGGAAATAGGCTCGACAGAGCAGATCATCGGTGACATGGCCAGGACACCTGGCATTAGCTCTCAAAGCCCAAGAGCATGTCTCAGAGAGCCCACTATCGAACCATCCTCCTCCTACTAAGAGCCAGAAGAGATACGCGAGCTGGCTTCTGACGGATCTGAGCCGGAGAAAATCAGTGCCAAATGCTGCCAGAGATATAGCATCGTCATCCAAAGCAGAGAGAGTTCCAAACCAACGCTCTGCCCTTGGTCTGGGTCTCCAGTAAGGCTAGCGCCACGCTCGCCCCTAAGGGACTCAAGCAGGGCTTTCATCCCCTCCAACTCATGAGCAAGATGGGCCACTTGCCCAGATATGACCTCTGAAACCCTGGAGCTCCTCTTGGTCCTCTTACATGGAGGCCCCATAGCCTCAGGAGCCACTGTTTCACAGGCTGGCTGGTGCCTTAAAGGCCTGCCAAACGAGCATTACGTAGGAACAAGGGCAGGACAGAAAAATTAGGACAGGCCGCATCACTCAGGGCCTCTTTGGGATCTGGTCCCAAACAAGGGGGACACAAATCATGCCCTTCCTTCAACTGAAGAGGGGCCAAACAAGCTCTGCAGCAGGGCGTATCCAACATCTCATGCTCAAAGGGCTAGGTCAGGTCCAGCTGAAATCGCAACTCTTGACACTTAAGCCGATGAGCAAACAGCACGGCAGTGTAAGTACAAAGCAAGCCTGAAAACGGCTGCTACGTAATGAAATACCGGACAAGCTTTCAAAACGACTGCACAGTAGACAAAAGAATCTGTTAGTTCAAATCTTTTACGTTCGCAGCTCTCTCTGCTTTTTTCTCAGAGTAGCTTTGCCTCGTCTGTTCCTGTTTGGCTGTGACTCCATCCTGTGGGAGAAATATCAGCTGTGCTGCTTCCATCAACACCCTTGTTTATAGATGTTGGAGATAAATTTTTTTCTCACAGTGTAGCCTGTTTCTCTGACCGTGACTGGCTGAATGTGCTCTTTTCATCCTCTGACATGGGGAGGCTGGCTCGGAGCTCTTCTACCTGGCTGTGTTTTTTTTTCCTGGGCGGGGCCGCCCTTTTACAGTTGCCTTTTGTATATCTGCTTCTGTCTCCTTGAACCCCAGTGCGGCCTCAGCAGATGGCCGCTCACACTGAAACCTGGTTCTGCTGGAGGTTTCCTCCTGTTAAAAGGAGTTTTCCTTTCCACTGTCACTACAAGCATGCTTAGTGTGAGGGATTGCATTCAGTCAATGGTCGATGCAATCAACGGTTTTCCTTAGATAGAAAACTTTGAATCAATTTGACTGGATGATCTGGATTTGAACTGTAAACCTTGAGATGACTTATGTTGTTGTGAATTGAAGCTATATAGAAATAAATTGAATTGATCTGTTTTCCTAAACCTGAGTCGATCTCCCGCCTACTCATTGGGGTTTCTGCAGCGGCTCTGCATCACAGCTATTTTTGGCAGTCCATCGGCTGATTCCTGCTGGTTGGATCCTCCCTCGCTCAGAAAGGATGGACTGAACTTTTAAACCAGGTGACTCACACGGTTAATCATCTACCCTCAGATGGTCGTGGTCAATTACCTTTGTTTCTCCCTCCAGAGTGTCAGTGATTGGGTGTTGCCCTACCCCCCTTGCAGCCGCTGCAAATTCGCTGATCCTCACACAGCAGCCCACGTTCAGTTTCGGTTTTGTCTTTTTATTTTGTCAGTGAATGTTTTGAAACTTCCTGCTGTGTGACTTGCCTTGAATACTGGGTCCATCTGTCCCATATTGTGACAGTTCCTGTCTGAGCTCAGTAATGCCGTTTCACCTTACCTCTGTTGTACCGGTGACCAAAACAAATGTGGACCCCGCACAGGAGAAAGATCCAGGTCCGCTGAGAAAAAAAAATATTTCAAAACAGCAGCCATCAGTTCCTTTTTTGATCAGTTGGTCATCTTCCTAATGACCGGACGGATGCCGGTTAGACTGCTGTCTAGTTTACTTTTATTATTTTATAAATAGTATTTTATTAGTCTGTCTAGTGTTTTAAGTAGGCCTAACTTGCTGAAGTTAAATGATCATAGCAATCCCTACAGTCATTAGTTTGACAGCTCTGTGTTGCGCAAAGATGTCTGACTCCACAAATGGAATCTCCTGTTACTATAATTAGCTATTTTTATGGCAACGCAAACATAAATATTGAGACATTTAGTTTGTGGATGATAATAGAGACCATAAATAAAGATATTATGTTTCTGTCAGTAAATCCCTTTAATAATCACACACTGTGCCTTTAATTTTCTTACTTATTTGAAGTATTCCAATGGAGTCTTTGAGTCCTACATGCTACATACTGAGTACAGTGAACTACTACTAGATCATTTATTGTTTTCTCAGCTTTTGTAATTAGGTTTTTTTCTGAAATGTTGATGATTTATAATAAATTATTTGGAATTATTTCCATGAATGTTACCAGAAATGTCTGTTACATCAAACTTGACTCATTTTGTTTGTAACACACAAATCACAGTAACCCCACCTGCACCCCCCCAACACACACACTCACTCAATAATTCAAGGCCTCTAAACCTCTTTTAGGGCTGTCTTTTACTAGTAAATTTCCCCACTCAGGGAAAAAGAAAATAAATGCTATTCCTCTTTATCAGGAATCCTACACTTCATGCCCTCGATTTTCTTTAATGAAATTCAGGGGAACAGAAAATGATTGTTTTTATAAGATTTACCTTCTTCCTTGGCATTTTCAAAAAAGTGTTTAATATTGGGTAGCTATTTCAACTTGAGAAACTTTGGACTTATCATTACTTATATTTGGAGGGAAAAAGGAAGTAGAGCTCTGCCATTGTCCTACATGCACTACTGTTATTTTTGTTGAGGTCTTACTGTTACACCATTTAAAACATAAGGGTATGACTGAAATAAACAGCAATAATCCCGGGAGTAAGACGCTTTCATTGTGGTTGAACTCTGTGGATGATGTCATCTCTGAAAGGTAAGTAGTCAGCCAGCTCTCTGCTGCCACCAAGTGGAAAGATGTTGTTCTTGCTCCTCAATAAGTACCTGGCATCCTTTTTGGGATGAAATTTGAAAAAGTGACTGTCCTAAAACATAAAATCAAAATAAAGCATCATCATTTTAAGGCCTAAAAACAGGACAAGAAATAGTTGACTGTGACAAGGAGAAGCCACATAAGCACTGAATGACTGTTGTTATTCCTGGAAAGCATTACTCATTTCTAAGCTTTAAAGACGTTCAGTTTAGACAGATGTATGTTGTTACCTGAAGCATTCAGTGAGAATTTCTTCTCTAATCATTAAAAGAAACAGCAAAGAAGCAAAGCAATTTTTTTTTAGGGATTCGTACATCAGGTCTGTGAAATAGATTGATAAATCAAACACTCCAGCCAGAGAAAGAATGACAAGGAGCTTAAAGTTAAATTAGCTGTAATAATTAAAAAGCTGTGTAAAATCAGTGTAGTATTAACTAGTCGTTGCACACAGAAAACAAAGATTTTATTCCATGTTCAGTTTATGTTTTACTGTAATATTACTCTACTACACTGAGTCCTAAATTACCTATGCCGAATGTTAATAATATCCCAGCCCCTCGGTTGGGATCAGTGTCACGGAAAATGGATGGATGGATAACATTTTATAATTATATCTTTATCATTGGCAGTACAAGAACAATTAAGTTATACATAATAGGGTTAGAAGCCATCTATATTAAGAACGAATAAGCAACCTTAAACAGAGGGGTGGACTTGGAGGGTTCAAAAACCTCTTAGGAGCAATTGAGCTGATCCCTTCCTGCTGTCATTGCAACACCTTTAGAGGGGAACAGCAGACCTCACCTGTTCAGCCAGGCCGAAAATTCCCCTTAACAACCCCCTTTCATAGACATAGACAGGTATAGGGCATCGGCAAATTACTGCCAGTCCAAAGGGGTGGACCAATTCGTCTGTTTCAATTTGCATGTTTTCTATACAGAAACAAGGCTTTGTTGGGCTACTGTATAAAACCTCGAACTGAAATCTATTTCTGACATTTTGAATTGAAAAAGCTTCCTGGATGGGAAGGGAAACATCTTCCAACTTGGAAACAAAGTCGAGTGGAATGTTTTACTTTTTCGGTATGGGGTTAGAACAGGGGTCGGCAACCCAAACTGCTCAAAGAGCCATATTGGATCAAAAAAACAAAAAATAAATCTGTCCGGAGCCGAAAAAATGTAAAAGTATTATATAAGCCTTATGGCAACACGGGCTCTAAGTGTATTATCCAACTATAGAAAAGGACTATGTGGGCTTAAATATTTAAAAAGCATTCATGGTTAAATGTTTATCCTCAAGCAAATGTCACATAGCAGCATGAGGTGAGGGAGGAGCAGTGAACGCTCCCATCGTGCGCTGTGTCATCACGTGCTGCTTAACCGCCCTTCATCACGCGGTTTAAGTTTTGTTGTATTAATGAAATGGTAGAAACACAATAAAGGAATCTTTCTATGGTGGTAGTGTTTCTGTTGGGAGCAACAGAGCAATTTATCCAGAAGTTCTGCAATCACACCTTTTCTCTTCCTCCCAGCTTGGTGGTCTGCTGCATATTTAGCTTGCTTCCCTGGAAATGCCTTTCCAATTTTTTATTTTTTGCCAACCTCATTACCAAGCAATAATGTAGACAATCCTTCCACATTGATAATGAAAGAAAATGATTCGGTCCATTCTTTGAATCCTCTTTTCTCATCAGCTACCTTCCTTTTTTCCCCTTTGGAATCCATGGAGACACTCCAGCAGCCTGGCACTGCGCAGCGCTGGGTTGCAAGTTATGACCACTGATCTCTATGGCTGTGACGCAAATTATTGTTCAAATTTATTTATTATACAAATTTTACAGCATTGGAAAACATAATTATTTTTTGTTTGACCTCCTGCACACCATATTAAAAAAAACAAAAAAAAAACGATTTTCATTAATTTTTGAAAAAGCTCCAGGGAGCCACAAGGGAAAGCTAAAGAGCCGCATGCGGCTCAGGAGCCGCGGGTTGCCGACCCCTGGGTTAGAAGGAATAACCCCCCTTTAAATTCAAATCAGCTTGTTCTTTTCTATAGTTAATTTGTTTTAACCTAATAAATGTAAAAAATGACTTGGAGAAAAGGTATATGTCACAGTTTTAATATAAATCTGTAAAAATGAGAAGTTCAATGGCAAACATGAAAATGTGTGATTGTATCATTTAGAAAAGGCAAAAAACAAACAAACAAACAAAAAATGACACTAAACATGAAACCCAACAGTACTATAGCCATTTATAACAGGAAACATGTCTCCACTGGGTATCAGTTTGTCTGTCAGTGCACTCCTGAAGCTTGTTCTCTACAGAAAAGCTGATCATGACCTCACTTCTTAAAACCTTACAACACAAACAATAAATATCTGACAAATAAGAAGAATCACAGCTTTTAAGAAAGACGCTTCAAACCACAATCCTGACATCAAATTGCACTTTAGATACGGGTCACGAGGTGAATAAATATCTTTTCTGATAATACAGTACAATAACATAGCAATAGCGTATTAGAGCGGTCTTAATGGGGTTAACAGGAAAACTCAATTCATTCCAGCTGCTGTTGCATAACGTACAGGTTTTGCATAATAGCATATAAATAAATAAACACAGATGATGCCAAACAAAAGGGTAAAAAAGATTTACAAAACATACTGCATATCTAACATAGTGCTTATTTATATATTTATATATTTATGTATTTTATTCAGGTAATTACATAACAGCATCATTCAGAAGCGGTGCTCAAGTGCTTTTGTTTTGTTTTGACTCCAGAAAGCTTTGGAAAATTTTACCACTAAATGGAATCAGTTTTTTTGCACTGTCCCTTTAAACTGTCCCTCCTATCAGAGATGCTTCTGGGAGGAGCCAGATGTGTTATGACCTTTAGAGTAAACATGCCTCTCTTTATGTTCTGGGCCTGTCCTAAAAGTTAATGCCTGCTGGGTGGTGAGGTTTTTGTCTTCTCGGGGTGTTTGCTCTGCAGCTGGGGGGCTCTGTGGACCACCACGGCTGCTTTCCAGCTTCTCTTTGTGGTCCTCTTGCTTCTGTGGAACAGCAAGCTTTCGCTTTGGGGATTCCCTGGAAATAGTTGAGGCTGTTTGGCTTCCCACCAGGCTGTAGAGAGGGAGGGTGGATCTGGGCTGAACCATGTGAATCCCCCCGATGGGGATCAGAAGACTTTGAGTCCTGCTGGGTTGCTGGGAGTGCAGGGGCAGGTGGCTTAGGAGCCTGTTGGTTCCTCCAGGCTGTGTGCCATGGTTGCTGATGTTGGGGGTCGAAGTGGTTTCTTCTCTCAACTAAGAGACATAGAGATAAAATCAAAGCTGAATGATTGTGGAGTGAAAGATTAACAGCAAGAGAAGAGTTCAGAACTTCTCTATGTTTTGGTGGAGTTGTGTTTAATATCTAAACACTAAATACTGTAGTTCACTGCTGCTAACTGGGTGGCGCCGCCACCCCACTGGCCACCTAACCTGACTCCGCCAGATGGATTTGCTCGCATATCCATCTGGAAACCTTCCGTTGAAGTAATTTTTGGAAGGGGCGAAAATACTGGTTAGCTGATTGGCCTATGTTGGTGATAGGCAGGCGAAATAAACCAATCAAGATCAACAAAGCATGGCGTACTAACAGGCGGCGGCGAAGAGGAGCCAATTGATAGATCATACTCTTGCTGAAACCAGTGGGGAGAAGAGCAAAAACATCTTTTCCTCTGAGAAAAGCCTCCAGAGCAGTGTTTTGCTCTTCTTTCAGTGAGAGAAATACAGTGTAATTCACATAAAAACTTTACGCTTTCGATAGCCACGCTAGCGCTAGTTTCATGCGGCTGAAGCAGCCATGTTCTTTAGAGCTGAACTGTCGCTTCTCGTTCGTCACACCTCAACCCAGCCTCAAAGCCAGCGCTGATTGGGCGTTCGTTTGGTGAGCGGCTCCAAATTTTCTTTAGCGGAGGTCTCCAGACTGATCTCGCAGGTGAAACCTTGACCCAGCTCGCTGGGGTCAGGATGAATGCCTCCGCGAGAGCTACTGGCCACCCACCTGGTCAGTGTAAATTGTAGTAGCATCAGTTTAGCCTTTCATCCCATTATGCACAGCCAGTGACCTAACATTAAAAATCTCACAATAAACAAAGATATGAGTAGGTGTTTACTTAAGTCTTTAGAAATCAAAAGCCCTCTTGTGGGGGTAGATTCAAACCCTGAAAATATGGATTTTAGTTTCAGTGCGCCATCCCAAGATTTTTAGTGGCCCATGTGGTCACCCCTATGAAGCATTTCAGGAGGCACCGCTGCGGAATGGGCCTTTAAAATCCTCCATCATCGGTCAGCTGTGCTACTTGATCTTTGGGCTCCTCGTTATAAACACGACATCTATTGAATACTGAGTTTTCATCTAAAACAAATGAGATTTGACGGTTATGACATGTAGGGACAGGACACACACGCGAAGGCTCCCGGCTCACTTTTTGTTACCCTGCCTTTGGAACGAATCTTCTTTGCAATGTTCGACACAATTTTAGCTGCTAAAGTTGGGTTAACCATTAATGAACATCAGGGGTGAGATAATATCATACTCAGCTAAAAGGAACAGGATGAAAAGAATTAAGCAAGAGGATGCTCAATACTCTGTTCCTCCTTCCATTGTGCTCTACAAGAGGAAGCTGGACCTCTAAACGCAATATTATTTGCTATCCATGTCTAAAAAAATCTGGACATGGCCCTACTTTTGTCTTGTGGATTAGATTTTTGAATACCTCTCCCAAAACCTCTGTAATCACAGATGGCAAATGCTCACAGTACTTCCATCTGTCAAGGGGCTCCCATCAGGGCTGCCCAATCAGTCCATTGCTGTTCGCCTTGGCCGTAGAGTCCTTGTCTATTACACTAGGAGGGGCAGAAAGCTTAAGGTATCTCTTTATGCTGATGATTTGTTAATGTATGTGTCTGACCCTGTTTTATGTCCTCATATTATCCACAGCCTGAGGAGGTTGGTGTCCTCTCTCGGTAAAAACTGAACTTCAGTAAAAGTGAATGTTTTTGCTTGCAGCAATAATGGAACAACATTCACTCCATAGGCTTAACGGGGTATTAGTAACCTTTCAAAGCAATTGTATATCAGTTTGAGAAGGAATTATTAAGGCTAAACCATGACATTTTAATGGTGTTTATGTTCTTCGTCTCTGACCGTGATTCTTATCTTTTACTTGCTTCCTGTTTTACAGCTGCCTGCCAACGTTGGATCTATCTCTGAGCTCTCCTGCTGTATCAGAGAGCAGGAACTACAGGTTTCACTCAATAAAATCAGGATTATTGGCAGTATTTGGATGTAAAACTGCAACATGACTTCACTGTAATGACTAAGTTTTAGATTTGACCTTTAACCTCCAAAAACTGACGTGACCCGCACATTTGATTGATATAAAACATGAACATCTCTTTTACTCCCTATTCCAATAAACTCTGTGATGTCTATATTTGCTCTACATGTTGACTTACTGGGATTTAACAGACCCACACCGCATTGGCTCTGTGAGCAAAAAGAGCATTTATTTTAGGCTGAGCTAAACTAACAGGAATGGATGGAGTCACAGGTGAATAAACACTGTGGTTTGGAAGAAAGCCTTTGGATAGGTATAAACAAAGATGCAAAGACATAACACCAAATGATGTCAGAATTTTCTGATTACTAGTGGATATTTCTTTGAAGAAGTAACTCACCAGTATTGCAGTCAGCTTTAAGTCCTTTGGCTGAGAACAGGTTTGACTCTGAGCGGGAGGACCAGCTGGGGAGCCAGGAAGCCCAGACGAATCTGGTCCCTTGTTCTGGTCTCTAACTGGAGACGCTGCTGAGTCCAACACTGGGGAGACAGGACAGGTGGATGGAGAGAGGGAGGACAGAGGTGCAGCCGACTGATGGGTCCTAGTTGACAGGCTGCAGGGCGGAGGATGCTCTCTTCCTGAATTTGCAGACCAATTGTGTGGAGAGTGGGAAGATCCAGCAGATGTTGAGGTGGAGGCATTGAGGTGTCTGCGGGCAAATAGTGCCCAGCTGACACTGGCTGAGCACTTTTCAGCATCATCCTTGGTGTTGAGTGGTAGAGATGAGCTCCTTTTAAAGTCCATGAGCTGCCCTTCTTCTTGGACTTCTTTACTATTAGTGTGGGAAACTTCAGTAAACGAGGACCTGCTGCCTTCACCATGTCTGTAATGCTCAGCTAGGCCATCATCATCACCATGAGCAGCGTGTTTTCCCAGGGCATGTAAACTAATATCCTTTTTTTGATCTGGGTTGGCTTTGTTGTACTTCAAAGTTCCTAGAAGAATAAAAAATATACATTTTGCCATTTTTTTATGGTTTAGTTTTTACACATCAATGTAAACAAAGATGTCATTCAGATCTAATGTTTTAAATTCCTATAAGCTCTATATATAACCATAATACTTCAGATGGATATTGTTGTGATGCAATTATTTATGTGATATATGATGTATAAAATGTACCTTTTTCTTACTGCTTTGCAAAGTTTGGATGACCTAAGATGTGATTCAATAAGGAGTAATTTATTGTACTGTAGCCGAAGGAGAATTATAATAGCCTCTCAAATTTCATAATAATAAAAAAAATAATAATCTTGAAAAAAAAATTAGATGGTTCGCTTTCCCCCTATTAAATTCTTGGTGAAGCCGCCTTTCACCCTACAGTAGTTCAGGTTGCACAATTAGATACTGAAATAATTACAGCAAAAAGATTAGAAATATCCTGTCCTGGTGTGATGCTGAGAAACTGGCGGATGCATTTCTTATAGAGGATGGACTATTGTATTGGTTAAGAACCCTGAACCCAATCATGTGACATTGTAATTAACTTTACTATGGAGGGACCATGTCTTTCAGCTGGCCTGGAGTGGCCTCCTCCAGAGGCTGCAAGAAGAGTCTGGGGCAAAGAAAGTCTGTGAGTCTCACTTATTTCCTGAATGAGAAGACAAGGAGTATGGCCTCAAGTACAAGACTCCAAGAACCAAGAGAGACAATATGCATCTGATGGGCTTCCATGTGATTACAAACATTAGAGCTCCATCTACAGCAGGGGTGGGCAATTCCAGTTCCTGGGGGCCGGTATCCTGCAACTTTTAGATCCATCCTTGCTCAAACACACCTGAATTAAATGGCTTGGTTACCTCCTTAGTATGCAGTCACTTCCTCCAGAGTCCTCTCAATCATCTAATTATTTGATTCAGGTGTGCTGACCAAAGACACATCTAAAAGTTGCAGGATAGCGGCCCTCAGGAACTGGAATTGCCCACTGCTGATCTACAGGTTGCTGTAGAGAGAGCAGACAGAGCTGACAAAGACTTCTGGAAAGGTGTCAAAGATTTTTTGAAAACTAAACAAACTTCGGGGTTGCCTTTTGCTTTTAAACCAGTTCTATTGTTGCAATGACTTGGATGATTGAGTTTGCACAGGCTTCTTAGATTAGAACCTTTTTAGTATTTGCATAAGAAACGGAAGTTTGCACTGTTTTATGACGAGGCGAGAAATTAAAATGTGTGGAAATTACTTTCAATGCATCTGAATGATTACACTGTTCCCTTGAGAAATAAATTAGAAACGGGTAGAATGCCAACACGGTGCCCTATTAAGGAACTTGGTTTGAGTACAGAACACATTTAAGATCTTTATTTGTCAAACATTTTTGTATTTCCGTACACATTACTTTAAGTTACTGGATGTCATATTGATAAGTAATCCTCAGTCTATGAATAGTTTTGCAGATTCCTTTAAAATTTTCAGAGCTGTGAAAAATGTGTTATTACTGATTGATCGATGTAGAAAACATTGAATATATCATAAACATAACCGGAGGCAACAAACCTTCATGTGTGTCTGTATAGTGACTTCTCCTGTCTTCCTCCCGTACCTCAGGTTTCAGGCATTCACCAAGCGTCACTGAAAATACCAAAGCGCAGCTTTTGTATTCGTGCCGTGAACACAAATGAGAACAGCTGAAGTTTCCACGTTTCCCAACTTACCTGGAGCTTCCGGACTGTTGCTACAGAGCTCACAGAGAGATGTTTGGGATTGTTCTGAGTGCACAGTAGAGTTCCTCAATTCACCCTTGCACTTCCTGTCACATTCACCACACACAACCCCCAACTGATCCTCTGATCTGTAAGCAAGGAAGATCACAAAGGTTTAGTTTGTCGCCTCCCCTCAATGGGAGCTGGAGGCCGTGCTTATGGAGCATCTGTAAGCAGATATTTACGTTTGGCCTTTACGACATATGGCTCTTACACCTTGGCAGTGGGTTAAGCCATCTGTGTACAGTAAGGTGCCGTCAGCAAGGCACCCACTTTAGATTCAACAGACCGGCATTCATAAACCATAATCAGAGCCCCACCCACCACCAACGTAAAACCTATTCACAGCTCAAGCCACCTCCTCAGGCCAAACAAGGGGGAGCCTACGGTTCAGCTCAAGGTCCGGGGGGTTGCTGGGAGCAGCCAAAAAAAACAGGGCGAGCCAGGGAGGGAAACCTAGACCAGACCTACTGCTCCAAAAAAAGTTTTTTTTTTTTTTAAGTATGAAAAACACATTTTCAGTCACAAATAATGGTTCTGGTTATGATCTGCTGTTTTTTTCCACTATTTTTCTCTTCAGGTTTTGTGACCTGGACAAACTCAACAGGTATAATCAAAGTGAGGGTTTTATAATTTTAAAAACCTGCCGGTTAATGAATAAAGTCGACTTTACCTTCATAAGGGAAGTGAAACTAGATGCTAGGAAAAAAACCCAGTAACATTTGGCGCCCTTGTTGCCTCTGTTTTGTCTTTTGCACCTTAGACAGACTAAACAGATGGAGAAAAGATAAAGCAAGCGGGTATGCAGATGAGTCACATCTTTAGGAAGGCTGTACCAAGTGGCAACATGAGTCATAACAAGGCTGTATGCACAAGGACTCACATCACAACCCAAGAAGTGCAGATGGCATTCCTCTGCACTCTCCAGTGTTTTATTGCTGCAGTTTTTATTTATTACAGGGCAGAATAGCACATATTCTGCCACCAAAAGGATAACAAGGAGGGTCTGAGTTGAATTTGATTCATTCCTTGGATTTAAAAATTAAAGAAATCTTCACAGAATGGTTTCTTTTTTGACTGATTTCTACAAACCAATAGTATATTAAGGATGTATTAAGGAGGTTATAGGTACAGTTTACTTGGTGCTCCTTTAATTACTCATCAACCTTACATTTTACACTAAAACGAGCACAAGTTATTTTATGAAAAAATTGTTATTAATAGGCCGACTTTTTCAGGTCTGCATCCTGGATGCTGAGCACAAGGAATTGCTATAAAAAGATAACGATTCAATGAAATTGACTGTCCAGTGTTACTATATAATTGTTCTGCAGGATCGATTTCTGCAAGTCAGGGAGTCAAAGCAATCAATTGGAGTTTCCAAGATAGAAAACATTTTTAAAGATTAGAATAATAAACTTAACTTCTTTATCAGCTCGGATCAAATTTAAAATAGAATGTATTTGACTTTAAATTCATCTGTATGCTTGGAATGCAATAACTACCACTGTTTATAAATGTGTGATCACAGCACATTGGTTGTAAGCTGGCAGTAAATAAATAAACTGAATTGAAATGAACTGAACAGAAAAAAAGAGGTTTGCTCATGGTCGTATGAAGCCCTTTAATGTTACATTGCTGTTCTTCATCAGCCTTGTTAGACACAAGTCAATGGGTCGCTTTAAACGTTTTTGTTATAAAAAAAGTTATTAGTCCATCAAAACACTGAGAGCTCAAGGGACAGACCAGGAAGTAGAGTCTTAGTTTAACACACCTCTCTGCCGCTTCTCTACTGTTACCCAGAATCAAATAAATTAGACATAAAAATGTAATCACGATAATCTAATCAAAATTAAAGTGACTCCAATTGGGAAAAAAGTTAAAACTATTAATTTAACATAGTTGACTTAGTTGGGGGGGAAAAAATCATGAAAAAAAAAAAAAATAGTTCACAGATCTGTGACTAGCGCTACGTTTTTCCTGATGGGAAACTAATGCAACTGTTTATTCATATTTAGTTAGGGTAGGAAATAAAACAATTCTGTTAAAGTAACTAAACATGAATAAGTAAATGCCAAAAGTGGTTGCATTATTTTTTTCAGTGTATAAATCATATCCAGTTAATAACGGTATATTGACATTTTATGTATGAGGCAACCGATTAACGATAAACAGCCAAAAAGGAAGATCCAATATCGGTTGCTTCCCAACTTAACGGAGTAACAATTCAATCTTAATTATTTAATATCACTGCCCTTTTCTTCACTTAGATGTGATATTATTATTTGATTAAAAGAATAAAGTACTGATACAAATTATAAAGCAAAAATATAAAAATAAACGTCTCACCAAGGCATCTTCACTCTATTTATGGACACTTTAAAACAGATGAAAAAAGAACAAACAAAAAATGTGAATTAACAGGCATTGGATACAAAACTGGTGCATCTAGATTACATCCAAAAACTGTATAACACAGCTGTTATACAGATGGTGCCACGTAATACATGCATCTGCCAAGGAATCCTAATAAACTGATTCAGAACAATCTCAGAAAAATATATTGAGGCTATGGACACAGGTGGATACATTACCAATACTAAAGCTCTATTAAAAAACACTTTACCAGCCAATTTACCACCCTAAAGACGCTTACAAAAGTATATAAAGGTTTCCAAGAACATTTTATATTATTAAACAATGAAATAAGCTAAACTTGTGTAATATTTTAAAAAACAAAATAAATCATGACTGTGTTTGATTACTTTGCAATTCCCCTTCATTAGTGTTGAAAGCATGGATGCCAAAACTAATTGTTCTGTCTGTCATCAGAAAAACAAGGGGCAGAATGTAACTGAGCTGCAGTTTGATCAGTTTCTCTTGCATGAAATAGATTTTTTAACACCAAGTGTTTACTATTCGTTTTGGTACTAAACCCTAGTAGCAGGGTTGTTGAATCAATTGATATTTCAATATGATTGATAAACAAATAATAGACATTTTGCAACTTTTAAAATCAATGTGAACCAATCCAATTTCTCACCACCATTTCATTAGCAGTGTTCAGAGGCATACAGCTTCTAGAACTGCTGCAGAAGCTCAGATGAACTACGGTTGAGAATGGAACCAGTGAAATGCAGACAAAACAGAAGAGGTTTTTAGAATTTCCTTGGGAAATGGCTTAAATGGCATTTTTTCCAATGTAGGCTGCGTCCTAAAGAGAAATATCAGCTTCTGTTCTGCTGCCATCCAACACCTTTGTTCATAAGATGTTTGAGCTTACGGCCTGATTTTCAGTGTAGTCCCTGTTTCTCTGACTGTGACTGGCTGGATATTGCCCTCTTCAGATCCTCTGATGACATGGGAGCTGGCTCGGAACTCGTCTGCCTGGCTGTGTGTTTTTCTGGGCGGGGCCGCCTGTGGAGCTGGTTGACAGTTACCTTTTGTATCTCTGCTTCTTTTCTGTATCTCTGCTTCTGCCTGCTCGCGCTTGAACCCCAGTGGGTATCAGCAGATGGCGGCTCACTAGAGAGGACGAGGGGTTCACGATTTTTCCTCCTGCTCCCGTCCACTCCACACAGAAAAAAAGTACTGCCCGTCCTGATCCCGGGCCAGAGTAGAAATCTAAATCCTGTCCGCGTCCCACTCTGGTACGAAGTACTCCCCACTTTCCCATCCCTGCTCCAATTCAGGAATGACTTTCGCTCCTGCACACCACTCCCATTCTTGTTGTCTTCCGGCAAGACTGAATTCTGGCTGAATCTGAATTTCTTTTTGACGCGGTGAAAATATCTCCAGAAGCGGGCTGTTACGTTTTGCGGGTAGATGTAGTTTTTTGACCGCGCATTATAAAGGTGTAGGCTTCCGGGAAAAAAAAGCCACAAATGGCGGCTTTTCGAATGCGGTTTTTTTCTTTTCTATTTTATTTTATTTTTTGTCGATCCTAGTTTTTGATTCCTCTTATTATTGGTTTGAAAACCAGCTCATTCTACTACCTGTTAACCTCTTACACCCTCAGGGAATAAATAACATTCTACCTGACAAAAACACACAAAGTAAATCACTTATAGCCTTAGCTATTAGATTTAGGAAGAAACCTTTGGTAAGTCTGTAAAGGTAAGATGTCATAGAATGTTGGTCATTTGTCAGAATTATATTTTCATTGGCAACTGGGCTGCTGATATTAAGGACAAAAACACAAAAATCATTTTGCGACTACCCCGAACCTCGCCAAAATTTTCTTTGAAATAAACATTGCAAAACTTACTACCAAAATATTATTTATAACACAAAAAAGTAGTACAGACTTTGTTATCTAAATAACACATTAAAATATACCTGCAAATTTGGACTCAATCAGATGAATCGCAACTGACACAGAATGGTAACTAGTGAGAAGTTTCATATGCGGAGGGGCCATTTTGGCACATTGCGCCAAAAATGTCACCAAACTGTGCCAAATGTGTTTTTTACATCAATACTGGGGGTTTGTTAAAATTACGAGGTCACGTAGCAGCTGGACCCACCGGTGGGTCCGTAGGGTTCTAGGGGTTAATGTTTAATCCTGTACCGTCCCAATCATGTGATCGTTACTAATACTGACTCCCATCCCACTGGAATCCCGTGACCCCGGGGATTCCCTGAAAAATGTCAAGCCCCTAACAGCCACACTTCCTAGCCTGGTTCTGCTGGAGGCTTCCTTCTGCTAAAAGGGAGTTTTTCTTCCACCGTCGCGCTACAAAGCATGCTTAGTTTGAGTGGTTGCCTTGAAGTCAATGAGTTGATGCAATCAACTGTTTTTCCTTAGACAGAAAACTTTCAACCAATTTGACTGTATGATCAGGTTGAATTGTATCTGTAATGGTTTGAGATGACGTGTTAATTGGCGCTTATAAATAAACTGAATTGAAAATGCTGCTGAAGAACTATGGTAGGGTGAAAAATAAATCAAACCTTTATGACCTTTTTAGTCAAATATGGTTGGAGGTAATTTTCCTATCAGGAGAAATGCTAGAGCAAGTTTTCAATATAGCAGTGCAACCAGGAAAAATAACTGACACAATAATGAGATTTTTAGTCATACATGTGACTAAATACGCTCTGAGATTTTTACCATATTTTCTAACAATTAATTTGGTGTCCTTGTGGCACCACAGGTGCACACACACACACAGAAATCACACTGCCCTAGCTTTCCACAGCTTTGCTACTAGATGTGAATGGCAGCAAAATTAACCTCTGCAGGGGTAAAGGAAGCTAAAACAGTTTCCTGGCTTCAGTCCTTCAAACTACTGGCTTTGTAGTGCACACAACTGATCTCTATTAATTCACTGGATTGCTGATTGCCTGTTGGTAGCACGGGGTTGAAGTGAAGCTACCGGCCGCCGTACTGGTACTCCCTTGTTAGGCTGGTCGCAATGTAAACGATACGTGCGCTACAGCATCAAGCAACGATGATGTTCTTATTTTCAGGGGGACTTAAGACTTTTAAAATAATGATAAATTCATCACGTTGACACAGAGTTTGTGTTTCATAGCATAAGTAGATTACTTTAACTCATAATAAAATAACAGGCACATCACATTGCATAGACATTATGAAGTCAATGAAGTCTCTATTTTTATAATATATAAATATTTATATATATATATATATATATATATGTGTGTGTGTGTGTGTGTGTGTGTGTGTGTGTGTGTGTGTGTGTGTAGGGGTCAAATGTTTGAGTTGCTTTTTTTTACGTCAATATATCACAATATATTCCAGCACAGGACTTTTTTAAATGAGAAATACAACAAACAACAAAAATGACAGCGTCATCCACTTAATAATGAGTTAGTATTGACATTTCATTGTGAATTACTTTCTATTGACACTACTTTCTATTTTCTTACGTTAGACACAATGTCGATGGCTAATTTAATCAATAACTTAAGAGTCAGTGCAAGATAGCCAAACTAATTTTATGTTACATACTATACTATAGGATATATTGGCGTATATAGGCATTTTTTTTGGTTAGTACTGATTTTGAAATTACCTGTGGAACGTCTTTCCAAAGTCAGCAAACTGCTCATATTGCAGCCTTTTTTGCAGCATTTTTTTACTGCATGCCTCCTTGGGAGTGGGAAGTACCAGCATGTTAGAAGGTAGCTTCAGTTTTTTCGGCCAATAAGCAATCCGGAGAATAAATAGAGATCAGTGTTGCACACAGACATCACCGTTATGGAGGCAATAACATAAAAAACTGGGGGATGAAAGCTCCTAAAACAGGTACAAAAGAGATGCTTCATAGGTCTTCTGTCCTGCAAAGTTATTCTTGAAGATGTTTATGCTTACCTTTTTTCAAGTGGCTGTTTATTTCCGGAAAATAATGTTACTTCCTGCTCTTGTCTCTTCATCTCGTTTTTCTTGCTGGCTTTGTTTAAAACAATGTCCTCTGTTTGCTGTACCTTTGCCATCTGCTTATGGTCTGTGCAATAGCGTGGGCTACTGTAGACCTACAACCATACAAAGGAGGGCAAATTCACCATTTCTACACATTATGGGAAAGGAAACCTGAGAATTCTACAAGAACAAAATTTTTATAGCATCTGTTACAAATAGTTGCGTCTTTCACTTAATGACATAATGTTGTTTATATGTTGCAAAGTACTTCTTGAAAACTAAAAGACAATGTTTTGTATGTAAAATTAAGGCATTACTAATCGAAGAGATTTAGGGGCAGATTTAGATTGCCAATCAGTTCAGTAATTACCTCAGTAGAGCAGAGACGTTTACGGTCCTCATCCTGTATGGATTCAGTTATCCCAACCATCATAGCTGGTGTAGTATAAATGGAGGAAGTAGGCCTCTGCTTACAGTGTAGAAGAGAGAGTACCGTCTTGCTGGTGAGTCCAGATGGGTTGGGGTCATAGTCACTGGTAGACCATGTTGAATAGACTGACGACTTCTGTATAGATGGATTTGGCTTGATGTAGTTTAGATAGCACCAGCTGTTACAGGTACAGGACAGCAGGCTGGGGAATGTTGATGCGGCAGGTGAAATGGGAGAAGAAACATCTGGTAAGCATGATAGGGTTTCCAGTCTTCGATTTTGACTTGATGTGTCAAGCGATGCTGTCTCGGCACATCCAACCTCCTTGTCCTCTTCTTTTATTCTTTTCTGTTGTTGTTGGGACTCTGATTGTAGCTCTATGCTGTTTGAAGGTGAAAGCATGCGCTTGTTGCCACTGGATCCTGGAAACCTTGGTCCTTCATCAGACCACGGTTGCAGATCTAGACTTGTTTTTTGGTGGGTTCTGAATTCGACCTTAAAAATGTTTACATTGGGTAAGACATTGTCAAACGCCTCAGGTGGCCTGTGGGAGACGGACTGAGACAGACTGGTGTATATAGCACATGCTGGGGTTAGAGTGTCTGTTTGAAGGCGAACAGCTACTGCTTGAGACGTCAATGGCCTCAGTTCTCCTAAACTGGATATGTGAGGGACACGCTGTTGAAACTGGGAGTAACTGGAGTGAACCTCTGCATAAGTTTGATGACGTGAGGGAATCTCTAGTTTTAGCCCAGTCGACACAGGGTGATAGAGGGCTCGGGCTGCCCCCGAAGCTCCATAAGTATACTCTGGATGGATGGACGACTCCTTTTTTACATCTACAGATGGTTGATAGCTTTTTGACAGTTCTGTGCTTCCCCTTGAGTGAATATTTGGTGTCCACTTGGTACAAATTTCTTTGCACTGTGATCCTTCCGGAACACCCAAGACCCTCACACTCGATAAAGGAGGAGAGGAAGATCTGCTGCAAGAAACAGAAGTTTGGCTTTCTTGAAAAAATGTATCTGAGCTTGCATGTTCCAAATGGTGGCTCGGGACAGTCCCATGTCCTTCCTCATCATCTTGATCTCTGATTACTTTGTGTCTCATAAGGAGACATTTCCTTCTTTCTTTCCAGCCAACTGCAGAGCGCTCAGGAGAAAGACAACTATAGTCAAAAGATTTACTGCGGTTCTCAGCCAATAAAACATGAGATTGTAAGTCATGAGGAGCTTGCTCAGATGCTGAGCGCCTTATCTCTCTTTGATGATGTAACCCGGGCACAGCCAAAGTGTGAGATGCTCTAGATCTCCTCAGTGCTGCTGATGCTGTTATTTCCACGTCTGGTCTGCTTTGTTCCTCAAAAGATGTAGAGCGGCTGGATGTATATGATGCACTACTGTCCTGACTAGGACTATGGGGTAACGACATGGACTCAAAGCTGGAGTCACCTGAGGACTGGGCAGCCTCAGCTAAACGTAAGCGCTTCTTTTTGGGGGGAAGCTTCTCAATGGGAAGTTGTGCCAAAGATGGGCTCCTTTGTGGCCAATGAAAATCATCCAGTTTTCCCAGTTTTTTATCTCCTAAGTTTGGCTCTTTTGATTTCTCTTGGCCAATGTTTGAGTCTTCTGTTACCAGTATTTCTGGAACCTGTACATTATTTTGACGAACCAGCTTTCGATTTTTAAGCTTCACTGATTGATGTAGTGGTTGAGTTTTGGAGGAGGGAAGATTTTCATTATGAGGTGGCGAGTTGTTGGTTACTTTCAGGCTTTGATATTCATGGTGTGAAGATTCTTGTTTTTCAAATAAACTTGTGTGCTGAATCACTGAGCAGGTTTGGAGTGTTGGTCTTGCAAGGCTCTCAACACCTACAATGATTTCACCTTTACACTGACTTGATAAGACAACTGAAGAGGACAATGGGGGATAAGAGAGGTCATCAGAATCAAAACTCTCCTCTTTCCTTCTCTTACGCATGGTTGAAACTCCAGCTCTGACTGCTTGGTAACTTAACTGTGAGCTCTCCTTTGAACTCATTATGGTTTCATTTTGTGGATAATCTGCACAACATAGGTTTTGTTTGTGTTTCCTATAGCCCTCCCAGTCTATACAACCAGTGCCGCAGGCCTCACATTTGTATGGCTCTGGCTTCTGGTCAGACACTGTGGTGACATTGTTGCTGGAAAATGTATTAGATGTTTCCTGCTCATCCTTTGTAGGCTCAGCACATATTGGGATTTCAATGGCTGGTTGCCTTCTTAGTGTTCCAAAACGACGTTTGCTTTCAGAAGGATGTTCATCAAAGGATTGAGTTTGTCGAAATTTACTGAGACCTGAAGTGTCTAACGAAGTTGATGGAGATGGCAGGGAGAGGCTTCTCACCATAGAAGCAGTGGATATTTGAGAAGAAGGTTGCTCCACTTTTAGGGATGGCTGAAGAAACTTTTCACAGGGAACTCCCATACTGATGGAGCCTGTGGTTTTGTAATTGAGATTTCCAGATTTAGAGCTGTGAATAAGGGGTTCTTTGATACTTAAACTCTTCTGAGCCTCTGAGCTATTCTTTCTGGTCAATGAGAATCTCCTTGGTTTTACACTGTCGATTTTACTGGTATCCACAACTGCCTCATTGATGGTGATAAGTTTTGTGATATGATCAATAACCTGCTTCTTGGGTACAGCAAAGGAGATGTTTTTTTCTTCATGACCAGGGAGATGTTGGTTATGATGACGGGACATCCTCTGTAGTTGTCCAAGACGTCCATATTTACCTAGGATAATCTCTGCATAGGTTTTGGCACTTGTGTTTGGGGGACTGTCTTGTGATTGCTCTGTACTTTCAGAGCGGGAGAAGTAGCCAGATTCTGTACTGCCTCTACTACTCAGTGTAAGAGATGATGTCTTATCATCAGAAGAGTCTTGAGAACCATGCTTCCCCCTACTTAGACGAAGGGCCAGTCTCTTTTTCACTGCATATGAGTCACTGCTGGCTCCAGTGCTATCTTTTAACATTTCAGCATCTGAACCCTTAGCTGGGGCTACACTATTTTGTCTATTTGTAAGGGCTGAAGCAGAAGATAGGTGTTGGGTTTCATCCTCTGATTCAGTGACTTGCTCTTCTAAACCTTTTGCCTCCCCAAGAGCCAAACCTGCCTTTACCCTGTGGGTATGCGATTTGCGATGTTTGTACAGGTTACTCTTTGTCTTAAAAGAAAACCCACATGGTGCACAAGGATAGGGGCGTTCACCTGTATGGGAGCGAATGTGTTTCTGTAGAACACTGGGCTTTGCACATGCACGGCCACAATAAGTGCAGACATATTTGCCTGGTTTCTGAGGCTTACGTTCACGTTTCTGCTTAGGGTTGTCCTCTTGGGTTTCTGATGCAGACTGTATAGAAATGTCTTGAGTGCAAGGTAGGGCTTCTGAAGATGAACTGGAAACGGAAGCTTCTTTTGTTCTTTCTTGTTTGTGTTCTATATCAGAGACAATGCTCTGCCGCTGGTGCCTAAGTCGTTTACGTTCAGGGTTATGTCTTCTGGACAGTTTGGGCAGCTGGGCTGTACCATGAGACTTTGAGCAGGCACTTAGATCTTGTTGAGAAGGCTGGGAAGGAGACTTGCAGCGCAGACCTTGCTGAAGAGATTCTGATTGATGTTGTTCTTGATCTCCAGTCTGCTCCCCAGTTTTTTTAGGACAGTGCAAGCCCTCCATAAAATAGAAGGAAAGCCCTAGGTAGACACGATTTATGTCTGCCTTGATTAGGCCACAGAATAAAAATCTAATAATTAACTAAGGGGTTTGAACAAATTGACCTATCTTTTTAAAGAGACAGGTTTCATAATTTTAGCCTGTCGATTTAATCTTTATATTAAATAATTCAACCTAAATTAGTTTTTATTTGAAAAAGGAATTACTGGTGGTTGATTAAAATAGTACGGAGAACTTATCCAGTCTTCAAACTTCATTTGAATGTACACATTCTTCTCTTCTCAGCACCATGATCTGTAATATTGAAGCACAAGAGAAAGACACTTGGATTAACAAATATTAACAAATTGAATATATAGCAGCTGTACGACTTTATAACCATCACTGTTCCCAACAACCTCAATAAACTGATGCTGATTTCTGTCTTAATTAGGTAAATAACATGCTGCTGTCATTACATTTTTTTGCACATCTTTGGTGTTACTGCTGACACAACATATCCAAGATTGTAAGCACTGATCTACAGCTGTTATTGATTTTTCTATTCTCCAGACACAGAGTATTATATTGTAAAATACACTGTACAGTACAACACTCTGTTATATTTTCCTATCTGTTATTTGTATACACTTTCTTAGGTGCATATTGTGTGACCACTTCTACTACAACATATGCTGTAAACACAATTTCACCATTGTGGGAGAATAAAGGAATTTCCTATTCTATTCAATTCTGTTCTATTCTAATAATTCCAGTGAAGTATGTCAAAATATAAATTTCTCACTTTCCCCTTGGCTTTAATTATTTAAAAATGCGTTATATTAATTTTCTATCTACAAGCAAAGAAATGGAAATAGCAAGAGATTTAAATAATTTCTTATCAGCCATATATGTCTTTTTAAAAAACATTCAATCACAATGCATTTGAAATGGCACTGCAATACAAATCCAGCCCTCTGCTCTGAAACTGGAATTAACAACCAAAGCTTCTTTGCAGGATGTAGCCTAGAGTTGACTTGAGACCCAGTACACACTTTAATGATAAAAAGCAAACAAATCCTGTTTTAATTCTAGAGCATTAAGTTGAGTGCATTTTAAAGGATCCGGTCTTTACTAGGATTTACTCTGGCATTGAAAAGACATAGAAAAACCAAACTGTCACCATTGATGAAATGAAAAGAAAAATATAGAAACTACAACATGGCAGGTAAGTGCACCATTCCCTCAGAATTTAAGAAGGGAAATAGCTGTTAGGTGCTTTGAAATTTAAATCAAATTTCAAATAAGTTACCTTATTTTCTAGGATTGGACACCAGAGCAAAATCACACATTAATATCAGATTGTACCAGGCTTTGAGAATTGTAAAAACCTAAACGCTACATCTGAGACTCCTCAGACCTCTTTTAAAATCTCTACTGCTAGGGTTGACATTAATAGATCAAGAAAAAAAAGAAAAAAGACTTAAAGCAGTTCTATAGAAATTTCAGTTTTTGTTGACTTTATCTGTCCCTTGTGGAAAAAAAAGCTGTATTGATTTGCCTGAAGAAGACAGCATTTTCCATGAGGATCAACACAGAAAATCCTTATCTCCCACTCGCCTGCTGTTGGACTGGACTACATTTCTGTTCCCAGTGGCTGTGAAAGGTAATGAATCTAACTGTGGCCAAACAATGTCATATGACGATGTAGAAAATCCGAAAAATTAAACTTTTGTTTTGTACCATATTCCCCGGCTCGTCAGAAACTGATGTTTTGATGAGTTTAGAGCCTTGAAACAAATATATAGAATCTTATGTTTCACAGAAAAATTCACAGAAAAAAACATGTTTAGATCCCAGCAGGAAGGAGCCGCATTCCCTGAAGATTAACTGTGCACAGTTAAAAATGTAGTCACATCGACATACATCTTTATAATCCATACAATAATTTTCCGTCACCCTTATCCCAGGTGGGGTCGCAAGGGGTGCTGGTGTCTATGTCCAGCTGTCTACGGGCGAGAGGCAGAGGCCACCCGGAACAGGTCGCCTGTTCATTCCAGGGCAAGACAGAGACAAACATGACAAACGCACTCACTCACACCTAAGGAGAATTAAGAGAAGCCAATTAACCTAATAATCATGTTTGTGGGAGAACATTACCCAAACTCCATGCAGAAAAGACCCTGGGCTGGGAATCAAACCCGGAACCTTACAGCAGTAGTACTACCCACTGCACCACTGAGCAGTCATCTTGATGACAAATATGGAAACAGGATAATAAATATGCTGTAAAGCAGTCTGCACATTCCTAATTGTTCGGTATGGCAGGGTTACTGCCACTCTCCTCAAAGTTGCTTGGGCTGGTCAAAGTGCTACAAACCCACTCGAACCATAACAGAGGTGCCTTTCAACTAGTTGTAAAACGACATATTATCACAAAAAATTAGAAAATATTTTATGAAGGTTGAAAAGTTACTTGGTGTTGGTTTAACATTGGTCTGTTTAAACATCTAATTTTGTTTTTATTTCTCTTCCAATTTATCTAAATCTAAAGTGGAATCAAAGTCTAATTCCTTGTTTTTGTGCAAGAACTTGGCAAGGAAAGCTGAATCTAATTTTGAAGGATTGCTCACTCAAAACCTTTTTATTACAAAAAAAAATAAAAAATAGGCAACACCTATTATTAGGGGTGTAAAAAAGGTTTTTCATTTAAAATAAAATACAGATATTGCAGCTTTGAGTGTTGATAGATACGGATATTGACCCAATACGATATCCACATGAATCACTTTTATTTCTTATTTTATAGTTTGAAATGATAGAAAAGCTTGATCAACAGATTTTTTTTCAAACACTGAACAACAGACAACAACATCTGGACCCACTTCTTATTCACCAAATAGTTACATAAAACTCAAACAAAAGCAGATAGAAGCAAAGCTTTGGAGGCAGGCAGGAGGAGGCATTTCCATTATTCACTTTTTGGCTGATATCTGATATCAATTTTGGATTGGGAGAACCCTACTTATCATGTTTGCAAAGTTAATTATTAAAAAGATTTTTTTTGCAAAATCCCGCAGTGGCACTAGATTCAATAGCTGTTAAATGTATTGATCATAATTTTAGATCCTATAAAAGATCACACCGAATGTAGTGGGTGAATGACCATTAGCTATCAGTTCCTCTGTGGAGAAATTTCCCAATGCTATTTTGTGCCAGAACACTGAAACAGTAAACAAGGCATCCCACGCACAGACCAGCTGGTTTCTACACCCACAAGCTGGTGGAAGACGGCGAAGTTGCTGGACATTTTCCAAATGACTGATAACATGTTGATAACCATCTTTGGTTTAACTTGAGGGAGAACTACACATGCAAAATTAACCTTAAAACTATTTGAACTTGGTTAAAAAAAAAAAAAAATCTATAGAGGGATAAACATTTTAAACTACAGAATGTGAAATGGAAACTATGAGATTAGGTAGTCAAAAATGGGAAAAAAATTGAGTTAATAGCCCCGAATGCTGAAATACAGTAAAAGACTATCAGAATTGTCTGTTGCGAACATCTGGCTCTAATTGGTGAGACATGAGAAAACAATCTGTGAAAACAAATGTACACAAATTTTGTGTATACTGAATAATTTAGTCTCACTTCTTCAACAGTCCATCAAAATAAAGACGTCAAACAAAACATGCTAGCAACATTAATATAGAATATATTCCAAGTAGATCTAAATCCAAAACGCTTTGTGATGATGATTGATAATACACTAAAACACTAAAAGATTGTTCTGTTTATGCTGTCAGATGAGCATACCACGTCATACCAGGATACCCATAATCAATACGCATGTGCAAGACTTCAGGTTTGCGTTTATCCCTTTATTTTTGTACGAAAAATAGACTTTAAACTATCTCAACAGGCATGTATCCCTTTAGTCATGTACAAAAAAAATATATTTTATGTCAGATCGCCATACGCCTAAAAAAAAACAACAATGGTAAATAATTAAAAGGATTTTTTGAACATGACTAGGGGGATACATGCCCATTGAGGTAGTTTAAAGTCTATTTTTCGTACAAAACTAAAGAGATTCTTGCACAGGTATATTGACTATGGCTATGCTGGTCTGCGGTGATATGCTCATCTGACAGAACACTGTCATAACGCACCGACCCAAGTGGTAGCAGGAATCACCACAACCTTAGGGGAAATAAGCAACATATGCATCAAGAACCGAGCAGCTCTGGATTTTTTTTATATTGATCGGGCTTTAGCTCATTCTAAGCTATGCAATTCTTTTATCAGCCCGTGGGAAGCTCAAAAATATTTTAGTTTTTAACTCTGCAAATGCACTGTATCCAAGAACTACTGGGTAGCAGAAACAGCAAAAGAGAAGAAAAAGAAAAAGAAAAACGAAATGGAGAAAGAAGTCTTTATATATTTTTTTTCTCTCTTTATTGGATAATACATAACACAAATTCTGCAAGCATTTTGGATTTTGTTTTACATTTTTAAATAACCCTGATAGTTTTTATAACTGGCCATTCTTTGGCTTACAAAACTGTCATTGACTAAAATTGGTACCAGTAATTCAAAGATTTACAAAAAGCAGAACCTGAAATGTGAAATTTTTAGATGCAGTCAACCTTGACTGCGTAAAAAATGATCCCAATGTTTGCAATTCCGCTTAGATTAAGACATCATAAATGAACTTGGCAAAACCTTTTTTCAAATATTCTTTTAAAAGAGTTTAAGAAAAAATGTGGACCCCTTATTCAGAGGCTAAAGTATCGTAATCGGCTTGTCTGGTAAACCATGTTTACTGTTGCATCCTGACTGAAAAAAAAAGCCTTCTTTTTTTTGTCAACTGTCTTCAGTGTTGAACACAACTAAAGATACCATATGAGGCTGTATGGAAAAGAAAGGTAAATAAATGTTATATTATTAGGAAAACTGAGAAAATATTGAATAAAACTCAAAACACCGACATAAAGAACTGCATCAAAAATGCATTTTTTAAATCTTCAAAATTTCATCTCCTCATTCAAATGGGCACCCAGCGGTGGTTCCTATGGTAACGGCCCTAAACCATGTGGTAGCAGATGGAAGGAGAGCTGGAGGGCTAAATTTATCTCCTAGCATCCTCTTGGACAAAAGAGAGAGAGATGGAGAGAAGGAAAGGCAGGCGAAGGTGCCTCCCCCTCAGGAGCTGCTGTTTTTTGGGAGAGAACACATTGCTAAAAATCAATAGCTTGACATCCTTTTATTTGTACAACTATGATACCACATCCTCCTAGATAGTATAATTTACTAGTTTAAGACTAGTTTGAACTAGTACATTTTCTAATAAGAAAATTGTTTCCTACTAGATACAATTGAAATCAATTTATTGATTATTTGAAAACTGAAACGTATTTAATGTTAAATAAGTCTGTTAACACAGTCATCTGTTTTGCAACAATGTCAGCTGAGAAGACTATTAGCACCTTTCCAATGTAAAGAGAAGAGCACTCTCAGCTTTACTGCACACCATAATCCCTTTGTGTGTGTGAAAGTACGCACACTTCAGGAGTGTTCCCACAGGTCCACACAAGGGGACTGGGTGCACAACACAGGCAGCTCATTGACTCTTGTTGTGAGCTGCAAACTGTAATGCATACACAGCCCACAGACTGCTTACTGCATGCATCACCCTTTGCTTCATTCACACACGGACGCTCACACACACACTCTCGCCTGAGAAGATTCACCGTCTGCACACCTATAAATTTGGGACAAAATGTTCAGCTACTTCCAAGTCTCTTGGAGAACAACAGCGCACATGTTTTTTTTTTTGTTTTTCCTCCACTCACCAGCATGCTGATGCAGCATCCGTTTGCTGTAACAAAGGCATGAATGGAGCAAATCCCCAGTCACATCACTCACTTCAGATGGAAAAAATGTATATGGAGAAGAGAAAGGATGCCTGTGAGTTCTCATTTACCTGCTGCAGGTGGGGATGTCCTCCATTTGTGAATGACTGGAAGCAGAAAGAAGGTGAGGGAGAGGAGGAGGAGAGGGAGGCAGGGAAAGAATGAATGAGAGTGACGGTGAAGGGAGGTAAGTGAGTCTCTGCTCTACGTGCACTGCACTGACAAACAGGTCGCTCACTATATTACACCTATGAATGAGGAGACGGGGACACTCGCTATGTACCTCCCAGCCCTTGCATTCCCTCTCTTATTGGGAGTGAAAGTGAAGTAGGAGTTCCTTATTTGGAAGTTGACGTAAGCTTGTGTTTCTTTTGGCAGCTGTTTAGGTCTGCACAGCTGGCAGAGTGATGAGAGGTGGAGACGCAGGGTGAGCAGAAGCTGTTTTCATTCAACTAGAAGAGCGGTTTCTTCATATTCTCTAAAATGGACACTATTCCCTTCGTCTTCTTTACCATAACACATGTAGGAAATTACTTCTTTACTCTGAGATATTAATACAAAGTTACAAACCATACAAAGACTAAAGAATGAAGAATTTCAACGCTGTTCTTGCCAAGGTTAACATATGGAAGAGAGACCAGGCAGATCTGACATCATCACTTTAATATGCTCCAATTTAATGACTTCATCTTCATTCACACTGGAGCAGTAAGAGGGCAGAAGCCAAGCCTCAGAAAAAGGAGGAAAGTGAGCTAATCTATTTAGCCACTTAAAGGAAAAGGCAAGAGGAAAAAAGAAGGCAACCAAGGTTGAAGAGGGAAGCATAATTTGGTCTATATTCTTATGGCTGATGCTTTGGGTTCAAAATTTTCCCTGGTCCATTCCCCATGATCAGACAAATAATGCAATTCAATTCAGTTTATTTCTATAAGCGCCAATTCACAACACATGTCATCTCAAGGCACTTTTACATTTCACCAGATCATCCAGTCAAATTGATACAAAGTTTTCTATCTAAGGAAAACCAGCTTGATTGCATTGACTCAAATACAATCCCTCACATTAAGCATGCTTGTAGCGACAGTGGGAGGAAAAACTCCTTTTAATAGGAAGAAACCTCCAGCAGAATCCAGGTTCAGTTTGAGGCTGCCATCTGCTGTGAGCTGAGGCCGACTGGGGTTCAAGCGAGACAGAAGCAGAGATACGGAAACCGGCCAATCAGCTGGCAGCTTCCTCAAGTACATTTACGTATCAGCGAAGTTTCAAAATGACAATAAAACAGAGAAGAAAGACAATCCAAGCTACGCTGAAGCTGCCATGGATGTTGGATTTTTGGGGAAGTAAACACTAGTGTGTGACGAATCCATAACATAGACTGATGGGCTGCAGCAGCAGACGACCACATCAGGGGGCCCACTGTGAGCCCATTGGTACCGATAGAGCCAACCGTGTGTAACCCATTATGACCAGAGTGTAAACACAAAGCTGTAAACATCTCAGCAGAACCAAAGCTGTAAACATTCTCCAGCAGAACCAGGCTTAGTGTGAGCGGTCATCTGCCGAGGCCGACTGGGGTTCAAGGAGACAGAAGCAGAGATCACAAAAGCAGCTGTAAAAGGGGCCCCGGCCCAGGAAACACACAGACAGACAGACACAGCGCCCTAGCCAGCTCCCATGCCAGAGGAAGAAGAGAGCACATCCACTCAATGAAATGGGGGGTCCCTATGTCCTCCAGCAGTCTAAGCCTATAGCAGCATAACTATAGAGATAGCTCTGTGATAACCTGAGTCACTCTAACTATAAGCTTTATCAAAAAGGAAAGTTTTAAGCCTAGCCTTAAAAGTAGACAGGGGTGTCTGCCTCACGGACTAAAACTGGTAGTTGGTTCCACAGGAGAGGAGCCTGAGAACTAAAAAGATCTGCCTCCCATTCCTCAGATGAAAGAAGGACATTCTAGAAACCTCTTTGATATGGGATTTGAATGACAGGTCCTGATCAAAAATAACACCATCATGGTTTTTTACTTTATTATCTGAAATCAGTTTAATCCCATCCAAATGAAGTGACTGGCTAATCAGCTTCTTTTTCAAGACTCTGGTCCAAAGACTATAACTTCTGTTTTGTCTGCATTCAGAAGCAGAAAGTTAAGAGTCATCCAGGTTTTTATGTCTTCGAAAACATGTCTGTAATCTATGTAATGGGTTAGCATCATCTGGATTATAGACAGATATAGCTGGGTATCATCAGCATAACAGTGAAAATTAATCCCATGCTGTCTAATAATTCTACCGATTGGGAGCATGTATAAAGTAAAGAGAATTGGTCCTAGCACTGATCCCTGTGGTACTCCACAGGTAACCTTTGAGCATGTTGAAGATCTATCATTAACATGAACAAACTGAATTCGATCAGATAGATAAGATTTAAACCAGTCTAGTGCTGTTCCTTTAATTCCAACAAAATATTCAAGTCTTTCTAAAAGAATATTATGGTCAACTGTATCAAATGCAGCACTAAGATCCAACAGGACGAGCACAGATACAAGTCCATTATCTGAGGCCATGATAATATCATTAGTGACTTTCACCAGAGCTGTTTCAGTGCTATGATGAGCTCTAAAGCCAGACTGAAACTCTTCAAAAAGTTCATTATGGTGTAAGTGATCGCAAACTTGTTTGGCAACTACTTTCTCAAGAATTTTAGATAAGAAAGGAAGATTGGATATAGGTCTATAATTGACCAAGTCATCTGGGTCAAGAGGCGGTTTCTTAAGCAGATGTTTAATTATAGCAACCTTAAAAGCTTTGGACGACGACGACGACGACGAGAGATAGATTAATCACATCTAAAATGGAGGGAGAGATCAAGGGGAATGCCTCCTTAAATAAATAGTTGGAACTGGATCTAACATACAAGTTGAAGTTTCAAGAAATAATTTTGCTAACTCCAGAAAGTTCAGCTTCTGGATCCAAAAAATTCTAAACCGGGTTCAGATTCACTTGGGGTACCTCCAGGTACAATCGGATAGAGGGAGTGCTTATGATCTTATTTTTTAATAAGATCAATCTTATTTATAAAGAATCCCATAAAATCATTTGCTGCTAAGAGCAGGTGGAATGGGCGGGTTTCAACAGAGCTGAAACCGATGTGAGTTTGGCAACAGTATTAAAGAAATCTAGGATTATTGTTATTCTCCTCATTAAACGTATGCAACTTTCTATTTTTAATGTTTTCATTTTCAATCTTGTCTAGGATTATTCATCCTTACACCAAGGAATAGTTATTCTTTTGACCTCTGCAGCACTGCTCAGAATAATATATAGGAAAGTATATGATCTTTTCAAATTTATAACTGCACTATCTGATAAAGGGTCCTTATAAATTGTTGGTATGGTAGGGTGACCAGACGTCCTCTTTTTCTCGGATATGTCCTACTTTTCATACCTAAAAAAATGTCCAGGGGAAAATTCAAAATCGTCAGCTTCGCCGTTAACCCTCCTCTGCAGCCCCCTTTACGCCATCTTGCACCATCTGCTCCTTTTGCTGTTTAAATCCATCCGTACCACTCCGTAAAGAGTAGCTATACAGCGGACTCCACTTATAGAGGTCAGGTTGGTCCAGAGCCAATTTGAACACTGTAAGCGGTTGATTACAAAAACAGAATCTACTATTATTTCACTTATCTCTTATGCAGAATATCATCTGAATTCCATTTGTATGGTTTCAGCATTAATGAAATGGATAGCTTTGCATGGTACTGAATTTTATTACAGTAAAATAAAGTTATAAATCAATGCTTAATCACAGCACAGTACTGCGCATAGCCTACAGTAGGCCTATGTAACTTATTCTGTGCATCGCCTCTGCTGTGCTGCCGTTGCATTTTTAAATATGTCTGAAAATAAAGTTAGAAACAAACGGTTTCATAGAACAACAACAAAGAAGATAACTGCATCGGCTACAGAGAATTAAAGCTAGCCTACCTCTGTTTTGTGTTGCGAATCTGCTGCGCTGCATTAAAAAATCACTTCACATATCTATCCATGGTTCCCTGGATCAGAGCGTGCATCACTGGTACAAGCACCATCAAAACGATGTAAAAGGTCAAAGTTTTTTGAAACCAACATGCACGGAAGAACAGTCTTTAAAATGCAAACTGCTTTTCCTCAGCTCTGGAAGAGACAACAGTCTCCTCTTCTTCATTATCCTCCTCCTCCTGCAGCTGTGTGCAGCACTGTGTTGTGATTCTATAGTTAAATTCTATTCCCAACCCGCTGGAATTTATGCTTCTGATACTTTAAGATGTTTATTGCCCTCTCCTGTAGGGGTGGTAAAATATCTTATTTAATCAGGATATTATTTCAACTGTTATATACTGTTTATGACACACAGTCCTACTAACTGTGTGTTAGAACAGTAGAAAGAGTGATTAGAGCACTAATCATGGTGGTTATTTCTGCGCACGTGGAATAAATTCACTTTAACTTCTGTTCAGAAAACCATACAAGATTTTATTAACAAAATCATTCAGCTCAAGTCAAGCGATATTTTAGGTTTAACACTCTATAACTAAAACCAGTGAAACTCGACTAAACTAAACTAATATTTACAAAGAGGAAGGGAAAAATGGTTGAAAACCATCTTACAGTTTAAGAACCAAAGTTTATCTGGAAAAATTTGGGATGTGATCAAATTAGCTTTCAACTAATTTTAAATAAATTGGAATGTTTTCAGACCAATTCACAATACAAATCCATGAGGTCAATAAAACTATTTAGCCAAATAATGTTTTATTAAATGATTTGCTTAATCAGGAACCAATAACCTTTAGTTAAATGATTCTCATAGACTGCAATTCAAATGCATTTCCAGACACACAACTCGCTTTCAGAAGATACAAAATCGTATTCAAATCTATTCGCAATGACATTTGCATCTGAGGGAACACACTGAAGACAGATGGATCTGCACAGCTTGATCCATCACTTCCCAGCGAAGCTGGCAGTAAGCTTTTATGCAACAACTCAACACATATTTCTGCCCAGCACAAGCGTAGCATGCAGTCCATTCTTTAGCATCAATTGGCGTTGTCTTTACTGAGCAGTAAACACTACGATATGATTAGCATATCAAAAGACTTACATTGCTTGTTTTCTGTCCCTAATCGTACCAGACCTGCAAACCTTATGTCCATTTGGAAGCTTGAGTTTCATCCAGTTTGCAGCTCTGCAGTCAGGGGGTTCTTTGTCTCAGTCTCACAGCAGGGGTCCCCTCGGTCTCACACCAGGGCATGGTCTTCATCCAGTTTGGCTCTCTGCAAGTTCTGAAACTCAAAGAGAAATGTGTTGCAAAGGTTCTACTGTTTGCGGCAGTTAGGTTCTGAAGAGTTCGACTCTGTCGCCGATGTGGTTCTGGGGATCTGGTTTCCCTGGGGCCTGCATCTCCCACTGTAGGCCACAGTGGGCCCCAGCTACCAACTAGAGCAGAAGGAGCAGAAGCAGGCTGGATCCGAAGCGAGGGAGAAAAAGTGAAGAAGCCAAAAGAGACAGAGTCCTGTGTGCTCTGTGGACGTTCTGCCCTCACAGAGGGGGGGTGGTGGTTGGTCACGCCTCTGTGAAGTCACGCTGTGTGCTGCTTTGGCTGAAAAAGGGGGGCTGCTGAAGTCCCCAGCTGTGTTATTCACCAAAGCTGGGTTTTCTTTACTCTGGTCACATCCTATCAAGGATGAAATATATGGACACTGGTTCCACTGTCCAAAAGATATGATCATTGCAAATGGCATAACATTCCCCCTTTTTGATCTGGAAATAAAAGATGCCCTTCTTTGCTTTCAGATCAAACAAAATAAGTCCATGTGCCGGCGTGATGGTCTTGGCGATGAGTCAGGTTGGGTTCCTGAAAGTTCTATTTTAGGGTTTCCAGCGGCCCCTCTCAGTGGTTTAGTCCCTGGAGGATTTGTTTTGCAGGTCTGGCAGAAGCTTACCCTCATTCTACCATAAAACAGTTTCATTTTTTCTCCAGAGGTTTTGCGTTTGGTTGAAGCAGGTCTGGCAGGGGAAAGTCTGACCCTGACACACAAATATATATACATTCCAACAAAAATTTCCTGGGCAACACCTTCTTCTACAAGATGCTGTGTTGTTCAACCTTCATCATTTTCTCAAGTTAATAGAAACAAAAGAAAGAAAAGAAAAAAAACACGTTAAGAGTATGTGTTAGAAATTTATCAGGAACTATCATATTCTTTGGATATGATAAGTTTTACCCATTAGCTTTGAATTGTAGTACTACTTGTGGACTGGTCAGAGAAGCCAGTAGCTCTGTAAGAACTGTTTTTGTAGATCTGTTCTAAGTTTTCTTTTTGTTGTTGTTTCTGTAGCTTGTTTGATTCCCCCTTTAACAGTGTAAACCCTTTGATTTGTAATTGTGATGTGAAGGTTTATGACCTCCTCTGGTCTTCATGTTTTCAGACGTTCTTCCCAAGTCATTAATTCCTTCATCTTGGTGAGACCATTTGGGAACTGGAATCTGTGTCTGTTTCTGCTGGTATTGTTCTTTGTTTGAAGGTTAGAGACTCTAAGCTTGCTTTGAAATCTATCTGATTTGAGTAATTTTATTTCAAACAAGCGGAGCATATCCTGCGAGATTTCCTGAATAGAAAGGTTTTCTATCCTGCAATGCATTGCTACGTCATATCGTACACTATCATGTACACTTTCATGTAGATTTTGAATAAACAATGCTTTAAATGTAGGATCTTCTTAAGTCAATATCTGGAGAACTGCAGCCCTCTAAAATAAACCTCTCTCTGCTGAAAGTAATATTTCTCTGCGTGTTTCATGTTCTCCTTGGAGAACTAAAGATGCCTCCTCGTTGCTGCTAACGTCGGATCTCTGGTAAACCAGAATATTCTTCTCTTAAGGTCAAACAATCTGACTGAATGTCTCTGGTTTTGGAGATAGCTATATTTTTATGAAAACATTGACCAGCTTCTAGCTGTTGTTTTTCCAAATCAGCTTCATAATTTCACGAGGAAAGAAGTTGAAATGGCAAAGTCTTTTTAGACAGTGTCTCCAACTTTACTTGCAGATAATCAGCTATGTTGGAGTGTTGAACTTCCCGGGTCAAAAAATATCAATGTCTTTGGCCAAGGATTCAACTTGTTGAATTCTATGGTCACTCGGTGGACCTGGCCCGTCAGGAAGCTTCGGTTCATGCCTGGCTGGCGGTGGGGGTTTTGCGCCAAACTTTGATGACACACGTAAGGAGACTGGTTCTCAGAGTTTCAAAAGGTGAAGAGCTTTTGGCACTTGGTGCTTTCGGTCCAGCTGAGTGTGAGATTGTGAAGGGAAATGCCGTGCATAGCTGTCCCTTTGCAAAATTTTTAGAAAGCTGCTTGAGTTTTTACCAAGCGATCTACTTGTTTCTCTGTCTGGCGGCGACACTACTTTGACTTTGGACACCTTCCAGATCTATTTAGTGTTAAATCCAGAGTTTAGAGACTTTGTATCTGCTTCCAGGAACTGTTCTCTCCTTTTGACTGGGGTGACCTCCCGCTGATTCAAAGTCTGTCAGCTTTTGTTTGTGCATTTAACTTGCACCAGCTTGTCACTGTCTGGTCTGAGGGCATGGTCTGAGTCTGGCCACATGGGTCTTTGATCTTGTCAGCTTCTGACAATAAAATGTTTGCAGCACTTACTCTGTGGTAGATCATCCTGATATTTGGCTTCTAACAACTCAGAGTACTGCTTAGCTTTTATTTGGGAACTAAGCTGATACAGAGCGAGCATGAGCTCACAGAGTACATCTGTTATCAGAAAGTTTCCACTAGGGTTTTGAATTAAGTTAATTCTTGACTCTGAATTCAGCAGGAACGAAAAGGACAGATGAATTGTTTTAGGGCTTATCACTCCTCTTCTTGGAGATAAATTGGATAAGCTTTAGCAACAAATGTTTCTGTTTCTCACTATGCCTATGGAGTCAATGAATGTGCCCAGAATTGAGGATGTTTGGATCCATTTTTCAGCTGATGGCACAAAAACACACAAGTTATGAAGAAATTTAAAAAGAACACAATCCAGTCAGTACCACATTATATACTTGTATATATATATTTATGCTATTATTATTGTAAGGACTTATTTATGTGTGTAGAAACGGGTCACAGGTTATTCTCGAAACCTGTGATATCAAAGAAACACTTTTCTTTCAGTGGCAACAGTTTTATCCCTTGTTTGAGGATTTACTAGCTATTTTAGCACAAAGCTTTACCTGTCTCTAGGACTTACAAGCAATTTAGCTTATGATTCACCTTTTTCTGTGATATCAAAGAAACACTTTTCTTCCAGTGTTAGAAATGATAAGCGCACAGTTTAACGATTTATTATATTATTTAGCGCATGCTATAACTGTTTCTGAGGATTTATAAGCAGTTTGGCACAAAGCTTACCTTTTAAGGATTTACTAGCAAATTAGCTTATGATTCAAATCTTTCTTTAAGGGATTTTAAGTAATTTAATTTGAATCCACCCCCTTTCGTTTGGGTGTAGGATCACAGATTAACTTACGTTAAATCTGGCAAGTAACAAATCTTGTTCTACACAATATAAAATAGTGAGTGTTTAGGAAAGTCTTATCAGACTAATAGACTAAAGGGATTTAGGTTAAATTCCGAGGCATCTTAACCTATTTTGGACTGGAGGTGACTTTGAAATAGCATAACTTGGGAGTTTATTTTTGAGGATGTGGTTATAGAAACCACAAAATGGCAGCATCTAGTTATAGATGTGCATACATTTTGGTCAAACGAATCGCATAAGATTAATCCTGGTGTTAAATCTTTTTAGTTTTTTAGTTGGACTAAAGTGATCAGATTGATTTTGAATCATCTGAGTTTTTGCTTTGAAGTAAAGTTGGTTATCACTAGCTGAAGAGAATATTTTGGGAGTTATTAGATTTAGTTAAAATTTCTCCATATTTTGATGCTCCAAGAATGTCAAAGGGTTATATTTTCTTTCCTCATATAAGCTAAGACATTTAGCATTGGATTCTTAAGTTGTGAGTTTAAGCAAAGCCATTATTGAGTGGTGAGAGCTGTATGTTAATGCTTTCACACGGTTTTCAATAATGGTTCTAAGTTTATTTATTCTCATAGTATGTGCAGAATGACTGTTATATCTGATGACCACCAAACTGAGACACCACTTAAATGTAGCACTCAATGAGCCCAGTCACATGGGACGCTAAATAAATGTTACAATTGGGTGGCCCAGCAATCCAGGGGCATCCTATTTATGTTGTGATTCTACATAGTTAAATTCTATTCCCCAGCCCGCTGGGAATTTGTATGTTTCTGATAATTTTAAGATGTTTATTGCCCTCCCTGTAGGTGTGGTAAAATATCTTATTTAATCGTAGATATTATTTCAGCTGTTATATACTGTTTTATGACACACAGTCCTACTAACTGTGTGTTGTTAAGAACAACAATAGATGAAAGAGTGACTCGAGCACTACTCATGGTCAAACAGCTATTTCTGCACATACATGGAATAAATTCACCACACAACTTCTGTTCAAAAATATATAAGATTTTTGTTAATAAAAATCATTCAGCTCCTAAGTCAAACGTATTTCAGTTTAACACTCTCAACTAAGACTAGTAAAACTCAGCCAAACTAAACTAACTACTATGTACAAAGAGGGAAGAGGGGAAAACGGTTGAAAAAACATATTACAGTTTAAGATGGATTCTGTGTTTGAAACCAAAGTTTATCTGGAATAATTTGGAATGTGATCAAATTAGCTTTTTCACTAATTTTTAAATAAATTGGAATGTTTTCAGACCAATTCACAATGCAAATCCATGAGGTGAATAAAACATTATTTGGCCAAATAATGTTCTATTGAATGATTTGCTTAATCAAGAACCAAAACCTTTAGTTAAATGATTCTTTACCCTCTTTGAAATAGCTAGCAATGCGAATAGACATCAGGATTCCACTAAATGACTCTTGGTCATACTTGGTATTGGAAATGTAACGAGCATCTGAGGAACACATGAACACTAATGTTACATCAGTGTTTAAATCCTTAGTGAATAAAGCTTGTCTAAGCTTTAGCAACAGCTCAACACATATTCCTGTAGCATAGCGTAGCATGCAGTCCATTCTTTAGCATCAATTAGCGTTGTCTTTACTGAGCAGTAAACACACGATATGATTAGCATCATCAAAAGACACATTGCTTGTTCTGTCCCTAATCATGCCAGACCTGCAAACCTTTTTCCATGTCCATTTGGAAAGCTTGAGTTTCATCCAGTTTTGCAGCTCTGCAGTCAGGGGTTCTTTGTCTCAGTCTCACAGCAGGGGTCCCCTCAGTCTCACACCAGGGCATGGTCTTCATCCAGTTTGGCTCTGTAAGTTCTGAAACTCAAGAGAAATGTGTTGCAAAGGTTCTGTTTGCAGCAGTTAGGTTCTGAAGAGTTCTGACTCATCCTTGATGGTTCTGGGGATCTGGTTTCCCTGGGGCCTGCATCTCCACTGTGGGCCACAGTGGGCCCCAGCTTTGAGAGCAGGAGCAGAAGCAGGCTGGATCAGACGAGGGAGAAAAAGTGAAGAAGCAAAAGAGACAGAGTCCTGTGTGCTCTGTGGTTTTGTTCTGCCCTCACAGAGGGGGTGGTGGTTGGTCACACCTCTGTGACTTCTATGTGGCTGCTTTGGCTGAAAAAGGGGGGCTGCTGAAGTCCCCCAGCTGTTATTCACCAAAGCTGCGTTTTCTTCTCTGGTCATCCTATCAGGATGAAATATGGACACTGGTTCCCACTGTCCAAAAAGTATGATCATGGCAAATGGCATAACAACTGGTATCCACACCAAAGCGGTCTTGTACTTCCAAGCTAGCGAGGCAAAAGCACAAGCAGACGCCCAGAAAGGAATTATTGGAGTAAATAAATAAAATAACTAGGCTACACGTAATTTTAAAATTATTTATGCACATGTTTACATTCATAAAATGGCCAAAAATGAAGATTATAAGCAGAGCTGTTGATTACTATAAACAAATTATTTAAAAAGCATTTGTATAGAAATGATTCTGTCCCAAGTCTTTTGATCTATATAAGCGGTTGATTACTAATAAGCGGATTCCACTGCATTTAGGATTCCAGAAATGACATTTTGTGACTGAAGATCCAGTAGGCGCTGGTGGTCGTGGATGCAGAATAGATGCCCAATTTGTTACGTTCAACTCTGTGTATTTTGTGTATTTGTCTGAAGCTGTAGCAATCCGCTGCCTTAAGGCAGAGCCATCTTGAAAATCGAAAAGAAGCCAGTTTGGATCAAAATGTGGAAATCTATGATTGATGTATGTTAGCTTTTTGGCCCACATTTTGCAAATGACTAAAAACTCGGAATGCTCCTGGATCATTCGGTAAATGGAACCATAGAATACATAATACTAAAGACATTTAGGATATTCTTAGTTTATAGTAAGGCAAATTAAACACTTGCCACACCATTTTTGACAAATGTTTATTGAGATTAGAATCAACTGAATATAAAAGTGATTGCTTGCTTCAAAATTTTGGTTTGTTTGTTCTTATATTAGTTTAGTACAACACAAAAAACCAATACTGGCTCTAAATCTACATGTCTACCTTCTTAAAGGTGACAAAGACGACAGTGTTGGACTATTTTAAGCATGATGGCTTGGACTGTGCAGCTGGGGGTTATCTGCCTGGCCTTTAGAGGGTGAACATCATGCTACAAAGACAACATCATTCTTTCCTCATCTTTGCAGGAATAAAAAAAATAAAAAGGTTCCATTGAATAATGAACTTAATTTGGACTTAAAACTCAAAAATACACACCTAAAATAAAAACGATGATTCTTTCACTATATTTGTCTATTTGTGAAGTTAAACTATCCAGACAGGGAAATTGTATCCCTGACTCTAAAGTCAATGTTTATTATCTCAAATTAGTAATAGAAACATTACTAGAGATGCACTCATTTTAGATTTGTGGGCAGTTGTATCGTTTTTGAATAACTGCCCAGTTGAAATTAACTTTTTTTTATGTTGACATGTCAGCACCCAGTTAATTTAATCTTAGTTTCACGGTCTTTCTAAAGACAGGAGACAAGGAGAGTTGAGCAGTAGTCCTTGGACTGGAAGGTAGTAGTTGATCTGTAGTGATCAGGTTTAGTGCTACACATTATTAATCTGGGACTTCAAAAGTCGAATATGTTTGGGCAAGAGGGACATTCAGAAGAAACATCCAAGCTGATTAGACAAAGCAACACCTAGTGCAAACCTACCAAAATTAGGTTTCAGACAATCACGGAAATAAATATCAGCGAACAAACAAATAACAGAAAAAGTAATTAGAAACTGTACCAACGTAACATGGCTATTCTGTTTTTTTTTGTTTTTTTTAAAGACTGTAAAAGTTCACCCGGCACTCCTGACTGTATAACATATTGCTAACAACTCTTTATATGCGGCTGCTACTACTCACTTTGACTGATTATTGATTTGCACTGCCGAGCCTGCTTATATTTGGCAGCTGCTTGGCAACTGTTTTATTCACAGCTGTTTATTTATATCTGCAACAACGGCACTTTAACTGGTAATATACAATTAGGCTTCCACTGCATTTTAATTTAGATAGCTTCTGGCCTGAAAAGTCCCCAAAAGTTCATCATGGTGTAAGTTAGGACTGCCAACTTGCTATTGTACATAACTGTACTAACCTTTGGACAAGAATATCCACCAGTATATGATATTCGGTCTATAATTGACCAAGTAAATTTAGTTCATAATACTAGTGATCTATATATTATACTCGTTATTTATAATAGTATTCATCTCTATAGTCATTCAGGCATTAGAAATACCCATGTCCTGTATTTATGGAACCATTATTTATCCTGCACTTGCTTGCTGCTGCTGCTTCTGGTTAGACCTAAACTGCATTTGGTGCCCCTTTGTACCTTAACTGGGTAATGACAATAAAAGTTGAATCTAATCTAATCTAAAAATGGCCTGTATTTATATAGCGCTTTTTCAAGTCAGGAGACTTCAAAGCGCTTTAATCTACATTCAGTCATTCACCCAGTCACTCACACACTGATGGTGGTAAGCTACATTGTAGCCACAGCTGCCCTGGGCTCACAGACAGAAGTGAGGCTTCTGTTCACTGGCGCCACCAGGCCCTCTGACCACCATCAGTAGGCAATGCAGGTGAAGGGTCTTGCCCAAGGACACAACGACACCGAAAGCCGGAGCCGAGACGTGAATCATCAACCCCTGGATTTCAGGACAAACTCTGAATCAACAGTGGCAACACCACTGTTGCAACACTTAAAAGCTCTTACTGTTTCTCTTTCAAAGATGAAATCCAGTATTCTTTCAAAACATATGGCAGCAGCAGCTATCCTCCTGCGCCTTCCTGGGCTGCCATCTATATTTTGGTTAGGCTGTGGGCTCGCCAGCTCTCGCTTTCATCAAAGCTATATGTTCTGTCTTAAACCATCATTTCGCAACGTGATTGGCTGATCCTCTTGCGGTCGGTCTTGAACTGTTGAAGTGGGAGTAATGCAAGATGGATTCTTTTGTGGTGTTAAATGCACAAATACCACAAGCATTTATAAGGGTTAGGTGTTCAGTGTTTGTGGCAAAGAATTAAAATGACCAGAGCCGGCTAGTCTCCTACTCTGAGGAACCAGCCAGAATGCTTCGCTTAGAGAAACAATGTTCGTTAAAAAAAAACTCTTATACATTTTTCCAGTCTTAAAGTTCAAACACTTTGCTGATAGCGAAAAAAATCTTGAATTTACTTCATACAGTAAATTTGTAAACATTCAATTTGGTAGATAACAAATTTTATAGTACCGGTATATCTTCAGTTAGCAAGCCAGTTACAACAGGTCAAGTAATTCACCTCAGTAGGTTTTGATATAAAGCGTAAGATAAGGTATTTGAATCTCTAAGTGCATCTTCAAAAGTTTTCTAAGAAATTCTGATTACAGAATTTCTTAGAAGGCCACAAGAAGATTAGAAGGTGGAAATCTGATCATCTAAATAAAAGAAAGGTTAAAAAAAAATGTATCTCTCATGGTCAAAAGTAAAAGAGGTAATATTATTGCCATGCATTAATATTGTAGTACTTGTTATGAATTTCCAGTGGCAGCAGATATGTTCAGCACCCACTGCAGCGTTATGAGGCAAAAGATCAGCTTAGAAGTAAAGAGGAAAATGTGGGTTTACACCTCCATACCAGCAGCCCAGGGCTTTTTATAGGAATCAAGATACTGTCCATCATACATGGCTGTTACTCCTCCAGGTTTGTATCTCTACTTAAAATTCCATATTATGACTCAGCATTTACAATCAGTCAATGGAACAGCCTGAAGTGAAAGATTGTTTTTCAGACAGTACAGATTGAACTCAATGCAATAACTGAAGACCGAAAAACAGGATATTTTGGTCAAGCATACCTAGCAATAAATAAGACTGTCTGGATCTACAAAGCATGAGTGTGCCTTTTACTAAAGCTTGTGTGCATGTAGGAGGAACCCTGGCTAATAAATTTAGCATTATAACCACAAGGTCCTGTTGCCTTCCTGCAGACAGATAAAGCAAAGACTCCACCGCTCACGGTATAGCCACAAGCCATGGCAGAACACATGCATGTCTCAACCTTAACCCTGACACCATATGACAGCCACAGAAAACAAGACCAATTGATGTTTGATGGTTTTGGTTCTCAGTAGTTTCATGTAGTTTTTGTCAGTTATTCTTCATTAAACCAACAGAGATCTCATCAGTTGGGTAATCGTTGTTTCTCCTCTCCCCATATGTTGACACAGTTTGTCACATGGGATGTGGTGTTAGGGAAGAAACTCACCTGCAGGTGATGAAGCTCTGTGAAGATTCTGCTGAATAAGACTGTCTGGTGAGAACTGCAGATGTTTGTCAATTTTTCTCCAGGCCGGTTGGTCTCTTATGTCTGTTCCCAATTTCTGCTCCTGTGCCTGCCTTAAGGCCCTGCATGGATTCGGTCACGTTATAATTACCATTGTCATTCATTGTCTACATCCATGTTTGCTTTGCAACTACTTCTGACCATCCTTCAACTAAGAAGTTAGTTTCTCTTTGCTAACTCATTCTCTGCTAAGAGATAAAAACCAAAATATCCTCCATCTGGTCTCTGCAACCTCTTTCCCAATCAGCCATGGTGCAATGAAGACCTACTTCTGTCACTGGTCTCCATCAAAGGCCACGTCTCAAAATCTTTCCATCTCATTCCTCTCTAAACTCCCTTCAATTGCTAAACCTCTTGTGTTCTGACTTCCTGTCCTTTCTTCTTTAGTGAATTTTATACTAGTATTTCAATAGTTTATGGCAGAAGCTGTATTAAATATTGACTGAATAGAAGAAAAATTACTGAATTATTGAAAAAAAAGATCCATAGAATAAACTATTTGAAACAGAAAGGTAAATCTATAGAGTTCACATAAAGACAATTGCAACACATTTTCTTTTCAATGCATTATTTATTTGTTTAGGACACAAGTAACAATTCTTAGAATATCTTCTTTCTAAAAACTCAGTTTTTTCAAGCCCAGGCTATGGAGGAGCAGCTCTACCATGGTTAAAAATAAATACAAAAGTAAATAAATGCTCAATTAATAAATAAGCATGCAATTAATTGCCCCTAAAAGTACATTTAAAAAAATAAATGTAGGTAGAAATGAAGTTATACAATGAGACATAAATTTATATATCTCTTTTAATTAGCTTCTTTATTTATTCACCCTTGTTATAATTACTTTATTTATTGTCCATTTTAATCTTCAAATTTATTTCTTAATTACTTATTTTTTTAGATATTTATTCATATGCATGCTAAATATTTTTTGTTTTATTCTTCCTTTGTATTTTTTTTTTACCCAATTTATTTCTTCAATGCTATTTCTTTCTGTCTGACGTATTTACATTTCTGTCTGCATTTCTGCCTTATTATACAAAATTAGTATTATCTTTATTTACCGTATAACTTTCAACACAAAGATTAAATTGTATTAAAAAAATAAATAATTAAACCTGTTATACTCTTTTCTAAAATAGCAACTTGGTAGACAGAACTCGCTTAGAGGAGTTGAAGTGTACCAGAAATATCTGCAATCCCAGGACATGGGTCATTTTTCAGAAAAACTTGAAAGGTCAGATAACGAGGCTATGCCCCTTTAAACAAACCAGTGAGGCCTTTCACAGAACAACAGGAATCCTGCTAAACTCTATAAAACCCTTTTTACCTTTTGGGGATGTAGTGTTTTTGAAAACGATAAATGATTTCCTTTGCACTCAAACATGGTATAATATGTTTACTCTTTTACTAAATAGCCTCCCACTGCGTATGAGGGAGGCTCCTTTCCTGCCGAATTTTAAAAGACGGCTCAAGACGTACTTTTATTCACTGGCTTTTAACACTGGCAGGACTTAGTTGTTATGACGTTGTTTTTTTAGCTATGTTCAGCATTTCCTTTTCAGCTGTAGCTGTTTTAAAGTGCTATATAAATAAAGATGATGATAATTTAAAATAATCAGTAGCAAAGCAGAATTTCTATGCATCTCTTACTGAAAATATGGTTCATTGTAGCACAATGTAATTAGATCTCCCTGAATTACCACTAACAGAATCTGCAGTTAAAAAAAATCCTCCTCAGTTTACTTAGTGTTTCAGGAAAAAAGCTGCCAGAAAGAACTCTCTGTTGGCAGCAGAGTAATTGGACCAGCCCCACTCCTGTACAGATTCTTGTATTGATTTATTGTTCATAGTTCAAGGGAGGAAGACGGCGCTACAGAAGGGGACAGAAGCAGCCATGCAGTTGCAGCTCTGTAGTACGAAAGTATCTCACAATTTTTATTTACTTTTTATTTCCCTTTTATTTTTCTTTTAATCTTGAATAGTTTATTTTCCAACATTGGAGGTAGTAGAAAACCTTACCACATTTGTATATAGATCATGCTTAATTAGAAATTTAACATTGAAAAAAGACTTTGCTAAAGAGAAAGATCTATAGGCCTGATCTTCAAAAGGTTTGCATGTATAAAAAAACTCCAAACTTGTTGGCACACACAAAACTCATCCATATACTAGGTGTTAATAAATTAAGTGTGCAGATTTATAACACATATAAAGCAATTTAAAAGTGATTGTGGTAACAAAAGTTGCCTCGCCAACACCTTTTTTAGTAGGAGTAGGTAACTGCCCACCTTGACCAAGAGATTTTCCTCCTGACAGGTCTTCCTTGGCAGAGACTGGGTGCTCAAATTGTTCATCACCCATTCTGATGTAAGATAGTTTGTGAAAAAAGCTCCATGGTGGCAGGGCTATGGGGAGAGGATGAGATCTGTCCTGAGAACCTTAGGTCTCTGGATGTTGTTGGATTGGTGTGGGTGACACACCTCTTTCACATCATGTGAAGCTCCGGTAGAGTGCTTCTGGACTGACAGACTAGGATAGTTGTCCCCCTCAATAAGAAGGGGGCTTGAAAAGTGTGTTCCAATTTAAAGGGGAAGACAAATCTCTAGTATAATCCCTCCATCCATTGGAAGAGCTACTCCATGATGCTGGGCAGAAGATTGAAGAAGCCAAGCTGATTGCAAACCTGGTTCTTAGGAGGACCAGGGTGGATTCAGTTCTGGGCATAGAACACTAGACCAACGCTACACCCTCTGCAAGTTGCTCAAGGGTTCATTCCAGTTTACCCAGCCTAGATTTTCATTCGACCATTTTCCTTAATAAAGGCCTTTGACTAGGGGCCATCCGGTCACTTTACAACCAGAGCAGGAGTCTTGTCCACATTGCCATCATTGTAATTGACCTGTTTCAAGTGCATGTTGAATTGTCCTCTATCCGGTCCTGTTCCTTGCTAATGATCCCCTAGAGAAGGTTGCCTGGGGGGGTCTGTTTTGGGAACCAGTGAAGTTTACTGCCTCAAATTGAGGAGTTCAGTACCTTTGAATCCTGTTCACAGCTGAGGGGGAAAAGGAACGGCAGCTTCACTGATCTGTTGAGGTGAAGAGAGATTTAAGTCAAAAGGCAAAGCGATCAACTGCTCAGGGGCACAGTGGGTAGCACTGCTACCTTGCAACAAGAAGTTTCCAGGTCCGATTCCCGGCCTGAGGTCTTCCTGCATGGAGTTTGCATGTTCTCTCTGAGCATGTGTTGGTTCTCTCCGGGTACTCCGGCTTCCTCCCACAGTCCAAAAATATGGCTATAGGTTAATTGGCTTCTCTAAATTCTCCTTAGGGTGTGAGTGTGTGAGTGAATAGTTGTTTGTCCTGTTTGTCTCTGTGTTGCCCTGCGATGGACTGGCAACCTGCCCAGGGTGTACCACACCTCTCGCCCATTGATAGCTGGAGATAGACACCAGCAACCCCCGCAACCCCACTTGGGATAAGCGGGACGGAAAATAGATGGATGGATGGCAAACCTCTCGCTTTACCGCTCAATCTATGTTCCTCCCCTCACCTATGGTCATGAAAATGAATCATTACTGCAAGAACAAGGTTGTGGATACAAGCAGTTGAGATTAGCTTTCCACAGGGTGGCTGAACACTCCCTTAGAAATAAGACAGGTAGCTCAGACATCCAGGAGAGGCAAAGAGTACAGCCACCTCTCCTCAATATCGAGAAGAGAAAGCCTAGGAGGTTGATTGATTGACTTTATTGATCTCAAAGTGGAGAAATGTACTTCTTACATAAGCTCAATTTGTCAAAAGGTAAGAAAAAGGTACACAAAGAAAAAATGATTCATGGGATATATACACCATATGTACAGTGCTTCCACATGACAGATTTTTTATAGCAGGATTATTATAGGATATTTATATATACTTATTGCACTGGGTGTCAAATTTAGAGAAACGGGTTAAAGATGGAAACGCGAAAACGGCGGCCAACAACAGAAATCAGTAGCTAAACTTAGAAACTCTGCATTCCATTAATAAAACAGAAAAACTCTGACGGCTTACTGATTCTGCCAAAAATCCAAATTGCAATTATTTTCAACCACTATTGCAATTGTGATTTTATTACGATTTTCCTTTGTCCTAACCACAAGCATGTTGTTGTTGTTTTACTCCAGGGTTTGAGTTTTTTCACAATCTTAAAAGCCTGCTTGTCCAGAATCCAGTGTTGCAGGACTTTACTTAAACATTTGCAAGTTCTTACTTCTGTTATAATGAATAGACCTAGGCACTAGCTGCAACTCTCTGTTCCCTTCTATGCAACAGCATTTCCACTTTAATTGTATTACCGTCACCTAAAGGGCTGGAGGGAGAAATGTAATGCCCTACACCTATTAAATGTATTGTGATTTAAAGTGGGTGCCTCTGTGATTTGAAAATAGCATTTCTCTAAATTGCGCTTACAGTACAAATGCAATTACTTTCCCAGCCCTAATTTGAACTGGGAATTTAAATTGACCCTTTTTAAGACAAGACTTGAGCCTGTTGAAAGCTCTATGTTTTAAACGTTTTTTTTCTATTTGTATAATAAAAAGATTAACCATAAAAGACAAAATGTTCCTGATTTCCAAGTTTAGAGAATACAAACAAATTTGAGTGTTCTTTTCACAGCTAGTGTAGGAACAGTGAAAAACACAGAGATTGACTGCATTAAAAAACAAAGAGAGCCGAACTGGAGAACTAATGGAAACTAGTGAATAGCTGATAAAAAGCACATGCAAAGCCAGGCTGCTCACAGCCGGCAGTGGGTCTGCATGATGTGATATAACTCGGATGGATCAATACTAATACAGTTGTGCCTCATGCATCTAACTGGCTAGGTTAAGCGGATTACAAAAAGTGCAGCACAGTCTGATAGGTCTTTTTTTTAAGACAGAAAAAGTTTTTGACCCTTTGTGCACCTAATTCATTAAAAATATTTCTTCTCAAGTTAAATTTTGCAGGAACTGAAGAAACTAACACAATTACACAAAGGTTTTTTTATTTTATTTAGGGCTTGGCTTCAAATGCAAATTATTATACGTAGATTTCAAGGTGATGTAATGGAGGGAGAGAGAGAGAAAGAGAGTCAGCCATATGTTCCCTTATTTCACCAACAGAGAATCAACAGACAGGAACGGGACAGCCTGCCAAAGAGCCTGTGTGTTCAGGAATCTATACATCATCCACACAAACACACTGTGCTTCGATTCTAGACCGGGCTAATGTTTTGACACAAACACATGAAGTAAAGCGATATTTGGGACAGAGTTGCCAGAGGAACGGTGCTTTACCTGTACGTACTGCTGCAGCTGAGTCAGCAGAAGCTCAGTGGGAAATCAGGCCAGTAGCACTGCAGTCCCAATCACACAGAGATCACTGACCACAGACCCACAGAGGGACTAATCCACACAAACCCACAACTGCTGTTACATAATACTAAATCCTGCAGTCTAGCATTGCAGCTCTACCAACTGAGAGGCAACTGAGAAATCCCAACTTCAAGACAATCAAGAGTAAACATTGGCAGGAAACCAAACAGATCCCAGATATACAGTGCCACAGTCATATATATTTACAAAAATATTAGATAACAGTACATTAAGTCAGCATATTAGGGATCATCTTCCAGTCTTTATTGTCAGCGACAATTTCTATATAAAAATAAGGATAAACATAATCCAGTTTAAAAGAGAAAGATCAGATGAATCACTCAAATCGTTCAAAGAGGACTTATTGAAACATTAATGGTAGTTTGTTTTGTAAGAAGATAATTTCAATATGATCATTTTCTGAATATCTTTAAAGTATTAGACGATAAGAACTGTCCATTTTCTCTAATAAAAACAAATACTCAGAAGCTCCCAAAAAGGGTTTACAAAATGCTTTAAAAAAAAAAAAAAAAACTATACAGAGATTTTATAAGACACGTCTTTGGAGGTACAGAATAAATGTAGGAAATATAAGAATAATTTACCACAAATAGCTAAACAGGATTACTATAGTAAAATATTAGAATACAAATAAACAAATAACATTATGATTTTATATTACTTTCCTCTGTGTAATTTGTTTTGTTTCTTTTAATTATGACGACTGCTTTTACCATTTATTGTTTTTACATGTACAGTGACCTTGAGTGTTTTGAAAGGCGCTTGAAATAAAATGTATTATTATTAATATCAAGGGATTTGGAATGTATTAAATAATTTTATCAAGAAAAACTCAGGAAAAATTAAATTTCAGCAGTTTTTTGTAGTTAATGATGACATTTTTGAGGACATTAATAACGTTGCTGATAATTTCAATAAATATTTTGTCAGTGTGGGAAACAAACTGGCAGAAAAAGATCCCAGAACCTATAACAACCGGAGCTCTGAATGAAACATTAATCAGCAGAAATCCTTATACAATGTTTCTCACTGCTTTGAGAGAAAGGGAAATTACAGAAATTGTAAACAAATAAAATAACAAGAGGTCAATTGAGTCTGATGGCATTGATATGACAGTAATTAAGAAGGCAATTGAAGAAAGTATTCAGCCTCTGACTCACATCTGCAATCCAGAAAAGATGAAAATTGCCTAAGTTATTCCACTTTATAAATCTGGGGACAGACACCATTTCAGAAATTATAGGCCTGTTTCTCTACTTCCAGTTTTCCCAAATTCTGGAGACTTATTTGTGGATAGTTTAGATACATTCATTAATAGACATAAATTAAGCAGGCGATGCTCAGTAGGGGTGTAAATCAGATCCAACATGGCGATTTGATTCAGTATCGATTTACTGACCCAACGATTTGATTATTTTCAACACTCAAAAAAAACACCACGACAAGATTCAATTAATTTTTTATTTTTTTTTGGAGCCAATTTCATCCTACAACAGGACAATGACCCTAAACACACCTCCAAATTGTGCAAGAACTATTTAGAGCAGAAGCAGGCAGCTGGTATTCTATGGGTAATGGAGTGGCCAGGCGCGGAGTCACCAGATCTGAACCCCATTGAGCTGCTGTGGGGAGCAGCTTGACCCGTATGGTACGCAAGAAGTGCCCATCCAACCAATCCAACTTGTGGGAGCTGTTCTGGCGTGGGGTGCAATTTCTCCAGATTACCTCAACAAATTAACAGCTAGAATGCCAAAGGTCTGCAATGCTGGAATTGCTGCAAATGGAGGATTCTTTTGAAAAAAGCAAAGTTTGATGTAAAAAAAAAATCTTATTTCAAATACAAATCATTATTTCTAACCTTGTCAATGTAATTTGATTCTGTTTTTCCTATTCATTTCACAACGTATGGTGGTGAATAAGTGTGACTTTTCAGGAAAACACACAAATTGTTTGGGTAGTGTATATATATATACACACACATATATATATATATATATATATAACAACCTTAACCTTGCTCATACAGCAACTCATATATATATATTATGCTACTGCTATATATATATATATATATATATATATATATTAGGGATGGGACGATTTATAGAAAACCGTCCGAACCGTTCCGTTCCTAAGTCTAGCGATGTCTCGCTCGGTTAAGCCTGTGTTTCCTCGCTCTCGGTTCATGCGCTGCCTTTTTCTCATAGGGGAAGCGCATTACACTCCAGAGCAGAAGGTAGCGGTACTGCGACCAAAGCCAACCTACACCAGTAATGCCAAAACAAGAAGAAGAAGAAGCGCAGCCGCAAGCAGCTTAGCCGGGTGTAGCAGGGGAAAAATCATCAGTTGTGGAGAATTGTGTGTGGGTATGGCTTGAGGTGGGAAGAACAGAACAGGAGTTGAAAGCACGGCGCCAGCAGCTACTTTATAGGTCTGCTGTGGCGGGACCACTTTTGCATTTAGAGAGTGACTTAACGATGACGTGAGGAAAGAAAGTTGTGGATAAAAGTGCAACAGTATGCAAGCATTGTGTAACAACGTTTTGTTTATGCTAACAGCAACATGACCAACATGTCAGCCTAATCAATCTCTCATACTCGATCAGCGCCTTCTCCGCCTCAGCTGCGCTCCTCCACGCCGGACCTGCTCAAAGTAAAGCCTACAGCTCGCAGCTGTGGTACCGACCTGCTCCCCTCTGAGTCCCTTTCGGATGGTAGAGAGCATGCGCCAGATGATCAAATTCAAAGCAGCAAAACATATGGAAATGATCCAGGGATTTCCGCGGATCATTTAAAATAGTAATCCATTATTATTTTGGGGATTTTTTCATTAATTTCATATAAAAATTTTTTATGGGATTTCAGTGTAACAATCAACATGTACCGAATCGAACCGAACCGAAAACCGTGACCACGAAACCGTGAATCGAACTAAACCGTGGATTTTGTGAACCGTTCCACCCCTAATATGAAGCTCTAGCGAAAGTTCAATTGAAGAAACTCTGACTTACCTCCATCAGTGAAGCCGATCCGTCTCTGGGCAGGCCAATCAGCGAACTACTCCACCTGGCCCAATCAGCGTCCTGCTTCCACTTTATAAACTCCCTCCGTCACCACAGCGGCTATCCTGCAATGCAATGTCGGTTGATTCAGGCGACAATTCAATTTTTCATTTCGGAGAAACTCCGTCTAGCGCTCTCATCTCCTTCTTCCGCGTTACACTCCAGGGTGTATTGCCAGGCTCCGACCTAAACTCTGCTCAGATGTCTTAACAGGCCTACTCTCATTGATTCATCTCCTGCGCCTTCGCTTCAATCCGCTTCCAATCGCTCGATTCCTGGCATAAAAGACATGCAAGTCCTCCGCTCCCCTCGCCAGGCGCAGAAGGCCTCAGCGGATCTGTCAGCAGCAGTCACGCTGCGCCGCTCCCTTCTCATCGTTTTGATGCAGCCTTGGACCTTCTCCAGCTTCCTGTTTCATAACAGCTCCCGTCTAGTCCTTCTGGCGGCTTAACAGCTCTCAGCCTCCCCTCCGCTCCACGGACCTCTCAATCCTTCGGCGCTGTCCGCCTGCAGCTCCCAAAGCGATGAATCCCTGCACTGCCGTCATCCCATGTCTGCTCAGGCGGACCTCCCCCTCCCCTCATTCCTACATTGGGGGCATGCCGGGCCAGCCTTAGGGTAAGGCGCATTCAACCATGTTTCATTCATAATTTTTCTATCTATTTGAGTTTGCTCTTAAAGCCTTTAGTCTGCCTCTATCAGGCATACTTATATTAACACACATGCTGATATTTTCACTAGCCTCGTTCTAATTATTCGGGTATTTATTTTCTAATTTAGTCTCTTATTCTTCCCTCCCTGAAATTAGATCAGCAGGTCGCATCAGCAGGTGACTTCACAGTTTTTTCTTAAATCATCGATCTCCGTCTACCAGAGATCTTTCTATTGGCAAAATTACGGCGCATTCAGCATCTATGCGTGATTACTCAGAGCTTCTGCAGGAGCCATCGATCAGTCTGTCTCGCCGTTACCGCGCTTCGCCTATATATCGTACCTCAGTCTTAGCAGCCGATCATCTTACCACCCCTTATTATTACTTCTGATTATCGTTCTAAAAAACAAACACAAATGTTTTTCTCCATAATTTATTTAAAGACAATTGCGCTCCTTGCTAGGTCAGCTAATTTGCCATGCGCTTATTTCTCAAGGCCGCGCTTTCATTCCCAGTTGCTTGATCCGGCAATTTCCGTCCCTCTCTTGGTCAGATTACTGAACGTACAGTGGGGACTGGTTGGAAATGACGGTTTCCTCATAAGTGGGATTCCTGTGGTGGATTCCCTTGTACGCGGAATCACGCTATTTCCTGAGGCCAGTTTTTTATTTCAAAAGAACTGCATGTACCCGACAACCAACACCAGGTGGCGCTTGGGGACCTCTGCCGTGCTGGGAGGGTGACGCTAGGCCTGCAGTCAACTGAAAAGCAGGTTTATTGGGGATCTTGTGTGATACTGTGCTATTTTATTTTGTTTTTGATTAAAATAAAGTTAATGACTACTTAACATAAGATTATGCAGTCAAGGACTGCATAATCTTATTTTATGAAAAATGGTTGCGTGAGTTATAGATACACCTCCCATCTTATCTGAGAACTGTTATTTATTTATCTGCATCGCTATTATTTAATGAAAAATAAAATTAATTAAGTTGGAGCCGGGCGACGGACTGAGGGGCAAACCAGAGAAAGGCTATGAGACAGTGCTGCGGCTGGTGATGTTGAAATTAAAATCATATCCAAAAGTTGATTCCTCATTAAGATAAGCCAAAGTTATTCAAAAGGGTATGTAAGAAAATATATTTTCTTTTAGTTTTGTAAAAATATAAGTGCCGTTGAAAAGCTTTGTTTTTGTGTGTTACTTTCTTGCCGCGTAACACGTGATTAACCCTCCCAGTCTGGTCAAGTAGCAGACTGAGTCGCCATGTTACAACTTATAGCTTAGTGGTTAAGCTGAATGGTCTGTAGACCAACAGTTTGTGGGTTCAATCAACCAACTGTGACCTTAAATCTTTTTTATAAAGAGAACTGTTATAGATTTATATATCCCTATTATTTAATGAAAAATTTATTATATTTATTTATTATAATTTGGCAAAACAAATAACTGAATCAATAAAGGTCCGGGGATCATCCGGCCCATTCGGGAGGGAGGGGGGGTTCATGCAACGCCATTCCATCACCGTATCTCGTATCCAATCAGCTCACTGACTTGAGCGCTGATCAAAGCCATCTCTGACAACAGCATTGAAACACCACTATTTATCAAGACGTCTGGCTGCAGCACCCAGCTGTCAGACCACCAGTTCCGCTGCAGGCTTCGCGTCACAGGCCACCTCCACCGTAGAGCCGAAATAAACAAATTTAGCCACGCCCACCTCCCCCAACCGACATCACCTTCTAGACGGAGAAGAAGGTTGTTGAACGCCAGACCAAGAACAATGGTAAGTTAATTTTACTTTACCGCTTAAGCAAAAGATGTCTGGCTTCTATATGCTTGTCAGCAATGTATCGCTGTAGCGCTATATGTAAAGCATGTGCGTTACCGAATGTTACAGTCAGTGATGGGTGCAGGCCATACATGTACGGCAAGCTATTAGTTTAACCAATAGTTTAACGGAGTTATTTGTTGACATTCACGATGAGCCTCTTATTCTGCCTCTACTGTTCGTGTCTATGAAACATGCTGAGCGCATTGCAGTGGAACTCAATGAATGACACCCGCAGCCACACACAAAGGGTGGAGACAGGAGCAGAGCCGCCTATCTTCAGAGATTTTGAAACTTGTTGAATCCTTGATAAAAGTAATGTGTTCAGATGTTTTACGGCTTATTTGCACAGATAAGATTTGTTTAGGTATGGAGGGAACAGCTCTCCCATGTATAAAAATAAATACATAAATAAATAAATGTTCAATAAATAAATGAACATTCTATTAATTGTCCCCCAAAATACAATGAATAAAAATGTAGGTAGAAATTAAATTATACAGTGAGACATAAATGTATATATCTCTTAATTAGCTTCTTTATTTTTTCACCTTTTTTGTAAACAGTTTCATTTGTTACTTGAATGGACTGTTTAATTGAGGTCTGAAGAAGAAGTTTTCTCTAAGGGAGACCCTAAAGAAATAAGATGCCTTTTGTAGGGTTTTGTTTTCCTTAGGAGATGTCCATTGAATGCAAACTCATAGCTATGTCTCAATGTGTAGAACAATACACAGTACCTTTCATTTGGTTCTAATAACAACAGATTGTTTACTAGTTTGTCTATTAGTAATTATTTCAGTTTTATTTAATATGCTGATCATAAAGCAATGTTTACACTGTGTTAAGTCATTGGCTGATCTTTAATAAATATTTTAACAAAGAAGGTGAAAAAATAAAGAAGCTAATTAAGAGATATATATACATTTTAGGGCTGCAACTAAAGATTATTTTAA
>JAGKQL010000046.1:11232907-11251463 GCA_018398635.1 Cyprinodon brontotheroides | reverse complement strand
ATATATATATATATATATATATATATTATTATTATTTTTTTTTAACTCTAGCCCAGGGGCCCCATCCTAACTCAGCCCAATGGCCCCCCATCCTCCTAAATCCGGCCCTGCATACTGGAATACATTTGTGCAAAACATTGACTGGAAAGAAGGTCTGGCTCTCTTACCCAACCGATGTTTGCTGACCACCAAAATTAAAGCAATATCATTTAAAAAATAATTCATAAGTTTTAATTCGCCTAATGATCATATTGTCAAAAATTTAAAAAGCACATTGAAGTATTGGGATGGGAGTCAGTATTAGTAACGCATCGATTGGGACGGTACAGTATTAAACACTAACGGGAGCAGAGGGAGCGGAGCAAACCAATAATAACAAAAACTAGGATCATGCCAAAAATAAAATTAAATAGAAAGAAAAATCCAGTACTGGCGCTGGCGCCGCTTATTTTGTAGTTTTTTTCCTTGAAGCCTACACCATAATCGCGAGTCAAAACTACACGACCCAAAAACCATCACTGCTTCGGGCGGGATGGGACAGGAGTGAAAATCCACTCCCGTCTCAGACTCCTAGTCTGAAACTTGTTTACCACGCTTTTGGAAACGCACGAAAGCGCCCATCACGTGACCAAACTCCCGCGGCAGATAATAAAGTCTTAAACTCACTGCGAGTAATTCCTCATCTGGGCTGCATATCTGCTGCTTCACGTGGTATGAAGGCGAGCCACACCATCTCTCATTCACAAACACCGCCAGACCATGACACATATAATATGGAATAGGTAAATAGAATTATAAAAATATCTAAACACTGTGGCTATAAGGCATGCAACATAAGCTATACCCAGCATACAGGGAAGATAAAAATGTAGAAATACAATCCCTATGGCCCAATGTACAAAGTGTCCAGATTTAAAAAATTGAAAACATCGCCCATAGCTGGAACTTAAACCTCAACCTTCAAGCAGCAGTACACCATTCTCAAACCGCCAGCACCCAAATAGCCCGGAATATGTAAATCCTATCCCAGTTTAAGCAATTGACCTATCTACTGACTCAAGGGACGCCGAATGGACTCAGACTGCCACCTAGTGGCTATAGTAGTCACATGTTTTTCACACAATATGTGAAACACGCGGAGCGTGAGTGAAGTGTCCATTTCCAATCAGCGCCCACTGTAGGCTGCCGTTCGGATCTCTGGTCTGACTGCTTCTATTGGAACAAATTTCTTTTCTATGTCGACATTATCTATCTCCTGCCATGCTTCAAAATTTCACCGGATGCTGCATCCGTATTGGAGTTTCAGAGGTTCTTGGGACAAAGACAGGTTCACGGTTCATGGCCTCTTTTATTCACACCCATTATGCTTGTGTGAGGCTCTAACCCTAGCTAGTTGCATCGTGGGGCTTTGGGAAGGAATCGCCCGCCCACTCGTAACTTCAGAGTTGAAGCCACTAATAAGTCACTCCCCTCCTCCCAGTCTCTCATGCTTCATCAAGCATCACTGGCAGCAGTCATGAACGCTTCTATCATTCGGCAAGCTGCTATGTTCAGGCATTCAGCACTTTTATTCCTCGGCCCCAAGCCAAGTACTCCTACGTCTACTCATGGTTCTTCACCACCTCAGGATACCTTAGAATCACGTGGCCTTCCCTCTAGTAGGTATCTGGGCATTGCTTGGACCCAGCAGCTGCATTGCAGCTACCATGGGTTCTGAGGTTTCTCAGCTCTGGGCCGATGGCTTACCAGCCTATACCTCATTCATCCGCCCAGAACCTCACCATTCTCTCAGCTCAGTGCTCTGCCTCTAGGTAACGGCTATTACAAATACTGGTGGTGGTTCAACCCATTTTCATAATTTTCGACCTAATCACGCATTATCCTTCTAACTCATTTCTACTCCCACCTCTTATCAGTTATCTTTATATTCCCTTTCAAGTGCAGTCTTCCATGCTGTTTCCTTGCTATTCATGCTATCTTTCATTCTGGCTCGCATTCATGCAATCTCACCTTTATGACAGGTATTTATATGCATTCTCCTGTGTGTCACGTTACGTCTGGTCTGTGTCTGTAATATGTTTGCTTGCACCATTTAGCATGCATCAATATGCATCCATGTCTTCATATATGTAACCATGTGTCTTGTAAATCATCACGCTATATGTTCTATATGGACTCATCCGCAAGATTCATTATCAGACTCATCCGCAAAAGATTCATTATCAGACTCATCCAAGCAGATGCATTCCCCCAAAAGCACTGTGTCATCTGTGTGTCTCGTCCGCGGTCCTCGCCATGCATCCTCTACGCCATTTTTGCTTTGCATTTTCAATGCATCAATATGCACCATGTTCCGCGCCTTCGCCATGCTCTGTATCCCGCCATGTTATATGGACTCATCCGCATATGGACTCATCCAAAGATTCAAGATTTACATGCTATCAGACTCATCTGCAAGATTCATTTTGCTGCATCAGACTCATCCTCAAGTAAGATTCATATCCCGTCATGTTATCACTCATCCGCAAGATTCATTATCAGACCTATCCGTGATTCATCCCCAAAAGTTACATGTTCCTATCTGTGTCCATGCATCCCTACGCCATTTTGCTTGCATTTCCAATGCATCAATATGCACTATGTTCCGCGCCATGTGTCTGTATCATGCTCATGTTATATGGACCATCCGCAAGTTATACGCTCTATATGGGTTCATCATCATCATCATGGGTTCTTCATCATCAGATGGGTCCTTCATCATCATCAGGGTCCACCATATCCGCAAGGGTCCAATTAACAATAACAAGGGGTTCATCATCGCCATCATCAATGGGTTCATCACCATCATCATGGGTTCCAATAATAAGGGTTCATCAATCCGGTTCATCATCATGGGTTCATCATCATCATGGTTCCATCATCATCATCATGGGTTCATCATCGCCATGGGTTCATCATCATCGCCATCATCATCATGGGTTCATCATCGCCATCATCATGGGTTCACTTTCACGCATCAGCTAATACCATGCTCGCGCTCTTCATCATGGGTCTATCTTCATCCCGGGTTCAACAATGTTATATGGGTTCTATTCATCATGGGTCCATCCGCAAAGATTCATTATCATGGGTCCATCATCATGGGATGCACCATCGTCATCAATATCCAATAAGGTCCATCATTATCATGGGTCCATTATCATTATCATGGGTCCATCATTACTGCTCATGGGTCCATTAATCATCATGGGTCCATCATCATCATTCATGGTCCATATTGGGTCCATCATCATGGGATCCATTATTGGGTCCATTCATCTCGTATGGGGTCCATCATCATCATGGGTCCATCATCATCATCATGGGTTCATCATCATCATCCATCATCATGGGTCCATCATCATCATGGGTCCATCATATCATCCATCATCATTATCATGGGTCGGGTTCACATTCACATCATTCATGGTTTTACACAATGCGTCCAAGTATTACTATCATATCATGGGTTGCCATCGTGGGTCCATCAAGGGTTCATCATCATCTCATACATTCCATCATCATTGCCATCATCTCATGGGTTCATCATCATCCATCAATATGGGTCCATCATCATCATGGGTCCATCATCATCAAATCAATCATCATAAATCATCATCGTAAAAGTTCGGCACAACCGCGGGTCGCCATCCTCATCAACAACCTGGCTCGTAAGTTGTTTGCAAACCTTTCAGCATTTTCATTACGCATTCTTATACCTCTAACTTCCCCTAGCTTATGCTCCTACGCAGTATACGTGGACTCTCTGTGCCTCTCCACTGCTTTTTGGGGAATATCACTATTCTCACATCTATCTACTTCAAGTATGTTAAAGTATTACTCCAGCATGAATGTTCCTGCCGGTGTCTGAGCGCCAAAGACTATACTTTCTTATCAATAAATTCTTCTAATTATCTTTTCTTTCTCTGTGTGAGTTTTTAATAGATTGAAATGAAGCTCTAGCGAAAGTTCAATTGAAACTCTGACTACTCCACATCATCTGGCCTACATCCGCCTACGACGCAGCCAATCAGCTTTGAACTACTCCACCACGAAGCCCACTCCTCCTGCTTCCACTTTATAAACCTCACCCTCACCACCACAGCCGCTTAATCCTGCAATCGCAGCAATGCCGGATTTCATCCAGACGACAATTCACCTTACCTTTCTCCATCCTCTTTCTCCTCGCCATCGCAGCTGGAATCGCCCTCCATGACAGCTCTCACCTCAACCCTTCATCAGGCATAACTTTAAAGGCCACTATCTCTCGCTTCAGTATTTGTCCGTGTAGTTAATTACCATGCTGAGCCTGCTCTGCTGTTTTCCCAGTGCTTTTCCTTACCTGCCGCCTATGCTTGCCTGTCGCTTTTGTGACACCTCTGCACCTGCACCGCAGGGACCTCTATATCCCAGCTCCGGAGTGGAAGCCCCGCGCCAGCTCCCTCAGTCTCTAGTCCCACAATTTTGCCCAGCAGATCACCTTGTCAACCAGCTCGGATTAAACCACCACCAAGTTTCAGGTCTGGGAAATATCCCTATTCACATTCATCTACTCATGCATGTTAAAGCATAATTCAGCATGAATGTTCCTGCCGCAGGTCTGAGCCAAAAAAGACTATACTTTCTTATCAATAAATTATTCTAATTATCTTTTCTCTGTGTGAGTTTTTGTTTACAAAGACGCAACAACACTCAAACACAGATACACAAGTAAGTGTGCAACAACGAAGGGAGTCAATTCTGCTGCACACTTTGGCTGCCTTCCAGTGAGTGGGGAAGGTGGCAGAGCAGTCTCTGCAACACGGGGAAGACCTTCTGATTTTTGACCGGGGGCCGCACCACCTGGAATGGCAGTGCCTACCTACCTCCTCCACACATGACGCTCTTGTTTTTTTGGACGTCCTTACAAACCATTGTGCTAGTTTTATAAGGTGCACTGCAAAAACGTTCTGAAAATGAGTAAAAATGACTTTAGTGTATTTACCCTCAGGAAAATAAGATAATCTGCTAATAGAATGAGCATTTATTTTCCTCAAAATAGGATAATTATATATCATGCACTTGAAATAAGAGACTGCAGTTGTTGTTGTTTTTTTCTTATTTTTAATGTAAATTGTCTTATTCTATTGGAAAAGTGTCTCACGTATCTGCTCAATTCACGACAACATGCACTATTTTCAGAAAAAAATGACTTAGATTTTTTTCCAGTACACATCTTCAATTTGAGTTTTTGCATGATAATTTTATGATTAATCTTTTGTTTTTTTGTTAAATTAATCGGATTGCAAAAGGCTCCTTAAAGATTTTACACAGACTATACTATACCCCTATACCCCTATGTCCTCTCCAAACTATACCCCTTCTGGACAACAAAATAGACTTTTAATCTTGAATTCTATTTTTTTTCAACCAAAGCTTTATGTAGGGTGCTTTTTTCTTGATTCCTGGGGGACTGGACATCACAGACACCCCTCACCTTGACCTCATTAACACCACCTCCTTCACTGGTCAAAAGCGACACAGAAGCGCTTGGACTTCCTGTGGAGGATGAGGGTGAGAGCCCACCTGCCCCCAACACCCATCCTCCCCACCTTCTCAAAAGCAACATAGAGAGCGTTCTGACCAGCTGTCTCACTGTGGGTGGTGTGGGAGGCTGCAGTTACTCTACTGGAAGAAGGTGGTGAGAACAGCAGAGTAGGATCATGGGGCCTCTCTTCCCTCCATTAAAGACATTTGGATCCAAGCGCTGCTCTCCATGCTGCCCCTCTGAGCAGAAGCTTCGCTGCATCCAATGCAGGTCCAGATTCCAAAATAGATTCTTCCCCACCACCATCAGACTGCTGAACTGTTGAGAAAACTCTAAATTAGGGCTTTATACATGATTGAGTAACTCTTATTTAATGCTTTTAATGCTCTTAGAAATAATCGTAATGCCATCAACAAATACCCATGACTTTATATATATATATATATATATATATATATTAGGGTGAAACGGTTCACAAAATCCGTTTTCGGTTCGGTTCGGTATATGTTTATTGTTACACTGAAAAATAAAAAAATTAATAAAAAATTATAATAATTTATGACATTTTTTATTAAATTAATGAAAAAATCCCCAAAAATTAATGAATTGTAATTTTATTTTAAGCATTCGCGAAAAAACCCTTGATCATTTCCTCAGCATGTTTTGCTGTTTTGAATTTGATCATCTCGCGCAATGCTTAATTGAACTTACCATCTCCAAGGAACTCAGGAGCGAGCCGGACGGGAGCCACAAGGCTACAGTGGAGGCTGTAGGCTTTGCTCTGAGCAGCCGGCCTCGGAGCGCGATCGGGCGTGGAGCGAGCGCTGACGGAGTATGTGGATTTCGGGGTTAGCATGACATGTTGCTGTTAGCATAAACAAAAACGTGTTGCACAATGTTGCACACTGCTGCACTTTTTATCCACAACTTTCTTTCTGCCGTCATCGTAGGTCACTCTAAATGCAGCAGACCTATAAAGTGTTGCTGGCGCTGCCTTCCAACTCCTGTTCTTTCCCACTCGCCATACCCACACACTCCTCCACAACAACTGATTCTTTTCACTACACTACGCTAAGCTTCGCTTTCTTCTTTTCTCCTTTCTTCTTCTTGTTTACTACTGGTGGCGTTGGCTTTGGTCGCAGTACCGCCTACCTTCTGCTCTGGAGGTTAACGCTTCAGCCTGTGAGAAAAAGGAGCAGCGCGATGAACCCAACACAACAACACACGGAACCAAAATCGGCAGACAGTGGAACTCGAACGGCTTCGGACGGTTTGCATAAACCACCGTTCCATCCTCATATATATATATATATATATATATATATATATATATATATATATATATATATGACAAAAACACCTCTGATGTCATCATACTAAGCTGCTGAGGTGATGCAGAGACTCAGACTTAGACAACCTTTTAATGTCATTTTGTATACATAGAGTGTATATTAGGTAGTGTACACAATAGTGTATGCAACTATTGCTATACTAGCTATATGCAAAAAGTGTTTTTACATTTTGTATATAGTGTGTATACAAAACAACATTTAGTTTTGTACAGCTGTCAGAATATTTCCCTTCCATAAAGTGTAGCAGCAGTGATCAAAGGTAAACAGTGTGGGAGAAAAAACATGGTGCAAAAACGCATTGATATGGAAGTTCAGAGCATTAAATATCTATGGTGCAAATATGCAGTGCTTTTGGTTTGGTGTTATCAGCTTGATGCAAAGTCTGATGCATTATTTACAGTTTTCTCAACAGTTCAGCTGTCTGATGGGCAGCGCGGGAAGAAGCTGCCGCAGAATCTGCTGGTCCTGCATCGAACGCTGCAAAGCCTGTTCCCAGAGGGCAGCAGGGAGAACATATATTGCTAATATTATCTGGACACGCAGCGCTGAGATGAAATGCCTTTTATGGAGGGAAGAGGAGCCCCCATGATCTTCTCTGCTGTTCTCACCTTCTTCCAGTCTGAGGCGCTGCAGCCTCCACACCACACAGTGAGACAGCTGCTCAGAACGCCTCTATGATCCCTCCAGCACTACCATCCATGTTTACTTCCTGTAAACACAGACCACTTTCACATGTGACGCCATTGTGTCCTCTAATGTACATGCAGGACACTTAAGTCGTGTGAATGCAGTTCAAAAAGGAGATTTCATATGAGTCGCATATAGATGGAGATGTAATCGGAATTGAGCGTTAACGGCTGCAGTGTAAACGTAGGCAAATGGCAGTCTGAGCTGAAAGAGAGTATGTCTGTAACATTCTGACGCCGTGCTTGTTTGGTATTTTGCTCCCTTTAAAAAACAGCTGGAGAAGTGATGGGGACATCCTTAGTGTGGCCCCAGAGACAGAACTGCTTCACATTTCACCTGCTACCAAGGACACTGTAATGACTGACAGCTGAGCGATGAGACCCCCGATGGTTACTCCATAAGACATGAATATCAATGTTGTCCTCTCCAACTCTGCTCTGCTCAGCTCAACAGAGGAACCTTTGATGGAGCCATAGGAGAAACTCAGACGGTGCCAATTTTATAATTCAGCAACCCGCCAGAGGATTCAAGACAAACTCAAGTCTCTGCATGCAGCAGAAATGTTTACCATAGCACCACTGTATGTGTGAGGAGCTGAGCGAGCCCAAAGCTCAGACTGGGGCGGCTTTTTCAGTCCCTGCTCATGTCCTATATGAGGAAACCCACTTTCATACAGTTACATCTATTTGATTTGAGCATATAATCGCAACAGCAGGGTCATTATGCTTTAAATAAACATCAGGCTTGATACAAAGAACTCTAAATGAAATAATAGACTAATGTGATGATTTACGTTACATACTGACACTTCAAGAGCTTAAAATTAATGCTGAAACAAGGAAGAGAAAAAGAAATGTTGCAAAAAGCTTGAAAACAATATCAAGCAAGATTTTATCCTTATGAGCAAAAACTGCTGCTCCAACCCCCCAAACCTTCTGATAATATGCATAATTTATGCTAAAAACTTTAATTTACCTAAGCTGGATTTCACATGATAAACAATGATGAGATAGTAGGTGATTGTGAACGGGAAATAAAATTATATGAAATTAAAACCTAAATGAAGTCTGTATTTCAGATCAATATACTTCTCATCTAAAACATGCTATGGTGCGTCTGTCTTTGTCCTGCAGGTGGGTAGTATTTTGCAGCCTCTTATTTGTCCTCATCTAAGATCCCCCCATATTCAGCTCTATGCTTATCTTTTCACCATCACCATGTTTCCATGCAAGTACGTGTGTTTAATGAAGCATCCGGTGTTTTCCTACATTTTGCTGTATCTTGCACATAGGCTACCAAGCTACATTTTGGTTTCATCTGACCAAAGCATGTTCGACTAATTCACTGCGTGCCCTACATGACTTGAGAAATGGGAGTTCTCAGTTTCGCTAAATTGCTTTCTGTATACAATGGATATTGGCTCTTTATAGGTTAAGACTAGAGCTGTGCAACATGGATGAAAGATATTTTCACAATAAATGTAAATCCCTTTATTGTCCCATCCCCTCAGTGGGCTGCCATTGTGTGGTGCCCTGGGAGGAGTGTGGGGTTAGGGGTCTTGCTCAGGAACCCAGAGTGGAGGCTGTGGGGATCGAACCGGGTATTTGCAACCAGGAGAAAACATCAATAATTATTTCTTTTTTTTACCTAATTGAAATAGGAACCAGTGGAAAACCCCAAATTAAAATGTAACCCTATTTAATTTTAACCTTTGACTTTAAAAAATGGTTAAGTCACTAACCTTGCTTGTGTGGCAATGAGAAGTTAAGAGACTAAAGGCTGAAATATACTCGTGCGCCGGTCTGTAAACCCATCGAGGTTCTGTACCCTTTTATAGTTGATGCTGATGTAGGCAGGGGCGCCGCCAGAAATCTGGGGCCTCGTGAAGGACACTGATATTGGGCCCCACCGAAAAAATTTATGTGTGCCTCTTAAACCGCTAGCAAAAGATGCATTGATTTGTTTCAATAATTATCGCTGTCTAAAATGATGCGTGTGTGGCACTTAAGCCCCGGTACGACCAAAATGCCAGTGACCCCTGATCTAAAGTTTTGTGAATTGTTTTGCATCTCAAGTTCAAAAATCTATCAATTAAAGTTCTTTATGAAATATGCGAAGATTGAAATGACTATAAGGCTACGCTCACACCGCCGCCACCAAGTGACCCAAACCTGATTTTTTTGATGATGCAAGAGCAATCTGTATTTTTAACCATCTTGAAAAGATTGAGGTTTTAAAGCTTAAGATTGTAATTTTCGGGCGACATCTAACTCGCCCAGAGACTGCAGACCCGCAGCAACATGAACATCTCCCCCACCACTTCTCCCCCTCAACAGTACACAGCAAAGCATTACGGGACAAAAAATGTCTTCCACGCACGCCCCAACAAGATCACCTACTTTGTTCTCAAGCAAGTGATGAGGTTTTGTTTTACATAGATAATTTTAATACTGCCATCTATTGTTCAGTACCGCCTCAGTTCATCTCTCTCAATCCTTGGCCGTAGTTACTTTCGAGCGTAATGGACGATCCCGCAATCGCTAGTTTGTTGGCTCTATGCGCTACCGTAGCGCTAAAGATGTCTGCCTCCCATGGCTGCGTAGACCACAATAAAATATGTAATTAATATAAATAAAGAATTCTTAAGCAAGTAACGCTAGAAATATTAAAGTTAAGAGGCTGAGCTCAGAGATGATGATAAATAACATAGTTATGTATAATATATTACATTTCTGACCGTATATCTCCTCCTCTGTAATTATTACACACTGTAGCTTTTGCTGTTTGAAAGATCTGCTAGATGCTTGTTAATTACAACATCCATGTTTACTTCTGTAAACACGAGGCATGCTGGGTCTGCTGTGACGCCATTGCGCTCTCTACTACCCATCTCGGGACACTTAAGTTGTATGAATGCAGTTTACACAGGAGATCACATACAAGTCGCATATATTTGGAAATGTGAATGGCAACTCAAACAAATCGGAACTGAGCATCAAGGCCTGCAGTGTGAACATAGCCTTAGTCATTGTGTCACAATTATCAATGCATGCATTAGCATAGCAGAAAACCAGAGTGAAGCATTATTGCTTTGGAATCCATTCTGGGTAGCCTATAAGAATACATTAGGGCCAAGACTTCAACCAAACACCTTTTTGATGAGAGGAAACACTGCTAACCACCAAAGAGCAGACTGGTCCTACAGTTTGCGTGTGAAAAAGCTTGTAAGTCTGTCAATCAGCAACAGCTGTGATTGCAGGCTCTTAATAACAGTTGGATAATCAGGTTTGTGGCTTTAGAGGAGCTTCCAAAGCTTAAACAGGGTTCCTACAGCGTAAGGCAAGTTTAAATTCAAGATCTTTTACAGACTTTTTAATGCCACTTCAGCCAGTATTTAAGACCAAATTCACGTTGTAACACAAGAAAAACCTGAAGCTTAAGTATTACTTTTAAACCAAAGGTTTATTTTAACATAAACCACTGCACTTACTGTTTCAAATTTTGAAAAGCTTCCTATTACAGGAAGAAAAGCTAAAACAACACACAAATGACAGATACCTTACAACAATTATTTAACTGAATTCACAAACTTCTTTGTTTAGCAGTAGGAACAAAACACAACATAACCAGTTTTAAGTTTCACATAACCAGTGCTAAGTCTTTTTAAAGCAGCTATTTTTCTTTGTGCTGGTTTTCTTTAGTATGTTTGATTTGGTGATAAGGCGTGAAAGCGGTAGAGACATGGGTGGAACTAAACGAAGAAATACCGCCTGTTTCCTCTGTAACCCATTTTGACGCTTTTGTATTTCGCGGCTTCGCATGTGCCACTCCACTCGCCCTTAATGTCCCATCGCTCTGCTGGAGCTTGAATCAGCTCTTTCACCAAACTCCACTGAGCCTCATGTGTTCCCCTGGTTTTGTGCCATGGGAGAAAACTCTTGGCTGGAGACAATTTCGGTCACGACATTTACACTTGCTCATATTTTCCAGACAAAGTTAAATGGTGCATCTCCAAAATGTCCCAGCAATAATCTTATTGGTTCCGCTTATCGGACGGAAACCAATACATGGTGTGAGCTGTTTTTTTTTTTTTCAAATTAAAATTTTTCACTCTTTTAATGCCGGTTTTATTTAGATTACAAAAATAAATCAGAATAAAAATAATCCTAGGGATGCACGCAAGATATAATCGCCCCTATCGGTATCGGCCTTTTAAACCGAATATCGGCTAACGCCACCCTTTCGAGCATATTTAACCCGATATTTTTTGATCAGCTTCTGAGTTTCTAAAAGTCTAAAAGCAAATAAAAATAGCCAATACTACTTTTCTTCCTCAAAAACTTTTTTTACATAAAAACTTAAAAATATTGATATATTAAAATATCACAAAAAATTCTATATATGCTGATATATTGCCATTTAAAACACCATATCAATCTCTTTACTAAATTTAAAATATGTATGAGAAGCCATCGTTATGCTACAAATCCTCTGAAAAATTACATCAAATTTCGCCATATATTTTATATGTTGATATATTGGCCACGGTCACGCATCCACTACCGCATCTCACAAGAATTTGCAAAAATATCAATGAGTTTGTAACAAGAACGCGATGAAATTTCATGTGTGAGATTTTTGAGAAAGTAAAATATGGGCCGATGCCGCGTAAGCAAAAATCTATTTGATATCAACATATGAAAATAGGTTCTAGTATTTGCCATTTTTTCAAAGTGTCAGAAATAGATAACAAAACTGCTATTTTCAAAGACTACTTATTTTATCCAGCTTTTAACATCAGTATCGCATCGCTATCGGCCGCATGAGTTTTAAAATATCGCATGGCGTACGTGGATATCGCTAAATCTTAACATCGCGACCCCTAAATAACAATCCTATTAATGATGTTTTAAAAAAATAAGACCCTAAAAGACTAATTCTACATTATTTCTACCACTCACTAAGGCCTTAGTTTTATTTTTGAAGCACCTAATGCCTTTTAATACTACTAGGACCCGCAGGAACCCTGTTAAAAAACTGGGTACATGATGTCCTCAGAGCTTCTCCAGGGAAGACTAATTTACTAGAGACTAATAGGAGAATGGGGAAGATCTGCCAGCAGATGTATCATGATTGGAAATGAAGTTGCTTTGACAACAAAGAAAATAGGAAGTATAACCTTTCGAAACCAAGGTTACTTTTTTTTGCTCCTGTCAAAAATTAAGTATTGTCAGAAATAAGAAGATGATAGAATATCTTGCAGAAATACTATCAACCTTATATTCTGTTACATTAAAACAACAAACCTGTTTCGTCTGGTTTTTACGTGGCAGACCAACACAAAGTAGCACAGCAGAAAGAAGAAAGTCTGCCTCTGTATTCAGCCCCTTTGAGTCTGCAACCACAAAATATAATCCAACCTTTTAAAATGTTAGCTAATAATTTGTGCTAAAATTTGTATAAATTAATCTTGGTACAAATCTAGTCGTTCGGTGAAGGTTTTGAAATGTTTTGAAAACAAACAGCAACATGAACCCGAGTCAAACACCATACTGGACAGAAATACGTTTTAAGTGTTCAGGAAGTCATATTTAAATTTCAAATCATTCTGGCTTAAAATGTATATAAATGTTCTCTTTATCAGACCATATTGTCCCAAAAGAAAATTTCTATTTAAAAAAAAAATCCTGTCATAATTTCTGTGTTTTCTTTCGTTATCTTATGCAGGCCAGTTAGTTCTACGTCAGCCTGAACACCTAAATTCAGTTAATCAGACATATCTGAGTCAGATATGTGACGGTAATCAAACATTACTGTCACATATCTAACTCAACAACCATTAAAACAACTATTTTTATTCATTTCAGACGGAACTATTCACAGACTTATACAGGATTATATTAAACTGAACTTCCAATTTTTCACCACTGTTCGGGCGCCATTTTCCTTTGATCACGAGCAGCCGGCTTGCTTGGTCTCGCAATGAATCCTGGGATATCCAAGGATACTGAGGATACATCGGACGCGCGTCCTTCAAAATGGGCAAAAAGAAGGCCGGTTTTGGAGGACGCATAACGAGGGAGTCTTGGATTCCGACTAGACCTGCAGTGCAGCGCTATGGCGTTTGAATCGCCCTTCGAATCTGACCTGCTGAGGAGGCATCCGATGAAATCAAACAGGCCCTAGCTCTCTTGTTAATGACCTTCTGCTCCTCCATTAATGAAATAGCATCACCGGGGATCCCTCAGGCACATGAAAAGTCACCTAATTCTGTTTTTCCACCAATGTGTTACTGGCCCACCCTAACAACTCACATCTTTGTCAGTGAAGATGAGCGCTCCCACATCTCTTTCTTCATAGTGCCCATCTACATTAAGTTCCAAAATTCTGAGATTAAAGTCAGAGTTCTTGAGTTTTTCTTCCCTGATACAAACCTGGAAATAATATTTCAAAAAATCAGTTATTCACTTTTTTTATTTTTCAGTGGCCCCTAATCCTCTTCCATAGAATTCACTTCGACCTCTTACTGTGGATGTGTTTTTTTCTTCCAGTTTTGTGCTTATGATAGAAAATTCCGGTCTTATCTGCATCAAGTTTAGAACCTGTGTCCTCAACTGCCCTCTAATCCAGCAGGCATTACTGCAAGGACTTACCTGTGTAGTGAATTATTTTCTTACACTGCATTATAGCCTACTACTAAATGTTATTTCCCCTTTGAATAGAGGGGGGGAAAAAACTTTAATATAGACAAAATCTCCGAACAAGCAAAAGCTTATCTACTTTCCCCTGATGGTCCAGCCTGATTGCAGCACCAGTAAGCCGAAAGTAGTGATTATGTAATATTATCGGCGGTGCTTCGATCCCCCTGAGCGGGAATTGTTTCTCATGCATGACGTCATTGGATTCCTTGACAGTTCCGCGAACTGGTCCGAGCGGAAGCAGAGAGGCACTAAAAAAGCAATGGCTTTATATAGTATTTTAAAATGCTTATTAGATTACAGCCTTCAAAAAGTACAAGCATTTGCGTTACCAAATAAAACAATATTTTCTTTCGGACATGCGCAATCGCAGTTGGTTAATAAATGGGAACTTTGCAGGTTTTTTTGAATGGAGGCTGGTTTCCTACAGGCGATGCGCAGAGCGCGAGGCGGACTCACGCCATCCACGAGCGACACACCTGTGCCTGATTTTCCTTGAATGGTGACAGCTTCTAGAAATATCAATATCTGAATAGCAGGCTGGTGTTGTCTCAGCAGCAGTGTGCGTACATGCTGTCTAAATGAAAGCAGCAGATTCTCCTCGCCTGAACTGCGCTGAGCCGCGCCACTGTCAAGTCCGAAGAAATGACAAACCCCAACAGGAAGACCGCTTTCAAAATAAGAGTCCATGTATAAAGAAGCACATTGCTTTATGTTTGTTCTGCCGCCTCTTTCCCAGCAGCTAATTTAGACGTTTTTTTTCTTTAGGAGTGCACAAGTTGATGCTTCAGAGTGGTCTCTGCAACAGGGGGTCCATATATCCCCATGAAGGGTCGGGTTGATTAGACTTTTTTATATTCCCCCTGTAATTTTTTCCCACTAATTGAAATGTCTTGAACCATCCACATTAACATAGGGTGGCCAGATGTCTGGCTTTAGGGCGGACAGAAACGGATTTTCATTTGCACTGTCCAGCGCTCTGGCGCCGCATTCGGTCCGTCGACGGTATTTTTCTTCTCTTTATGAGGCACTAGGGTTTCTGTAGAGCAGATTTTTATTTATTATTTTTTGCTGGGCTGTAGCACGGCATCCGGAATCATCAAAAATGCATCACTATCTGATCTTGAACAGATGATTGGCTAAGGAGTGGCGGCGTGTCAGATAAAGATATCTGCTTGTCATTCTTTACAAAGTGGGAAACAAGGATCAGAATTACCAGATGCTGGCAGCATGTTAAAGCAATAGCCCCCTCGTCAAAACCAGGACGTCGTTTAACCCAGTGAATAATGGACAAAAGAGCGTGAATTTATGAATCAAAGCGTAGTGCGGGAGATTCGGCTCCTTGAAGTTTCTGCTTACTTTGTTCGATGCGATGTGGGCGTAAGCAGTCGAAGTAGAAAAGCTGCAAATTGAACGGCGTGCGTAGTACAGATTAAATATAAAAGTGTAATAAACTTGCAAGCAGCGAATTTTTCAATGTTGGCTTTTACATTAAGTTTTGTCCCCCCTGGATGCAAAAATAACTATACTATAAAACATCATTAGTCCTACGGAAGTGTAGACTGTGACGTGGAAAGTGGATTTCTTGTGCGGCCGGGCCCATAGCTAAAGGGAAGATCATAAAGACAGGTCATGCTGCACACACACATCTTAAGAGTAAGTTTCCAAAAGACTGGAGGCTCCCTAAAAAACAAAGCTTATACTTTTTAGGGAAAAGCAGTTGAAATGTGGAATTTGTTGTTTAAAAAAACAGGCAAGCTTATTTTGGTTTAAGTGATAATGTTTCTTGTTAAAAAAGATTTTTTTAACGCTTTTCAAGTCTCACACATCTTATGTTTCTTTTGTGGTAATATTCCTGCAAATTTCAAAATATTCATCTCTAGTGGTCACTTTTTAAACACCACAATGTATTAAATAAAATACAAATGCTGGGAACCAATTCTTTTAACTTTCTTTAATTAGCTTTTGTTCTATTCAACTACACAGTGTTCTCCTCTTTTAAACTACTACTGGCAGAATCTTTGTACCTATGGGAAATGTGACTGCAATTCTTATGTACACCTTAGTAATTTATTTATATGCTGCATAAACGTCCTCCTTTTTGGTGCTACCAGTAATGGCCACCCTACACATTAACATTGGAATTCAACAGTGACTGTAGTAAACAGATAAATTTTGAGGCAGTTAGATGTCTTTCAGTCATCAATGCACACATTCCAGCTTACTACACAGGGCTCTTTTCTAATCTAGAGTAAACGTTTCATTACCGCCAAACACCTGTCCAAACCTACCTAACTAGGTGTATCGTAGAAATTTCCTTTTAATAATCCCAGGGAGAAATTACTTTCATTACATTACTCCATATGTAAATGAGTGACTATAGGACCAGTTTAATATAACACAATGTCTTACATTATATATAATTAGGGGGCCCCGCTCTATCTCAGCATCAGTTTGGGGGTCTTGGCCTGGAAAACGTTGCAGACCCCTGATCTAAATAATCGTCGCATTAAACAGATGTGAAAGCTTTTACTTTGAAGCCCATAAGCTTTCCACTTCCTGTATGTGTTGTGTCCAACTTGCCGCCTCCTCCTTCCCCTTCACCAGACAATGAATGAAATCAGTTTTTTAGGGGAAGACGGTGGCAGCCAGAGTCCAGCAGGTCTGAACAAGAAGCTTTAAAGGAGTGAAACAAGGCAAAGAGGCATTGCGGTCCCTGCCAGGCTCCTTCTGTGCTGCAACGTTTTCTATTTTCCATTAGAAGCAGGGTGACTTCGGTGCTATGCTGATTTACCACACTGCGGCGTCGTGCATACATGAGTTTTATTATGCCGCAGTGCTCATTTCAACACATGCGCAACATTTTAACCCTTGCCCTCGTAGTTGGAGCCATCGACGTGGTGAGCTTAATGTAGCTTTACCTGCTGGATGCTGAAGTTCACTTCTCTGCGGTGCGGCCACGGCTCCTCTCCATCTGTCAAGCCGCACAACGTGAACGTCACACAGCCGGAAGTCACTCGGAGAACTTTCAAAATAAAAGCTCTTCAGAAGTCCCTAAAACAGCCCTAACGGAACATAGAATCACTTGTTATTAATTTCCCGAGAGCTACTAAACTAACCTGACGTCCGCCTTTGTTTTTATATGAAATCTGGAAACGTTTTTAAGTGAAATAAATAAATGATCTGTGCTCCTTTTCATAACGGGAAGCAAATCGGTAATTGTTCCCCGCTTTGACGCAGCTGGTGGATGTTCAGCATTTCTCCAAATTGAAGGAGAGCAGCGCATAACCGTGGGGCCATGCTTCATTTATCATAACGAATCCTTCTTGTCTTGCATTTGATGTCTGCTTGCCACCAGTCCAGCTCCACAGGAGGAGGAGAGGAGGTAGTAGGAGGCACTTCCGGGGTGGGTCCCCCACCAATTGATAGAGAGAGAAGCTTAGTGTAGTGCCTTTGAGAGTAGTGGGTGCATTTGATGTTATTAGGGCTGCACCTGTTATTTATAATAATTACTCATACCTGTTAATTATTATGAACTTGATAGCAAAAGGTGTCTTGGGGAAAAGTGGAATAAAAATCAAGTTGTAGGCTACGGCAGACCCAACAGCAGTAGCTGGATTAACACTTTGAAAGAAATACCTGTTACCTCGATGTTGCTGTTCCGTGCGCTATGGGAGTGTTCTGCTTTTAGCGCTTCGACGGAAAATCAGTATGTATTGGTTTGTTAGAAAAGGCAAAGTATTTTTCTTTGGTTTATACAATTTTTAGAAAGGCTACCTATGTAGAGTGCTACTATCGGCCTTCACTTAAAGCCAACCATAAAGAATTAGACCTTTTTTTCCACTTTGAAAAGGCCTGTACTGTACTTTAGCACCAAGATACAGGTAGGTAAAATTCCCAAATTCATTTTAATAGCACATCGCCCAAAATATGCCTGTTGTATGTGGAGGAGGCCTTTTTTTTATTTTAAACATTTGATGGCCTTTGTGGCAGAGCACAGTTCTGGCCCCTTTGAACTTGTATCATGAAACAAAGCAAAAAATAATAGGATTCTATGGACGCTTCAAATGGGGCCATATTTCAGGCCATTTACATGTGCACTGGAACTAGAAGAGGAACTGACACTGAGCATTTAATATATTAACTTTACTCTACAAGTTGTACATCTAGGATGTAGTTACTGTGTTTAACTAATTTCTTGTATTTTATTCAGGTCTAAAACAATTCATTGGATTAATCAATTATTGAAATAA
>JAGKQL010000046.1:11190328-11213573 GCA_018398635.1 Cyprinodon brontotheroides | reverse complement strand
AATTAAAAACATGATAATTAAAGATTTATTTTATCGCACATATTTTTATTGCTTTAAATATCAGAAGATATTAGAAAGTTTTCAACTGCTTATCAGAGTAATTATTTTTTCAGTTAGCACTAAATGAGTAGTAAGCAACAGTTGGTTAGAAGGAAAGAACTAAAAAATAATGATTTCAAAAACTAAAGGCATCTTTTTAGATGGAATATGCAGCGACGTCTATAGAGGGACAAATATTTTTATTCCTTTTGGCCTTCCAGGGTAAAACCTGACTGTAGCCTGTTTTGTTATCTTTATTGCATTGAAGTTTTGGCTCAACCTGCACATCGAGGCCAGACCTGAGGACAACCTTACCGACAGCTGGGAAGCTTTTTTCCACAGGGAGATGTTTTGAACAGGGAGCCAGACTCCTTTAGGTTCAAGGTTATTTCAACATCCCTGTTTGTTCCAAACTGTCTGTAACATCTTTAGATAAATCTGCATGTGAAACTCTATCAGATTATCACTTCAATGTTAGCTAATGAAGGAAATCTGCTGAATGACCAGAACAGGAAAAACATTTACAAAGAGTATTTCTGTTTTCCCTTGCAATGATTGATACATTCTGCTTAAATGAAGACCATTGATCTAATTTTTGTTGAATAAGACTTAGAAAAGGACTAAGACCTTTTATAACGCGTCACAACCATCTCTCTCCAGTCTCATGTTTATAATGCTGGCTGATCATGCATGCATGTCTCTGTTAAAACGCTACAGTATGGGCAGTAATATTTTCCTGGCATTTTCTATCCAACCTGATGGAACTTTAAAAGTTCTGCAAAGGCTTGATCTGTGCCAAGCTGGCGGCATAATACTCAAGAAGACCCGAGGCTATAATTGCTGTAAAAGAGACGGCTAAACTGCTTTTCAACATAAAGCTGTGTGGAAAACTAATAAAGTTGGTCTCACAATATCAATATAGGCTGTTGTGTGCAAGATCATTGTTGAGCCTTATTGATCTAAGTCACTGTTTACTGCTGGATCCAAATAAAATCAGATGCAGCTTTTATTATATTTCTACCACACCTGAACAGATTCTGCTATTTTTTTATGCATTTATGATTTATTTTTTTGTGTGTAGTTTGTGTGCTTCCATCCAGCGCATCACTTTGCTGTCGATACACTTTGATTTCCCTGAAAAGGAACAATAAACACAGCAGCAACTTCCTAAAGATATGAATAAACTATAAGATTTCATTGTTTGAAGCAGCAGTAGAGGTATCGATTTAAAAATTGGGTTATTAGTAAAATATAATCAGGATTCAATTAAAAAAACCTTTATTGTTTGCAAAGAAAATGCTACATTTATATGGTTTATATTGCAGTTGCATTTTTTTTTAACTTTAACTATTTTTTCAATTAAGCAATTAATAATCAGATTGCCAAAGATTCCTTAAAAAATATTTTTTTTATTAAATGAAGCCAGGTGAAACTAAAACTTTTGCACCAAAGTTTTGGATACAGCATATTGACAGACAAATTTGTTTTTTTTTTTCTTAAATGCAAAAATGTTTATATATATTTTTTTTTTCCAATTTTGATATTAATGCAGCTCTAAGGGTTTTTTTCCGCCCAGTGAAGGCATGTTTTAGAGTCTGTATATTTTTAATGATTAATCGATTTCTATATTAGTTGACAATTATTTGAGTAATCAATTAATCATGATTAATCATGATTAATAATTAATTGTTTCAGCCCTTCATTAAATAGGTCAAGTTTTGGAGAGATAAATTAATTACAGGGAGAAGAAAAATCTTTATTAAATATATTATTTTAGGCACAATGGGAAATGTTTAATAACTTCTGAGAAGTCTATGGAGTGATTTCATTTTGTTCTTGAAAATATTTCTATTATGATGCAGAAGAGGATTTAAATGTTGTCATTTTTTAAACAGAAGGTATGTTTGAGCTTATGTCAAGGCAGAGCTCAGTGTCCTCTTTTTTTAGAAATCCAAATGTGATCATCCTGATTCTGACATGACGCATTAGATAAGTCTAATTAGATGCAGTTTCCAATTTATTCAAAATGTAATTTAAAATAAAATGTCATGTTTTTATAAGTGGTTTTGCTGACCCATTTTTGAAACCATACAAGTTTCATGTTTCATTTGTTTTCGTGCTAAGGCCGCGATATGTAACTCAAACAATTAAGCCTAAAAAATGTCTCTGAAATGTATTTTTGTGTTAGAGACAATATTACTTATATTACATTATTAATACAAGATATTTGTATTCACAAATATTTTATATTTGTGTTATGCATAACAGAAGTTCTTCACAACCATGTCCTCTCTGATAACCTTTTAATAACCTTCAGGATTACATTAACAGAGTTCTCCTCCCCCAAAAGAAGGTTCCACTTTAGCAGATCATTATCAGAAAGTGCATTGTTAAAAGGTAGTTTTTCCTCTCCACTGTCGCTACAAGCATGCTCAGTGTGAGGGATTGCCTTTGAGTCAATGACTCGATGCAATCAACTGGTTTTCCTTAGATAGAAAACTTTTAATCAATTGAACTGGATGATCTGGTGGAACTGTAAAGTGCCTTGAGATGACATGTGTTGTGATTTGGTGCTATAGAAATTAACTGAATTGAATTATTTAAGTTCATGTTGTTCAGGTGCGTGGAAGGAGGAGAGAAAGAAGGAAGGAAGAGAGATAAAAAAGGAAAAGCAACAATCTGGTCCAATACTAGGTGGAAATATAAGAACAGCCAAACTATATGTGTCATTTATTCATCAATGAAGTACTGGTTGCTTTGTCAATATTACATAATGGCGAAGAAAAAAAAATACCAAGTTCAGTTATGAGTATTTTTTGGGGATATAATATATAATGTATATTTACTTGTTTTAAAAATCTCAAATATTTTCTGGAATTAGTTCCTGATATGATTATATAAGATTAATTGTGATTTATTTTATTCTTATATATTCGGTGGTTATTAGGGTGGGACAGGTACAAGCAGCCAGCAAATAAATAAATAAAGAAATAAAAACTACAGTGACGTCATGGGCCAGACAAAACAAGGAAATAGCTTCAACCGTTCAAATGTTGCGTAGTTCTTTAACCAGCACTTTCTGAAAGACCAGGATTCATCTGTTGACAATAAATAAAGTTTAACTAAACAGATCAGGAACCCTGCTCTTTATTACATTACGTTTCAGATTTTTAGAGATCTACTGAGTTTTAACTTAAGGAAATCACATGACAAACCTCAGGACAACCGTTTAATCAAAATACTTGACAAACTAATTAGAAAAATAGTTCAGTAAAAAAAATAATAAAATACGGTGGATCTATTTTTAGTTTTATTTTAACTTCTCTGATGTTGTTTCACATGAAATTCCGTCGAATCAGGCGTGTCTGACCGAAAAACAACAGAAAACTGGAAATGAGCCCATTTATTATTGAGTTGTGAGAAAACCTTTAGAATAAAATCAGTACTCACACAGCTGCCGATGGAACCCAGAGCTAAACACGCTCCCATTATGCTTTAATTTTTAGTTCGATCCCAAAGTCCGACAGCTCAAAAAGTCCAGGAAAAAACTGAGAAAAATGGCGACATTAAGATGATGGAAACTAGCAGACGTCGATCCGACGGTCCCTTTCAAAATAAGACCATTGTCACGTGACCATGATGCCCAACAATGAACAGTTGGTTAGCGACTTCCTGGTTTTGGTCGGTTATGAGTTTTATTTTGTTGCTCATTTGTTCGTAGTTGTTCGTGTTTAGTTAAATTAACAGTTAGAAATGTCATTGTACTGGGCGGCGCTGGTTAGAAACCAGTTCCTGAAAGAGCTAATGTGTGTCGCTGAATGTGTGCATTGATAACTGAAAGAGTACATCTTCTGCCTCCATTTATCTCTTTGCTACAGTGTGTTGAATTCATGTTAATGTTTATTTAAAGACATTTCAATTAATGGAAAAAATTGCAGGGGGGAATATGAAAAAATCAACCAAAACTTTCGTGGCCCCCATGGAGTATGATGTACTATTATATTGCTGATGTCACACAAACTTGCCCTCACTTCCTCACCGCCTTGGCTCTATCTAGACCCACTGTCGCCACCATGCAGTAACAACAAGGCCACATAGACATGCACATGTTTCCATTCATTTCCTACTTATTTCTACATCCTAACCCTAACCATTACCAAGACATATCTAAATCTAACCTAATCTCAACAATTACCATAGTCCTAAACCCAACTCCCATCCCAAGAAGAAAACCTTTCCTCGTGGAGACCAGTCGTTGGTCCCACAAGTACCTATAAGTCCCCAAAATGTGGCTTATTACTGGGTAATTGTCCCCACTAGGTAACAAAAACATGGCGGCACCCATGCACACATACACTCCTGTCCCTGCTATGAACTGATTAAATGTGCTACAGAAGTGAAAACTAATGAACAAATGTTTGAAGATTCTGTTATGTGACCTATTTCATTTAACAGGGACACTTGCAATTGTTGCCAATTCCTTCTTTCCTGTCAACCATGAAAAAACCTCATATGATAGCTTAACTAGGTGATCTTAATAAATGGTAACCGCATTCGCTAAAAGCAATTTTATTACTTGTTTGAGTCAAACATTTTGAGCTTAATCAAATACAGTAAAAAAGCCAATATACTTTCATACCCTAAAAAGTTGTGTGTGTGTCAAGAGTGCAGATGGCAATGTGGACAGGGAGGGGCATGTCTCCCCGCCAGATTTATAGTGACTCCGATCTGTCCCCCCCACTGGCCACGCAAGGCAAGAGCTTGAAATTCTTTATTAGAGGTTGGCTTGATCAGTCAAAGCTAAAGCCTTTGCCGTATTGCCACCTGCAGGTGATATTAGGTGTAACCATTCTAGGTTGGAAAAGAGCAGCCCTTCATATTACCGTATTTTCACGACTATAAGGCACACTTAAGCGTCTTTTTTTTTTTTTCCTCAAAATGTGCGGTGCGCCCTATGGTGCGGTGCGCCCTATGTGTGTTGTATTTCTGCGACTTTTGAGACCACCTCATTGAGGATGATGAAAGAGTGGCTGAATGTAAGGAGACCAGGTGTTTTTTTTCCACTCATCACCATCGCTGTTAATACGTAACTCCATGCGTGCCCATCTCACAGCTGATGTGAAAAACATGGGGAAACAAATTAGCGCTGTGCTTTCGCTGTTCAACCGCCGACATCGGTGTGAACCGGACCCAGCAGGTGCAGCAGAAGCAGCGAAGTTTACATGCAAAGTCAATGGTTGGCCAGCGTATAGGCGCAGCAAAAGGTCCCGCAGCGGCGTTTTGAGCAGCAGGCGCCGCGCCAGTGTGAGAGTGTTTAAGCATCTGGCGCACGCCAGCGCTGCTGCTGCTCGAGATGGAAAAATTGAGTTTTGCTGCTGGGCGCGCGCATCAACCAATCAGAGAAGCTGATCTGGGGCAGCTGACAGCGAGACGAACACAGCGCTCTGATGACATGATGATATTAACGCAAAATGAAAAGGCTGGATGGAGGAGATGATGATGAAAGTGTGGCTGAGGCAGGTGTATGTGAGGAGACCAGGTGTTTTTTTCCACGCATCACTATCGCTGCGTGCCCATCTCACAGCCGATGTGAAAAAGTGTGAATCAAATGAGCGCTGTGCTGCGCCCGTTATCCGGGGGTCTGACAAAGGAACTTCAACGCTTCGAGATGGGTGTGAAGCGGCGTTCAAAATAAGGCTACTGCGGCGGCGTGGGAGCGATGGATGACAGACGGAGACCACAGTTTCAGGATAAGTGGAAGGCAGCGCCCGGGCAAGTTACGCCACCGTTTGAGGATGAATTGTAGATGCTTGGACTAGCGTGTCTGCTGGCTCTGTTGTTCAAGCTTTCGCTTAAAAGCCGGCATTATTTCTGAGGAGCCGCGCTGCGGAAAGTGACTCTGACAGCGAAGAAGGGAAATTGGCATGTCTGATTTAGGCGCCAGCTGTTTAATTCAGAAACAGAGGATGATGACTTTGATGGGTTTGATTAATACTTTGTAATAAATAAATGAATAAAGCACAATCATACTCAGTTTGCTCCTGCTCTATTTTTCTACCTGAAAACTTAATTCAACAGCAGCCTCTGGGCGGGTCTCCTCCTCTTCACCGCGGGTGGCTGGCAGGTGTTTTTTCATCTAAATAATCTAAATCTTGCAGCTATATTTGCTGTGATCAGTGGGAATAAAAGTAGTTTTAATATGTTTTAAGTGAGAAAGGCCACCTGAAAACTTCATAATTGCAGTCAGTTCATCCAGATTATTATCCTGCATATACTATTTCTGTTGGAGCCGCTCAGACCCCCACATACCAGCGGTGCACCGACAGTAGAAATCCCTTCATCAGCAGCCTCTAGGCTGGGCAGCCTCCGGGTTCACCGCGGTGGCTGGCAGGTGTTTTTCATCTAAATAATTTAAACTGCAGGCACCAGGATACCGGTAATAAAAGCGAACATATTCCGTCCAGCAGGTTTCAGGATTTTAAGTTAATTTAAGAGTGATCACAGCGCTGTGTGATCTGTGATGTGTCTGTCTCCACGGCCAGCTCCCAGGTTTGATTAATACTTTGTAATAAATACATGAATAAAGCACAGTCATACTCAGTTTTGCCCTCGCTGTATTTTTTAAATACGCAGTAGAGGTATTTAAAAGGTAGTAGAGGACATGTACCTGTATATAAAAAGCAGCGCCCTATAGTCCGGTCGCCTTATGTGTGAGTTAAATACAGAAATGGGACACATAACTGAGAGTGCGCCTTTTAGTACGGTGTGCCTTATGGTCGTGAAAATACGGTACTATTAAATGGACCAATCTCAAACTGTCCCCTTAACACTACCTCTAAGCACTAACCCTTTGTTTGAAGGTTCCCGCAGAGGGTCCACCATATCAGGGCCATCCCAAACTACGTGGAGTGGGTCGGGAAGGGTGGACCATTAAACCCCTAATGCTGCGTTCACACCGGACGCAGCTGGCGCAGAAAGCAGCGGCGAGTTTACATGCAAAGTCAATGGTTGGCGCGTCAAAGAAGCGCAGCAGAAGGTCCTGCGGCGGCGTTTTTGAGCAGCAGGCGCAGCGTGTCTGAGCTATGGAAGGCCGACTGGTTTAAAAGCGGAGAAGCATCCCGCTGCAGCCTGCGGGGAAGGCGGGGGCTTGACATCAAGCTCCGCCCACATCAAGCACAGCCATATTGGAAATGCTGACGTAACAGGGGAGGGATGCACATAGACATATATATGAAGATATATATATATAAGATATATGTAAAGATATGTTTTCATCTTAATTGTGAAAAGTTATCCCTCGAGCCCTGACGTCAATAGTCCGTCAATTTAAACAAAAATACGCCGCACAGTGCTGAGGCATCATTAGTGTGTTCAGCTTGAATCAGCAGGTTTGACTACCAGGTCGACCGCCCCAATAATTCCTGCGCCGCGAAAGCCAATGCGGGGTCTACTCATATTATGTCTATGGGGAAGCACATGAAGAGAGAAGAAAAGTTGCGGCTGAATTATTCGTCGTAAAAATACGTTTTCAATGGCTGTAAGTTTTTTCTTTAATGTAATTAGTCACAGATATATAACATTCTTAAAAATAACTGGCCGTGTTGTTACATGTTAGCAGCTAGCTTGCATTGCCATAGTCAAGGATTGGAATTTTTTGCAAAAGAGTTGTATTGACGTGGTGACAAACTGACTTGAATGTGTTTTTTATTTTGATTAACATGCATGAAAGGTTGTATTATTGATATTATTATTATTATAATTTGTAACAAATGACAATCTCGTTAGGAAATTGAGGATAATCTAGACTATGAAGGAAACATTGTGGTCAACACTGACCTGCGCAACATGGCGACGAGTCATTTTGATAAATTTGTAAAAATATGGCAATTTTATGTAGTTTAAAAGCCTTTTTTTGTAGTTTTGTATATCGTTAGGCTAAATATGAATGGGCTTAAGATGCCTGCCACCATGAAGACAGAAAAATGACAGGCAAATTTAGGTTAATCATTTCATTAAAATGTGTTCACGGGACAAATTAAATAAAGTTTAAAGGGACAAAATGGTCAATCAGATTGTTTAACCAAAAATGAAAGAACTTTGTAAAGAGTGAAAGTACTACATTGTAGTTGCAGGTATGTAAAAAGTGCAACAGAAAAGATTGTTAAAGGTAAAATGAAACAAGAAATACATTTCTTTTTTTTCTCAGCACCCTACCCATTTGGAAGGTGCCCTGGACCTTCGGTCTTTTCAGAGGGATGGACTGTATGAATGCCCATGCTGTATGTTCACGTGCAAACATACATACCAGATGGATATTCATTTGCAAAATCACTTGAAGCTAGCAGTGAAGCACAAAGGTAAAGTTTGTATGAATGGAATTTTGTATGTTTATGGCAACTATGGTGAAATATCTCCTACATGTTGGAATAGCTGGCCTTTCAGATGTATGTATAACATTAGTTTTTTTCTTTACAGGATTTACCATCTGTAAATGCAGTAGGCCGTGCAGAAAGTTTGCACATTTTCATTGCCCGCACTGCATCAACACCATTATACGGAAGGACCGATTTGAGATTCACTTGAAGGGGCATCTGTCTCCAGCTCCCTTGCCTCATTCAGCAGCGCTTCCAGCCTCACCACAGTCTCCACCTCCACTCCCTGCCCCCTTGCCTCATTCAACGGTGCTTTCAGCCTCATCACAGTCTCCAGCTCCACCGCCCGCCCCCTTGCCTCATTCAACGGTGCTTTCGGCCTCACCACAGTCTCCAGCTCCTTTCACCTTGTCAAATTCCCTAGCCTCTGCAACACCTGGGTCATTCTCCCTGCGAGTGCCATTGCCTCCCCCACCACCGCCAGTTTGCAAGGCCAAAGAGTCAGTGGTATGTCCACACTGTGGATTGAAGTTGAACAGGCGCAATTTACGGGTGCACCTGCAGAGACACCACACTGTAGTGAAACCTGTACATAACCGCTCAACACCACCTGTGCTGCCAGAGCATTGATTTTGACAATGGTGTTTTTGCTGTTGCCAAGTCATTTACATCATCAAGCACACCAATTCACGTAATAAAGAGGACATGGGGGGAAAATCAGATGACGTGCTGTGAATTGGATGTGTGCAAAATTAATTTGAATTGTGCTGCAAGCTCCAATTTGAGATCTTTTGAATGTCCACATATCCAGTCTATTTGCTATTGCCCTCCGGCGGCACAACTGGATTCTCCTCTTTCCGAGGAAGTGCTAGAGTAGATGGTCTCAGAGAAATGGTTTGGGCGGGACAGGAAAGACCAGTGTCTGGCACGGCAAAAGGCTGCCATTGAGGCTGAAATGCCGCTCTCCTGCAAAGTTAACTTCTCAGGCCCTCCTTCTAAGAGATTTATCTTTGTGTTTGAGCCGTCTATAACGTACTACAGCAGACTTGGTCAGCATTGACTGCAAAAAGATAACTTGGCACTGTCCATGTGCAAAGCCACGGCAGTCTTGCAGTCATAAGTACGTGGCCAAGTGGCATCTATTTCAAACTGAGCAGTCACTTTTTAGGAGGGCTAAACGTGTTGAGGCAGACCAAGGAATGTTGCTGTGCAGTGCAGAAATGGAAGGTGAAGAGCTGGAGAAGGACGATGCACATTATCCACCAACAGGCCAAACTCTTGTGGACATGGTCAGGACATCTTCAAAAATAAAAAAATCCCAGTTCCACTTCCACGTGAGGCAGTCCACACAAAGACATTCCCGTCTGCTTTGGTCCCATCAGAGACCTTCTGCCGTCATTGCCCAGAACACACTATGCTGAGTGAACCAGCTCTAATCACCTCAAAGGCAAAGATAGTGAGCCTTACAGATGTCTTTGAAGGTAGGTCCTTCTTGTATATCTGTGTTTGTTTGTGCATGTTGTATAGCAGTGCATGTGTGACATTCTGCCCCTTCATCTTTACCTTATCCAATTCAGTAGAAATAGTAAATTCAATGTCATTTTACTTCATACAAAAGTACTACAAAAAACTACACTCTTTCAAATTTAATACATCAATTATTATGCACAGGAATTTCATTATATACCAAGTGGTGCTACAAGTGTGGCCTGGTTTACCGATACCAGGAATGGTCTGATGGTGTCCACAACTTTGACGACCATACACTACTGTCAATACACCTTTGCCTTTTCCTGCGTAACAGTCTTCAGGTAGGCAAATAATCCCCTTTGTCTTGGATATAGCCAATATGAAACATTTTAATTTTGTCTATTTTGCCGAGAACACATAGTAAATTTATATGTAATGTTAATGATTCTGCAGACTCACCAGGCTGTTGGTAGCGTCGTTGAGGTACCGGAGAAAACATCGCGCAAACGTTTCCCATCAGCTCAGAAGATTCTTCAGGCTTATATGACGTTTGAGGCCTTGTGTGACCACAGTTACACATTTGCATGCGTGTCATGTGGCTATCATCCTGTGACTGTGGTTATGGATCTTCACAAAAAAGGAGTGTTTAGCATGCCTGGTAAGTGTTTGTGTCTGTTTCTAAAGCACATTATATTTGTCTTGTACAGATTATGTCATGACTGTACTGTTCTTGAAAGTGAGCGATATTGAGGAACCACCAGCAGATTTTGATGGCAGGGTGAACGCTGAAGAGTTCTGGCAGAAGGTGCAAATGGAAGTGATTTCCCGGGGATTGGTGTCTAGTGAGTATACAAACTATTGCTTTTTCCAACGTAAAGTGTAGTCATGCGCCAAAACAGCAGCATTATTTTTGCATTTACATAATGCCAGATTTGGTGACTTGGCTGAACAATAGTCTTCTTGTAAATAGGAATGAGACATTTCCTTTATTTATTATCAAATATCATGTCTGTGCTCTCTCTAAATCCCCAAACCGCCCCCACCCCCATAGGCAACAAGGAAAACGCCTTTGTCATCCATCCTAGCTACCACAACTGGGCACCTTGGATAGGGCCCCACACCAGGAGTGGCAATGTCGTATTCAATACAGAATACCAAAAAATGCATTCCCCACACAGTCCTGTGGAAGAGTTGGAGCTGACGGTCACAGAGGACCGACTCACAGACGACCTTTTCAAAGTCAAGGTATGAAAGCTGTACTTTACCTGCACCTAAGCTTTGGCTGACAATGACTTCTGTTCACTGTGACTGATGCTAGCTACAATATGGTGTGTATATAATTTGTGTTTTATAGATGGCAGATCTACGAAGCTTGTGTGGTCAGTGTGGTGTGGACCCCCGAGATTCACGAATGGACATTGTAAGCAGGCTTCAGCAAGAAATGAAGAACAGAGACAGCTATGACAAGGTCTTCTCTCAGATTTGGGGAGCTTCAGGTATCTACAACTTTCTGGCAAATAAGTAAATTTACATGCACACTACTTGCACTGTTTATGCGTTGTTTTATGTTTTAGGGCCATTTTATGACACTGATAATAATATTAAGACGTTCTCTGTGTGTGTGCAAATTTGATTAACCTATACAAGTTTTTTTTCACTTTTATTCTTTCCTTCTGTCTTTTTGGCCTTCTCATAGGTGGATGGGCAGTAGTAACCTGCCCTTGTGCTGTGGTCTATGCCGTAAAATTCAATATCAGAGCAGAAAGTCCACGTGATTATGCTGACATTCTTCTGTCCTTCAAACACTTTCCAAACATCACACTGTATGATTTTGCCCGTGGTTTGGCAACCCACACCAACCAAAGAGTGCCACAAACGTTTTGGCCGCATGGTGGCAGGTTGTGTGAAGCCACTGATGGCAATATTGCACAGGCAGCTAAAGGTGAACTGAAAGTGAACTTGCCATGGTTAAAACACAAGGTGCCAGACCCAGATGGACATCCTCTCACTGGATCGTCCGCTCATTAGGCCTTGTATGATCGTTTTCATGAGGACAACACAAAGGATAAGCGTGATGTCCTAAGAAAAGTGGAACTTTGTCCAGAGATCTGTGGCTGGGTCAACAGTCAGACAGCCGAACAGCTGTTTTCAGGGATGAGGCGAAATAATCATTTTCTCAACATGATGACGCCATCCTCACATGTGTTCCTAATGCGGAACATTCTACACCACTACAACTGCCTCAAAAATGCTGCTGTTATGGACAACTTGAAGAAGACACTTGGCCAGGAAGTAACACTAAATTCTTATGGTCAAGCAGTGTTAGGTATGTTTATGAAGTTATAGAAATTTTTGAAGATATGAATAATACTGTGCATGTGCAATATCCTTCTGCACCCAAGCTGAACACTAAATGCTGGTTCTGTTTACTTTGTGTTATTTCATGATAAAAGGTTCACCATCTACAGACATATCCACAAATCAAGACCGATTGACTGAGGCGGGCACCCTTGAAGCTGGTACTTATGTATTGTAATGATTGAAAGTGTATGATACTGAATGAGTCTTTTGTTTAGTTTCGTTAATCTGAGTTTTGACTTTTGTTTTTTCCACTTTCTTAACATATCTTAGGTGTTCAGTATCTGCCTGATGACCATACACATGAGGTGAAAACCAATGTGGACCCTGTTAAAGCAGGTATGTTTAGGGAGCACATGAATAGTCTATGTCTGATTCATAGGCGTTATCATATTTTGTTTTTCTATATCACTTGAACAACAGGCATGCCATGTGGGCCTCACTGTGCGGTTCTCATGACTGTAGCATCGATAGAGGCAAAGAGATCATGCTGGTCTTTGGCTTTGCACCATGATCAGGAAAAAGTGGTACAGTGCTTATTGTGATATTGGAGCTAAAGGACAAATAGACAGATTGTCTTATATTGTGATTGTAGTGATTGTCTAACTTTGAATTTAAGACCTGCTTTTTATTTCCCAGCTATATTATGTCCTGGACACTGATAAACCGCCTGATGAAATCATAATGCGCTGCAGCAACAGCTGTCTTACTCGTTCTGACTTCCAGACACTAGGTCTGCAGCAGCAGATGGATTCAACTGTAAGTTGCCTATTGTACATAGTGTTAAGAATGTAATATCCAAATGCCTACATATATTACTACTTTTCTTATTTTTTCTTCATAGATTGGGAATGCCTGTTTAAGCATGGTACAGGAAATTGCTGTTTCCAAGGTGCCGTATACTCTGCTGAAAATTTTGTTGAAGTTTGCCATGTGCTGAATTGTTTACATTTCAAAGTTGGAACATTTCAAAGTAAAATAAGGTTGTGTCTCAATCAGGGCAAGAATATCCATATTGTCGATCTGTACGTCTGCCCAACTTGGCTGCCCCCAATTAACAATGACCCTATGGAAAGTATACCTGTAAGTATGGTCATTATGTTGTGTGTGTATATACAGCTCAAAAAATGATTTGAGTTCATTGATAAAGGTTGTCCTTGAATCCCTTGTATCAGAGCCAAGCCCATCCGCTGGATGCAATTGTAATCCCTCTGTGGACGCCTGGTCACTATCAGATCTGTGTGCGTATTGTTGTCTACTATTCATGATTGTCTGGTTTGAAGGAAGTCTGGAGACTGAAATCATGGAACTTTTTGTAGTAATATTCTAACTTCTAGTCAGGCTCAATGTATATATGTAGCTTCATGAGAAACCCGTTATCAAATGCTATTCACTATGTGGCTTGTACTTAATAAACCCAGGTTGGTCATCTTTAGGTCATCAAGCCAGCACAGAAATGCATCCTCTACCTGGACTCGCTTTTTGCAGAGAGCGAGTCTGGATTTAGGGGGCAACAATACATACCGCTAATGAGGTTATTTCTAATTATATACATGGCCTCGTTCCTATGGCCTGTCTATCAGGTTTGTTTGACCATTTTGTAAGTTTTATTTGGTCGTGTTCATATGACCATTTCTACTTCTGGTTACGTTCCTTTGATCATGTAATTTTTATTATTTGATTGTGTTAATATGACTGTTGGAACTGATAGCAATAAAGGTTGTCCTGTTTTCCTATAAATTTAATCGGTGTTCTATTTTTTTGTCTTTGCATAAAAATCTCAAATGTAATTGTCTCCATTTCACATTTCCAGAGACATTGCTCAAAACATCTCTGATGGAACATGGGAGGAAATTACTGGCAAAGACCCGCAGGTATTTGAAAATTGATTCTATTACTGTTAGCGTGTATGAGTGACTGTTAAGTTTATGAATGTTTTGTCTTAATTCAGGGCTTTCCTAGACAACTCTTTGGCTTGGACTGTGGCATCTTCATGATAATGGTGGGCCCTATGATGATTGACTTTGTTAAAACCACATTTGACTAATTCCTGTATTTTTGCTCCCAAACCTATCACAACGCTTGAAGTTGTAAAAATATTTCTCTGCTACAGGCCGCCTTTTATGTCACCTTGGATGCAGAATTTGACTACTCGGTAAGTATTTTAACAGGACACTATTACAACCTGGTTCTTTTATTGTTTACTGACACTTAACATTTTGAATTTCAGCATGACATGTCAGTCTTGCGGAGGTGGTGGTGTCTGTTGATACTGGAGAACAAATCCCTTGACAGGTATGTAATCTTTTCCACATGGCCATATCTTGCCTTTTGGTAGATAGCCCATATACTACTATGATTTCCTTTAGTGTAACAGGACATTTTCATTTGCAGACATGGCCAGGTCTTTGCACATTGGACAGCAGAGTGCCAGACGATGTTGAATGGAAATTATACTCCAGTGTTCAGGCTCAAGAGAAGGCGCAACCAGGAATCTGAGGTTAGTGGTGTGGAATAATTGATCAATATAGTTTTCACATTGTCTAATTCTGTGATGGACCTCGTCAACAGCTGCATTAGCTTTATCAACAATTTTGAATTGACTGTGTATCTAAAATAATTTTTGTTACAGATTTGCACACTTGTTTTCTGGAATTATTGAAATGTAAAAGCTTAACTGACAGCCTGCATATAATGCAGCTACTTCCCTTTTCAGGCAGAGGGTCACAGTGCTAAGGTCCGACGGTCAGTGTTGGGAAAGTTCTCTTTCTATGTGAACTAGTTCAAAGTTCAGTTCACACATTTCAAAATAACTCAGTTCATAGTTCATAATTCAAAATTTTGAACTAAGTTCACAGTTCCAAAAAATGAACTAGTTCATAGTTCTTTTTTTTCATATATTGCTCAATTACACCATAGCCTACTGTAGAACCACAGACAGCAATTATTTTATCAGTTGTAACACTGAAACTGTGCGTCAGATTTCATCTTCATATCCAGTTTTGAATCCTTATCCAACCAGGGTTTACATTAGCATTGAGGGGACAGCATTTCCCCATTGTTGCTTTAATGCTTTGTTGCTGTCCATTCACTTCACACTAGTAGCAGCTGCAGCTTTCACCCCTACAGTATATTCTCAAAAACATCAGGAAAAATGTGCTGCTTGAATGGTCTTTTTTATGAGGAATTATTAAAAGAAAAACAGGAAAGTAGTCTTTAAGGTGCAAATTTTAAATGTTTTTTAATTTTAATATTTTTTCAATTTGAAATTCCATTTCAGTACATACTAAAAAGGAATACTGGAATCCTGGAAAATTATACCAGGCAGGTTTAACAAACAAGTTACATGAATAGTAAAACCCTCAAGAATGATTTTACTAACACAAACTGATGGACCAGGCTTGAGGTAGGAATTTAAGTTTACTGAAGTGCGGATTTTTTACTGAAAGCCGGCGGGCAAAGTTTGCAAAGAAATGTAAGATTGTTGCATCATCCTCACCGACCAACTGGTCATAAAACTGTTTTAAGTGATCATACTGCTGCTTTGTCGCATCCACGGTCGCCTCATGCTGCTGTGGCTTCCACGCTGCATTTTGTTTTGATGACGCAACGCGGCTGTAGGCTACAATGCTGGTAGCTGGTGTTGCCAGATTGGGTGTTTTTCCGCTACATATTAAGGCCTGTTTACGGGATTGTGATTTAGCCGGGGTTTCGCCTGGAGGACTCTATAGAAATCTGGCGACAACCTATTGAACGAGTTGAACTTGAGAGAGGCGTGCCGCTTCACAGACACCAGAATGAACGCAGTTCACAATAACGTTCATTAGGCAGTAATGCAGTAATGCTCAGTTCATCGTCGGGCCCAAAATATGAACGAAGTTCATGAACTTTTCGATTCAATGAACGCGTTCAGGCACAACACTGCCGGCGGTGCTCAGAGCCTGGTTTCTGGTTCTGCTAGAGGTTTTTCCTTCCGTTAATGGTGAGTTTGTCTTTCAACTGTCACTTCATGCTTGCTCAGTATGAGGGATTGCTGCAAAGCCATGGACAATGCAGAGGACTCTCCCTGTGGCTCTACGCTTCTTCAGGAGTGATGCTGCTTGAAGAGACTTTGATGCAATCAACTGGTTCACTTATATAGGAATTTTTTTTTACCAATCTGTATAATCTGATTGATTTTGACTTTGTAAAGTGCCTTGAGATGACATGTTTCATGAATTGGCGCTATATAAATAAAATTGAATTGAACAATTGAAAGGGTTGAAGCAATTTTGTTGTTATTTGGGCTCTAATTTGTCTTTCACTTAGAAAATATCTGTATTTTTACAGACTCTGTGTGCTGATGACCACAACTATGCCAAAGCAACCGAGGCACAAATTGAGGTTAATTTTTAAAATTTACACATAACTAGTAATTTTGATTTGTATATTTTTATCTGCAAATGACACTAAAACCCTAAATGTAAAAAAAACAAAGCTATTATTTGGACAGCATTTTTTTATATGATTAGGGATGGAAAGGATAAGATACTGAGAGATATAAAGTGTTAATTATTGTTTAATGCTCTTCACCATGCAGGTTCAAAGGATACCGCCAATCTTACAGGTAAGATTTATTCATAATCATATGTGTCATAGCCATTTTTTTGGTATGACAGTCCTGCAATGCAACTTTTTCTTTTTTTTTCAGATGCCTTGGGGTGTACAAGCTGTTCTCCAGGAGGTGGTACTTGCACAGGGAGACTCAGCTTACCTCACCTTAGCATTGACCTGCAAGTACTTTAAAGATATTGTGTCTGACCCAGTTTTCAGGAAGAAAACTCACTTTGCTTGGCTGGATGGTAAGGACCTTTTGTCTTTTTTCCACTTAAAACATGTTAAATTAGATTTCAACTACATGAAATAAAATTTTCATTGATAGGTGAGATCAATTGGGCAAAGTTTTCACAGTCATTCAAGGCAGAAAACCGAATTCCTTTTGCGGTTGTAATATGTTCTTCTTGCAACCGGCAATATAAAGACTGTGTGGGCTTCACCGGCAATGGAAGACGAGGAGAGTACCCAAGGTACTACTGTGATGCCATACCCGGACACTGCCCTGAATGTCAATAATCAATGCATCAGTTTGTTTTCCAGTCTTTCAGACATGTCTGTTGTCACACATTGTTTGTTTTCTTTTGTCTTTTTCTGTGACCTTCTATTTTAAAACATTTCTGATGAAGCACATTTGCCTTTTAACTTGTGCAGTCATTCTTTTTGAGTTGTTTCAATATTATGTAACTTTTTGAATGTTCCTTTTGCTATAGCTCATTCATTCATTTAGTTTTTATATAAATGTTGTTCCAATATTATTCCAGACAAAGTTACATTGTAGCTGTAAGATGTTGAAAAGAGAGTGAACCAATAAAGTGATTGTAAATATACTCTAACAGCGTTGTTTAAAACCTTCATAACCTTTTTTTAAAATTTGACATACAAGCAAAGTTAAGAACGTGCAATATTTTATGTTTAAATAAAATGTTTCCTAAAATTTTTGAACAATGACTGGAATCAATAGAATTTTTATTTGCAAACCTGACATACAGTGAAGTTGTTTGTTTTACCAGTCAGAATTTGATTTATTTTACTTTTTTTTGTAATAAAGCAAGCACATAGAAAAACACATTGCTCGGTTACATAGTCATATTACAAACATAAGATTAAGGTATGCCTAACAACAGTGGAGACCGGATGGGGGTGATGGAAGCTCAGGTGAGGAGCACATGACAATAAAGAAGTCTAAGTCTAATTGCACACATCAAGCCGGACTTTATGAAGGGTGGAGGAGATGAAACTACCGCCGTTAGGCTGGGACAGAGGCGCATGATCAAGTGATCCGCTGAGCAGATAAGATGAAGGTAGTTATAGTTAGAATTTACACACTAGTTTAATCCAGTGACTTTATTCAAAAATATTTTCATATAGAAAAAAAAACATCATCCACAGTGGATCATTCTCTCTTGCTAAGAGTGCTGTAAAAAAGGATGTTGATTTAAACATTAACATTAGTAAAAATGAGTTAAAGAATATTATAAAAATGTATTTCAAGAAGAAATGGCAAGAACAGTGGGATAAAGGAGGGAATGCTCGATTTTATTATAGTATTCAAAAAAGGTTGGAGAATCAAGAAAATGTAATAGAATTAAAAAAGAAGAAGATATATCTAGGATAAGGTTCGGACATACAGGATTAAATAGTACTCTTAAAATAATGAAAAGGCATAATACAGGGTGTTGTATTTGTGGGAAGTTAGAAACTTTCCAACATATTTTTTTAGAATGTAATAAATATACTCAGGAAGGAGAGATGTTGCGTAGAGAGTTAGGCGGGAATAAAAACAAACTAGATATAAGGGAATTGTTTCAAAGGTCATCTGGGGATGTAGTTTTTGGGAGTATTTTTAATTTTCTAAGAAGAACGGGTATTTTAGGAAGAATATAATAGTTTGTCTGATCCATACTCCATTCTGGAAGGTGGCGCTAATGCACCTATAAGTTGTTTGCAATAACCGCCATTAAAAAAAAAATAGAAGAAGAAGAAGATGGCAGGAGGGGTCAGCGGCTCTGTTCAAAACCAAGGACGGTGTCCTCCAAGGACGCAGTCTACCTTGACTGGATCCTTCAAGTCCTTGAGAATAAGGAGACCAGAAGAGTTTAGGCTGTGAATTCGGACCAGGTCTACCCTATGCTTTGGCAGCAACGTGAACGCTGACACACAAAACAAAGCAGGAAAAGAATGAATACAGAAGTTTTCAAAAACTGTTTATTTTTTTTTTATTGTGAAGTGAACAAAGACTACACTCCTAAGAATCCAGAGTGGAATAAAGGTTCCAACCACTGGGAGCAGGAACAAATAAAAGCAAATGTAATGATAGAAACCTTAGTCAGTTAAATTACATGCTGCTGTCATCTTGCATCTCTGATGTTGCTGCTATTTTCAAATATACATTACTGTAAAATGTCCATAAATGCATATTGGTTATTTATTCCCCAGTTTTATATTGTTAAAACACTTTCTAGTATTTTATTGTTTATATTTTAACTCTTCCCTATTATGTTATTCTTATACATTTTTCTAAGGTCCACATTTGTGTGACCATTTTTAATAATCTTTCTGCTGCTGTAAATTTGCTCCATTGTGGGACAATAAAGGGATTTTTCATTCTATTCTATAAAAGGTAGAAAGATACAATACTCCAGAAAGACCCTATATACTCCAGTTAAGAATTAATCAATTACTAAATTAGTTGGACGATTATTTAAATAATCCATTAATATGATTAATTGTTTCAGCCCAAGATAAAATGCATGAAATGTGCGACACAGAGTAACTACAGCCCAGATGTACAACTTGTAAGGTGAAGTTAATATTTCAAAATGCTCAGTGTCAGTTCCTCTTATAGTTCCAGTGCACATGTAAAATACTACTACAATTATTTGTTTTACGTTCAAACTGTTTGACACCAAAGACATTGTTACTGACCCACTTGTCAGGGCAGCAGTATCAATAAGCTTGAACCTTGTTGATGGATTTTGAGCAATTCCGGAATTGGCTCTCTTTAGAAGTTACTTGATCTTTATTCCTACTCAAAAGTTGAATTAAATATTTTTCACTGTAGAGCTCTGTGAATTATTATACTTATGTGTTTAATTAATGAGTCAATGCATCAGATGGTTTTTCTTAGATAGAAAACTTTAACTAATCTGACTGTGTGATTTGATTGAATTGTCTTTGTAAACTGCCTTGAGATGACATGGGTTGTGTATTGGCGTTACATAAATAAACTGAACTGAATTGAATGCACCAGAACGTTTCCATGTTTGTATACTGCCAAATGGAGACAAACATACTTGTCAAATCGAAACAAATATATTTCAATATAATATCAAAACTAAATTAATGATAAAAATAAAGTCTACTTACCTCAGATTTTTGTATTAAAACCTAAATATAAAATAGATTTAATGTTTTGTGTCCTCAGATTGATAATATTCACATGCCAATTTCCATAAGAAAAGAGGACTGGCAAACAGGGCATGCTAAGTATATGATATGACCCCAAACATTAAATTTAAATCAAAGTAAAAGCCTACATTTTACAACAAACTGTAAAAAAAAAAATGTTTTGTTTATATGACAGCATTTATAGAAAATGAAGATAAAGTAATTGTTGCCATATGGTAACATTGTTCAAATTGGTATTGTTGCTGAATTAGGTGTGCAGCTATTTGATTTATGAGTACCTTTGATAATCAAACTCCTGCTTATACCTTTCAGCAAAGTAAGTACTATAATATCATATTGTGAAATAATAATTAAAATATTAAGGTTTGGCCACACAGGACTTAATGATACGTTATTTGTAATAAAAAAAAAAATAAGATACAGGATGATGTCATCATTGTGGAGAAATGGAAACAATAGAACATGTATTAGAATGTGGGGCATGTGAAATAGAAAAAAAAAATGAATTAGAAAACATGAAAGAAAAATTATATCTCCCAAATATTTTGCTGAAAGATTCTGAAGTAAAAGTATAAACATTTTTATATATGTATATATGTTTTTATTAACACAAGTGACAAAATTTGAGGCTGAAATAAATGAAAAGATAAATAAGTTTTTCTGTATCAATTTTCATACCGGTAGGTGGCGGTAATGCGCACCTTCAGTTTATCCCCTACTGAAAAAGACACTTCAAGAAGCAGCAGAAGGTAAGAGAAGAAAGTGGTATCACACACACATTCCTGTTGTACTGTGTTTGTGAGGACCAATCCGCTCGCGCTGAGACCAGTAGCTCCATTAACTTAAAACACACAAGCTGTCCTGGTTACCTGCTGGCATATTGAGGGTGCACACCTAATATTTCAGTGGGGTTAGCCGTGTGTGTGTGTGTGTGTGTGGGTGGGGGGGGACATCTTCAGTCTGGCTGCGTCTTTGCTGGGTTCAAACCCTGTTTGGTGTAATTGAATAAGTCAACGAATCTGTGTAAAATAATTAAGTTGTAAAAAGTTTTTGTTTTTGTACATCAATAGTTTGTGGAGGTAATATATGGACAAAACTGATTTATGAGAAGAAATCAGAAATAAGAGAGCCTGAGGTGAGGGGCTTAAACTATTTAATGAGGGCTGTGGGAAGAAAAGCGGCAATTTTTGTTTTCTGTTTCTTTGTTACATTGCTGGTAACTGGAGGGAGGCTGAGGCCCAGATATCTTGTACATGTTTAGTTTCTTTTGCACCCTGTTTTGAGTTTTTGAGCACAATAAATCACCAACACCGGTAACCCGACTGAGCCTGGATTCTTGGAGGCTAAAGAACCCCGTCACAGTGACCCAAATCATCACTGTTACTGTTATATAGTAAATTAAATCATTACTGTTAAATTGTATGTATTGTCCAATTGTTTATTTGAATTCTTATTCCGGATTAGTTGGAGACATACACTAGGCTATATCAGCCCCACCAAAAATATTTTTCACCAGCCGCCACTGCACCCCCGGCTTTCAAGAAGTGGTTTAACCCTACTACTCAGCAGCCAATGGGAAAAAAAGCACACTCACCAGCTGAAAATGGAAGAGTGGCCAAATGGCTTAAAATCACATGAAATCAACGCGTAGATGTATTTGACGTGTTGTCAACGCGTAGCTGACGCGTTCTTTACGCGCTCTCAACGTGTTAACTACGTGTGGCTGATTAAAAGGCGAAGACAACGCGTAAACAACGCGCAAACAACGCGTCAATCACGTGTTGTTTGCGTGTGAAAATTTTCGCGTTTTTAAACCAGTCGGCCTTCCATACTGAGCAGCTGAAGCAGTGCGTCGGGCGCGTTTAAGCATCTGACGCGCGTGACGCGCCGCAAACGCGCTGCTGCTCGAGATGGAAAAATTTAATTTTTGCTGCTCGACGCGCCGCGTCAACCAATCAGAGAAGCTAATCTGGGAGCTGGCAGGGAGAGAGACACAGCAGTGATGATAAGAGCGCTATGATCACTCCTCTTAAACAGTTTATTGACGCCTAAATTAACTTAAAATGCAGAAATCTGCCGGCAGAATATGTTGGCTTTTATTATTCTGCTGCCTGCAGTTTGGATTATTTAGATGAAAAACACCTACCAGCTGCCGCGGTGAACCGCGAGGAGGCGACCCGGCCAGAGGCTGCTGATGAAGGGATTCTTACTGTCGGCGCACCGTTGGTATGTGGGGGTCTGAGCGGCTCGGACAGAAAAAATATTGAAAGGCAGGATGATAATCTGAATGAACTGACTGCACTGATTACTTTTCAGGTGTATTTTCTCACTTAAAAACATATTAAAACTACTTTATTCCCACTGATCACAGCAAATATAGCTGCAAGGCAGAGAAAGGATAGTGAAGCTCCGCCCAACGCGCGTCAGACACACTTTTGCACCGCGCAGCCAGAGCAGCAAAGCTGTTTCAGCCGCGCGTCAGAACTAACTGGTACAAGCAGCAAAAATGAAGCAGCAGACGCGATTTTGCTGCGTCCGGTGTGAACGTAGCATTAAGCAGCAAGTCTGTATCAGTGCAGACTGGCTGGAATTTCGTAGTGGGTGTAACGGCAACCTAATGGTGGAGGAAACACATGCATTCATTTTCTCCCTACTGACAGAAAATAACTAGTTAGGAATAAGAAAAAATACATAATTAACCCCAAAAGGGAATGTCCACTTTTAAAAAGTTTAATTTGACCGTTATTTTTTTTTTTAAAGAAATAGTCAAATGTTTGATACCCTGTCAACCTGCGCGACAGACCTACAGCTATGCACATGATGCATCACTTTGCTGCCATAGCATAGACTGCTTTCCTTTTCAATCAGAGGGAGGAGGCCATCCCATTCCCGTTGATACCCCCCCCTTCAAGCAAGGTGCCCTCCACAGCTGTCAGCGTGACTTCACTGCAGAGTTGCTTTTGACAGCCATCTTAGGTTTAGTCTTAGTTTTAGTCTTGTGC
>JAGKQL010000046.1:11072712-11155328 GCA_018398635.1 Cyprinodon brontotheroides | reverse complement strand
CCTTTTCTGGTTTAGTTTTTAGTCTGAAGTCTTCCATTTTCAATAGGACATTCTGACTGCAGTTGGCAGCTTGGAGACGGGTCTCATTTACACTTTAGCAACTATCACATTCCCACTATAAACTAGTTCAATATTATTTATTAATCATTTTTCACATGAAGTCTTTGACAGTAGTGTAGAATATCAATAATATTTAGCTCCTGGCCTTTTAACAGCTATTTTACTACCGCTCCTATGCATCTGTTCTTCGCTTCCTTTTTTCATATAACCCTTGTTTTAATGTGAAATAGTTCTATAAAGGGGTTGGGCCTTTTTTAGATATATTACAAATTTAAGAAGATACAAAAGTAGGTTTTTCAGTTAAGATGGAGTTTTTTCCTCTCAACTATCACTGCGCTCAGTCCAAGGAATCACTGCAGAGTCAACAACACAATGCGAAGCCGGGCTCTACGGTCACTAAATGCTCATTAAGGAGTAGCAGATTATTACGCAGACAGTAGCTCAATGCTTGCAGTTACCTTTTTATTTAGAGTTAGCTTCAAACCAATCTGGCTGCATGATTTGAATGAATTAGTTCTTCATATCTGTCATGTTGTGAATGAAGGTGTGTTGTGAAACCGGACTTCCTGAAGCACTTTAAAGTTTTTCCTCCTACTGGATAAAATTGGGATTCTGTTTGAACACCTCCACTCATAAAACTGTATTTCACATAATTGAAAGCACATATTCTGTTCCTTCATTTCAGTTGGTATTTTTGGTGCAGTGGTCATACAGCAGAGAACAGGAACTGAGGTTTTATTCCCTACAGCGCTACATTCGGTGCAGTTTTTTTCTGTATGAAAAAGCTACAGTTGCTCTAAAATTTTCTGTTTGTTTTTTTATTCACTCCCAAATACACAGAATATGGAAATTACTGACAGAGCTTCCTTTTTATGTTTTTAGTCGTATAACCTTTAGAGGAAAGTCTTTGTTCTTAATGGTTTAACATTCATCACTTTCCTTAAAATTCTATATATAATAATTCATCATGGAAATATAAGCCATGTTTGAGATTAATGCAAATCTTTTACAAATAGAAAACTAAGAAATCAAATTTACTTATGCATTCACCGACTTTCCCATGTAGCTCTTCTCCTAGAACCCTTTCACCATACTTTGAATGTTTTGCTTATCATCTACAGACTTTCAATAAAAGATAAAAACACTAATATGATTTTCTGATTCATTTGTTATACATAGTATATGTAACAAAGTCTGTTAGAGTATTTTTTTTCACAAGAATCTTTTTTAGAATTTCCTAAAAGCGTGTTTTAAATTGACTTTTTTAAATTCTTTAATATGTATATAAATCAGAAGATTTTTTATTATTTCAGAAACATACCAGCAACAATAAAAGTATATTTTTCTCTAGTATTTCTGTGTTTATGCCTTGTTCATATCCAAGAGCTAAATTAAATTAAATATGAGGCTGCAGCAGTTATTTTGTCGACCGTTTTTTTCAATATGGCCTAAAAAGGAGATTTATTATCATTATTATTATTATTTTTTTTTTTTTACATAATTTGAAACGGTTGAAGTTCAAATAATGCCATCTGAGGTCTGCATAGAGAATTCTGATTAAATTAATATAAATCCAAAATTACGATAACTTTGTACAGTTTTGGCAAAATTACATCGCTCCATTGGTTCTTATTTAGAATTTGTTTGTCCAGTAAATGACTTAAACACTAAATAAGCTGACAATCATTTCAATATACATGAAGGGAGGGAGAGAAAAATATTAGCCCTTAGTCTTTTGTTATTTATTTATTTTTTTTACATATAAAATCCTTATGTAGAATAAACTGATTCTTTGATCATGCGTCTAGTGAAACCCATTTGTGGTTAGTCCTCTATAGAAAAGACTCTTAGACATTTTGTTTCCCAAAATGTTTGCTGAAAAGATGAAAATGTTTTCTTTTTGATTTTTCACTATGGGTGTGTTTTTTCCTTTTAAATGTCTAAACTGTACAAAAAAAGAAGGAATGGGTATTGAATCTTTGACATGTAAAAAATGTAACAAAGCACTGATTTTTCCAACTTAACAGATAGCAGTTAGTGTGAAAGGCCACTATCCGTTTTTGCTTTTCCTTCCTCTAATTAGACCTGCTGATCAATAACCACACAGGACTTTAAATAGGGTATTCTGTACGGTAAGTCCAGGCCTTTAATTTTCTTGTTTGACCTTTTTCATGCAGAGGTAGCATCTGCAAACTAATTGATTACTTGATTTCATTCAGAAAAAGGCTCTAGAAGGAAAGCCATAGATCTTCTTACACAGTCTATGCTCGCTTGTTCTGTCCTGTTCCCTTCATGTGATTTTTCCCTGATATTTGGACCTTTCCCAGAGCTGCTTCCCCACCGTTCTTTACAGTTTTCTGTCAAGTGTGCTAATTGCTGTACACAGCCAAGTGCTCTGTTGTTTGGATTGACCCTTATGAAAAGCAGTTCAATCTGTTTCCTGTTTGACAGTGTTTTTGGCACTGTATTCCACTTCTCATTTAATGGCTTGTTGATATTATTGCTCATTAAACTCATTACAGAGAGGACAGCTAGCTTTTAGGCTCCAACGCAGGGATTGCAGCATAATAATAAATCAAAACCCTATTAGCATTTTTTTTGTTTAGAATTTGCAGCTGTGCTACTGATTCTCGTCTTTCTTAGTTTTTGGAAGTAAAAAAAGGTTTAAACCTTGAGCTCATACAGTATGTTTCATTACACACCAAGCTTGTATTATATTCAGCTAAATATCCTGTTCTATTCAATTTAGTTTATTTATATATCGCCAATTCACAACACATCAATTCAGCCAGTTTTAATTCTAAGATCATTCAAAGTTTTATATCTAAGCAAAACCTGCTAATTGTGTGAGGCATCGCTTTTGTGTCAATGAGTCACATTGACACAAAAGCGATGCCTCACACCCAGCATGCATTTAGTAACGGTGGAGAGAAAAAAGCCCTTTTTAAAAGGAAGAAACCTTCTGTAGAACCGGGCTCATCTCCCAAGGCAGACTGGGGATCAAGGAGACAGAAGCAGACATACAGAAAGAAGCAGAGATACAAAAGGTAACTGTGAACCAGATCCACAGGTGGGCCAGATGAGCTCCGAGCCAGCTCCCATGTCAGAGGATGGAAGAGAACATCCAGTTAGTCACAGTCAGAGAAACAGGACTACACTAACAAACAGGCCGATTTCCAACATCTACAAACAAATGTGTTGATGGAAGCAGCACAGCTGATATTTCTCTCCAGGATGGAGTCACAGCCAAACAGGAACATACAGAATCAAGCTACTATAATAAGAAAAAGCAGAGAGAGCAGAATTTTAGAGGATGAAAGAACAAATACCGAAGAATGGGGTCACTCTGTCCTCCAAGTCTAAGCCTATAGCAACATAACTATAGAGAATGAAAAGCTCAGGATAGTAGCCACCTCTAACTTTAGAAATTATAGGAAACACTATTAAAGTTGCAGATTGAGAGCGAAGTGCTCTGTTAGGAACATAAGGAACAACTAGATCTCTGATATAAGAAGGAGCTTGGCCATTTAAGGCTTTATATGTGATAAGAAGGATTTTAAATTCAAGGCCTCTGTTAATGTAATCTGGAAAGTTATTAAGAAGTGGTCAGAGAGGACAGGGTTGTGTGGAAATACTGTTATTTCTTCACATTCAATGCCATGTGTCAGCACAAGGTCCAAAGTATGAAGATGAGGGGTCAGACCACAAGTTTCTTAGCATTTTGTGTGCTGCAAGTGTGCTGCTCTGTATTAAACCAATCAGATTCATCCAATATGCAATCAGAGTATATAATTTATATATCTTTTTATGTTAACCTGCTCACTTACAAAACAGTTATGCAAAAACAGCCATTTAGGTACCAGTCCTTCAAAATATTCATTACCTTGTGCATATTATCACAACCCTTAGAGGACTACTTACCCCTAAATACTTTTTTTACTAATAAACCATATAAATAGATGTCTTATAGAGTCCCAGGTATTATTTTGTCAACATAGGAGAACTGATTCCTGCCACTCCGGGGAACTAATCTCTGCTGACTTGCTCTTCTTGCACACAGGGACAGACAATACATTATATAATTTTCTACTAATGAAAAAGGAAAATAAGCATAGCAAATTATATGTCACATGACCTAAATCTTTAAGGGAAAGTTATAATAAGGGGGCTAATAGTTATTCTTTTTTCTGAGTTTTTACATCAGTAGTGCATGTTTTTTCAACAGTAGACTGACAGGAAAGGGGGGATGAGAGGGGGTGATATAAGTGGTCACATGAAGCGCGGATTCAAACTACGGGTTACAGCTATGTAGAGCACTAAGAAAGATGTGAAAAGGCTGTACATGGCGGCGTGCGCACTAACCCACCAGAATCCACCCAAGTGTTCTTAAGCTGCACTTTGGATTCCCACTCTTTATAAGTTTTATAGGATATAATTACCCGAATTTGGAGGAAAACAATGCAGTGTTGCCTAAAATGGCTTTTGGTAGTACACATACAAATTGAAAGTTCACAGGGTCCAATACCGCGAATGGATTTTGGGTTTAGTCTCCTGAAGGCGGTATCCTTATGATTTGAGGAAATCGAGACTCTGCACAGCAGAATTCAAATAATACTTTTCATTCCAAAGGGATTTTAAAATGTTGCAGTAACTTATATTTGTTTGTTTTTATGGGTTTTATGTTTGTTTTTTTTATTCATCAAGTTTTTGTAGGTTTTGATAGTTGTAGGGATCTTCTGTTGTTTAAAAATCTTCTGAGGAAGATGCTCACTGGTGTCCATGATGATCTTCACTTTACAAAGAATTCTTCTTTATGAAATAATCTCCAGAGGTTCTAGAGGAGTTCCTAGCTTCTTAAGTTTTCTTTTTAAAGTAATTTGCTCTGATGCTGTTAACCCCAGCAGATGATGGAGGATGAGATCAAACTCTCAACAGCAGACTTTTAGAGGATAGGTAGCATCATGTGCATCCCTGTGTAACGGTGCCTAAGCTGCCATAGGAAGTATAATCTAAGCTCCACAGTTCTGTCTTCACTTCTTCTCCCTGGATGTTGACAGGACTCAACTTTTTCCTGATTCTTCTGAAATCTATAATCCTATCCCTTGTTTTATTAAAATTCAGAATCAGATGATTTTTTTCCACACATGCAACAAAGTGGTCCACTTGCTCCCTGTACTCGGCTTCTTCTCCATTTTCAATGCACCCATTGACTCCAGAGTCATCTGAGTATTTCTGCAGATATCAAGTCTGTGTCTGGTACTGGAAGTCAGAGGTGTATAGAGTGAAAAGGAATAGAGTGAGTACCCTCCCCTGTGGTTCTCCAGTGCTGCGGACTACTTGATTAGACAATTGACCCTTCAGTCGAACAAGCTGAGGTCTGTTTGTTAGGTAGTATTTGATCCAGATAAATGTCGATTCCTCCACCTGAGTCTTCTAAAGTTTTTCACAAGGTAAGTCAGGCTGAAGATTTGGCCATTCAAATGCACTGGAGAGAGTCAAAGAACATGCAGTCCACACAGGGCTGTGTGCCCCGTCTAATTGACAGTGGGTTTGTTGAAGCAGGTGTATGATGGCATCATCAACAACTCCATCTCCATGGTGATAAGCAAACTAATAGCTGCTTGTTGGGTCCAGCTGCTACGTGACCTCGTAATTTTACCAAACCCCCAGTATTGATGTAAAAAACATATTTGGCATAGTTTAGTGACATTTTTGGATAAATGTGCCAAAATGGCCCCTCCGCCTAAGAAATTTCTCTCACTCTAATACCATTCCTAAAAATAAATACAATTCATCTGATTGAGTCCAAATTTGGTATATTTTTACACAACATTTAGATTTAAAAGTCTGTACTACTTTTTGTGCTTTTATAAATAAAACCCAGGCTAAACCTTTCCATGCATGTAATATTTCCAAAGAAAATTTTGAAGCAGAGTTTAAAAAATGCAAAAATATTTTTTGTATTTTGTCCCTAATATTTCAGACAGGGTCAAAGCTACAATGGTGCTGACACCAAGAAAACCATTCTATGATATCTTACCTTTACAAAAGTACCAAAAAGTTTCTTTCTTAAATCTAATAGCTGCGGAGGTTATAGTTTTATCCACTTGTGTGTTTTATTCGGTGGGCAGAAAATTTATTTATACCCCCTTAGGGTGTAAGAGGCTAATAGCTGCTTGTTTGTTTGAACTCTATAAAGGACCTTCATGATTCAGGGCAACAGGTCTATAGTCTCTGAGGACTGTTGGGGCTGAGGTCTTCTTTGGCACTGAAACAAGGCAGGGGTCTTCCACATTATTGGAACTGTCTCCTGCGTGGAAGACTTGCTTAATAGCTGCTCTGCAGAGCCTTCAGGAATCGTCATAATTCACCAGGTTCTGATGGTGTCAGTCTCTCCAGTTGCCTCTTCACTTGACTTCTAGAGACAGATGGATGAAAAGTGGAGCATCTCTATGCTCTGATATGAATGATAAACGTATAGAAGCAGGAGAGTGAATAGCATTGTGTCCATGTTACCGTGGGCATGAGAGGAGGATACTGAGCTTCTCCCTGAACTGAACCTGTTGAAGAATGTATTCAGTACTTTGGCTCTGTCCAGACTTCCATCTGTCTGATTATCCTTCTGCTTCAAGCCTGTGAGCTTCTTCAACCCCTACCACACATCTCTAATGTTTTTCTGCTGGAGCATCCAGCCTCTTTCTGTATATCTTCTTGATTTATCTTATCTTGAACTCATGTTGCTTCTATATGCTCGTCATCCATTCCCTGTTTACCTTCTTAAAGGCTTGTTTTGTTCTTACATAATTACAGGATTTCTCAAAAGCTGAGATTTCTTGGTTTTATTTGATGTAAGAACTAATCATCAAAATTTAAAGAAGCTGACATTGTTCTCTTTGCTGAAATTAATGTTTTAGATATTAAACTGGACCTGTATATGCTTAGATTGATTTATTCTAAGCACTTAATGGCAGAAGGTGGTTATTGTGTATAAAGTTGTCTCAACTTAAATGCTACTTTCTGTAATAACTGAAGCATGAAGATCATTGGTACGTTCTCAATTCTTCTTCTCAAAAGAACCTTTCATTTTGAAAGATGGAAAATAGTGGGGATTTTTCCCTCTGTGGCCAATTTCGAAGTAACAGACCTTGAAATTTCTCCCTGAAGATATTTGTCCCCAAGGAAAAGGTCTAGAAGGTGTTAGGTAAAGATGCTAGTCTGGCGTCTCCAACATTAGAGCAAGAAAAAGGGCTGCATAGAGATCTGCCTGCTATGTTTCTGAGATCATAGAAACGGTGTGATTGCACCATCTCATTAGATCAGTCTCACCTCTGTTTCTTACATCACACTTTAGACAACTATGTGACAAAAAAAGAGATCCACTTAAGCCTCACCATGTATAGACGGGCATAACCCTCTCTGAACCTGTTAAATTTGATTTAATGGATACAGTAAGTCTTTTTCCTCCTTCGAATTTGTCTCAGAGGCTGAATGTTACACCTGAACATGTCATAACATCATACTTCCTTCTCTGGTCATCATCAGGTTGGGTTGTCGCAATGCTGAAATTTCAACTTTGATATCGATACCTGACAATAGAAGAAATCGAGAACATTCAATACAATTTTCCATAACACTGGGATAAAAAAGGCACAAAAAAAATGTTTATTAACACGAAAAAATTCCACTTTTTCTACCTCGACATGGGACATGCTTTCTTAACAGATTCACAGATATTATTTAAATAACTGTGCCAATAAAAGCAAAATGGATAACACAAATATAACATTAATCAGCTGGGCGTATGGACTGGCTTACCTGTGTACCTGGTGTACCCCGCCTCTCAGCCGTGATTGACAGCTGGAGATAGGCACCAGTAGCCTCGTGAGACCATCCTGATGTCACAAGCTTTCAAGGTTTCACTCGCAGATCAGTCTGGAGACTCTCTGTTAAAAGAAAATTTGGAGCGCTTCACCAAACGAACATCCAATCAGCGCTTGGCTTTGAGGCGGGTCAGGTGTGACGCAACGAGAAGCTTTTTGACAGTTCAGTCTAAAGAACATGGCTTCAGTTGATGAAACTAGCGTTAGCGTAACTATCGAAAGCAAGTTTTATCGAAATTACAGAGTATTTTTCACTGAAAGAAGAGCAAAAACACTGCTCTGGAGGCTTTTCTCAGAGGAAAAGATGTTTTTGCTCTTCTCCCGACTGGTTTTCTCGCAAGAAGTAGCCTGGACTTGTAGTTGTGTTTTCTCGTTGTCGCCTCTGTTAGTACGCCATATGCTTCGTTGATCTGATTGGTTTATTTTGGCCTCGTCTATCACCAACATAGGCCAATCAGCTAACCAGTATTTTCGCCTCTTTCCCAAAATTACTTCAACGGAAGGTTTCTAGGGAGCAAATCCATCTGGCGGAGTCAGGTTAAGGCACCAGCACCCTTGGGACACAATCAGACAATAGTTTAAGGTTGTCTATGGTGTTATTTAAATTCGCAAATAATCCAGAAAACTTAAATTAACAATAGCAAATACATGCAAACAACCCTTGTCTTTAATATCGACGTCATTTGAAAATAGTATTGTATTTGGATGCAGCATTTAAGTACTACACTTTAAGAAGTATCTTTTTCTAATACCTCTGCTGATGCAGGCATTTGAATTGTTTAAAATGGTGATAACACTATTTCTTAAAAACCTCACGTTTTAAACCTTTGTACTTTTTTGTTGCTGCAGAATGACTCTGTGAGCAGAGGACATAAGAATACAGATGCCATAGGATATAGTCTTCTTTCATGTTTGCTCCCCTCCTCCACTATTTAACTGCCTTTGTACCAATGGTGCAGTTTCCATGGCAGCTAGAGCATGTTGAGCTGTAGGATAACAGTGAAAAAAGTGGGGAGAAGGATGGGAAATGATCACTGGCTAAGAGGGACTAAAAATAGTGAAGCACCTAATCCAGGGCATTATTTATTCATTCTAAACTTCTGACGTCTGTGCTGGCTGTGTAAACATTTCTTGTGCAGTTCCTTGTTGAGTAAGCTGTCGGTTTTTGAGCCTCAACCCCCACAGTCTTACTGACTAATGCCCTGGCTACTGGAAAAGAGGGACAGCAACACAGAAAGTAGACACCTTAGGTATTGTGTCTGAAAACAATGCAATCTTTGGATTTATTTCATAGCACTTGTCTTCTGAAGTATTGAATATACAATACATAATATTTTTGATCTGTGGGAGAATACTTCCATACAGCAGTTAAATGACTCCCTAAATGACACCACACAAAAAAAACAAGCCTTTCTTAGTAGGTGCAGGCCACTGCAGACTGAGTGGTCTGTAACCATCACTTTGTGGGTCGCAGATTGATGAGAAATAGAAGAGAGGTCAGCCTGGGGCAGCAGGCAGAGCTGGGTTTTCTGATTTGTGGGACTGATACCATGCTGCCATTGTTCCTGTTTGAAGAGATCGCTGCTTTTGGTTAATGCTAATTACCAGAGCCAGACAGCTCTGGTAATTAGATTTCACAAACATGGAAAGGCAGACAGCAATGTCAAAAGGTGACATTTGAAAGGTTCAGTTAAAGATAAGGCACTACTCTTAATCTCTATCCCTTTGTTTATGTGGCATTTAAATGAGCAATACTTAGAAAAATAAAATTAAATTTGTTAAGAAAACAATTCATGATCAAGAATGGCAAAATATGGCTGTTATCCAGACAAATATTCTTGAATTCCGACAGCAATAGGAAAGTTGCTGGTTTTTGTGAAAGGAAAGATGAACATCAAAGCATTAACAAACACTGATTCTGACAATATTGTGAATATATCTTATATATAAGAAAAAATGTAGCTTAGGAGAATAAAGGCAAGTTTGATTTTATTTCTATTTATCAAACCTGTTTCATTTTTTTGTTGTCCTTGAACATTTTTGCACATTGCCTTTGCACCTGAAAGCAAAAAGTACACAACATAGGACACTTTAAATAAATTTCAATTCAGTGTATTTATATAGTACCAATTCACAACACGTCATCTCAAGGCACTTTTCCAGTTCCCCAGAACATCCAGTCAGATTGATTCAAAATTTTTCTATCTAAGGAAAACCAGTTGATTGCATTGACTCAATGACTCGAATGCAATCCACCTCACACTAAAGGAAATGCTTGTAGCGACAGTGGAGTAGGAAAACTCTCCTTTTAACGAGGAAGAAACCTCCAGCAGAGATACAAAAGCAGCTGTAAAAGGCGGCCCCGTCCACAGGAAAACACACACACACAGCCAGGCAGGCGAGCTCCGAGCCAGCTCCCATGTCAGAGGATGAAGAGAGGCATATCCAGTTAGTCACAGTCAGAAGCCAGGACTACACTGGAAAACTTCTGCCAAGCTCCAACATCTAGAAACAAGGTGTTGCTGATGGCAGCAGCACAGCGTGATTTCTCTCCAGGATGAGTCACAGCCAAACAGGAACAGACCAAATAAGGCTACTATGAGGAAACAGAGAGGCAGAACGTTAGAGATTGAACTAACGTTCTGCAGGTGGGAGAATAGAGATAGAATGGTAGAATGATGAAAAAGAGGTCACTCTGTCCTCTGCAGTCTATAAGCCTATAGCATAACTATAGAGATAGCTCAGGATAACCTGAGCCACTCCTATTAAATATTAAATAAGAAAAAACAATTTTAACCCTAGCCTTAAAAAGTAGACAGGAGTGTCTGCCGCGACGGACTAAAACTGGTAGTTGGTTGGACAGGAGAGGAGCCTGAGAACTAAAAAAAGATCTGCACTCCCCATTCTACTTTTAGAAATTCTAGGAACCACTAGTAAACCTGCAGATTGAGTGCTAAGTGCGGATGAGTTAAGGCAAAAGCAAGGCAAATTTATTTGTATAGCACAATTCAGTACAAAAGACAATGCAAAGTGATCTACATGATTAAAATATATAGGAAAATAAAACAAGAATCAAAGCAAGTATAGGAAAAACATAAGGAACAATCAGATCTCTGATATCAGATGGAACTGCCATTTAAAGGCTTTATATGTGAGAAGGAGGATTTTAGAATTCTATTCTTGATTTACCAGGAAGCCAACAATGAAGAGAAGCCAGGATAGGAGAGATATGACTTCTCTTTTAATTTTCATTAGAACTCTGGCTGCAGCATTTTGGATCATTGGATCAGTTGAAAGGCTTTTACTACAGCGTTTGTGGACTTCCTGATAGTAAAGAATTACAATAGTCCAGCCTTGAAGTAACAAATGCATGGACTAGTTTCTCATCAGCATGGACAGGACATTTCCTAATTTTGCTGTATTCCTCAGATCAGAAAATGCAGAAGCTATCCAACCTCTTTTTTCTGGGATTGAAATGAACATGTCCTGATCAAAACAACAACACCAAGATTTTTTTACTTTATTATCTGAAATCAGTTTAATCCCATCAAACTACAAATGACTGACTAATCAACTTCTGACTGACATATCGGCTTCTTGGTCCAAAGACTATAACTTCTGTTTTGTCTGCATTCAGAAGCAGAAAGTTAAGAGTCATCCAGGTTTTTATGTCTTCAAGACATGCCTGTAATCTATGTAATGGGTTAAACTTCATCTGGATTTATAGACAGATATAGCTGGGTATCATCAGCATAACAGTGGTAATAACTCGTTGCCCTAATAACTCTACCCGATTGGGGAGCATGTATAAAGTAAAGAGAATTGCCAGTCCTAGCACTGATCCCTGTGGTACTCCACAGGTAACCTGTGAACATGAGGAAGATTTGTCATTAACATGAACAAACTGAAATCGATCAGATAGATAACATTTAAAACCAGTCTAGTGCTGTTCCTTTAATTCCAACAAAATATTCCAAGTCTTTTCTAAAATAATATTATGGTCAACTGTATCAAATGCAGCACTAAGATCCAACAGGACGAGCACACAGATACAAGTCCATTATCTGAGGCCATGAGAATATTCATTAGTGACTATCTTTCACCAGAGCTGTTTCAGTGCTATGATGATTTCTAAAAAGCCAGACTGAAACCTTCAAAAAGTTCATTATCGTGGAAGTGGATCACACACCTGCTTGGCAACTACTTTCTCAAGAATTTTAGATAAGAAAGAGAAGATTGGATATAGGTCTATAATTGATCAAGTCATCTGGGTCAAGACACACGGTTTGTAAGCAGAGGTTTAATTACAGCAACCTTAAAAGCTTTGAGGTACATATCCCTGTAACAGAGATAGATTAATCACATCTAAAATGGAGGAGGAGATCAAAGGGAATACCTTGCTTAAATAATCTGGTGTTGGAACTGGATCTAACTTATTTTTAATGATCTTATTTTTAATAAGATAAACACTATACCAGTTTATTTATGACTGTTAGTAACACTAGATGATGTATATTAACAGAAGTCTTTGAATAGCCCTGCCAGAACTGCAGCAATCAGGATCACTGGCAGAAATAGAGCCTCCCCCCAAAAACAAATTTTGCTTAGGGCTCCATAGAGGCTTCATCTGACCCAGAGTGGTCATTAGAAATATAGTTTGGCCTTTCACAAAAATACTGTTGCTTTTCTGTTCTCTCTGTTACCTACGTTTTAAAGGATATTTGCTTCGACTTGAAAACAGATGTTCTTGTAATCCCATTTTGTTAACTCATCTGGCTGTTTGTGATAAATAATTCACTGTATAAATAATCACAGAGGACCACAGGTTGAAATATTGGTACCTTTATTACCCAATAATACCCATTTCAGAATTATTATATCTAATAACTTTGCAACACTACACAACCCTGAAAAACAAGCATAAGGTAAATAATAAGCTAATAAAAAAGATACTAAAAGTCCATTCAAAGAGTTCAAGTTTTAAGGCTTGATGGGTTAATGCATTTGCAAAGGGGTGTCCTTTAAGATAGCAGCAGACAACTTAAATGCAGTTAAAACAGTGAAGCTTCATCCGGTTTTACAACGAAAAATGAACAATGACTCAGAAATGCGTTTAGCAGTGTGTAGCAGCGCTTGATCTAAATGAGTTAGCTCGGATAGCCACAGGAAGCCAAGCTACGAGGCGGGGTTGAGCATAGACAAAGGCTCTATCCCACTTCACAAGAACGCCAATATAGACTCATGTTCTCGCCAAGTATGTTCTTCACAGGAACATACATGACATACTTGACACACATTCTGATGGCATTTTTAGCAAAAGCATTTTTTCAAAAACAATTATTGTGCACAGGTTTTATGGTATTCCCAAGAACTTGGGGCCCTAGGCAACTGCCTAGTTTTGCCTAATGGTAAATCCGCCCCTGCCTATACGGTTAACCAAAGATGAGGTAGCTTAAAGCTAGCAATGCTAGCCATTCCCAATGACAAGGGTAGGCCATGCTGGAGTCCTGCAACGGGTCGGGTACCCGCGGGTCCCTGACAGGTCACCCACTAAAATGCTCTTTTGTGAAAAATACATAAATAAAAATAAACGGGTCGGGCGGATATTTTTCGGCTTCGGATTTGAATTGAAGATATCCGCGGGTGACGGGTCTGGTTCGGTAGTCATCCTAACCGGTTCGGGCGGGTGCGGGTTGGTAAAACTCGACCTGCAGGTCTCTAGGCCATGCCCGCCCAGCACTGAAAAGTGTTTATTTTATCAGGCTTTTGTTTTTTAATCTGGAGTGGCCATTTTTTGTTCTATTAATCACACAATTCAAACAATCCAAATAAAAAGCAAAGTCAACAATGTTTATAGTTTCCTTATGTCATCATAATGACAGTTTTCTGAGACACACCACCTCTAAATACACATAATTCACAGACATGAGATAATAGCATATTTTCACACTACTCTTAAGGTGGTATTCATTTTTTTCTGTAACACAAGAACATATGTTATGGATTATATCATGCAGTAATTAAACAAAGTGAAACTTGTGCTGAAATGGAGTGTAGTGGATTTTTAGGAGCAGGATTTACAGGTGCTGGTCATAAAATTAGAATATCATGAAAAAGTAGATTGATTTCAGTAATTCCATTTTAAAAAGTGAAACTTGTATATTATATTCATACATTACATACAAACTCATATATTTCAGATGTTTATTTTGTTTAATTTTGATGATTACAAATGACAACAAATGAAAATCTCAAATTCATCATATGAGAAAATTAGAATATTACTGAAGACCAATAAAACAAAGGATTTATAGAAATGTTGGCCAACTGAAAAAGTATGAACATGAAAAGTATGAGCATGTACAGCACTCAGTATTTAGTTGGGCCTCCTTTGGCCTGTATTACTGCAGCAATGCAAGGTGGCATGGAGTCGAGATCAGTCTGTGGCACTGCTCAGGTGTTATGATAGCCCAGGTTGCTCTAATAGTGGCTTTTTAGCTCTTCTGAATTGTTGGGTCTGGTGTATTGCATCTTCTTCTTCACAATACCCCATAGATTTTCTATGGGGTTAAGGTCCAGGAGGGGATTTGCTGTGCAATTAAGAACAGGGATACCATGGTCCTTCAACCAGGTACTGGTAGCTTTGGCACTGTGTGTGCAGGTGCCAAGTCCTGTTGGAAAAATGAAATCTGCATCTCCAAAAAGTTGGTCAGCTGCAGGAAGCATGAAGTGCTCTAAAACTTCCTGGTATGTGGCTGCGTTGACCCTGGACCTCAGAAAACACAATGGACCAACACCAGCAGATGACATGGCACCCCAAACCATCACTGACTGTGGAAACTTTTACACTGGACTTCAAGCAACGTGGATGAAGTGCCTCTCTTCTTTTCCTCCAGACTCTGGGACCTTGATTTCCAAAGGAAATGCAAAATTTTCTTTCAGAGAACATGACTTTGGACCACTCACCAGCAGTCCAGTCCTGCTTCTCTTGGCAGCCCAGGCAGCGCTTCTGACGCTGTCTGTGTGGTTCAAGAGTGGCTTGACACAAGGAATGCGACAGCAGAAACCCAGCATGTCTTTCATACGTCTGTGTGTGGTGGTTCTTGAAGCACTCACTCAGCTGCAGTCCACTCTTTGTGAATCTCCCACATTTTTGAATGGGTTTTGTTTCACAATCCTCTCAGGGTGCGGTTATCTCTCTTGCTTGTACACTTTTTTCACCACATCTTTTCCTTCCTTAAGCCTCTCTATTAATGTGCTTGGACACTGAGCTCTGTGAACAGCCAGCCTCTTTAGTGATGACCTTTTGTGTCTTGCCCTCCTTGTGCAAGGTGTCGATGGTCGATCTTTTGGACAACTGTCAAGTCAGCAGTCTTCCCCATGATTGTGTAGCCTATAGAACTAGAGACTGAAAGACCATTTAAAGGCTTTTGCAGGTGGTTTTGAGTTAATTAGCTGATTAGAGTGTGGCACCAGGGGCCATCAATTTTGAACCTTTTCACAATATTCTAATTTTCTGATATGATGAATTTGAGATTTTCATTTGTTGTCATTTGTAATCATCAAAATTAAACAAAATAAACATCTGAAATATATGAGTTTGTATGTAATGTATGAATATAATATACAAGTTTCACTTTTTAAATGGAATTACTGAAATCAATCTACTTTTTCATGATATTCTAATTTTATGACCAGCACCTGTAGTTACAGTAGAAGCCATTCAAAATTTCCCCACTTTCCTTGATGGGCCCTTGGCTGGTCCATGGTAAGAGTAGCACTATTTAATCATGTTTTTACTCAAGTAAAGGTAAAATTTACCCTTTAAAGAAAATATCAATTAACAGTAAAAAAGTATTAGGTTAAAATGCTACCAAGTAACTGATTTACTTACTGCTCATGACCATAGCTACTGATTTAATAATATACAAAGTGATGTAATATTGAACAAATATTAAATGATATACAAATTCTGGTGTTTCGAAGAATGAGATTAAAATATTTTCTGATTTTGGCCACGTAAAGTGGCTTCAGCTGAAGCGTCTATCAGACCCAGAGACCACTGGGAAAGAGAATGAAAAATGGTGGGTTGGCTGCTTAAATATTCTGTCGCAGGGATGTGACATCTGGGAAGGATGGTCGCACTCCCTTACATCATACACCAGAATTTAAATATATTTCCACATTTGAGAAAAGAATTACAATTATCTAATGAACTTAAAAAAAACATCTTAGCACACTCATGCATTTAAAAGCATGCAAATATCATAGCAGAGATGACAATGCTAAAGTAACTGCAAGGTAAAGCCCCTCTAAACACAAGACATGTGAAATGATTAGATCCTTCCTCGATTCTGCCTCAGCCTAAGGGCCGCTTCCAAATTCCTTTAGATATCACATTGATGGCAGAAAAAAGTGGAAGATAATGTTACATTAATAAAGGAGTTTCAAAAAAACATATTTTGGTGCAGATGTTATAAATCAGACTTGGAACAACAACAAAGAGTAAAGAAGAACTCTTAAGCTGTACAATTTTGCAAATGTGTTATATTTATTTCGAGAGGAAATCTTTTTTGAATCCCTGATTAATAAGATTATAGCTGAATATTAATTTTGCTGTTATAGAAAACCAACCTTTGTTTGAACAGATTTTAGAAACAGGCCCTTTGTCTTGACTCATTCTTAAACACTGCATTATTTCTTCTGCAATCACTGAAGGAGATGAAACTGAAAATGTCATCTTCAACAGGCAGTCATCTTGTCAGAATGAATTACATGTTTACTTCAAAGGTCTTTCTGTGTATCTGATTTACAGCTGGGAAATCTAATAATCTACTATGTTAGGATGAAAGCATTTATGTCAGGTTTTACATTTTAAATTAATTCTGATTACAGAATATTGGTCAACCCATAAACTGTTTATTTTTACTGTGTAATATAGGTATGACTAGGGATATATCATTCAAATAGTGATTACATAACTTGGGGATAGGCATTTGCTGACACAGTCTTAGCCTGATTCTTCAACGAAAGCCATACCTTATACACACTTTAAAACTGTAAACTAGAAGACAAGCACATTGGCCTCCTCGTGTAATGAAAGAAAAATTCACAATGGTAACAAATAAATTAAAGGAGAAGTCAGTCAGAATTCAAACTTCTGAAAGTACTTTTAAATTTGACTTTTTTTTTTTTTTACATACTGTTTAAATAATAAAATATGTTTTTAATTCAGAGTAATTTTCATATGAATGTGCTTTACTGGAATCCATGTTTATCAAAAGAACACTACTGCCACCTACTGGTTTGTGACGTCCCGGTCTTGGGTATAGGCTGTTGATCAAGTCCCAGTGCTGTATCTGGTGTTTGTCACAACGCGCTATTATCCAAGTCATCTTGAAAACATTCTTCTTCCAAATGTTGGCTACATATTACGCGCTTTTCTCTGGCCAGAAGTTCGATGGCAAATCCTCCCTCTTCAAGTTGGCGATCCAACGGAGAGCGTTTACGTTGAGTTGCACATAAATGCAAAACTCTCTGCAGGTTCTTGTCTTTGTAGTCCACTCTATTCAGCTGGCTTTGAAACACACAGCGAGAAGTTGGGGCCAAATTGTGGGGGTTACGGGGGCGAGACGCATAAGTAACGCAATAGTTACTTTTACTAGTAACTAATTACTTTTATTGTGGATGTAACACTTATGGGCTAGGCAGCCAACTCATTTGCTACAAAAGCAGCATCAGAAGAGTGTTCTTTTAAGGAGCATGAGGTGTGAAAAAAAGCAGGACGCAGTGTTTTTAGCTTTGGTGGATATTTATTAGGTGATTGAATAAAACAGAAAATTACAGCAAGCGACGAGACACAAGAGGATTGACTCAAAACAAATTAATTTCAAAAGTCCATTACTAGCTCGCCATCTTTAGATCCAGATAAGGATCTGATCCAAAAGGGAAGGGTGGACCCCGACCTAAAAGGTCAGAAAAATCCATTAAGTTTTATCAAAAACTACTAAATGCAAATATGATATAAAGCAAAACAATTATATTTAAGCATTTAATTTATGCATACTAAATGCAAATTAAACAATTATATTTCTAATAATTAAACATGGACTGGCAATCTGTTCAGGGTGTACCCCGCCTCTCGCCCATTGACTGCTGGAGATAGGCACCAGCACCCCACGTGACCCCACTTAATTTAAGATATTCCTACTTATGTCTAGATTGTTTTTCCAGTGCAGTGGGAACAGGTGAGGATCCTAAACTGCATGCTTGAAGGGGGGTTTAAAGAAGCTAACTAATTTGGGCAACACAGGAAGTGGGCCTGAAAAAATAAAAGTCTCTGACTAATTGTGGGTTACATGAAGTAACTCATTTAGTAACTCAGTTACTTTTTGGGAGAAGTAACTAGTAACTATAACTAATTACTTTTTCAAAGTAACGTGCCCAACACTGACCATAGCTGTGCTAAATTTCTCAAAACACACTATTTCTGAGTTTCAATATGAAATCAGTCTGGCTCCTGCTTGCAATGAATTCATGTAGAGCACTGTTTTTCATAATTTGTTTATCACTTGGCTTAATACATATTTCACTCTTATCCTTCTTAACTAGTGGTCTCAGTCTCTATTTGTTTATGGCTGCTGTTCCTGAAACTTTTGGCTGCATCTCTGCTTCAGTTCATTAGCATAGGTTGACTGCACGCTATTCAGGCAGTTTAGCCATTTTATTAAGTTGCATAAGACAAGCAACACATCAAAAATTTATATGGCATTGGCCTGAGAGGATTGAAGGTTGTGCAGAAAGAACTTACTATACACAGAACGTTATTTTCCTGCAGCATATAATCAATCCTTTTTTCTTTGAAAAACAAATGTTCAATGAAGTTTTATCTATTTCATTAGTATAACATGATCTCGGTGTCATTGTCACTGTACAGAGTCAATTCAATGAAATCATACATACAGCTATGAGAAAGTTGCAAGTACCTGGTTCAATCCCCCCAGCCTCCATTCTGGGTTCCTGAGCAAGACCCTTAACCTCACACTGCTTCCAGGGCAGCACACAATGGCAGCCCACTGCTCCCCAAGGGGATTTCTTTTCTTTTTTTTTTTTTTTTGAGTTTTTATGGCACTAGGGGCTAGTTTTTGTTTCTTTTGACAGTAGGCTGTTAGGAAAGGGGATATGTGGGAGGGGGGGTATATGCAGCAAGGATTGTAGGTTGGTTTTCAAACCTGGGTCAGTCGGCGTAGAGGACTAAGGCCTCCGTACACGGGTTGTGCACGCTAACCCCTGCACAATCAAAGCACACCCCTAAAGGGATGGGTTAAATGTAAGGAGTAAATTTCCCCATTATGGAACAATAAAGGAATTTACATCTTAGGAAACCCAGCAGATTGCCTTGAGTCATTGACTAGCAGAATTAACTCCTATATTGAATGAGCATGCTGATAGTTGCTTTTGTAGCAATCATACTGGATATCATAGTATATCCTGGGTTGGGTGTTTGAGAAGACAGAATAAACACAAAAAGAATATCAAAGCATTTCTATGTCAGAAGGGTTAAAAGAGATTGTGTTCAGGTAGTCACAGTAAACGCTAAATCCATACCCACCACTGCAGGTAAATAGAGTAACAGGCCACATATAAAAAACTATGAAGAGAAAAAAGAATTATAAAACATAACAAATTAAGAAAAAAAGTCGAATTGAGCAGAAGGAGAAATGTATCTTCATGTTCTCTAGCAGCCTAAGCCAATAGCAGCACAACCAGCCTGGTTTTAAAGCAGACAGTGTGTCTCCTTCACAGACTAAAACTTGTAACTTTTTTCACTGGAGAGGAGCCTCATAATTAAATATTTTAGAAATTTTACAAACTACTGCTGAAAATGCAGATTGAGAGCAAACTGTTCTGTCAAAAAACCTCAGAAACAATTAGATCTCTGATATAAAATGGAGTTTAGTTTTTAACTCTATACTTTAGGAGGATTGAGGTTTCAGTATTTTTGATCAGCTAAAGACTTTTTATCTACAGTGTCGTTGATTCTTCACAAATATTTACAATTTTATATCTTCATGTTTCAAGCCTGAAATGTGGCAGAAGATTGAAAAGTTGAAAGGGGGGCGAATACTTTCACAAGGCATTGTATATTTAGTGGACCAGCTGACAATGAAGAATTACAATTGTCTATCTTTGAAGTAAAACTAGTTTTTTAGTGTCACCTCTTGATTTTTAATTCTAGACAATATTCTGAAGTTAAAAGGAGGGAATTATAGAAATCGGTTATATTTGGGATCTGTCAGTTAGAGTAATTCAGGTAGTAACTCAGTTACTTTTTGGGAGAAGTAACTAGTAGCCACAACTAATAACTTTTTCAAAGTAACATGCCCAACACTGTATCAGTCCGGGACACGGACACAGACTCGGCTTAGTCTACACGTCATTTTTGGGCCTCTCTCTGTGCTACTTAAAAAACACATATAATGACAGACGATCAAACAAAGGTATCTGTCATCCAGTCGGAGTATTCCTTCCAAATATTGCATCCTTTCCAGTATGACAAACACCAACCACGACCAGCATTAAATAGCAGCTTGTTTTACAAATTTTAACGCTTTCCCTTTACTTTGGGTGCATTTACTTGCTGGAAGCCTTGGTGAAGTTCAATTTTCAGCACATCTTCACACAATAAATTAGTCAAGATGTCAGGATTGGTTGCACAAATGCACAAGATTATCCAGCTCTAAACATCTTTCTTTGTGCAGTCCATGTTCTTTATTTTTGTGACCAGTTGGGATGTTGAAATCTTTAATTATTTATCAGTAAGAGTCCACTGACAAACATGTTCATGATACAGTGATTATGTACTTCAAACATTTACTCAATGTTGTACTCCAAGTTAAAATACTCACACACTCTAAATTATTTTGTGTGTTAAAGGTTTTCTATATTAAAATTATATTTAAAGCCTGAGCTATTTAAAATTGTTTGAAATAAACATTGACGCCTAATAAATCAAAGATTTTTTTATATTTTATCAATTAAAGAATGTGATTATGAGTTCAATAAAGTACAGCAGCCGCCACACCATACTGCCCATTCAAAAACTAATTTCAGCATTTTATAATGTTTTGTGAAACATGCAGGCAATAAAACCCAACCAGGTTAAAGCTTTCAACTAAAATATAAATAATATTATTAACCACAAAAATGGCTTAAATCAGAGGCAAATTGAGCTGGATGGATGAGAATTTGTTCATTTATAATATAAAGATAGTTGAAAGATCTAGAATTGTCCAAAATGAAAGTTGAAATGTAAACTACCAACTAAAGGCCATATGACCACAGTATGGCTTTATTAACACCCTCTAGAAATAGAATAGCATAGAAATAAAATCACCAGGTTAGGCTTGTATAAACACTTCATCTCACCTTCATTTTAATTGTATTTGTCATTTAAAGCCATATCTATTCTCACTTAAACTTTTTCAATTGTTTTCAACGCGCATGTTGTTGCATGACATACAGATTGTTCCTGTTACTGGGATAGCAAGGATTTTGAAGTATTTAGGTCAATTTACCTAACAAGATAATCCTCTCTAACCTGTTGTTGGATTACAGTCTAAAATAAACATGTTGACATGATATGTCACTGTTGGTTTAATGTTTAATCCTGCATCATGATGAAAGTGACCAGATTTTGTCATTAGAAGAAGACTAGCAGTGATTTCCCAAGGCTTATGCTGACACTACTATTTAAAGACTGAGGCCAATAAGGAAATGCTGGTGTTAAGTTTAAACTGAAGCTATTTGCAGCAGGTTAAGTTTTTAACCTGTTAGTGTAACGATCGCAGGTCTGTTTATCGGTTTTTCTTTGTTTTCTGGCTTTATTGATGTGTTTTGGATTTATTTAAGTTTCTTAGGTTTTTCTTTGCTTTTCCTCTGTTGCCTCCTTCTGTTTTCTTTTCCCTTGGCTTCCTCGTCAGCTCTACTCACACCTGCTGCCTTGCAGCAAGAAGGTTCTGGGTTCAATTCCCAGCCTGGGGTCTTTCTGCATGGAGTTTGCATGTTCTCCCTGGGTACTCCGGCTTCCTCCCAAAAACATGACTGTTAGATTAATTAGCTTCTCTAGATTCTCCTTAGGTGTGATTGTGTGCTTGAATGGTCGTATGTCCTGTTTGTCTCCATGTTTCCATGTGATGGACTGGCGACCTGTCCAGGGTCGACCCCACCTCTCACCTGTAGACAGCTGGAGATAGGTACCAGCCTCCCTTGCGACCCCAATTGGGACGAGCGTGTTAGATAATGGATGGATGGATGTCTCTGAGGTGGAAGAGACACAGAGGCATCTAACCTTGTCTTGCTCATTTGACAAAATAGTCCACCTCCTGTGGAGTCCAGGTGCTGTAAGATGAAGTGAAAAGCCTTATTTATGGAATCATCCACAGACCTTTTGACCCTGTAGACAAACTGCAGTGGGTCCAGCAGTGGCTCTGTGATGGATTTCAGGTGACTCGGCACAAGGAGCTTAAAGGACTTAATTACCGCAGAGGTCGGGGTGATTGGTCTGTGGTCATTTTTTTCATGTGGTCCTTTGTTTTTTGGAGTGGGCAGGGATGATTGTGTAGGCTTTCAAGGAGAATTGAATACAGCATGTCCCCGATAAGGTTGCAAAATTGTCTGTGAATACCAAAAATAATCTACCAGATGCTACACTTGCCTAAGAAATGGCTAACTACACTGCGACCCCATCTGAGCTATGCACTGTTTGTCCTACTTCCATCAGCAAAACAACATAAGAACGTTAGGGCTCAAGCAGGAAGCGTTCGTATATACAAATGAATTCCTAAATTGTTCGTTTGAGGGATTAAGGGGAAAATGCTGCATTCACCATTTATCTCATGAATCTAATCTTCTATCATTTCATGAGTCTCTCTGACTTCAAATCTTATGCAATCAGTTAGCTGTTATCCAAATCTAGTTTTTCACTAAAGAACTGAATTTGTCGTTACTTAGAAGCAATTTCCCATTTCATTAGGCCAAATCATTATATATTATGGTAAATTATATTTTTCTTCACTGATGACAGAAGTATTGGTCACAAAACCTGCCGCTGGCATGTTGGTAACCAGGGGAGACTAATTTGATTTGTTGTCATATCACCAAAAGAAAGAAAAATCATTGGGCTCTATGTGAGATCAAGCTACTGTTGAAATGACGTCTCAAAAAGAAAATGGATAGAAAATTCAGCAAGGAGATTCAGTAACATGTTGCTGCCTGAAACGCTTCTAATGGTAAGACATGCATCCTGTTCACTTCTAGGGGCCGCCTTGGCTTCGTTATTACACAAGATGTGAAATGTTTGGGTTTGGGTCTTCAGTCTTACAGTACACATGGACATGCAAAGTAGGTTAATTAGATTAAGCAGAATGTTGTGTTGGTTGATGGTGATCTCATTTTAAGCATTTCAATCGTATGATGCACCTCTTGCCGCCATCAGTAGTTTTCATTGACTGTCTTACTTTTGCTAGAAATGTTTTTGCAGGTTTTTCAGATCTATTTCTTTTTTCTTACTTTCTAACATTGGAACCATGGCATGTACAGCTCTTGTGATTTTTTCCCCACTGATTGGCTTTTGCTGGGCATTAAATTCTGCTGTTCAGCTGTCATTCAGCAGAACCTCGATCTCCAAACTGGGAAAGTCTCTTTTCTTTGTCTTCAATGCCATTTCTGGGAATGAACACCATCTGACAAGAGCTGGAATTCATTGGCTGGATAATTTATGCCGTTATCTGAAGTTAAGAACATTTGTTAAATCTGATGTGGGGCACTCATAGGAGCCCACAGTTGTAGAAAAAGTTAAAGCTCTCCATATTATGTCATTAATCGTTTTTTTAACAGTTTCTCTCCTAAAGCTGTGAGGCAGTGGTAACCCCATAATCAGACACACATATCCCATCTTACCTTCACACTCATCAGTTCACACGGCCACATATAAAACTTATACTTGTGTAAATATTACATTTCCATGTACCTACTTATCTTTCTAAAGATGTTTCAAGATGGATGGATGGAGGGATGTTAAATTACATAATTAATTTAAGTTTTGTTTCTGTATTGTTCATATTTTTAATGATTTTTAGTAATAACGTTTTGCTTTTCTATAGGTGTTGCTTATTTCTATCTATTTGGTGCATCCCTACAGCTACTTGAAAGTGTTTTTGCAAGTAGCTGTAGGGATGCATTAACTATCATTTTATTTCTTTACTTCAGGGCAGCATGAATAGATTTTTCTCCAGACTGGTATAGATCTTTAAAGAATTGCAATGCAACAAAAAACAGGGACTGAGAAGTGGAAAGTGCAATAGCAAAAAATGGATTTGAGTCATGTGCTCACCTGTCAGTGGTCCTTTCTTGTATTGTTACTATGGCAACAGCAGTTTTTTTTGCATTTGTGCGTGCTGTGCTGGGCTCTGATGTGAGCCTATGTGTGTTTAAGACAGGGGATGTAATTCTGCCTGTCACCAATGCAGCCCAGAGCGGACGCTTCAACTACTGGTTGCCAAGACACCAGGCAAACACATCACTTCTTCAGCGATAAGCCACTTTTCTCTGGCTTTATAAAACACTGAGTATATTAGGTATAAGGATGTTTGAAATCCATTATCAAAGTTTATTAGGAAATTGTTATGAAAAATAAGAGCCATCCTTATGATATCATTTTAAATCTAGTTATTAGATTCATGCTGTTTTTCTTTCTCTGTAGATCGCATAAACAGCAGATCATAGTAGACAGGTTAATTTAATCCCTCTTGCTTACCCTGTCAGGCTAAACATTGTAATTATTAAACACAGTCAGGTCTTATGCTGTAAACTTCTAACCAATGACAATTATAATGTAGACAAAGTTTACACTTATGTGTGCAGATTAGGATTTAAAATCATTTTTGGTCATAAGAATTCGGTCTCCCATAGCAAATTAATGGGCCATTCCATATCTTCAAGGTTGGAATACCAACTCACCACCAGTCTAATCCTTCGCTCCCTCCCAATAATCATCTCCTTTATATCAGGATCCTGAATGGACTGCTCCAAAATTACATGAGGAAGAAATGAACATTAAAATATTATTTTAAATTTCGATCTACCAGATCTTAGAATAAGTTTTATTACCTTTAGATGAAAACGTACCTTAATTTAGCTTACAAACAACTTTACAACTTCAACAAAACAATTAAAAGAGAGTTGGAAGATTGGACTCAAACTTTTTTATATAATCTATGCTTCTAAATAAAACAGGTTACAGATGTTCCAAGTTTGTGTTTTATCAATTTGGGTCAAGATAATAACAGTTTCAAGAATAGAACCCAGATATCCCTCTACTAGGGATATCTGTTATCTTATTTTAGGAGATGTTCATGTTAACACAGCGGAATTTAAATGCAGTTTCTCCAGAATGCATTTAGTCTGTTTCCGGGTCTCCTCACAGTTTTTGCTGTTTCAAGAGAAATGATCTGGGGTTGTATATGTTTCCAATAACAAGCCTTATGTGCTGGGCATGACCGTCAGTAAAACAGACTCTTCATATTAATCTGTATTAATTATGTACTATTTTCTGTAGACACAATTTTATATATTGTGTTAAGAATTATAACTATATTCTAAATATCAATTATAAAACTATGATGTAATGTTTGGGGATGTAAAATGTTTCAGATTATTGGGTTTTTTTATGTTTTACAGCAGTTTTAAGAAAGACAAGCTAACAAAATATAAAATCTTAAATTAGCGCAAAAACTTAAGAGCAGTTAAAGAAATGACAATACGAGACAGAGAAAACAAACCTTTGAGGTATTGCACCGACCAACGCTTTAATGTAATTTAATGAAGCTAAGGCGGAAATTCAACTGAAGAAACTCTGATTACTTCCATTCAATCTGAGGCTGATCCGCCTCCGACGCAAGCCAACCGCTTCAAGCCACTTTCCTCGATGCCCAATCATCTTCCATCACTCTACTTAAAAGCCACTCCAAATCATCTCTAGGCCTGCTCTTCAACAAGCGCAAGATCCATCGCCTCCTATGTCGGACTTTGATTCAGACAACCCACCTCCATCCCCTTCTCCACCATTGTAGTAAGCTCATCCGACTCCTCCTCGATGCTCCTTCAACCTCACCTCCAGTGTGTAGTCCCTCCAGACTTTCATGGAGTTCCCTGTCACTTTAAACGGTCCGGCAGAAGACCGCCACGCTGAGCTTGGTTCTGCCAGAGATTTCTTCCCAAAGGGGAGTTTTTCTCTCCACAGTCGCTTCATGCTTGCTCTTCATGGACAGTTTATGCAAACTTTGTTCATTCAGTGACATCTAACTCAAGCATCACCCTGTATACCAGCCTCTATGGATTAACCAAACTTCATCTATCTAAACTCCACCACCAGTTTCAGGCCCGGGGGGAATATCCTTATTCTCATACATCAGTTTATCTGCATTAAAGTATAAATCAGCGTTTATATTTCCTGCCGAGGCCTGAGCGCCAAAGTTCAAACTATCGTATCAATAAACTCTTCTAATTGCATCTTTCTCCCTCTGTGAGTTTTTCAGATTGAAATACATCCGGTAAGGAAACAAAAAAATATTATAGACTTAATAAAGACCTATTTCTGCTCAGAAAACTCATTCCTCCAATTTGCTGTTACATGCAAACATCTGATCTAACATACAGCCTCCTTTCCCTCCAATTAGGCTTTTACTTAGTAACTAATCAATGTTTTCTGCTTTTTAAATGAACATCTTTGTTATGTATAGACAATTCATATATTTCTTTTTCTCATAAAGTGAGCCTGGGATGACGGAAGTGGAGCCTGTGCTGGACTTTGCCTCTTCGGGCCGCTCTGGGAGGCGAAATGCCCTCCCAGACATCCTTGGATCCCCAGCAGGAGTAAATCCTGGCGACCTGCCTCTTAAACTGGCTGAGCTGTCTCTCGAAGGTTCGAGCACATTCATTTGTTTTCCATCTTTGTCCTTTCTAAGTATTATAGTAATATCAAAATACAAGATATTATATTTTGCTAATTTAAGCACTGTTATATGTATTTCTAAAGAAATGTTTCAAAGACCATATTGAGTTAGAAAACGAATAAAGCCTCCATTTGCTTAAAATCACTGCTTCAGAGAGAGGATGATAAATTTCATTCAATTCTGGTACGACTTAACAACGATTGTTTTGAAAAGATCTGTTGGACGAGTGTCATAAATTACCTTTATTTTTCTACTTCAGTCTAAATAAAGCTAACGCAGGTATTATAACACAAATGTTTGCCAAGAATGTCTCTCATATTAACACCCCTATTAGAAGAGTTTTGGCACACTAGTCTGTAAATTCTCCATACTTAAAAGTAGGTTGTGCAAATATATGTATTAATTAACATGAAAATAAAAAATCAGTGATGCGACTGATCTATAAGAAAAAAAAGTGGCCAAAATGCAATTTTTTTAAGCTTTTTTTTTCAGCACAGGGCAGTAATAGTATGGATTTGTGATTAATTAGTTATATATATATATTAGTTATATTAGTTATAGATACAATAGTAGTCGTATTTAAAGCAATGCACATATTCATGTAACATTGAGTCAATTAAATTTATTTTCAGTTTATTTATTTGGTGCCAATTCTCCACACGTCATCTCAACAGAGCAATTCAGACATGAAAGCCTGTGTTTTAAAAATGTGAGGCTCAAGTTTGTCTTTCAAGAACTGGCCAATAGGTCATCAATCAACATGTCACATAGCAAGCAGAATCTATGCCAGATCATGCATGCAGGGGGGGATTTACTATTAGGCAATAATAGGCAGTTACCTACAGTAGGACCCCAAGCCCGGGGGCCACATAAAACTCAGTTTAGACTTAGACAGATTTATTTTGTCATTTTGGATACACGAGTGTAAACAAAAATAATTTTTCTTAAAAAAACAGCTCTAGACTATTTCATTTTTAAAGTGCAGCATTGAAAACAGTAACAAATACATTAGAAAAAGTAATATAAACATGACTGTATACTTACAGTTCCAACACAAGTCTCTTCCCAGAGGGCAGCAGGGAGAACAGTCCATGGTGGGGGTGAGAGGGTTCATTTATCCTGTTATTGGCTGCAGCAGTGGGATGAAATGTCCATAGTTTACGTCTATGGTTAATAACAATATTCCTTATTTGTGCACATTAATTATGTTTCATTACTTTGAGACATCATGAAAAGTCAGCTAAATACAAAACATAGAGGGGAAAACAACAAAAGGGACAAGAAGAGAGGGACAAAACCTAGAACAGATAATGGATGTCTATTCTATTAACATTTTTGTATCTGTATAATGGGTCTGTTTTATGTGTTGTCTTCTCAATTCAGAGGGCCCCTGTCTTTGCCCAGGGCCCCAAATTTCCTAAATCCACCCCTGCATGCTTTTATACTGCACTAATCCAAGAAGTTGTTAATTCAAATATGAAAAAAGGGGCTGCTAACTTGGAATTTGGAACTTGGATTTCACTCTGAAATCTGTAAGACCCTTACATTTACACAACCATACTTCATATATTAGATCTGTTTTTGAGTAGTGACCTTGTCATGATGTGTTTTAGAGGTCAGACCCAAAATGCAGAGAACCACTCAGAGAGCAAGGCAAAGCTTTAACAGGTTTATTGAGGTAAGGGTAGAAGGGGGGTATCATCTGGTGAACAGGAACTAGGAAGTCTAGAGGGGATATCAAAACGGTTAGTTCAGGGACCGTGGGAATCTTGAATCCCGTAAGTAAAATGCTAGTGAGGGACTCACATTTTTGGGGGGGTTCTTATCTCACTTTGCATCTAGTCTGTGTGGGTTGATCCAGAGAAGAGGGGACATGTTGAAGAGTGGACAGGTAGACATTCTTTGGACCCAGAGGAGCACTGGAGCGGACTGTCACTTGGATTTCCTTAAGGGACTTGACCGTGAGGGACTCAGTGTGAGCTCAGAAAACGATCCTTCCAGGGGAAGAAGACCAAACTTCTAGTATGCAGGAGGACTTCCTGCCCAAGGCAAAGACAAAAACAAGGTTGGACTCAGACAAACTAAGGCCCCGTCCACACTAAGTCAAACCCTGGCCTAAACGCACAAATTTTTCACCAAACCAGCCTCTCATCCATATGAAGCCGGCGTTTCGGGGGTCTGTAAACGATCTTTTTTTATTCAGCCTTCAGAGTGGGAAGATTTTTGAAACGCCGTTTTCGCCTTTCCATCTTCAAGCTCTAACCGCATTTTTTTTTACCGCGATGCGCCATAGCGCTTTGCCTCTAAACACGCGCATGTGCGACACAGTAACACAACAACAATGGGGCCGTACTACCGTGTTGAATGGTTGCTGCTCATGCTACTCACCCTGCTGTCGGGCTTACAACAGAATCTTCTTCTTCTGGAATATCTCCAGGAAGAACAGAGCAATATCGCCACGACATAATTCAGCACCTGAATTTGAGTGAACCACGAAAAAATGGACCCTTAGGGCAACCATGTATAAAATATTAGTGCGCATGCCCAACATTTCGTCGCCTATTTTTGCTTTGGCACCACAGCACTACTTACAGGCCTGGCATACATTTTGCAGCTGCCAGGCATTCGTGGATGATCACATTTATTTTACGCCTCCGCCTTTACGCCCAAACGCCTCTGAAAAATATCAGCTGCTGCGTGTTCGCTTTTGACTTCGTGTGACTCAGTTTGACTCAGTGAAACAAAGACTCAGGTTAGACTCAGCTAATCTAAGCATGGCTAGACTACCCAAAACTGGCAAACACTCTGGTGTCGAGGTAGTGACAGTCCACTGCTTAAGTACTCCTCCGCAGCAGGTGTGCAGGGAGGACCAACAATAACAGGGCGCCACCTGGTGGTGGAGGGAGAGACAGACACAAAACAGACCACACAAACTGGATTCCTGACGGACCTTTTTTATGAAAGCTGGCTGGGGGGTGAACAGTATGCAGCAGGGATCCTAAGGCTGGAGTGGAACCCCCTTTACAACTATGTTGAGGACTAATAGCTAACTAGCTGGCTCTACAACTGAGACACCAAACAATTCGCAATATTGATATTCATTAAAGTAGTAGTAGCACATTTATTGTTACCCCTGCTACCAATACTTTGAACCAGTTTCTCTTGCCAGCAGCACAGTAATTGGACGTCTTCTAAGACATTTCACAAAACTAGAGCTTGCAGAGAAAGAAGTGGTTGACCATTACTTCGTAGATTGCCTAGAGTCTTTGCTCCTCAGGTAAACTCTCCTTTCAACTCATCTGACAGGTTGTTCTAAGGTTTACAACTGGAAATGACTCGACCTATCATTTAGATTTAGATAGACATTTCCATACTAACTGGACCACACAGTACTGGCCACACATTATTCACATAAACGTTTTAATAATTTTCTCTTAGGACAAGCTGTCTTTTCTAAAAGAAAGATGAAAAATGTAGATTTAATGAATAAAACAATTTCTCTTTCTCTTTTCTTTTTTATGACATATCCAACTCCTGCCAGATGTATCTTTGATGGTTTCTTTATCAGATGATGGCTGTGAGTCTAGCTTGGCCCCTCCTAAATTCTGACATTGTTTCCAGTCAGAAGAAACTGAAGAGAAAAGATTCCTTCCAACTTGAATTTGCAAGTCAGATAAACAATTTTGCACTCAAATGTTTTCTTTTTGTATCATAAGGGTATTAAATGAACCAATTTAGATGTAATTGAGGTCCAACTTGGCCAAGAACGCATCTAAGCTAATGCCAGAGTATATTACCCACACTGCATTGCTGCATGTGCATATTGCACGTACACTTCGACTAAAGACACACTGTAGTGCGGGTATCTGGACTTAAAGTAATAGACCTTTGTGTCCTGTCATATTTTTACTCCTAAAAAACAGAAACTCTATTAGAAAATCCCAGTAACCCTGATTACCTTAATACAGATGATAATACAGAGATGCTTTTGGTACATTTATTGATATGAGCTGTGAGTGTACATTTTCCGCCATCTTCTTAAATAACAATATTACCTTCTTTAAAGTTGCTTTTTGTAGCTCTCCTTGAACCCCAGTGGGCCTTCAGCAGATGGCCGCTCAACACTGAGCCTGGTTCAGCTGGAGGTCCTGTTAAAAGGGAGTTTTTCCTTCCACTGTCGCTACAAGCATGCTTAGCGCGGAGGGATTGCTGAAGAGTCAATTAGTCGATGCAATCAACTGGTTTTCCTTAGATAGAAAACTTTGAATCAATCTGACTGGATGATCTGGTGAACTGAAAAGTGCCTTGAGATGACATGTGTTGTGAATTGGTACTATATAAATAAACTGAATTGAAACCGAATTGAATTGTTTTCTTTTTATGGTTACATTTATTTTAAAGGGTTTAAGATTATAAGACAATTGTGAAAGCAGTCTTTTACTGCTTGGAATTATTATTTCCAGATCGTGATTTTAACTAATAATCCCTTTTTAGCTTAAATATAAATAACTTAACATTTTACTGTGTGGCATTCGGATTAGTAGCTCTTTAATTTGTAAATTTGTAAGGTAACTCTGTATTCTGCTTGTAAAACCAAGTTTCAATCTTGTAGATGGCCCTGGAGGAGCTCAGTCACCCACGGCAGAGGGGCCTCCCGCACCACCAGAGAGCTCAGAGGAGAAAAATGGATCGTAGAACCTTGCTTGTTTAACTCCCTGAAGACAATGCAGAGATCAACTTAAAAAATGGGGAAGAAGCAAGGCAGGGAACGACCTGTGGAAGAATGAGCAGAGTTTGTCTGCATCTCCTTCATTGTGGAGCAGCAGTAGCTCAGCGGGAGAGACAGACACGGAGGGAGAGGAACCCAAGAGAGGACTGAAGACTGGAGCTTAAGACTGTTCAACACTTTGCACTATATGAGAAGATTCTGATGACACTTGGTTCTGAGTCTGTTGGTGTTTATCTGTGCAAAGGTGGTGCATACAACCACTGAGAAGACAATGCGGTTAATCAAAGGGATTGTAAAAGATTGCCCTCTGTACATTACTATTTTTCTATGTTTTATTTAAATCAAGGAACTCATAGATATAATTTTTCCTGCTTTTGCTTTTTTTTCCCTTTTCACTACAGTCTACAGGTTGGAAACTTTTTACCCCATCGGCACAAACTAATACATAACTTCAGTGAATTATGAAACTTTTTTCTGGTCTAGCTTTAACCCTAAATCTGAAATTTTGTCTATATGTATTCAAATCTAAAGCTAGGCTGTGCTATAGTTGTTAAGTTCTTCCAGTTAGATTGTTCATTTTTTTCATAAATTTTTGCTGTTTAGTTAATTGGAGCAAATAGTCTGGTTTCCACACTTTGAGACATTCCTCTACAGAACAGTGTTCTGTTGCCAGTTATGCCCAATACCGTTTTATGACATAGCTGATAGTTTGAGTTATTTACATTTCTTTATAGTTTTGATGATGGCTGCTGACTTTTCTAAATCTCTGAAAGTTTGTGCCTAGAGGTGGTTAAGCTATAAAGTACTGTTATCTTCTAACTATGGGGTAATAATATTTCCTCAGATGTAACTAGAGGTCCATCTTCACTACTGTTAGGAAACCTGTTCTGTAAAGCCGCTCATTTTGTCTCGACTAAAGCATATCCCTGTACAAACATTTCACACTGGGAGCATGGCAGCACGCCTCGCCAGCCAGAGGAGAGTCTGCCTGTGTTCATCAACACCGAAGTGGAGCTGTGAATTGGCTGTAGGGCTGTGCTAGAACAGACAGAGTCCTGCCACGTCAGTTAACCGCTCAGTGCTCTTGTACTGTATATAAACTGTACTGAAGTATAACTCACATGTCATACCTTGTGGTTACCAGACTGTACCTGCATAACTTACCTACAAAGAAATGCTGTTTTGAAATTGTCTCTATTGGATAAATGTTGTCGGTGACTGTCTTTGTATGGATGTGATCTCACGATTGCAACAAGTGAAAACCTTGTGCGTTGCTCTTTTTCAGAAGCTGTAATCCCAACATGATTGTTTTCATAAAGCCGTCTGACCCACACCATAGATTAGGGGTGTATTTTCTAGTGTCATGATCTCTTCAGTGGTGCAGATGTTTCACTTAGCTGGCCTGAATCTATAATGTTGATTCTATCTGGTTGTGAAAATTGCCATATTAAACTCACAAGCTTTACATATTCCTCTGTGTGGAAAGCCATTTGTACGGTGGGATTTTATAGCTTTGCAAATCCTCTTTTATCCTCTGATTTCTGACAGCATTGAAGTACCCACGACGTTTAGTATTTAAAGAACTTTTTCTGTGGTTTCACTATATATGTCTTTTTCCCAACATTTTTCTTGTTATTTTGTGTTTCTTTTTCTGCTCTAACACAAGTCACAATGATAGCTTCCCAATCCCCCCATTCGACTGTTAATAGTCAGTAAGAGTCAGTCATAAATTGAGTTTTGTCACTATTTAAAATAAAAGCTTTGCTTTCTGAGTCAAGAAAAACCATCACATTTAAAAGTTCTAAAATTAGAATGAGAGGCAGATCTTTAACTCCTTTACTATAAAACCAGCTCCTTCTATTTTCATAAAAGTCAAATTTTGAGACTTAAACCTTCCTTTGTAATAAAGCTTATAATTTCATCGTTGTTGTCTCTCTTGCATTTGTATCATTGTCTCTCTTGCGTTGTAGGTCACATATATGATTTGATCAAAGTGAATAAAACATTTACTGTAGGTATATACAATAAAGTGTCTTTAAAATGCATTAATGTTGAATTTACATGAGAAAAACTAAAAAAATTAAATTAACAGAAACATTTAATCTGTCAAGGAAGGAACTCAATGTATTTATATAGTAAAAATAACATGCAAAAGGTCAGAGATGAGCTTCAAATTATGAATTTAGTATGACAAACTTATTTGGCACCAACTGCTGATTGACTATTTCCACCACAGTGATCTGTTGCGTTTACAGAGTAGGGTCATATAATAAGCAACTGAGTAAATGAAAACAGCAGTGGTGCCCGACTTTACATGAGTGAATAAAGTGAATGTGATTGGTAGATTATAAATAGAGGGGTTGTTGTGGCGGAAAGTTTGATTGCAGGGTGTTTTGGAAGCATCTTGCTAACCAGTTAGCAACTTAGTGCTGGTAGGTTCAATGGGAAATTCCATTGGGACCAAGTAGCCTAAATTGGTAACGAAACAACACTGTCAAGGGCATTTATGGTTAGAGCTTGTACGAGGAGAGTTTGAGTATTTGGGAGATTAGGTGGATGAGTCTCCTCTGTCATCATTTTTATTTAGAGGAGAAGCGAGGGGCCGAAGATGTTGTGGAAAGAAGGGCGCCAGGCGGCAAGAAAGCAGTTTGGTGTAGAAGGCTTCCAGTCGTGCATGTTTGAGCCCTTTCCTCCTTAGCGCTGCCAGTTCTGTTAGCTCACAGCCTGCTGAAGACACAGGCGTCCATCCCCGTGAACACGGAACTTAATGGGAAAGAAAATTATTCTGATTTTAACCATTGGCTTTTATTAGCTGCGACATATGAATTAAGATGCTATGACGGAAGAATTTAATGACAGATGACTGTTGATATATGATTGGCGAATTTAGGTGTTCAGGCTGGCGTATAAAACTAACTGGCCTATATAAGATAACGAAAAAAACCCCCACAGATTTTAAGTATTTTAAGTATTTAGTATATGATAAAGAATACATTTATATACATGTTTAAGCCAGAAGGATTTGACATTTAAATGAAATTTCTCCACAACTTAAAGGAAGACTGGATACAGCAGAAGGTGTTACACTGGAAATCCGTCAGAAGAACAAGAACAAAAAGGTGAAGCTACGATTGACACAGAGTCCCCAAAATTGGACATTAAATGAAATGTACAATTTTTGGGGGGGAAAGAGTCATAACTGGACAAAGACAAAGTTGAGGAGTATTACATAACACTTCAGACACTCAACGATGCAACATTAACACAGCGGGAGTCAAATGTGCTATTGACAACTTAAAAGCTCATTTTTTTCCGCCCCTGGGGACCAACTGATTTTCCTTTCAGTGGTGCTCACCATGTCCAAACTTTCATGACCACAATGCTTTGGAAGATGCTTCCAAAAGGTTTATGTCAGCTCAGTTTTAGGTAAAGCTGTTATTAAAGCCACTTTTTTCTGATAAAACCATTTTGTTTAGTATCACTATGTGTTTAACAAACAAACTACAGGTCAACCAGATGTGAAGCCGCATAAACATTTTTTATTGTCAGCAACACACAATTCTACACTGTTGCATTGTAGAACCCTTTTTTCTATTGGTTTTACGGGTACCATTTAAGTGCACCCCAGAATCCCAACTAGAGCCTGATAGAGAATCTCTAAGAGGAGCCAACGATAAACACTAGTAAATACATGTATAAAATGTGTTCAAACATAGTTTTCTATTTTTCTTTTTTTTTTTTATTTAGCATATTTTATCATTTTTTTTCATCAAAAACAAACTTAAATACATTTTCTGTCCAAATCTTCCCATAATAATGTGGGACTTTATGTATGTTGCCTTTGTTTTGTGGTACAGACATGTTAAAGCTTTATGAGAACAGTATAGTGTTTAGCTATTCTTTCAAACAGCTTTTCAACATTCATTAAAAAAAAATGTTAGTAGTTTAACAACCTATAGAAAAGCTGCCTCTGCTATAGAAGTCATGACTGACAAGTTGGACAAAAAACACTTCGAACTTGTGACATACTCAAAAGTATTACAATTTTTAAATGGTATCTTATATATATATATATATATATATATATATATATATATATATATATATATATATATACTATATATATATACATAGCAGGGCTGGATGTTAACCATTGCCCGATCTCCTGGGGCAAGTAGTTTTTATTGTCGGAGAGTACAAATTTCATTGCATTTGCCCACCGGACAGGTGCAATATTCTCACTCAAAGAGTGCTAAAATCACCAGCATTGATGAAAGATCAAGCGTTGCGGCGCCATTTTGTTGTTTTTGTTTGTTGCGTGATTTTCAGCCAGATGGCGTGATTTTTGTCCAGGGCACATTTCTTTCGACTTAAAAACAACAAGGCAAAAAATGTAAGTAGAGAGTAACACACCCACCACCCAGATAACCCTTGAATAAAAAATATCTGTCAGGGATTATGAAAATTGGCATAATTGTACGGTATGCCATGCGCACAGTGTAAATATGGCTATCATATGGCAGTCTTCTGTACAGTGATGCAGGTCATACATTAAAAGATGTTCATTACATTTTTTTCTCTTAGACATTGGAGAGGTGCATTTATTATTATAGGTGCATGTTATTATTATTGTTTTGTTGCTGCATTACAATTTATATTTTTCCAAGCACACAGTTTAAATCAAAGTTTAGTTTGAAAAGAATGTGCAGGAAGGATTGAAAAGCATGTTAACACGGTAATGTAGGCTTGAGTTCATTATCTGACGCATGCAGATACACACCAGGAACCTGTAAACTTAAAAAATACTGAATTACAAAAAACATTTTAAAAAAAACATGTTTCATTGATATATATACAAAAATGGATATTAGGAACTATATTTATTAAATATTATACTGGGCAAGTAAACGTTGTTTTTGGGCAAATGAAATGTGAAAGTCACTTGCCCTTTGGTCAAGTGGTAAAAATCCTTAACATCAACCCCTGAATATACACTCACCGGCCACTTTATTAGGTACCCCATGCTAGTAACGGGTTGGACCCCCTTTTGCCTTCAGAACTGCCTCAGTTCTTCGTGGCATAGATTCAACAAGGAGCTGGAAGCATTCCTCAGGGAGTTTGGTCCATATTGACATGATGGCATCACACAGTTGCCGCAGATTTGTCGGCTGCACATCCATGATGCGAATCTCCCGTTCCACCACATCCCAAAGATGCTCTATTGGATTGAGATCTGGTGACTGTGGAGGCCATTTGAGTACAGTGAACTCATTGTCATGTTCAAGAAACCAGTCTGAGATGATTCCAGCTTTATGACATGGCACATTATCCTGCTGAAAGTAGCCATCAGAAGTTGGGTACATTGTGGTCATAAAGGGATGGACAACAATACTCAGGTAGGCTGTGGCGTTGCAACGATGCTCAATTGGTACCAAGGGGCCCAAAGAGTGCCAAGAAAATATTCCCCACACCATGACACCACCACCACCAGCCTGAACCGTTGATACAAGGCAGGATGGATCCATGCTTTCATGTTGTAGACGCCAAATTCTGACCCTACCATCCGAATGTCGCAGCAGAAATCGAGACTCATCAGACCAGGCAACGTTTTTCCAATCTTCTATTGTCCAATTTCGATGAGCTTGTGCAAATTGTAGCCTCAGTTTTCTGTTCTTAGCTGAAAGGAGTGGCACCCGGTGTGGTCTTCTGCTGCTGTAGCCCATCTGCCTCAAAGTTTGACGTACTGTGCGTTCAGAGATGCTCTTCTGCCCACCTTGGTTGTAACGGGTGGTTATTTGAGTCACTGTTGCCCTTCTATCAGCTCGAACCAGTCTGGCCATTCTCCTCTGACCTCTGGCATCAACAAGGCATTTCCGCCCACAGAACTGCCGCTCACTGGATGTTTTTTCTTTTTTGGACCATTCTCTGTAAACCCTAGAGATGGTTGTGCGTGAAAATCCCAGTAGATCAGCAGTTTCTGAAATACTCAGACCAGCCCTTCTGGCACCAACAATCATGCCACGTTCAAAGTCACTCAGATCACCTTTCTTCTTCCCCATACTGATGCTCGGTTTGAACTGCAGGAGATTGTTCCTGACCATGTCTACATGCCTAAATGCACGGAGTTGCTGCCATGTGATTGGCTGCTTAGAAATTAAGTGTGAACGAGCAGTGACGAGCAGTTGGACAGGTGTGCCTAATAAAGTGGCCGTGAGTGTATATATATGTATATAAGGTTGAATGCTTAACAAAGGTGATCAATATATGCTGAAAAGCATCCTATAGTCTATATGTAACACAATGCTAATAAAGGCTTAGAGGCCTGGGTGAAATGCCACAAAAATGCTAAATATAAATTTGTTTTTAGTGGTTCCTGTGAATTTCTAAGTAGAATAGAGGCAGATCTTTTAGTTATCAGACTCCTCTCCTGTGGAACCAACTACCAGTTTTATTCGTAAGGCAGACACCCTGTCTACTTAACTTTTACTTTTTCTACTACTATGTGCTGCTACATAGGCTTAGACTGCTGGTGGGCATAGGAACTACTTTTCATCTTTCTGCTTCATTCTATCTTTATTCTCCCATTCTGCAGTATTTGTTCAACCCCTAACTTTATGTTATCTCTGCTTTCTTTTATCATAGTAGCTTTTTCCTGTCTGTTCCTGGATGGCTGTGACACCATCCCGGAGAGAACTATCAGTGTGCTGCTGCCCTCAACACCTTTAAAGATGTCGGAGGTTGGCCTGTTTTTAAACGCAGTCTTTACTGTGACTAACTGGATTTGCTCTCTTTTATGATATGGGAACTGGCTCGGAGCTTGCCTGGCTGCGTCATTCCTTGACTTGGCTGTTGATCTGGTTCACAGTTCACTTTTTTATCTCTGCTTCTATCTCATTGAATCCAAACCTAGTTCTGCTGTAGGTTTCTTCCTGTTAAAAGGGAGTTTTCCTCTCCACTATCACTACAAGCATGGGATTGCTTTTGAGTCAATGAATTGATACAATCAGGTGCTTTTCCTCAGAAAACTGAGTCAATTTAACTGTATGATCTGGTTGAATAGTCTCTGTAAAGTGATTTGAGATGATGTGTTGAGAAATGCCATGATATGATTTTAACTGAATTGAATCATTGAACAGGTCTGCATAGATATCACTACCATTCTGACCTTTTTATATAACCAGAATAATTATAAATTGTCAGGTTTTACTCTTTTGACTCAGAGTGCAAAAAGCAAATCTATTATTTCTCCGCCTGCTGCACGTAAGCTTCCCACACAAAGGAGTAGAAAATTAAAGAGATCCACAAAGCAAAGAGCTTAATTGTAGAGCTTCCACAGCACCGATGAGGAGATGGAGGGTAATCCAGACAGGTTGATGCATTCGACCCTTTTCATCACTTAAATGTCAAAAAGTGGGACAGTGTTACGAGGAGACACTGAGGGCTGTAAAAGGCGACGCCATTCTTCATCTGTCAGCATCAGTGGGGGCTCTTATATAACGTGGTATTTCCTGCTGGCATGCAGCAGATGGAGACATTCTCCATGTCCTCATTCACCCTAATGCCTCCACACAGATGTGGATTTCCTTCTTAGTTCGTGGAGCAGTTGGAAAATGGCTGAAAAAATCTGAAATTTAGACAACTGAGAGTTTTGTACGGCTTTGGAAAGTATCTTTAAAACTTCATTTTGAAACAACAATTTTAAGTTTTTCAGTTGGACTTTCCTGCACATGTACCTTAATTTTTATTGACAGGATGGTATCGAATTTTGATTAAAACATGAGACTTTTCTCTGTATTGTTACCAGTTCTGCTTTTAAAGGTATACAATGCAAATCGCAAGTTGATTTTCCAGCTGCAGGCTCCCTCAGAGTGGGCTAAAGTACTAGTGCACTGTCGTAAATACTGCACACAGCTGTTCTCCTGGTTTCTCTGTCAAGCCAGGTGGTTGTTTTGAGCTTAGCAGACAGTGCGCTAACGCAACGAATGACTAACACAGTGAAAGTATGAACATGCACACAGAGAGAGAGAAACCATTCCACACGCATAATCGCATCAGCAGAAACGCTTGCCCGATATCCCCTGCAGCCTTTTATTTTAGCTCTCGCCATTCAGAAAAAGTTTGCCCGATGTTCACCTGCGGTATCGCACTCTCTGTCCGGAGCCCTCTTTCTTGCCTGTTCATTACGGGCTTCGCTACTTTCACGCTGGTTCCGCCCATGATAACTGCACACAAAGATCGCCACTCTCAAAGCAGCAACGAGCATAAAACTTTTAATCCTCTGGGGGCGTGCAGCAGTTCTCGCCGCGTAAAGCAAGACCCACCCTCGCAGGACCCTCAGCCTGTGGGTGCGCAGCTCTAGGGCTCCTGTACCTTCAGGCAGCGGTAGACAGTATTGCTCTGCTCTGTTGCTAATGTGGAAGTAAGCTACAACCTAAATATCCGACGATAGTTCTACTGCACATGCATCAGCTGATGACGATAACCATCACATTTGCTTTACTATTATATTATTAAAAACTATTATTAATTATTATTAGATAAATCTTCCTTTGTCTTCGTTCTCAGACATCCTCCTCCCTTGCTCCATGGTGGCTCCCTACATTCTAACTGCTGCTGCTATGTAAGTTGTTGCCTGGGTAACCTCCCCTTGAGTGAGGCTCAGACTTGTTTTCATTACATATAGTCCCGCCTTTCAACTTTCATGAGGAATTAATTTTCTTTCCTGCATAAAACATTTTTAACTAGACTTTAGGAGTATATGCTTTGAGATTTAAATTAGCTTCTAGTGAACAGAAGTTTGAGCTTTTCACCATGAAAGAAGGGAGGGGAAATTACAAGATGCTAGTTTAATTTTCAAACCAGCATCTAGCTGTGGTTAGTGTGCACAGCCACGGTTTTACAGTTCAAAAATAATGTTGCATAGGGTCTTCAATAATGCAGCAGGGCAGCTAAAAGGAAAGCTGTAACTTTTTCCATAAATGAGAAACACAATATAAGCGGTCAGCCGTTGGCTTTCCTCAAGGAAATCTCTGTTTAACTGGCTCCCTTACATGCATGGTGGTTCCTCTCACAATCAGATCAGAGCTATTATCAATCGAAGCTAAGTGAATGGAGGTCAGAAGAGGCTTTAGAGGCTCCCCACATCTTGTGCTCTCTCCTTCTCTCTCCCCACATGCTACTCAGCACACTGCTGAGCAGAAGAGAGATTGCACTGCTGTGGAGGAGACAAAGTGTTGTGGAGACAGACCTAAAAGAAAAAAGGAGAGAGAAATGAAGAAAAGGATGAGATAGATGCTGAGGCCATGGAGAGGCAGGTCACAGGCAGGCAGCACAGCCAACACAGGATTTCACGTGGAAGCAAACGTGCTATTTCTGTCAGGAATCCAGTTTTTCTGGTCTGTTTTTTGTGTTTCCTTTCCTCCTCCTCCACCAGGTGGTGCCCCGTCCTCATTGGGTCTCCCTGCACACCCTGCAGCTGATTGCCTTATTACCTGTGGAATGCTCTTAAGCTGCCTGACTGCCACTACCTCGATGCCAGAGTGTTTTGCCAATACAGGGGTAATCCCTACAGCCATGCTTAGTTTAGCAGAGCTCCTAACCTGAGTCTTTGTTTGCCAGTTTTGGATTCTCTAGCCAAGCTGAGTTTTTCTTGAGTCTTAACTTCGCTTTTTGTTCTTCTGCTTCTCGGCAGGAGTCATCCTGCAAACTGGATTTGCAAAGGTTTCATCTGCACCGCAGGCAGCCCCTTCAAGTACCGCCAGGAAATCACAGGAGTGGCAGCTCGCTTCTGCCCCGCTCACCCAAAACAGGAAGTTTGGATCAATCTTTCCCCAAGAGGTCATGTTTGAGCCTTCACACCAAGCAAAAGTTTCTTCTGCACTAAAGCCCGCCTCCAAGTACTGCAGGAAATTCTGAAAGTGGCAGTCCAGCTATACTCCGCTCACCAAGGAACAACCGCAGTCTGAGTCTGAGTCCACCCATCACCACACAAGACAATCTGTGGTACAATCCTCACTGTCTGGATTCCATAAAAGGACACCTTTCCCTGAGAAGTGAGCCTGCAACCTTTTCCTCCAATTCTAAACTTAAGATTCAAATTTCCCACTGAGCCTGAACTAACCGCAGTGTCTTCCCCTCACCTTCCAGTTCCAGTTGAGCAGTGTTCTGCGAGCAACACTGGACTCATTTCCCTTCTACTCAGAGCAGCATTGGATCAATCACATTATTCCAAATAAACCTGTTTTAAAACTTTTCCCCTGGTCTCTCTGTTTGGCTTCTGCATCTTGGGGTCAGACCTTTAATATAATAGTGACAATTTCTAACATGCTGGAAATATTAGATACATTTTTTTTCTTTAATAGAAAACCTGGTAAGTTTATTGACAAAAATACAATTCAGCATTGAAGAAACAAATAAAGGAAAAAAAATTACAAAGTGTTCTGAAAATTACTGATTAAATTCATTAAAATCTTTGACTAAATTTTCCAAGAAACATCATCCCTAAAGAGAGAGCCTTGTCCTTATCTTGAATTATTTGGAGGTTGAAATCACAACCTTTCAATTATCCTGCTTCAGAGGAATCAAAACTTCTCACTGTGTTCTTTAACTTACGGCACAACCTCTCAACAAATCTAGTTTCCTCACTGTGCTGTTTCAGATGGGATAGGAATTACTGCACAAAAGCTCTTTGATTCTACCTAAATATAGTCCTGTGGAAAGGAGGAAGCTGTTGGATTATCAATCCCAAGTTGTCAGATGATCCCTCACATTAATTACTGAGAAGCAAAACTGGACACAATTGAGAAAAAAAGATCATGGTAGGTCTTAATTAACAAGTATCAGAGGCCATCTCTAGCACTCATTAGATGTGTTGTGCAGAAATGCACCGAGACAGGGCAGATTGTTTGCCTCCTGCATCATCTTGCCTTAAAGGTCAAATAGAAAGGAGTGCGCCTAGAGCAGTTTTATCGTGTGTGATGGTTTTTTTTTCTTTTTTTTCTCTATGTAAAATGGTCTAAATTGCGCGCTAAAAATACTCCATTTAATAAAAATCGATGAGAATTTTACCGTATGCCTCTAGAGATTCTCAAGCTGTGACGTCAATGTAGTCAAACGTTCTCTCACAGCATCAGTTAGATTCAATATATCAAAGTATCAAGAGCTTGTTGCCTCTGTTGTATAGCTTTGATGAAGTGCCTGATGGCAATGAAGCCGATTCAAACCATTGTTTATTTTTTAATAAAATATTTTATTTCATAAAACAGCGAACCCTAGCTAGTTGCACACTTTAGTATAGCCGCAACTCCAGACGGTTTTTTCATATCATTATGGTCCCGGGCTCCAGAAGCACAAGAACCTCGATGAAGAACAGTCATTTACCGCAGGTGGAGACCCACAGCTTGAACTCCACCGCCACATGAGCCTAACCGGTAAAACGAGGACCCGGTTTTGGATCAGGGGATAACCAGGGAAACATGGATGTCTTCACTGCTAAGTGCAGATGACACACAGATATACTTTAGCTACCACTAAAGAATGTAAACTCCACCTCTCTTCGGTGGCCTCTGTTTTTATGTCTTGAAGATGTGAAGGCTTGGGTGGCCTTACATTTTTTGAAAAACCTCAATGAGACAAGACGGACGAATGATCTTTTGGCAGATCCACTGCTGATTCTGTGACCAGTCTTGGCTCCTTGCCTCAGTACGCGTCGGTTATTACAAAATTTAGGGGTTAAGATGATGCTGGTCTTAAATGGAAGCCACATCAGAGCCGGGTATAAAGTCCAGCTTTTTTTCCACTTAAGGCAGCTAGCAAAAGTAAAACCCATTCTTTCCAGACAGCATTTCAAACTGATCCATGCATTTGTGACCACACGCTTGGATTACTGTAACTCACTTTTATACAGGGGTCAGCTTAATTTGTATATTTCATCTTCAGAGGTTCAAAAATGCTGTTGCAAATGTTTTAACAGGTACACGGGGTATTCCGGACCACATTTCCCTGTTTTAATTTTTTACACTGGTTGCCAGTACATTTTAGGATTAATTTTAAAAATTTTTATTTGTTTTAAAACTCTTAATGGCCTTGCTCCTTCTTACCTGTCTGAGCTGTTACACTCCTTATACACCCTCCCTTGCCTCCTCAGGTCAAATCAGCTGGATCAGTTGCTTCTGAGGGTCCCAAAGACAAAATGCAAACTCAGAGGAGACCGCGGTTTCTGTGGCAGCTCCCAAGCTGTGGAATGATCTGCCTCTGAGCATAAGACAGGCCTCTTTCTCTTGCTGTTTAAGTCCCCTTCTTAAGACTCATCTTTTTCTTGGCTTTTAAAGGGCTTCACCTCTGAGAGGTTTTTACTTTGTTTTATTCTTTTGTATACTAATATGTATTTTACACTCGCTTATTTTTCTATTTTATAATTTTATTGTATTTTATGATTGTGTACAGCACACTTTGGTCCTGTTCGGGTTGTATAAAGTGCTTCATAAATAAAGTTGCATGGGTGAGTGGTATGGTATGGTGGCGGGTGCTGGATCGCCTTCATGTCCAGGCACAGCAGCTGCACAGCCTGCTAAGTGCAGAACTGCCAGCACCACACACAAGGCTCAACACTGACCACCAGCTGCCCGGGCTGCCGACCGAACCGAATCCAGCCACCACACAACCAGTCCTAATCCTGTTATCCCCTCTTCAAAACAAAAGGTTAGACTCTGGTTTAAACTAATTAAAACACAGATTGGAAAATGTTCTGAAAGATAATGAACTTCCACCGTCTCTGCATAAGATCAAAGAACATTTAGCAACGGAGATTAAACCAGTGAGCATTAATAAAACCACTCAGACTCTGATTGCTTTGTATTCATCCTCGTTAAAGGATAGAAACTTCATCACAAAGGTGAATAAATATTGACTCACTATGTAAAATGACTACTTCCTGACTATACTGACCTCACAGCATCCCTCAGTGGGTCACGTGACCGAATATAGAATTTAGCGTCGTCTTCTATCTTTTTGAATTATAATATGCTCTAAACAACAAAATGCTGGACATTTTTTCACTTGTGATGTATTTGATTTTGTACATAAAATTAGAAAGTATAAGTATGTGTTTTCTATTTTAACTTTAATAGTCCAATGCCAAACAGTGGAACAGATTCCAACACATAAGTTGACCAGATGCTGTCAAAATAACCGTTTGAGAGAAGAAAAAACTTAAATTCAGCATCCAGAGCAGATGCAGAGACGCATCTCTTACTTCTATAGGTAAATAGGTTGATTTTGTTTGTTTTTTTCCTTTATACATTTTTTTGGATCATAAATCAAGATGTAGATAATATGGAATTTCCATAGCTGGGAGCTAAACTTTGGTGCATGCCTAAAATGGGGTGTAGTGTGGTGCAGTTGTAGACCAGACTGGCTGTTATGTCTGGTGGCCACTAACGCTGGGAAAATAAAAAAATAAAAACAATCTTGGGTTTATTGCTATGGTGAGTTAGTCCCCCTTTCTTGCTGACAGCAAGTAACTGGCTCCAATAGCTAAAATCTATACAGGTAGATAAACCAAGGTCTATTGATAAGAGGTCTGAATTTTAGATTATTCCATGGGCATTTTATACTACTTTCTTAAAAATGTAAATTATCATTTTGAATAAAAATTATATGGCACTTACCTTATCTTAGTTGTTATCCTTGTATGATATAATCTATTTCATAATCTGAACTAATAAAATAAGATATAAATAGAAATGAAAATGCAGGGAATCATCAAGGGGGCACAGACACTAAATAAGAATAATTTTTTAAAATCTTTTCGTCCAACATATTTCTGTATTAGACCTCGGCAGTGCAGTCCACTGCACCAGATCCTAAAATATTTCTCAAAATAAATGCCTGGTATTTTACTTAATGTATCTCATCTTCTCAAATGGACAGTGTGTGGGCTCTGGCAGACAATGAACTCATTGACCTTTAAGAAGCAAAACTAATTTATGAGATGTAGCAGGGCCTGCGGGATTCTCCATGTTAAAGATAGCTATTTAAGAAGGTCTAAACATATATTCAGTTGAAAGAGAAGCTTAAAAGAAGGGACTAAAGCTATATGAAAGCTAAACATAGCAGGCAAAGTAGATGGCAGAGATTTGTGGCATTGCCATGGAGAGAGTCTGCATAAGAGTAAATGGGGTCAGGGGTAATTCTCGTTTCATCTTACTGTGACAGAGTGATGCCAAGCAGAACCACTCTGTCTCAGAGCTTATGGAGGCTGATGAGTTATACCATCTTGCTGTGCATGTGTGAATCTGGATGTGTTTACGCTACAAGGCTGTCTGCTTGTCTCCGCTCTAATACCGCGGCGATGTCATTTTGTTTGCTGTAGCATGTGTGTGCCTTTGCAGCCTTAGGATCCAGTAGGCCTGACAAAGACAGACGCTTATTACCACAGGAGGAGAGAGAGAAGAAAGGAAACTAGCATGGCGTGGGGAGTAAAGTGAGTAGAAGGAAAAATACAATAAAGGCAACATTAGTTCCAGTCTACTTATTTTATGGAAGTTTCAATATCTTTCTGATCCTGAAGGGAGGATATTACAATGATGTTTTGGTTACACTTACTTTAACTCAATTGCTGTCAGATCAAATCCTGTTCATAGTTGAATATACACTGTAAGAGGTTTTTCTTTTTTTCAGCTTTTTTATTGTCGTTACACTGTCACAAGTACAGAGCAACGAAATTCATTCTTTGCGTTTAACCCATCCCCTTGGGGAGCAGTGAGCTGCCATTGTGCAGCGCCCAGGGAGCAGTATGGGGTTAAGGGTCTTGCTCAGGTACCCAGAGTGCAGGCTGAGGGGATCGAACCGGGTACAAAGGAGCACTGCTCTAACCACTTGGCCAACACCCCCAACACACTCCCAAGTTATCATTTTGTCACAATAATGGTTACTTACAGTTACTTGTTGTAATTAAAGCCACCTACAATATCCTCATGAATACCTGAAAAAAACTACAGCCTCCTTGGATTTTTTTTCATTTATTTCCTATTTTACAGTAAAATCCCACAATGAAAAACACACTGTAATATCACTGTAATATGCAATATCTGTAATTTCACAGCAGCTCAGTTAAAATGCAAGGATTTCACAGCATTCATTAGTATCGCTACAGTAAAATACTGTATATAAATTCATAATGGAGCTTGGCATTACTTGAATGGAAAGCATAGTTCCTGTCAGGACTCCTGTTTTGTGTCCCGTGTTTCTGTGTTTGTCTCTCTTCATCCACCAGGAGGCGCCTGGTTCTGGTCCGCCTCCTTACACACCTGCTGATGGTTTCCTCGTTAAATGGAGTGTTCTTAAGCTGCTGACTGCCACTACTTCGTTGCCAGAGTGTTTGCCAGTTTAGTGTACTCTAGCCAAGCTGAGTTTGCTGAGTCAAGCTGAGTTTTTTGGTTTTCTGTATTTTTGGGTCACTACTTTGTGACATCATGACAGTTTCCATCTTACGGGCTGAAAGGAGAAGGTTAGCAACATACATTACTCTTTGCATCACTACACTAATCTTATTTCATTATTATAATATTTACATTTACATTTTTAAATCAAATCAGCATTCATCGCATGACAGAGTTCATATTTTATTAGCAAGTGCCCTACTTTGTTGCATCTTCTCTCACAGTTGTTGTGCCATATGGCAGAAACATGGTTTATTGACAATGGGAACCAATGACCGTATTTTATCTTGACATCATGACCAGAGAAAGAAACAAAAGTTTGGTGAATAAACAGCTGTGAAATCGCTGCAACCCCCCGTTTCAGCCAAGGCCTCCACAGGCAAATCACATGGCAGGCCACAGAGGTGTGACTTCCCGGCCCCCTCTGCGTGAGGACAGAATAAACCACAGAGCACAAACCAGATTACCTCCTTTCCTGCTCTCTTGCCCATGAAGCTGGGGTCCGCTCCGGCTGGATCTCCAGCAAGATGGAGATCCAAGGCCAAGGGGAACCCAGATCTCCAGAATCTTCAAAGATAGGTCAGAACCTTTCAGAACCAAACTGCTGCAAAACAGACCTTCTGCAAGACATTTCCTTTGAGTTTCAGAACTTATAGAGCCAGACTGGATGAGAAAGCCGGCCTTGATGAGCCACTGAGACAAAGAGGACCCCTGCTGTGAACCACTAGGACAGAGAGAGAGCCTGCATTGCTGTGGCCTGACTGCTGACCTACAGCTGGATGTAACTCAAGCCTTCCAAATGGAAATGGACAAAAAAGTTTGCAGGGTCTGAGCCTAATTAGGGACAGAACAAACAATATGTCTTTTGATGATGTTGATAATTTCATGTGTTTACTTATGAGTAAAGACAGAAGCTAACAGGATGGACTGCATGCTACAGGAATGTATGCTGTGAGCTGTTGTTGAAACCCTGGGCAAAGTTTTTATTTTTACTAAGGATTTAAAATTACTGATATAACATTAGTGTTCTCAGTAGTTTCTCATATGCTCATCACATTTCGATTACCAAGTATGACCAAGAGTCGTGTAATGGAATCCTCATGTCTATTCCGCTGCTAGCCGTATTTTAAAGAAAGAGTAAAAGAATCATTTGATCTGAAGTTTTTGCCCGACGGAGATTAACCAAATCATTATTTGGCCAAATAATGTTTCTATAGTTACCCTAATGGAATTGCATTGTGAATTGGTCTGAAAAATGTTCCAAATTGCTCTAAATTAGTGAAAAAGCTAATTGAACATATCCCAAATTCCTCCAGATAAATTTTGGTTCTCAAACTCTAAATCCATCTTAAACTGTAATATGTTTTTCAATCATGTTTCCCCTTCCTATTTGTACATAGTAGTTTAGTTTAGTTGAGTTTCACTAGTTTTAGTTAAGAGTGTTAAACTGAAATATGTTTGACTTGGAGCTGAATGATTTTTGTTAATAAACTCTTATATTTTGAACAGAAGTTGTGGTGAATTTATTCCATATATGTGCAGAATTAACTGTTTGACCATTATCAGAGCTCGAATCACTCTTTCATTTATTGTTCTAACACACAGCTAGTAGGGCGTGTGTTCATAAACAGTATATAACAGCCGAAATAATATCTGATTAAATAAGATATTTTCCACCCCTACCAGGGAGAGCAATATACATCTTAAAGTATCTGAAATATAAATTCCCAGCTGGCTGGGAACAGAATTTGTTAATATTATAACCAGGAAGTGTAAAAGCATGTTGCGGTACATGTATATGTTCTGTTGCATAGTAAAGTTGCCAATCTTGATTCTCCTTTTATGAGTGGTCTTTCAGCACCTAAACACTGGAATCTGATAAAATCAGTAGGGATTGGGCATCTTGTCTTGGCAATAAAATTGCTAAAATAGTATATGGGACAAAAGAGGACCTAATAAGATTGGATTATACTGTAAGTATATTAGGGTTTACCTGAAACTGTCTTGGGTTCTTAACAGGTGCTTCGTGGGCATCAATCACGAAAGAGGCTAAGAACAAAAAGCAAACAATGATGAACCATCATGTGAGCACCATTTTGAGGACATGTATCGACTAAACCCTCATTAAATTTCTTTAAGACACAGAGTTTCAGAGAGAAATCTTACTAATTATGTTTGGATTGTTCTTATTGATGAGGTATGAGTCTATGAAAACCTAATAATACCTGCCTGCTCCGTGTCAGAACTAATGTTTTCTTGAGTACTTTATCTAATTGGTACGGTTCCTCTGTGTGGATAAAAAGTCATCTTCATTATGCACGGGGCAAATACAGTATTTGGGAATGGAATGACAGCAGTGTCCTTGATCTATAACATAGTGTAATATTTTGATAAAGCTGGAGCCATGGATGCCTTCTCAGCTGCAGACTTGTATGATGTAATGATGTGATGATGTGGCAGACTGGAGTTGTATCAAATGTATATTTAACTGTGATTTGTGGCCACTCCAAAGAAATGTGAGCCCGGTGTCATGATGGGTCTAAAGTTTTTCACCAACATGCAGAAGCATTCACTGAGGCAGGGGAAGGTTTTAACAGTTTATTGAAAACACTGGAGCACAGAGAGAGAAGAACAACTGGTATCTCAGCTTGGGAAAATCCAGTGGTCTGGTAAACCAAACGCGGAATCTCTAGGAAGAGATCAGAGTGGTGAGTTCAAGGTCCATGGGATAACCGGCCGATACTGAAATATGGCTAGACAAGGACTCACTATTGTTGTTTTCCGGTTGTTCCAAGGTTCCTGTTTGTGGAGGCTTGCACTGTTATGGAGATTACTTTGCTGGAGGGCAGACAGGCAGACTATGGTGGTCCTGAGGAGCAGCGGAGCAGACTGTCACTTGTTTTCCTGACGTGGACGGCATTCTGATAAGCTCAATAGTTTCTGTTTCTCAGCGTGACGATAGGGTTCCTTCCAAGGCTAGAAGGACCAGGCTTATCCAGTGGAACTGTAGAAATCCTGCTGGAGATTCACAAGAGAGAAACTTGGTTAGCGCTTGAGAGCTCAGAAAAAAACAAAAACTCGAAAGTATTGACTTAGCAAAACTCAGAGGGGCTAGAGTACCCAATACTGGCGAACACTCTGGCCAGGAGATGGTGACAGTCTGCTGCTCATATACTCCTCAGACGGTGATGACCAACGAGCTGCAGGTCTGAGTAGTTGAGAGCAGGAGGAGGCCCTCCAGGCCAACTGAGAAATAATGACGCCATCTGGTGGATGCACGAGACACTGAAAAAGAACAAAGAAAACCCCCACAAACTGGAACCCTAACACCCGGTTGGTAAGCGCTGCCTTCTGTAACCCTTAGCAATTTCTCTGGACTGAGTTAGATTACAATTTCTGACAAAATCTGTTGTCAAGTTTCATGGTTATTTAATACTTAGATCTAGAGACTTAGAGATTTTATTCATCATTTTGTTTACACAACTGTAAAACAAAAACAAATTTCGTTTGGAACAGCTCTGGACAATTTCATCTTATTTAAAAGTGCAGCCTTGAAAAATAGTAAAAAATAAATAAATAAATAGATATATAAAAACAGTAATATAAACATGTGACTGTAAATTTACAGTTGATGATAAAATATAATAAATACAATAAAATACAATAACCCATTTTACAAAACTTTTAGCAGTCTAATGGCAGTAGGGAAGAAACTGTTGTGGAATCTGTTGGACCTGCATCCAGTGCTTCAAAGTCTCTTCCCCGAGGGCAGCAGGGAGAACAGTCCATGATGGGTGTGTAAGGGGCCATGTATGATGTTACGGGCTCGAGACACATAGCGCTGAGGCGAAAAATGTCTTTAATGGAGGGAAGAGAAGCCCCGATGATCTTCTTTGCTGTCTGAGGCTGCAGCCTCCACACCACATAGTGAGACAGCTGGTCAGAACGCTCTCTATGGTGCTTCTGTAGAAGGTGGTGAGGATGGGTGGGGGCAGGTAGGCCCTCCTCATCCTCTGCAAGAAGTACTAGAAGTAGTACAGATACATTATGAAATCTTTAAAGCTTCAGGTGTATACACAGAACTTTCCATAACAATCCCTACATGTAAATCCCTTTATTGTTACACAATAGGGAAATGTATTCTCTGCATTTTGACCCATCCCCTTGGGGAGCAGTGGGCTGCCATTGTGTGGCGCCTGGGGAGCAATCAGGGGTCAAGGGTTTTGTTCAGGAACCCAGAAGGTTGTGGTTAGAACTAGTGTTGCGCCGATGCCATTTTTTGGCCCCGATACGATACCTGATACCTGGCTGTGCAGTATGGGCCCGATACCTATACCATAATAATGTAAAATAATTGCCATCATGGCTTTGTCAAGCTGCTGCCTACCTTTGTGAAGCAGGAAAAATCTAATACAAAGTGAATCCAGTAGAACTTTTTATTGCCTAACAGGAGTTGGTGACAATAGTTGAACAAACTTATGGCTCTCAAAAATGGTATCGGTGCCCTATTTGTTGGTAATCGGCGATACCGATACCACCATTTTAGGGCAGTATCGGGGCCCCGTCCGATACTGGTATCGGTGTAACGCTAGTTAGAACACAGAGCCTGGAATCCAGAGGTTCTGAGTTTGAGGCCCACTCCCACAGACTGCCACTTTGGGTCCCTGAGCAAAAGACCCTTAACCCCTCACCACTCCCCGGGTACTGCTGGAAGCCCACTGCTGATGGCTTAAATGTGGAGAGTTAATTTTGTTGCTCTTTACTTGTGATAGTGTAATGACAACAAAAGCTGAAAAAAGAGTGTAGGATGTGGGGATCGAACCAGGTACTTACACACTACTCTAAACCACTAGACCAACACCCCCCCCTACATGTTACTAGACCTTGACAGTATTTGTTCATGCTGAAAGATGGAATGGTGCAGTCCCTTTACATCTGTGCCAAGTAGCTTGGAGATGATGCTGAGGTTTGTTGTTCGCTGCCTCTCCAGCAATATTGTTTTTAACATTATTTTTAACGTTGTAAAATTTACAGTTTTACAGAGTTATACAGTTTGAGTTCTTGAGAGATGCAAGTTCCCAGTTCTATTCTAACGTTATCAACAACAGCCCTGGCAACTCAAAGCAAATTTTCTCAACCATAAATTATATCCTCAACATGCAAACTCCCTCTCATACTTACTTCTTAACATCTGTAGTTGACCCTGAAGGCAGAACTACAGACCTATCTTCAAACTTCTGTTCCATTCAAAGGTGCTGAAAAAAGTTGTTGCTGTTTAGCTTCAGGACCATCTGAAACAACACAAACTGTTTGAGAAATTTCAATCTGGTTTCCACAGGGCCACAGCACAGAAACAGCCCTGTTTAGGGTCACAAATGATCTGTTGATGACAGCAGACGCTGGTTCCCCATCTTTTTTCATCCTCCTGGACTAGACTGCAGCATTTGACACCATGGATCACAACTTCATCGTTTAATCTCCACTATCAGTGTCTCCGAGTCTGTCTATGACTGGTTTTCATCTTACCTCACTGGAAGTATGTCGCCTTGGGAAAGGCCTTAATCACTGGCTCAATGCTCAGTGCTCAGTCCTACGTTGTTTATTTTGTACAGGCTCCCCCTTGGCTATCAGCTGGCATGGGATTTCATTCCATTGCTATGCTAATGACGCTCAGCTCTACCTGAGGAAAAACCCAACTCCCTCTGCTACCCTGCCATCATCAACTTTGAGCACCTGCCTGGAGGAGGTAAAGGCATGTCTTCAGCTAAACAGCTCTAAGATTGAAAGCCATCTTAGTCGGCACTCCACACCAGGTTCGGTCATCTGACTGCAGAACTTTAAAATGGTCTCCAACTAGAAGCGAGGTTTACTAACTCCACCTAGGAGCCAGGACACGATCAGGACAAGACAAACATTAAACCCTCTCAACCCACTGGACGAGGACATGAACCTTGAAAATAGATCAAACTACCGAAAAAAATGTCCAACAAACAATGATCTGGCCCCCATAGCTGGGCTAAGCTAAACATGAAGCGGCAGGTGCAGGTGGATAGGATGAGTGATAATTAGAGAGTTAGGCAGCTGAGTGAAATGACTGAGGTCAGAAATATAAATTCCCAGCTGGCTGGGAACAGTATTTGTTAGTATTATAACCACGAAGAGTGAAAGCATGTTGCAGTACATGTATGTACTGCAACACATAACTGAGGTCAGCTATCAGGGCAGATCATGACAGATGAGGGTGCACCAACAGGACCACATCACCCCCAAAATAAATTCACTTCACCAGCTTCCTGTCCCACTCAGAATTGAGTATAAGGTCTCCCTCCTTACCCACCAGTGCATCCATGGTGGAGCTCCACCGTACCTCAAGGAACCAGCCAATCTACTTCAACATATCTGCTGAAACCACCAAGGATGAAGCTCCATACAAGGGAATGGGCTTTCTGCTCAGATAACCCCAGTTTGTGGAATTCTCTCCCGGACCGTATGAAGACTCCACCGACTGTATATGCTTTTAAACGTGGTCTTAAAAACCACCTTTTTAGAGCTTTTAATTGAAGTCTTGCCCTTTTACTTATTGTCTTTGTTTATTACAAACCCAATGTATTAATGTTATTACAATAATCTCCTACACAGAGATCATGATCATCACTGACCAGCAAATCTCAAAACAAGTAGAAAAATATGAGACTGCATTTGGTTACAAGGATAAAAAAAATCCAAGTCGGTCTAAGTGGTAGCAATGAGGTAGTTTTATCAGAAGGTTTTACACATAGTATCTTCTTATCCAGCTGTAATGCATTTCTTTCACAGGTTTTTCGTGAATCCCCTTGAGATTTACATCACTACCTACCACTACCTCTTATCGCGTTGTTTGTTTCATATCCTTTCTCCATCATGGAGTTAAAAACATCAAACTCCCTCAAGAGTCATTAGATGATAACAACCCTTGGTTTAGCAAGTAGTCCAATCCATGCTTTTTCCCGCTTCATTTTGCATTTGTTTTTGTTTTTTTTCGTTTAAGAGTATTTTTCCCCTAATTCCAATATGCCACAAAATACTCAACCATTGGCAGCTGTGTAATTTTACATAACATATCTGTAGGAAAACAAAACACAAGTAAAGAACAATTGGGATTCTGTGAGCATGTTGCAGCTACAGAAGGAAGCAGTATTGATGGGTGATTTGGGCACTAGGCACAGCAAAGATGCTGTGTTCTGTTATGCTTTACGCAACACAGTTTATGTTTGGTGTAAAATATAGTCTGTCTGTGGGGACACTAGAAGACTGGTCTGGACAACAGATGGTGACAATCTGCGGGTCTGAAGAACTTTTGCAGAATCAAAGAAATCATCAAGGTATTTTGTGGTGGCCAGATATTTGATGACAATTATACTACAGTATGATTAGTCGGTAATCATTTAAAAACTACCATTTAGTTGTTTTAATAATAAAACTGTCAATGTCCATCAGAAGCAACTAATTCAAACAGGCCTTGAGATGGATTTTCTCCAAAACATTTGGGGTGTGCTTTAGAGTGTCTCTCCGCTTTTCCTAAAGGGTGTAAGTGGAGGCATAGCTGCAGATTAAGCTCATCTGGACTCATTTGAATAAGCTTCGGAAGGAGCAATTGTCAACCAGACAGATGCAAGATCATTTCCTGTGGTATTTACATGGCACTGCATTGCTTTCATATGCTATCTGCAAGCATTTTTTTCTTTTTTCTGGATTCCAGGAATATTATGTTATTGTTGTGGTTCTATTGATTCTGTCTGTTTGGAGTTAATGAAAATTTATTTTTGTATATTAGGCAAATACAATTGGCTATTTAAAAAGTAAACCATCCTGGGAGTTAAAATATAATACTAGCAAAAAACTTTAGCTAAAATAATGCAAATTCGGGGTTGGTTGTCTTTTTTACGCATCCTAGTTTTTATTTTTGTCATCTTTTTATGCATTTTATTTTTAATTGAGCTTTATTTGGACAAATTTCTGTCTTGTATTCCTCTTAATCTATATTAATATTATGGTAATGAGAATCAACCCCCCCCCCCCAAAAAAGGAAAGTGGGAAAGGAAAGGAAAGAAAACCTTATTTTCATTTATGAAAGGTGGCAACCCGACCATCAACCCACGAGAACAACTGATGGGTCGTTGATTTGCATCTGACTTGAAAAGTGCTTAGGAGCTGAAAATCATCAGCGCTCCAACCAAATATTTCCCTATTACGAGCCGACAGAACTTCATACTTAATAGGTGTTGAAATGTCCTCAAACAAAACAAAAAAAACTGTGGTTACCTCCGATATAAGCCTGTTTTGTGGTTGCCATGACCAAGCTAAAAACATCCTTAACTGCAGGAATGCACCAATATATACAAATGTGGACCAATATTGATTTCGGATAAAAACACTGTCTTCATGGTGGACATTGAACATTAATGAATAATATATGTTTTTTACTCTTTGAAAATGCTCACAGTGCTGACATTACTTCCTCACTTTGGGTTTAACAACCATAATCCTGTCCTGCATCATGAGCACTGTCACTCCCACTCCCCTCCTCCTCCGGAAACAAAACAGCAACTAGATGGAGGTAAAAACTGATTGTTAATATTGGCCAAGGTTTACTAATTGGACTGACTGATGCAACCCTGGTTTAATATTTTACACTGTGTAGGAAGAGTTTGCTTTATTCCTCCTTTCACTTACTCTTTTTGAAGAGTACTAGTGCTTTTCTTCATGCTAGTTTATTTGATCTTTTGTATTAAAATGTATACTAAGGAAGTGATAGTTATTTTCATTACTATCAAAAAATATAATACCAAAAAAAAGCTAGGGTTCAGTTCTGATGGTAAATATCAACATCACCTGAGTAATATCACAAAACTACAGGAAATTCTGCATGTAGGCAGCTTTAAGTCAAACATGTATGTATGTGTGCACACGTAGACTGCACATACATGCAGAGACGGTGGGGGCGGGGATGCTGGAACCACTTTCAGACAGCCGGTAGTCTCCCAGATAGAAAAAAAAGCAGCTGAGCTGGTGATTATGTAACTCTCAGTTACATAAATTCATCATCACAATTAAACACAATAGCAGCTTCCTGTTAACTTCATACATATAGCATAATTTTCCATCCATTATGAGATGAAGAAGTTTTGTGTTGAGTTAGGTTACCCATAGGGTGGCGTTTATATGTTATAATAATATTTGGCTAAAAAAAAAAATCCTTGTATGCTTTGCAAATTGGTAGCCAAAAAGCTCTATCCAGGTTGTGAGAATCTTATCAGCAAAACCACAACAATAACAGTAAAGGTCCCTCTCACGCAACTCTCCATCCCACATCCTGCCACCTTTGTTGATGGAGAGGCAGCAGTGAGGAACCAGAGTGGTGGCCGGCTCACTGTTTGTGTGCGCTGAAAATGGGTCAGGCTTCCAGCACCCACTACAGCACAGGCTAACATGCTTGGAATGCCTCCAGAAGCAGAAATCCATTGCTCTATTGTCTGGGATTGTTCCTTTGGATCATCTCCTGCTGATTCATCGACATAGATCCATCTAAATTTTCCTCAAACCAGATACGCATCTTTTATCAGACTGATTTAAAATCTTCTGTTTTACAGTCTTTTATCGGGTTGAAAAAACACAACAAAAGACTTTGAAGCGACACTGAATGCATATAGGGATCTCAATGCCACACAAACACAACATTATAAAACCATTCCTCCACAGATACGATTGCATTTTCTTCCCCACCAAAAACACACATTTCTTGCTTCACCCTTTTGTCCTGCTCTGCCTCCTGCTACACTCCCTATGTAACCCATCTATCCATCTTCTCCTGCTTTTTCATCAGGGTTGTGGTGGGGCTGGTGCCTATCTCTCTCCAGTAGTCTGTGGTACACCCTGGACAGGTTACCAGTCTGTTGCGGGGCAACACTCTGTGCTACAGTGCTACACATTGTGCCACTGTGCAGGCTCCTATATCACTCATTTAACCATTACACATCAAACCAATGGAGAAAAATGTAGGCAGGTCTAGACAGGGGCCAACAGGGCCAGTGCACCTGCGGAACTGCCTCTTTTCTGGCCCCTTTACTGTAAAAATTAATACTAAATCCTTCTCTTATATTATGTGAAGGGAGAAAAACCTTAACTGATTGGCAAAATGGACCAATTTTATTTTATTACCTTTTGCAGTAATATTCTAACACCTATATAAAACTTGAGGTGATGAAGTTTTAGCTTCAGCCATACAGAGAAAGGATCACAGTTTTCACCTGTTATTTCAAATAGCTAATTCAAATAGCTAAAGTCAGAAGAAGATTCCCATACAAGTATTGGCAATGTCTCCGATACTAGTGGAAATGCTGGCATCGGTATAGGCGAGTATTGGTCTCTCTGTCAGTAACTGTGTAAGCTTAGAAATTTATAACATTAATAAAGATATTTACTGATAAAAAATACAACAACATAGAGAAAAGGCAACTGAATCACTGACAAAATAATTGGTTTCTGTTCCTGGCTGTTAGCAAGTGGAGTATTTTCAAGGAATAAATCACTTTGGTTACCCGGGTGTAAGTGGTTTTTCATAAGTTGAGACTTGAAAGGACCAGGATGCTATGAAACCTTGACTTTATCCCTTATCTTGGTTTTGTGAAATGGGATTCTGTAGTTTACAACCTGCAGCTCCTAAGCCTGAAGTGGCCACTTGTGGCTCATACACTAAAACCATCATCTATTGATCTGTGTTTCTATTTGGTCAATTCATTCTGAAAAGAAAGAAACACTGAACACAGACTGGCCCCCTGAAACACTGGTCCTGGACTGGCCCCCTGAAACACTGGTCCCTGAATGGCCCCCTGAAACACTTGTCCCCGACAGCTCTCTGAAGCACTGGTCCCAGACTGACTCTCTGAAACACTGGTCCCAGACTGGCTCTCTGTAACACTGAACCCAGAATGCCCCCCTGAAACACTGGTCCCAGACTGCCCCCCTGAAACACTGAACCCAGACTGGCTCTCTGAAACACTGGTCCCAGACTGGCTCTCTGAAACACTGAACCCAGACTGGCCCCCTGAAACACTGGTCCCGGACTGGCCCCTTGAAACACTGGTCCCAGACTGGCTCTCTAAAACACTTGCCCCGACAGCTCTCTGAAGCACTGGTCCCAGAATGACTCTCTGAAATACTGGTCCCAGACTGGCTCTCTAAAACACTTGCCCCGACAGCTCTCTCAAGCACTGGTCTCAGAATGACTCTCTGAAATACTGGTCCCAGACTGGCTCTCTGAAACACTGAACCCAGACTGGCCCCTGAAACACTGGTCCCAGACTGCCCCCCTGAAACACTGAACCCAGACTGGCTCTCTGAAACACTGGTCCCAGACTGGCTCTCTGAAACACTGAACCCAGACTGGCCCCTGAAACACTGGTCCCAGGACTGCCCCCCTGAAACACTGGTCCCAGACTGGCTCTCTGAAACACTGAACCCAGACTGGCCCCCTGAAACACTGGTCCCGGACTGGCCCCTTGAAACACTGGTCCCAGACTGGCTCTCTAAAACACTTGCCCCGACAGCTCTCTGAAGCACTGGTCCCAGAATGACTCTCTGAAATACTGGTCCCAGACTGGCTCTCTGAAACACTGGTCCCAGACTGGCTCTCTGAAACACTGAACCCAGACTGGCCCCTGAAACACTGGTCCCAGACTGCCCCCCTGAAACACTGAACCCAGACTGGCTCTCAGAAACACTGGTCCCGGACTGGCCCCCTGAAACACTGGTCCCAGACTGGCTCTCTGAAACACTGAACCCAGACTGGCTCTCTGAAACACTGGTCCCCGACAGCTCTCTGAAGCACTGGTCCAAGACTGACTCTCTGAAACACTGGTCCCAGACTGACTCTCTGAAACACTGGTCCCAAACTGGCCCCTGAAACACTGGTCCCAGACTGGCCCCCTGAAACACTGGTCCTAGACTACCCCCTGAAACACTGGTCCCAGACTGGCCCCTTGAAACACTGGTCCCAGACTGGCTCTCTGAAACACTGGTCCCAAACTGGCCCCTGAAACACTGGTCCCAGACTGGCCCCCTGAAACACTGGTCCTAGACTAGCCCCCTGAAACACTTGTCCCAGACTGGCCCCTGAAACACTGGTCCCACACTGGCTCTCTGAAACACTGGTCCCTGACAGTTCTCTGAAGCACTGGTCCCAGACTGACTCTCTGAAACACTGAACCCAGACTGGCCCCCTGAATCACAGGTCCCAGACAGGCCCCTTGAAACACTTGTCCCAGACTGACTCCCTGAAACACTGGTCCCCCACAGCTCTCTGAAACACTGGTCCCAGACTGACTCCCTGAAACACTGGTCCCCCACAGCTCTCTGAAACACTGGTCCCAGACTGGCCCCCTGAAACACTGGTCCCAGACTGGCCCCCTGAAACACTGGTCCAAAAATGGCCCCTCTGCAGTAAATTTGGTCTAGAACTGCCACTGAAAAAATGCTAAGGCTGCCAGTTTACAAATCTGCCATATGTCCTGTTTACTAGAAAGGTTTGGATACTGATCTGTTATGCATGTGTCAATACATGACCCCATAGCCACAAAATACAGTTTAAGAACCTGGTGGTCCATGGATCACTTGTCCTGCACTCTGTGTTCTATCAATGTAATAAAATGAATTACTGAAAGTGGGCATTTTATTCACCAGTCTTAAAACTATGTAACAAAGTCTGCATTTAATCTGTTTTAAGAGGTTAAAATCTCTCTAAGACTTTTTTCTTTAAAAAAGAAAGATACTAGTGATCTAATCAGATATTACCCAATGACATCAACATCTAAGAAGATAATAATAAAAACTATGAAGTTTGGTAAAATGAGTATCACCCATGTCAACCTAGGATTTTTAAGAGAGATTAATCCACAGGCATTCCAGATAACATTTATTTTTTTTGGTTGTGGAATATAATCACAGTGGTTTCAAAACCATACTGATCACAGAGAAAGATACAGAAATGAGTTGAGATTCACTCAAGGCAGCGGTAAAAATAGATCATAATATACTCACATCCAACACCTCCAACAGGGTCTCTGTGACAGAACAAACACAATTTGCCTTTTGCTGTCATCAGAATGATGTTAGGCTAAAAATAGTTTAAAATAAGTAATTCAGACACTGAAGCCAAATTTTATTCTAGTATTTGCACTTTCCCAAAATTAGCACAGTTTTATGGGTAATTTAAAGGCATTAAAGACACAGAGATGTTACTTATATATTTGCCGAGGAATAATAGCCGCTGAAATGTGATTTCACAATGCTCTATTTTGTGAGTACGTCTTTTAATTGGAGGCGTGTGCTCTTTGAATTATCCCAGTGACTATTGCTGTTTTGGTGAAAGCAATGTCTGCTGGTGCTACATCTAAACCCGATCATAATCTGTAGGCTCTTGTTCACTTTTTACCATTTTAACCCATTAAAAATGTAGTTCAAAACAGCTCGGCTATCATTATAATGCAAAACAAATACAAAACATAAATGACAATCAGTATTTCAATTAGAAACCAATTCTTTTTCTTCCATTGCTGATTTCTGATCCTTTTTCTGGAGTCTTTGAAAACTAATTGCTCAAATTAACCTATTGGCCTCCCAAGAGTCCAAAATGGGTGATATACATTTGGACTCGGTAAGGCCTCACCGAAATTTAAATTTTTTTTCTGGTAAAAAAATTTCTATGTTTGTGATATTCTGTATTTGTGCAGAAAAATTAAAATTTGGCTTCATCGTTAGCTTTGAAAACCAAAAAAAGTTTATTTATATAGCACCAATTCACAACACGTCATCTCAAGGCACCTTCCAATTCAGCCAGATCATTCAGGCAAATTGATTCAAAGCTTTCTATCTAAGGAAAACCAGTTGATTGCATCGACTCATTGACTCGAAGGTAATCCCTCACACTAAGCATGCTTTGTAGCGACAGTAGAGAGAAAAAACCCTTTTTAGCAGAAAGAAACCTGCAGCAGAACCAAACAACCAGATTGCTTAGGAACAATTCATCCAATATAAACATCAGTTCAGTCTGAAGATTTACACTTTAGAAATGACATGTTGCTGTCAAGCATTGTATGTTAATTTGGATCCGTTAAGTTTTCAGCTGTGACCCAAAGATTTGAGCTTCTTTGCATCAGAAGAATTTATTCCACAAGGTTATAGAAGATGGATTGTTTCTTTATATTAAAAAAAAGCCTCAATTTTCATAACGAATATGTGCAATTGTTAAAACATCCATCACTTGTAACTTCTCCATGAGGCGTCTCCAACTCCAGTCTAAAGCAATTTACTGCTATGCAGCTTTAAGGTGGTATATGCAGGTGAAGATTCTCAGTAATTCAGATGATTTCAAATCCAAGTCATTTCAAAAAAGTTAAAAAACTGGACTTGGTTTACAAGTTTGAAGACACTTCACTTTTTATCCAGGAAGCTTTTTTACTTCAAAATGTTAGAACTAGCATTGAGTTTGAAGCTTTATATAGTAGCCCAAAGACTTGTTTTGGCTTAGAAAAAATGGAGATTGAACCAGAAGAACGGTTCCCTTAGGAATGGGAGTGGTTTTTGGGTTCTTTGTTAGCCTACAATAAGGTATGATAGTAAGTTAGTATTTGCTTAAAGGCAGCTACATCAACAATTATTCTAAAAAAACAACCTTATTTATTCAGAAATGGAAATTGGATATTGTTACAAGTCTTACAGCTTTTTTCACAAGTTGCAGCAGATGTGGAAAAGGCTTTGACTGAAGGCACTGTTGTTGTTCACCAGTCTTTCAAGGGCATACTCACTGTTGTCCATATTAATGGTAAATGGTAAATGGCATGTACTTATATAGCACCTTTATTCAAGTCAGGTAGACTTGACCAAAGCGCTTTACACTACATTCATTCACCCATTCACACACACACCTCACACACTGATGGTGGCAAGCTACATTGTAGCCACAGCTGCCCTGGGGCTCACTGACAGAAGCTTAGGCTGCCGTACACTGGCGCCCACCGGCCCCTCTGACCACCATCAGTAGACAATGCAGGTGAAGTGTCTTGCCCAAGGACACAACGACAATGAAAGCCGGAGTCGGGCTTGAACCGTCAACCCTTCGATTACAGGGCAAACTCCTCCATCCAACGCCACTGTCTATATCTCACAGATATTTCTTCTTTGTGAAATCATCTCTTAGAACGGTTGGCCTTTTTTATCAACTTGTAAAGCTTCAAGTCATTTCTTATGATGCTGTTAACTAACAGATGATGGCCGAGGAGATCACACTCTCTGTGACAGAACTATGAGAGGTTATGTAGCATCCTGCTGCAAACACTGAAGGACCAAAGCGTCCTGTCGATGGCTTTACTGCTGCTTCTAAGGTCACGTCTACAGGTGAACACGAAGATATTTATTCTCCTCCACCCTTCTCCTACCATCATAGCGTTTGAATTTTTCCTGTGTCTTCTGAAATCTAAATTTATATCCCTTGCGTTGTTCATGTTCGGGATTAGTTGATAATGAAAGGGAACTCTTTGTGGCATCTACATATGGCTCAAAGTGTAAGCATGAGACTTCCTGAATAGCCCTGAGATCAACTAAAAATATGAGTTATGCTAAGTAGCGGGAGACAAACCACTTTAAATAAACCCTCTAAATATTGAAATACTTTGAATCAATTTAACTGTATGATCTGGTTGAACTGTAAAGTGCCTTGAGATGACATGTGTTGTGAATTTGGTGCTTTATAAATAAACTGAATTGAATTGAATGAAATTTTGATTACATTTCAAGTATTTTAATATAAATATTAAGCTAGAATAGAATAGAATAGAATAGAATAGAATAGAATAGAATAGAATAACCAGTTTTGTCCAATGTTTTGTGGGCTGGTGCAGAGACAACAACCTGATCCTGAATGTGGAGAAAACAAAGGAGCTCATAGGCGACTTCAGGAAGAACCGAGCCTAACCACGGCTCCACTGCTCATCAACAGCTCAGCTGTAGAGGGGGTCAACAGCACCAAATTCCTGGGGGTGCACATCACAGAGCACCCTCACCTGGACTGGAAACACTACCTCAATGGTCAGAAGGGCACAGAAGTACTTGGACTTCCTGTGGATGAGTGAGGAAACCCACCTGCCCCTCACTCATCCTCCCCACCTTCTCCAGAAGCACCCTATGCAGAGCGTTCTGAGCATGCTGTCTCACTGTGTGGTGTGGAGGCTGCAGCTTTCCTCAGACTGGAAGAAGGGTGAGAACAGCAGAAGGAGAGGATCATGGGGCTCCTCTTCCTCACATCCGTAAGACATTTTCATCCCAGCTGCATGTCCTGAGCCCATTGGACATCATCAATGACCCCACCCCCCACCCCCAGCATTCAATGCGGTTCCAACAGATTCCCAAAATAACAACTTCCCACTGCCATTACGCACTGAATGATGAATAAAATGGTTACAACAACACGACAAAAAGCAGAATGTTGAAAACTGTAAAATCATATCTCAGGTCTTATGTTTACATCTGTTTTTAATCACCCAGAATGAACGGAAATGACTTGAGATCTGTACCGCTTTGAATGACATTTCGTTTTTGTTTACACTCTGTGTGTACAAAATGACAATAAAAGCTTGTCTAAGTCTGAGACACTAAAGCGAGATTTCAGAAGAAGCGCAACAAAGTAGGCTTATAATAAACCTAAAGGACCTCTGATCTGGGCCGTAGAAATGATCCTTAAAAACTACAATCCCCACACTCCCCTTAGAACACAATGATTGGTGGATGAGCGTGTGACGTCATCGCTTGTTGTATACAAATTTGCGTTGAACGCTTTTGCGCTCAGGGTTGGTGGTGAAACCTGAGAGAGAGCAGCTCAGCAGCATCCGCAGCTTGTTGGAGGTGGGTGTGACAGGCAGGCAGCATCTCTGTAGCTGATTCTCTCATCTGTCGGTAGGAACATCTACCTCAACTCAAAGATATTTGATATGATGTGGTGTTTAATTTCAGTTTACGAGTCTATATGTATTTTTTCAATCCTTTTGTTTTGATCACGTCGTATGACTAATAGCTGTAATTAATATAAAACTCTGAAATGTGCTTCCGTTATATTTGGCTTAAAGGAGCAGAAACAGCCGTTGTTTGTTGGTGGCTGGCAGCCTATTGTTTTCCTGCAGGCGGTGGCACGCCTGGCACCGAGGGGACATTTGGGCCACTTCTTTGTGCTCGTTTTAGATCTAAAACATGGATAGAAGTTTCTGTAAAAATGCTTTTTTTCGGTTCAAACAAAAGCATTTTGAAAAAAAATTAACCGTTGTGAGTGCCCCTTTGTTTGCAGCTGCTAGTTATTTAATTAATGAAAGGAAAAAAAGCCCCTTTGTTTGCTTCTCATTACAAACGGAGAAAATGGAACCGTTGAACTGAAATCAACGGATTTTGTTTTGTGGTCATTTTAGATCTGGAAGCTTCTTAACATTTAAGCTGTTCAGTTTTTTTTATTGTTGTTTATCGCGGCCCTTGTCATTAATGAATGTTAAAGAATTGAAGCGAGCGGTTGGTTCCTCCAGGGAAGTGAACCCAACTGACATCTTCTAATTCACCCCAGAATTGGCACAAAGAACAGCTGTCCTTAATCAAATGATTTATGAAGCATAACACCTCATTTTAATATATTAAAAAAGACCTGTTTGGAGCTGGCCCTGCACCCATATCTGGGTGGCTTTGTTTCCCCATATGTGCACTGATTCCCCCCTCCCCTCCCCGCTGCCAGACACATGGTGCAAGGAACAGGTGCTGCCTGATGACTTTCCCTAGATCTGCACATTCAGATTCATACATGTCATTCATATCTTGCATACGCAGTGCTAGACTTTTGTTGCTGCTAATTGTTCTGAAACCCATTTAGTTGTTTGTGGGGGGGGGGGGGGGGTCGATCGGTCCCTCATTGATCGGTGTCGAAGCCATTACATGTTGGAACATAAACAATGGCGTTTGGCGACACAGACTGTCTGTGTTTGGATTGATGGGCGGTGGTTTCCTGTCGACATAAAGTGTGCCGCCAGATGGCGCTGCTGAGACATTTAATTGTTTAAACAAAGATGATGAAAATGATCCCAAATCTGCTAGAGACGTTTTTGCCAAGAGTGATAGTGGTTTCCTAAAATTAGGATTTAAATGCATTCAAATGTTCTTTATTTTTCACAAACTAAATTAGATCTTTTGTTAAAAATCTGGGTATTTTTGTTTCATCCGATTAAAGCTTTTCTTTTAGCAGATGGTCAAATTTGTTTTGCACCTCTGAAAATCGATATAATCTGTCAGCTTTTATATGAGAATAAATGATCTCTATCTTTCAGGTTACCTGTTGTGCACACGTGTTCAAAATGGCATCAGCTGAAGGTAGATTAATAATAAAATGACCATCAATGTCTATTGGCTTTCGAAGCTTTTATTTCTCTTAAAACTCTTTTGTTTTTTTGTTTTAGATATCCAGGTCAAGGAACTTGACAAGCGGGCATCTGGCCAGGCATTTGAAGTCATCCTGGGTGCTCCAGCCCCAGATGCCAAAGGAGAGTTTCCCCTGTCTCCTCCCAAAAAAAAGGATGTCTCACTCGAGGAAATTCAGAGAAAGCTGGATGCTGCAGAGGAGAGACGCAAGGTAGAAAGACCACAAAGTAATAAGCCAGTGTTTATAGGAGTAGAAAGTGCACATGGCAATTAAACTATAAAGAGGGTAAATGGTGTGGAAGGTAAACCAAAACTTTACAGGTGAACTTTCCTCTCCCATCAGAATCACGAGGCCGAGGTTCTGAAGCACTTAGCTGAGAAACGAGAGCATGAAAAGGAAGTGCTACAGAAAGCTATGGAGGAGAACAACAACTTCAGCAAGATGGCAGAGGAGAAGCTCAATCAGAAGATGGAGGCCAACAAAGAGAACCGCACAGCGATTATGGCAGCCATGAACGAGAAATTTAAGGAGAAGGTTGGTTATCCCTCTGTTGCTTGCATATGGATGAAGCCATTTGCTACAAGGTAGTAAATTTGTTCCTTTTTTTTTTTTTTAAAGGACAAGAAGTTGGAAGAAGTGCGGAAGAATAAGGAAGTCAAAGAGCCCGGCTCAGAAGGCACCTCAGAGGACTGAGAGGAACAAATGGGGGATCATTTAGGGTTTTATACGTATCCAAAGATTGACTTATTTTTTGTTCAACCAGTATTGTTTTTTCAAGTTCCACTTTGAAAAATTCAAGTCTCCTGATAAAAGTGTAGTTGCTCTTGTTTTACATGTGGCTAATTCCCAAGTCTGCTGTTATCATCTTTTAGCTTGTTGGTGCAGCTTGAGCCTTTTTCCTTTGGGTGTTGGCAGCATTTTGTTTTAGTCCTTTGGGAAGCATGTTCTATGCATTGGTCTTTTACCACCAACTATTTCATAGTGGGTTTTGAAAATGTCTGTGAACCACACCTGTCCTTGGCACTTACTGTGTATTTAAAAAGTAGCACAAGTTTCCATCAAGGTGTTTGCTGTTGGACATGCAGCATAAGTCCCAGATTCTGCTGACACTTACCTGCAGCTTATGGTTTTTGCATCACTACAGTTTCTTGGCTTTTGTAAAAACAAACATTGAAAACTCGGGTTGACTTGAAGCACATGACTTTTTGCTGTATAGCTGTGAATTAATGTGCCCCACATGCAACTGGAGGTAATCACCAAGCGATGTCTACTCATGAAATGCATAACAGCAATACAGTGGCATTTCAATAGAAAGTGGCTAGTTGACTTAAACTGTTGTACTAAAATAAAATAAAGTCCAAACTTGGTTGCAGTTTCTTTTTTTTTTTTTTTCCTACCTTGTAACCGGGGAAAATTTGCTTGAGCAACTCCTGTGCTTGATTAGTGCTCCCTCTGCTGGTTTTTGCATCTGGTAAATTTCAGTACAACCCCAAAGCTTCAGGCTCTTTAATCTATTGAGGGGATCAAAAGCGGCTTGGGCAACTATTGAGTGCCGATGCTTGACTTGCTACATTAGGTGAGGGTTTCAGGCCATCTACCTGCTAAACTATAGGACTATATTAGTGGTGTCAAAAGTACACACATTTGTTACTTCAGTAGAAATATAGATACTGCAGTTTAAAAACACTGGTAAAAGTCGCTTAGTATCAACTTGATCTCTTTACTCAAGTAAAAAGTGAAAAAGTTTGTGCTCCAAAAACTACTAAAAGTGTAAAGTAACCTTTAAAAAAAAAAAAAAAAAGCCAGATGCTGCTACATGGATATGGAATGAAGCTCAATTTCTCCATAAGATTTTTAAAAAATTCTTTGAGATCGGGCCAAGTTGATCTGTTTTTGGTCTCCTGCCTCCCGATATCGCATTCACTACAATGTGTCTGACCTTTCAGACATTTTAACATTTTCTGAATCAATCATTGTAGCATGGCATAGATAATTCACGTTTGAAGAACACGTGCTTGCTTCAGATGATTTCCTTTAGCTAACCAGAGATGGCAAAAGTACTCACTTTCCGTACTTGAGTAAAAGTACAGATACTTGTGTTAAAAAATACTCTGGTAAAAGTGGAAGTACTGATTAAACTTCTTTACTCAAGTAAAAGTAACAAAGTATTTACTTGTAAATTTACTTAAACAGTAAAAGTAGAAACCACTTTTCATGCCGTTGCCTACATTTTAAATGGATGTCTGCCAATAGGACTAAATCTCCGTTGTGTTCATTTTCAATCATCTCGTCTTCCATGCTACTATGCTAACGCCACCGCCACCAAGCTGCAATGATTTGCCGCGAATGAATACTGCCCGAATCTGTCGATTCATCTTGTAGTGGTGCGTCAAATACCAACGTAGATTCCCATCCAATTAGATTGAATGGTATTGATGACATGAAAAATAATAACGGTAACTCCATTGGAAATGATTCAAAACTAAAGTAGCGAGACAATTTTTTAAAATGTAAGGGTAGAAAGTACAGATATTTGTGTAAAAAATGTAAGAGTAGAAGTAAAAAGTCGCCATAAAAATAATAAGTAGTAAAGTAAAAATATCAGAAAAATCTACTTGAGTACAGTAGCGAAGTATTTGTACTTCATTACTTCCCATCTCTGCTAACCAATGAGGTGTTTGCACTATATGACTCATCAATTACACTGGTTTTCACTAGATGTGGATGGAGCCAATGATCTGCATTGGATGGAGCACATGGCTGAGGTAAATATTTATAAACTGATAAACGAAGCCAAAAGTAACAGAGGTAATTGTTTAAAAATGTAAGGCGAATAGAAAAGTACAGATACTTGTTGTGAAAATGTAATGAGTAGAAGTCAGAAGTAGGAATAAAAAAAATAAGTAATGGAGTAAAGTATAGATACCTAAAAAAGTATACTTAAGTACAGTAACAAAGTATTTGTACTTTGTTACTTGACATCTCTGGACTATATATAGGGTTGTCTGTACTGGTTCCATGAAGTTGACTTAACAGATTTTAAAAACAAGTACGAACGATGTTTCCAAGCTCAGTTTTTTTTTTTAATGTAAAATTGAGCATCAAAGCTTTACTAATCTAAATTTCAGATTTTATTTCATTTAAAACCCTTGGAGGCCACAATTTTTAAATGACAGCTTTAAACTCTTATAAATGACAAGGTGTGGCTTTTTAATGGAGAAATGTTTGTTCTAAACCTTGCTTGTGAAAATCTTTCTTTTTGGTAGTTGCCATTATGCACCTCAAACTTTTTCTTTAACTGGTTTATGGTGTCTGATGCTAAAAACTTACCAGACATTAATCGTATCCTCAAAGAGCCCCCACCCCCTAGCATTTTTTCCAGCTGCAGCAATTCCTAGGTAGCTGATGTATATAAAAGATTCTACACTTGTTTTTCTATTTGCATTATTTAGCAGACAAAGCCACATTCTTCCATTGGTTAGTAAAGTTCAACTGCTAAATGTGCATTTTTACTGTTCAGGAGGACAGGGGTCAGCATGAGTGCCCTAACTGGTCTGCAGCCTTATAGGTAACAGTGGCCCTGTTCGAATTCATGGGATGCGTCCTCAGAAGGCCAGATTCGAAGGACGATTTCATCATAGTGCGGCACCGAGGTCTGGTCGGATTCCAAGACTCCTCGCTATGTGGCCTTAAAATGCTTCCTTCTTTTAGCCCAATTTGAAGGACGGGTCCGAGGTATCCCAGGATTCATTGCGAGAGCAAGCAAGCCGGCTGCTCTGTGATCACAGGAAAAAGGAAAATGGCGCTGCACAGTGGTGAAAATTGGAAGTTAAGTTTAATATACAACTCTGTGACTAGTTCCGTCTGAAATGAATGAAAATAGTTTCAAGATTATTGGAGTCAGAATATGTGGCGGTAATGTTTGATTTATCTACCAGGTTTTATCTGTTACTGTGTAAATAACCTTTATTGAATAAATTTAAGGACAGATTCTAATATATCTGCAGGGTGGGGGACTATAAATCCTGATATAGTTTTTAATTTATTTAATATTGTTTTATGCATTCAAAAGTGCTTAACTTATTTTTTGTTGTTGAACATGAGAGCTGTGGATATATTTTTTATACATACATTTAGATTCACTTATATTTCTACCCTTTTATAGAATAGAAAACGTTGATTTATTGTCCCACAATGGGCAGAATTTACAGCAGCAGAAAGCTGAAAAGTTAAATATAAAACAAAACATTTTACTTTATAGTGTTTCTAACAATATCAAACTGTACACCTGGAGAATAAATAAACCAATATGCAGCTATGGACCATTTTTACAGTAATGGATATTTGAAAATAGCAGCAACATCAGAGATGTGATGCAGAATGACAGCAGCATGTTAGCTTAACTGACTTAGGTTGATATCATTAGCATTTGATTTTATTTATTTTCTCCTGCTCCTGGTGGTTGGATCCTCCAAGGGCCTTGGTCTACCTAGACTGGATCCTTCGAAGTCCTTGAAAATAAAGGAAACCAGAAGAGTTTTAGCTGTGAAGTTGCGAACAGGTACACCCGCCGGCGGGTTTTACCGGCGTATGCTCTGTGAACTTAGCAACCATAAAGTTGACACACAAAGCAAGGAAAAAGAATGAATACCGAGGGTTTCAAAACTGTTTGTTTATTTATTTATTTTTTATTGTAAAGTGAACAAAGACTGCTGTCATTCTGCACATCTCTGATGTTGCTGCTATTTTCAAATATCCATTACCTGTAAAATGTCCATAGCTGCATATTGGTTATTTATTCTCCAGTTTTATATTTTTTAAAACACTTTACAGAATTGTATTGTTTTTTTGTATTGTTTAAGGTCCTCATTTGTGTGACCATTTTCAAAAATCTTTCTGCTGCTGTAAATTTGCCCATTGTGGGGACAATAAAGACATTTTCTATTCTATAAAGGGGTAGAAATATAAAAGTAAATCGAAACAATGTATGTATAAAAATATATCTGCAAAATCTCTAATATTCAACAACAAAAATACTTAGTTAAGCATATTGTGCAAAACAGCAATAAAAACATAAAAATCCTATCAGATTTATAGTCCCCACAATGAAGATATATTAGAATCTGTCCTTGAATTAATTATAACTTATTTACATAGTAACAGATAAAAACCTTTAGATAAATCAAACATTACGCCACATATCTGACTCAATAACCATTAAAACAACTATTTTCATTCATCTCAGGCGGAACTATTCACAGACTTAATTTATATTAAACTGAACTTCCAATTTTCACCACTGTTACGCGCCAAGTAACCTTTCCTCTGAACAGCCAGCTTGCTTGGTCTCGCAATGAATCCTGGGTAAACCAAGGATACCGAGGATACATCGGACCGTCCTTCAAATCCGGCAAAAGAGAAGGGCCGCAAATTAAGGCCGCATAACGAGGACTCTTGGAATCCGACCAGACCTGCGGCACAGCGCATGACATAATCATAATCGCCGCCGAATGTGGCCTTCTAAGGGGCCAGCGTCCTAGGTTTTTCGAACAGAGCAATAGTCTTGGCAGGGACCTTCCTGTGTGGAGTTTGTATAGACTCCCTGTGTCTGCGTAGGTTTCCTCTACCAATAAAGACATTTTGTCAGGTCAGGTCAGCCATTAGTGGCTCAGGCTAAACTTCCATTTGATCTATGACATTTTGTTGTTTGTACCCTGTATGTATAATGACAAATAAAGAACAGTATATTCTTATAATTGATCTGATCTCAATTATGTTTTAGTAATTTTGAAAGAGAATTAAAGACCTTAATGGTCCAAAACGACTTTCTTTTCCTGTAGTATTTTTTCTTTTTAGAGGAAAGTGACAGCAAATTGGAATGAGAGACGGGGGGAACAATTTTGATGAAGGTTACAAGACAGGATTCAAACCTGCAACTGCCATGTCAAAGACTAGGAATTGGAGGGAAAGGGGGAGGTTATGCATAAGTAAGGATAAATAACAGAATTGTTTAAGGAAATCTTACGTTTTCTGTCAGACACTGTCAATTGATGAGATCTGGAGCTATACATTTTACAATATATAGGCTTTATTAATATTATTGTTATCTATCTAAAGACATAAAGCCACTAGTAAGATTTTTTGTTCATTCTTTCTCCTTTTAGATAAAGTGATCCTGATTAAAGAAAAGATGAACTGGGAGGATGCCTTATACTACTGCAGAGATCACTACCATGACCTGGTCACCATCACCAGCCTGGATGAGCAGAGATGGATCCAGGAGAAAGCCAAGAAGGCCTCCACTGATTATGTCTGGATGGGATTGCGCTACACCTGTACTCTGGATTTCTGGTTCTGGGTCAGTGATGAGGTGGTCAGGTATAAGAACTGGGCCTCAGGGGAACCAGTGGATGACTGTGACATGTCTGGGGCCATGGAAACAGGAGGAGTACACAAGTGGAGAAAAATGAATGATGAGAAGAAGTTTAATTTCATCTGTGCAAAATTCTAGAGTCTGTAACTCCAAATGTCTTTTCATTTATTTTACAACTTTTGCGGTTCTTTAGAGTGCATTGTTTTTTGTGTGTTTTTAGAAGTGTACTACCTTGCTTTGTACAGTATCTTAGAACTGGATTGTTGGGAACTGCTCTTTGTTATAAGACAGTTTTTATTTCATATGAGGGTGATCCTTTAAATACGGGCACTATTGGCCCTGCAAACTTGAAGAGAAAAAGTATAATAAAATATAAATTTTCACAATGTTATCGGTTAGTATAACTAGTCTAGTTTGAAGATTCATAAGAAAACACACTGATTTTTTAAGACAAATTGGTGTTTTTGAACAGATTTCCCAATTGGCTGGCACAAATGTAATTTCCTTCACATATAAATATTTGTCATTTATTCTAAAATACTTTGATACACATAATGTTTTTTCACTGGAAGAACAATTTCATATAAAGTTTTAACTGTTTATGCCTTTATAGTAAACACATACATTTATGGATTAGGTAAATTCATTTTGATGAGGACAAGACGCAAATCTTATGTCCGCCATAACCTGAGATATAGCATTGGAATCGCAAGATACATTTCAAGGTTTAAATACTTGTGTTTTTAATTAAAGTGGAATATTTTCTCTTAAGTAATAAAGATAAAGAGTGATTAAAATTTTGCAAAAATTTATTTAAAAACAAATGGTGTGGTGGAAATTAATGGTTGTTGTGGAAATTACAATGAATGGACCATACAAACAACAAACGTTTCTTTTTAAAAACTTTACGGAGCATAATAATAAAATAATAATGATAAAAAGAATACATTATTAAATAATGATAAATTAATTGCAGTCATGCATAGGTGGTACTAAGGGTGGGGGAGAGGGGGTGGCACCACCGCAAAATGCTTAGCATGTAAATTATAGTTAGAAACATGTCAAAAGTTGTCTAAAAAATTGTTATTTTATAATCTTACCACATTGTTGTAAAAATAAAATGAGAAAAATACAATGTGAGAACAAGGGCCTTGTATGTGTATCTGTAAATTATGCCTACAGTACACACGAAAATTTGATTTCCACCACACCATTGTAGTTTCCAGAAGAATGTGGTGGAATTACTGTGGTGGAAATTACAATCTGACAGAAATTGGTGGGAAAATCTATGCTAGCATTACATACTAGCTAAGATAGGGTCTCTAGCATTTTATGCTTACAAAATACATCTATGTGTGTAAAATAAGTTGATGTTCAGCATGTTTGGAAATTACATACAATAAAAATATTTTCAATTGAAGCGATATTTACCTTGGCTTTACTTCAAAAGGTGATGGATGAAGTCAAAATTCCCGCCATGTCAGACTTCTGCTGTGATGTCACTGTTCATCTCCATAGCAACTACCCAAACAATCTTTCATACAAAGTTTTTTAAAGGGACATTACAGTGTTGTGGTGGAAATTACAATAATAGTGTGGGACAACTACAATTGGTTTAGAAAATAACATGAACAGTTGAATGACATTAAATACTGCAATTATAGTTTGATTATTTTACTGATATTTTATTCAAGATATTTTAAAATATTAGAAAAAAAAATGTTTTTTTTACTATCCATTTTTGTCATTGAAGATCAAAAGTCTGGGTGTGGGACAAGCACAAAGCTGTAATATTTACATATAAATGAGGCTGAAAAAAGGAGAAAAAGTCATCACAGGCTGCTAAAACAAATGTCCTAAAACAGTTTCATTGTAAAGATAACTATAAATGTGTGAAATGTCCCTTTTTTAAAATTTTTCATGAAATATTATCAATGGACATAAAAGTGCCCATATNAGTAGAAAATGAAGGCTAATCATGTTTTGGGTGTACTATTCCTTTAATACGGATGATTTTGGCATACAGCTCATGAAAACCCAAAATTCCTATCTCACAAAATTAGCATATCATGAAAAAGGTCTCTAAACAAATCATCTGAATCAACAAATGAAACACCTGCAGAGGATTCCTGAGGCCTTAAAACTTCCAGCCTGGTTCATCACTCAAAGAGCCCCAATCATGGGTCCAGGCTGCCGAGGCCTGACAGCTGTCCAGAAGGCCATTATTGACACCCTCCAAGCAAGAGAGATTGGGACACAGAAAAGATATTTCTGAGATGAAAAGGCTGTTCCCTGAGTGCTGTTGTATCAAAGCACTTACTCAGGGGGTGGGAAGTCTAGCGGGAAGGAAAAAGTGTGGCTTGAAAACTGCTGCACAATAATAACAGGTGACCGGACCCTGAGGAGGATTGTGGAGAAGGGCCGATTCCAGACTGAGGGGGACCTGCGGAAGCAGTGGACCTGAGTCTGGGGTAGAAGCATCCCACAGCCACCGTGCACTGAGGACATGTGCAGCAGAATGGGCTACGGAGGTGCTGCACATTTCACCCAAGGTCCGGAAAACCACTTTAGGACCAGAAACGGCTAAGCAGAGGCGCCCTGCGGTGACCTGGGGTACAGAAGAAAACAACACTAGACTGTTGCTCCAGTTTTGCATGTCATCTTTGGAAATCACAGTGCCAGAGTCTGGAGGAAGATTGAGGAGGAGGAAATACCAAAATGCCAGAAGTCCAGTGTCAATTACCCGCAGTCAGTGATGGTCTGGGGTGCCATGTCAGCTGGTGGTGAGCAGTCCCACTGGGTTTTATCAGGAGCAGGGGCCAATGCAGCTATCAGTAGATTTAGGAGAACTTCATGCTTCCATCTGCTGAAAAGCTTTAGGAAGATGAAGATTAAATTTTTCAGCACCACCTGGCACCTGCTCACAGTGCCCAAACCACTGGTAAATGGTTTATTGACCATGGTATCACTGTGCTCAATTGGCCTAGCCAACTCTCCTAACCCTGAACCCCAATCTGAGAGGGATATTGTAAAGAAAAAGTTGAGATGCACAAGACCCAAAACACTGTGGATGAGCTAAAGGCCCCTATGGAAGCATCCTGGGCCTCCATAACACCTCAGCTGTTTCCACAGGCTGATTGCCTCCGTGCCACGCAGCACTGAAGCAGTCATTTCTGAAAAAGGATTCCCGATCAAGTATTGAGTCCATGTACGTAATTATTTGAAGGTTTACTCTCTTTTTTTTATTAAGAACACTTTTCTTTTATTGGTCGGATTAACAGGAATTTTTGGTTTTAATGAGCCAAAATGATCCGTATTAAGACAATAAAAGACCTAAAATATTTCAGTTAGTGTGCAATAAATCAAAAACATATGAATGTTGAAATTTAATCATTACATTATGGAAAATAATGAACTTTATCAGAATATGCCAATATTTTGAGTATAACCTGTATGTGCCATGGCTGCTCATAATCAGTACCTTAGAAAACTCAGATTATAGATGAGCAGATAAGTCCGAACCAATATGATGAAGGACATGAACCTTTTGCTCTAACAACCAGTGAAGGACGAAGTACTCAACAGTAGTACTTGAGTAAAAGTATTGATACGGCTTCCGGGTATGACCGCAAGGTAGAAGGTCGCGTTCGACGCTGCTCCTGACAAAAATCCTGAAAATTCCCTTTTAAAAATCACTGAACGCTACAACCAAGGTAACTGAGTTTGATTTTGGTGACATTATGCCAGGCCCTGGAAGAATGAGTAAAGATAAGTCAAAAACAACTATGCAATCCAAGCTGACGAACTTCGGACCGCAAAACGTGGAGCTTAGCTCAAACGAGGCTAGCAAAAAAGTTAGCAAGGAGCCGAGCAGCAACAAGGGCGTTGATGAAGAGCTAGCAGATAACAGCGGCGAAATGAATAACCCACTCGGCGACAAGGCAGATATACTTGGAGCAATTAGTAGCTTAAAGTCTGAGTTTTCTGGAAGATTTGATGGTGTTATGACGGCCATAGAAGCAGTGAGGAAAGAAGTGGGTGAATGTGCGAAACGTTTGACGCATGCAGAGGAACGTTTGTCTACAATAGAAGACGAACAACTGTCGCTAATTAACAAAGTTAAGAGCTTGGAAGAAACGAAGAAGCTAATGGAGGAAAAGATAGTCGACATGGAAATGAGATCTCGCCTCAACAACCTTAGATTGGTGAATCTCCCCGAGGGCGCAGAAGGCTCCGATGCCTGTGGATTTTTAGAAAGCTGGTTACCAGAAGTGTTGGAGATACCTGCTCTGAGAAGTCCGCTGATTCTGGAAAGAGCTCACCGCGTTGGACCGAAAAGAAACGCAGAAGCACCCCCAAGAACCGTAATTATGAGATTCCTTAATTATAATCAAAAGGATCTGATATTCAAAGCAAGCAAAATAAAGACGGATATTCTCTACAAGAACCATCGAGTGAGATTCTACAACGACGTCGCTACGGAGATACACAAGCAGCGCAAGCAATACGATGGAGTCCGCAAGCGCCTCCGCGAACTCGGACTGAGACACGGCATCATCCCTCCGGCTAAACTGGTGCTAACATACCAAGGGGAAACTTTCAAGTTTAACACACCAGCAGAGGTCCAAACGTTCGTCGATCGGATTCAGAAGAGACAGATAAGTGCATCGGAGTGACAGAACAATGCAGCACTGGTGGAATGTAGCGTTGATGTGTCTCTGCTAAATATACCTTTTTGTTAGAACATCACTATGTTGCATGGTATAACGTGAAGTTGCGCTCGTTATTATTCTGTTGTTTTTTTATATATATATACCTTATACTTCTAGATTCAATGTTCTGTTATGATGTTCTACCTCTAATACACATACTAGGGGCCACCTTAATTGTATAGGGATATTTAGACTGTTGGAAATGCGGGAGAAGGTCGAGTACAATACGTATATTTATTTTTAGTTGTTGGCGGGAGTTAAGAATAGAGAGAATAGATCATAGGGATCTATACGTATCAATGGTTGGAAGGAATTTAGTGGGAGGGCCTGACCGTTTGGTTGGGAACGGGGTTTTGTTTGTTCAGGTAGTTCAGGGATTGTGGGTGTATGTTAACTGTTCTGTTGTTTTTGTTACCCCTCTTGGACATATTTGTGAAGTTACCGCATCAGTGTCTTTTAAGTTGACATGATGCAGGGGACAGAAATTAAATGCACATCCTGGAACTGTAGAGGCTTACATAAAACAAAAAAAATCAAACAAGTCATGAACAAACTGAAAGATTTAAACTCTAAAATAGTATTTTTACAAGAAACCCATCTCTTGGAGGAAGAAAATATAAAATTGCGTAGGAGGTGGTGGGGGGATATATATGCAGCTCCATTTACTTCAAGAGCCAGGGGAGTAATGACCCTAATTCATGAATCCATTCCTTTTCAGGTGACCAATGTTATTAAAGATAAATTTGGGAGATATCTGATCATCCAGGGGTCCATCTTACAAGAAACACTGAATTTAGTAAATGTCTACGGTCCTAATTCTGATGATGGTGTTTTTTATACTAACTTATTTCTTACCCTTTCATCGCTGACAGGAAAATACATTATAGGGGGCGACTGGAACTGTGTTCTGGACCCCATTTTGGACAGGGCTTCAGGAGCTGACCAGACGCACAGCAGAAGCAGGGAAACGATATGCAATTTTATGAAAGAATTAAATTTACTAGATATCTGGAGACATTTAAAACCTACTGAAATAGTCTACTCATGCCATTCAAAAACATTTAGGACTTACTCCCGCATAGACTATTTTTTGATTTCAAAGGAATTACTCTCAAATATATCTGATTGTTGCTATGATAGCATACTAATATCGGATCACGCTCCCTGTAATTTACTATACTGTAATAATAGCCTGTTGAGAGACCCTCCCCGATGGTGCTTACACCAGAAATGGCTGAAAGATGAAAAATTTCTTAAATACGTTGGAGAAAAAATAGATGATTATTTCAGTATCAATACCACACAAACCTCAGCCTGTATAAAATGGGACGCTTTTAAGGCATGTCTGAGGGGTTACATAATTAGTTACACCGCCTCAAAATCTAAAGAACAACGTAAGAGCAGACAACAATTAGAATCCAAGATCAAATTACTAGAGCTACAAACTTTTAGAAATAGCAACGCAGAAATAGAAAAGGAATTGCTGTTATTAAAAGCACAATATGAAAAAGAATCTGCAGACAGAGCGGCCTCCAGTTTACTAAGATTAAATCAATCATTCTATGAACAAGGAGAAAAACAAGGGAAACTCTTGGCATGGCAAATAAAACAACTGGAAGTGCAAAAAAACATAACCTCTCTTCTTAATAGTAAAGGGGAAACTTTAGTAGACCCAATCAAGATAAATGAAGAGTTTAGACAATACTATGACAGGCTGTATGATTCTCAAGACACCTCAAATATACAGGAACATGACTCATTTCTAAATAAGCTAGATATTCCCTCAATAGATGAAGTGTATAGAGAACAATTGGAAGCTGAAATCACAAAAGAAGAGTTGGGTAAGGCTATTGACTACATGAAGGCTGGGAAGAAAGCTGGGCCTGATGGGTTCCCTATAGACTTTTATAAAAAATTTAAAAAACAATTAATAAGTCCTATCTTCGAGATGTTTCAGGAGGCATATCGCAATGGTGGTCTACCAAAATCTATGACAAGTGCTTTAATCTTTGTGCTACCCAAGCCTGGGAAACCCAGCAATAAATGTGAAAACATGAGGCCAATAAGTTTGCTTAATGCTGACCTAAAAATACTCTGTAAATTATTAGCAATACGCTTACAAAACTCACTTCCTTCAGTGATACACAGGGACCAAAATGGTTTTATTTTGGGACGGCAAGGCCTGCACAATGTGAGGAGGCTTCTAAACATTGTTCATGGCTTGGGTGAAAAATCAGGATCTGCACTTCTTTCTCTAGATGCCGAGAAAGCGTTCGACCGAGTCGAATGGGTCTATCTATTTAACATCTTAAATCGTTTTGGTTATGGAAATAATTTTAAAAAATGGATTCACTTATTATATTTAAACCCAACTGCAGAAATATTAACAAATAAGAATGTGTCTAAACCAATTGTTATCAAACGAGGTTGTCGTCAAGGTTGTCCTTTGTCCCCTTTGTTATTTACATTAGCATTGGAGCCTTTTGCTATAGCTGTAAGGTCCCATAAATCTATAGCTGGCATTACAATTAGACAAGTAGAACACAAACTTTCATTATATGCAGATGACATAATCCTGTTCATTTCAAACTTAAAACAGTCTATTCCAAATTTGCTTAATTTAATAGAGGAATTTGGTCATATTTCAGGGTATAATATAAATAAAGCTAAATCTTCATTACTATTTTTGGATGAAAAAGAAATGTCCCCGGTAATAAGTTCAGAGTTCAAGGTTGTTAGAAATTTTACTTATTTAGGAATACAAATATTTTCAAATCTAGATATGATTGTAAAGAAGAACTATGAGTGTTTAACAAAAGAAATCACTGAAAGTATTAATAGATGGATGCCCCTTCCCTTATCATTGATTGGCAGGATCAACACCTTCAAAATGAATATGCTTCCAAAAATACTGTATATTTTTCAGAATGTCCCCCTGCCGCCTCCTGCAAACTGGTTTGATGATTTTAGGAAGTTATTTGTTGGGTTTTTGTGGCAAAATAAACGGCCCAGGGTTAGATTGTCGCTCCTACACTTACCTCATAAGAAGGGAGGACTAGGGTGTCCGAATATGAGGTGGTATTACTGGGCAACCCAACTTAGGACTATTAGATATTACTTTAATGCCAGGGATGCCCCTCAGTGGACAGAAATGGAATCTGATTCTGTAAGTCCACCTTTGCCTTTATACATTTTTTCTGATTCGGTCTCAAGACTGTTGGGAAGAACAGTTAATCCTATTGTTAAAAACATGATCAAAATATGGTATGACGTAAAGAAATTCATAAAAGAACCAGTTATACTCTCACAGTTTACTCCTATATGGGGAAACCAAGATTTTACTCCTGGAAGAGCAGACTCTGTATTTAAGCAGTGGGCCTTAAAGGGAATAGATAAGATTCATGATTTGTATCAAGCAAATTCGACTTACATGATGTCTTTTGAGGAACTCAGGCAGAAATTTAATATAGATAAAAAATACTTCTTCAAATACCTTCAGCTCAGAAGCTACATTAGGACAAAAAACAAAGATTTGTCCAAGCCACCAAAGTCCCAGTTAGAGGAAATTGTTTGCAAGTATAACACAAGTAAAGGTGCGATTTCAGAATACTATAACTTTATGGTTTTGAATTCATCAGAGGATTCAACACGGAAACTAGAAGCCTGGAAATTAGACCTGGGAATAAACCTGTCACTGGAAGATTGGCAGTCTGTCTGTGCAAAGGCTCAAAAGCAAACTGTTAACTCTCGCTTAAGGTTACTGCAATACAAATGGTTAATGCGAATCTATATTACACCAGTCAATTTAAATAGGTACAACCCTAATATACCAGATGTATGCACAAAATGTTTAGAAGAAAAGGGGACTTTGTTTCATTGTATTTGGAAATGTACGGAAATTCAAAACTTTTGGAAAGCCATAAGAAGAACTTTGGAACACCTTGTCTCTAAAGTTGTTGCACTTGATCCTGCTTTTCTAATTTTAGGTTTGTACCCTAAAAATACTTTGTTTACCAAAAGTGAACAATTGTTGATTGATATATGTCTACTACAGGCTAAAAGGCTGATAGCACTATCCTGGAAGAGAACAACAGGACCAGGTATCAACCAATGGATTAAGCAAATGCTGAAGACTTTACCTCTGGAACGCATAACGTATCTCCAGAAAGGGAAAAGCGATCTATTTGAAAACATTTGGAGACCCTTCCTGAATTTTGTTGAAGGAGTGGACATATCTCACAATGACGAAACCAGTTAGAGACAAGTTTATTGTCAAAACACAATGTGCAACAAGGGAGCCTCAACAGTGGACTATTTTCTCCTGTATACTTAAAGGAGTCTATGCAGATATGTATCTAAGAGGGTGTTCGTAGGTCCTGTTTACTGTACTGGTTATGTGGCAAAGTGTATCTGTAAAAAAAAAATACAATAAAATTTTTGTTGGAAAAGTATTGATACTCATAGTCCAAATCTTACTCAACCACAAGTAAAGGTTACCCTGTCAAACATCTGCTCAAGTATTGCAGTACTCATTTTTTGAAAATACTTAAGGATTTTCAAAAGCACATGCATTTTAAAGTATTTAAGTATTCCAAAATATGAATTTAAATTTCTAATACTAGTAATATTTTGCATAATTTTTCCTGAGTAATTTTAAAGAACTTTGTAACTTTCAGCCAACCACCTGATGTATTGATGCGTAGAACCACCTGCCACAAATTCTACACCACCAGAAAAAGAACTTCAAGATAAAAATAATGCTACAGAAAATGAGAGCTTTTTGATGATTATCTCCTTTTTAAAAACAAACCAAATTAAAACAGAAGTGTCTTGATTCTCCTCGCACTTTAACTATGGAATAAGGTTGACTATATTTCCACAAAGAAAAAAACATATACTGTAATTTTTCCTTTGATACAAAAGTAATGTTTTTTTCCATAAAAGATTGGTATAAAAGTAGTTTTAATCCTATAGAATAAATTTGCCCTGAAAACAACAACAAACTTGGTCTAGTTTTGTTCTTAATTCAAATTTCAGACAGGAGAAAATAGCCTTAAACTGAGCAATAAATCTCTATAAGCAGCTGGAAAATGCTACTGTAGATCTCTGATATTTAAGTCACAATGTTGGAAATGTTGAAAGTGAACTTCCAACAAAAGCCACATGAAAATTTAAAGTCTAATGAAGGGGGAATGGATGGGGTATGTCTTTGGTCTCAGCATCTGATCTATGTGATCTATCACCTCCAATGCTTCACAGCCATTAATTTCAAATTAAAAAAACATTTTATTCGTTCCCAAAGGGTGATGCTGTAAATCATAGCCTTTTATTTCTTCAAAAAGTTGTGTTGGATGTTGATAGGAAGGGGCAACATAGTGGATTCTCTTGCACCACATCTGGAGAAGTCTTTGACTTAACATTGTTGTCTTCTACAAAAGATGCTCAATGTTTTCCATAATGTTCATGATTTTATAGAAAGAATAAGCACTGGCATTCCACTTCTCTCCAGAGGTTGTAGAAGAGTTCCTACAGCAAGAACCTTTTCGAAATCGTTGTTGTCATAAATCCTTCATTCCTGATAAGCCCGGCATAATGGTGTCTGTTTTCTATGAACAAACTGAGTTCCAACTGGAACTTCTTTGTTGTGTGTTTACGCAGCTGTTACTTCATGCGACTATCAATGTATAAAACAATATAGCAGTTACAGATACAAAAATCTATATAGTTACACATTATTTAAGGTTTATACTTAGTTACCTGAGATCTTTTAGATTTTTTTTACTCTTAATATGAGATTGTTTGGCATCCTTAGAATTACTAAACACTGTCAGTTTGTACCTGCATTGCCAGGTTTGTATTTAATGTAGTTTATGGACTATATAAATTTTTTAATTAGTTTTTGTTGATTTTATTCCTTTAATACATTTCAAT
>JAGKQL010000046.1:11033135-11069355 GCA_018398635.1 Cyprinodon brontotheroides | reverse complement strand
ATGCCAGAAGTCCAGTGTCAATTACCCGCAGTCAGTGATGGTCTGGGTGCCATGTCAGCTGTTGGTGTTGGTCCACTGGGTTTTATCAAGTGCAGGGCCAGTGCAGCTATCAGTAGATTTAGGAGAACTTCATGCTTCCATCTGCTGAAAAGCTTTATGGAGATGAAGATTAAATTTTTCAACACCACCTGGCACCTGCTCACAGTGCCCAAACCACTGGTAAATGGTTTATTGACCATGGTATCACTGTGCTCAATTGGCCTGCCAACTCTCCTAACCTGAACCCCATAGAAAATCTGAGGAATATTGTAAAGAGAAAGTTGATATACACAAGACCCAACACTGTGGATGTGCTAAAGGCCCCTATGGAAGCATCCTGGGCCTCCATAACACCTCAGCAGTGCCACAGGCTGATTGCCTCCATGCCACGCAGCACTGAAGCAGTCATTTCTGCAAAAGGATTCCCGACCAAGTATTGAGTCCATGTACGTAATTATTTGAAGGTTTACTTTTTTTCTTTATTAAGAACACTTTTCTTTTATTGGTCGGATTAACAGGAATTTTTGGTTTTAATGAGCCAAAATGATCCATATTAAGACAATAAAAGACCTAAAATATTTCAGTTAGTGTGCAATAAATCTAAAACATATGAATGTTGAAATTTAATCATTACATTATGGAAAATAATGAACTTTATCAGAATATGCCAATATTTTGAGGATAACCTGTATGTGCCAAGGCTGCTCCTCATCAGTACCTTAGAAAACTCAGATTATAGATGAGCAGATAAGTCCGAACCAATATGATGAAGGACATGAACCTTTTACTCTAACAACCAGTGAAGGACGAAGTACTCAACAGTAGTACTTGAGTAAAAGTATTGATACTCATAGTCAAATCTTGCTCAACCACAAGTAAAGGTTACCCTGTCAAACATCTGCTCAAGTATTGCAGTACTCACTTTTGAAAATACTTAAGTTTTCAAAAGCACATGCATTTTAAAGTACTTAAGTATTCAAAAATATGAATTTAAATTTCTAATACTAGTAATATTTTGCATAATTTTCAAAGTAATTTTAAAGAACTTCTTAACTTTCAGCCAACCACCTGATGTATTGATGCACAGAACCACCTGCCACAAATTCTACACCACCAGAAAAGAACTTCAAGATAAAAAAAAATGCTACAGAAAATGAGAGCTTTTTGATGATTATCTCCTTTTTAAAAACAAACCAAAACCTGCTAAAACAACAGAAGTAAGGTCTGATATCGTTCCTGCAGCAGATGATCAGTATCTGAGAACCATAGAGATGTAAAGATATGATGTTCAGCTGTCATCTGGTAAGTGAAAATTACAAGCATAGTTTAAGCCAGTCTGATTTAAATAAATACATTTTCTTCGATACCAAGAATGCTTTTTTCCCACATATGCCCATGAATTGGGTATTCAGTTTTGTTCTCTGGTCTTAAAAAGTCTTCGATTAAACTTTGAATTAAACTGAGCAATAAATCTCTATAAGCAGCTGGAAAATGCTACTGTAGATCTCTGATATTTAAGTCACAATGTTGGAAATGTTGAAAGTGAACTTCCAACAAAAGCCACATGAAAATTTAAAGTCTAATGAAGGGGGAATGGATGGGGTATGTCTTTGGTCTCAGCATCTGATCTATGTGATCTATCACCTCCAATGCTTCACAGCCATTAATTTCAAATTAAAAAAACATTTTATTCGTTCCCAAAGGGTGATGCTGTAAATCATAGCCTTTTATTTCTTCAAAAAGTTGTGTTGGATGTTGATAGGAAGGGGCAACATAGTGGATTCTCTTGCACCACATCTGGAGAAGTCTTTGACTTAACATTGTTGTCTTCTACAAAAGATGCTCAATGTTTTCCATAATGTTCATGATTTTATGAAGAATCCTTCTTGTTCACTTCTCTCCAGAGGTTGTAGAAGAGTTCCTACAGCAGAACCTTTGAAATCAGATTGTTGAAATGTAAATCCTTCATTCTGATAAGCCCAGCATCAATGGTATCACTGTTTTTTCTATGAACAAACTGAGTTCCAACTGGAACTTCTTTGTTGTGTTGCAGCTGTTACTTCATGCAGCTATCAATGTATAGAAGCAATATAGCAGTTACAGATACAAAAAAATCTATATAGTTACATTATTTAAGGTTTATACTTAGTTACCTGAGATCTTTTAGATTTTTTTTACTCTTAATATGAGATTGTTTGGCATCCTTAGAATTACTAAACACTGTCAGTTTGTACCTGCATTGCCAGGTTTGTATTTAATGTAGTTTATGGACTATATAAATTTTTTAATTAGTTTTTGTTGATTTTATTCCTTTAATACATTTCAATCACAAAGAAACCTAGACTGGCCATTATTGTTCCATTCGATTCAGTCATTCTAGCACTAAATTATAACACATGTTGTAATTAAAGACACTTTACAGGGAAAATTCAATCAGATGAGTATTTTACTATGTTGGATGTATTGTTTCATTATTGAATTGTCTAAATTACCTCTTAAATTATCTTTAATTAACAAATTTTGTTTTTGTCACCAATTTCACACAGGATTCAGAGGAAGTTGTTGTTGTGCTCTGATTATTTATTCATTAACCATCCAGTAGGGGTGGCCAATATGTTATTAAATCAAATATTATTTAGACTGTCATATATAGTTTATGAACTAACGCCAGATTACTCTGCATTAAATCAGGTTCACGGTCAATCAGATAATTGTACACATATATGGAATACATTGCAAACAACTTCTATACAAAACATTAGTTTATTAAAATAAAATCATTCATCCTTAAGTCAGAAATATTTCAGGTAAAAGCTGTAGACTACACATGAAACTCAAATAAACTAAGCTACAATGTACACAAGAATTAAGAAAAACTCTTGCAAACCGTGATCAATAAGATGAAGCATTGATATTACAGCTCAGCATGGCAGTTTACTCTGTAATTATTGATGTCAGTCCTAAGGTACTTAAAATGCTCCTCAAAATGTGGTAGCTAAAATGGATTAGATGAGTTCATTTTTGAAATTCTGACTTAAATAATTTTGATGGGGTGAAATATTTGGTCCCCCCCTTGTAACTCAAGTAACCACCATGTTACTCATGTTATTATGCAATGGGTATGCCAGGGCTCCCCCATCTTCCTCTTGTTTTGATCTTAGCAAACAGTCGCCTGTTTATTCTTGATTATCTGCAGAACTGACTTAAAGAAAGAAAGGAGAACAGTCAGTGCAATCCCTACTTTACTTATTTGGGTCAGGGTTGTTTACCTTAGCTTTTTCTCAAATGACAGGGATGCACTTCTGGCGATGGTTAGTGGGGACATGTTTAAATGATCCTTCAGTCCCATTTTCCCAGCATAGCTGATAAATGCTTCTGCAGGTAAACATGTTTCTCAGAAGTACAGTTATGTTCAAAAGATGTTACCTCCAAAGATGTTACCTCCAACTCCAACTGTCTGTCTGTCATTTCTGTAATAATAGCATCCAGCCACTGGTGTCTTAGTAGATATGTTTCAGCTGCAGCGTACCATGTTCCCATAATGTTTAAAATGCCTAGAAACATAAAAGCAACCATCTGAAAATATTAACTTTATGTACTTCGCTAAACCAGCATGGCATTTATATTTATTACTACTGGGTGCAATTACCCTTTCCAATAACTAAATCACATTCAAATACCAATAAATATTGTACTTACTCCTTCATAAAGTTCCCAGTCCTGCTCTATATAAACAATATTCATTCATTCAACATTAAATTAATCTATAAACACAGATGTAGTTTGTAAACAACCCACCATCTTGCTACTACCTTCAATATTCACAGCGTAATTCACCCTGCTGACAATCAGTACTGCGTTTAACTTACTGCTAAAAATGGTAGTCAGTATGTAGTGCTAAACCAACCTTCCAAGGCACCCTATTAGAACAGTTTCTGGAACGAGAGTTCTTTATGTGGAAAAGAGGCATGTAAGATTTCCGGGCCTGAAGAAAATCTAAGGCCTCTTACAGGGTCTTTTTTTGTATGAATGTTTGATGAACATTTTGCTTCAACAAGATCAGGTTTTATGCCACTTTTGCTTTGATATGGAAAGACTCAGAACCTGATTGGCTTAAAGGTTCTTTAAATTAGTTGGTAATGATAATTGTTAGATTGTTGAGAGCACTTCGCTCTCAATCTGCAGGTTTACTAGTGGTTCCTAGAATTTCTAAAAGTAGAATGGGAGGCAGATCTTTTAGTTATCAGGCTCCTCTCCTGTGGAACCAACTACCAGTTTTAGTCCATGAAGCAGAAACCCTGTCTACTTTTAAGGCTAGGCTTAAAACTTTCCTTTTTGATAAAGCTTATAGTTAGAGTGGCTCAGGTTATCCTGAGCTATCTCTATAGTTGTGCTGCTATAGGCTTAGACTTTTGGAGGACATAGGGACTCCTATTTCATCATTCTGCTTCATTCTCTCTCTGTTCTCCTATTCTGCAGAATCTGTTAGTTCAATCTCTAACCTTCTGCTCTCTCTGCTTTTCCTCAGAGTAGCTTTGCCTCGTCTGTTCCTGTTTGGCTGTGACGTCATCCTGGAGAGAAACATCAGCTGTGCTGCTTCCATCAACACCCTTGTTTATAGATGTTGGAGATCGGCCTGTTTTCCAGTGTGGTCCTGTTTCTCTGACCGTGACTGAGTGGATGTGCTCTCTTCGTCCTCTGGCATGGGAGCTGCCTTGGAGCTCGTCTGCCTGGCTGTGTGTTTCCTGGACGAGGCCGCCTTTTACAGCTGCTTTTCGTATCTCTGCTTCTGTCTCCTTGAACCCCAGTCGGCCTCGGCAGATGGCCCCTCACACTGAGCCTGGTTCTGCTGGAGGTTTCTTCCTGTTAAAAGGGAGTTTTTCCTCTCCACTGTCGCTACAAGCATGCTTAGTGTGAGGGATTGTATTTGAGTCAATGAGTCAATGCAATCAACTGGTTTTCCTTAGATAGAAAACTTTGAGTGACATTTGGTCTGTGAGGTTTTGATTGTGGTTGCTTTTCGATCCCTGATTAATGATACATCATCAGGGGAACTGTTGATTGTTTATTCCATGATTCTCTGATGTTGAAAGGAACAGCACTATAGATAATAATGGGTTTGTTCAAAGGTGACATTAAAACGTCACCTTTTCAGGTGGAATTGTTAGGGTAATTATCATTGATGATGTTTAAGTTTATTACACCTTAATATTAGCTGCCTGTTGCGTTTCAGAACTGATGTTTTCCCCAGTAGTTTATCTAATTAGACCAGTTCCTCTGTCCAGATATACAGTTATAACCTTCATTTTGTAAGTGGCAAAGATTTGGGAATGGAATGAAAGCGGTGTCCTTCAGCTAAGAGCAAAGTGTAATATTTTAATAAGTCTGAAGCCATGGATGCAACCGTGTATGATGTAACGATGTGATGATGTGGCAGACTGGAGATGTATAAAATGCTTCTTTAACTGTTAATCGGGGCCACTTCCTGAGAAGTGAGCCCAGTTTGTAGGCAGCTGCCTAAGCATCTGAGTAAGATTACAAGTTATATCAAAATCTGTTGTCATGTCTCATGGTTATTTAATACATATAAGCTATGAAGTGTTATTTAAAGAGTTTGTTGATCGCTTTTCAGGAAACGGTACCAGAGAGGGAAAGCCTCAAGGTGTAGACACAGAGCTTAGCTTTGACAATGATACAGATGATCAGGGTTGTCCATAACAGTCTTCATTTAACAAAGAATTCTCAATTATTAAATCCTGCTACCCTAACAGACAATGGCAGAAGAGATCACACTATCCACAGCAGAAGATATGCAGCATGTTGCTAATAAAACACTGAAGGACCTAAACTTCATTGGTGAGCAAAGTCTGCTCTGTCCTCTTTTGTAGACACCTTAGTGGTTTTGTCTTCAGTCCAGGCTGTTGTTTATATGAACACAAAGTTTACCTAGACAAAGATTCACCAACTTTACTTCTTCTCTCATGAGTGGTCTCCCAGCTCCCTGCACTTAGCATCCTTAGCCTCCATCTCTAATAAAGCGTTATCCTGGCAAACCAGATTGACAATGTGTAGCACTTAAGTGCAGCTTCTTTCTATTTAAAAAAATGAAAATATGGATTCTGACAAAGCAGATGTGATCGCTGTAGCTGCTTGTATGTCCCGCTGCGCTGCCATGTTTACTTTGGGCTGTTGGCTTTTGTCAAAGCCATATTTCTTGAAATAAATCTAATAGGTTGATGATAATAATACAATGAAAATTATTTAAATTGGAGTTGTACAAGATTGTATTTTATGTGAACGCACAAAATTTAGCAAGAATTTAATCTGAAAACAGCCATGATTACAGAGTCATCTGCAGATGCAGAAGACAAGAGTCGGTCCTATAGCACAAGTGTGAGGTGTACAGAGTAGAGAAGAATGATGAGAGACCTTATGGAGCTCCTTTGCTGCTCAATCTCTGATTGGACACAAATCCTTAGTTGGTGCTCTGTTTTTTCCGTTAGTCTTTCATCGAGGTGATTGTTCAGGGTCCCAAAAAGGATCCTCTGATGTTTTGAGTTGCCATGGTATTTGCTGACATAATACCAAACTTTATTTAGTTTACATGACAAGCAAATGTAAAGTAAACCAAACAGCAAAGATCTTATGAGTTGTTTAATTTCTTTAAATAAAGCACTAAAGTACATTCTAAAGAAACAAAAAAAATGGTGATATATCTTAATTCATTGTTATGTTCATGGATTTGAGCATAACTAACTGTAGAGAATTTGAGCCACCTCTAGTTATAAGCATTATTAAGAAAGTAAAATATTTTTAAGGGGTGAATATAATAACTGGAAGCTTTACCTCCCATCATCCAGATGAAATGCACATATATCCTTTTTAAGTCATCACTGAAATGCTAAGCAGTGCAGAGTGTAAGCTTAATTACTGTTATTTCTGAAACATCCCATCCATCCATCCATCTTCCTCCGCTTATCCGAGGTCGGGTTGCGGGGGCAGCTTAAGAAGGGAGCCCCAGACTTCCCTCTCCCCAGCCACTTCTTCCAGCTCTTCGGGAGGAACCCCAAGGCGTTCCCAGGCCAGCGAGAAACATAGTCTCTCCAGCGTGTCCCTGGGTGCTTCGGGGAGCTCTCCCGATTGGAGACGTGCCCGGAACACCTCACCAGGGAAAGTCCAGCAGGCATCTAACCAGATGCCCAAGCCACCTCAACTGGCTCCTCTCGGCGTGGAGGAGCAGCGGGGCTCTAGTCCCCTCCCGGATGACCCGAGCTTCTCACCCTATCTCTAGGGAGAGCCCAATAGCCACCCACTGGGAGGGAAACCCATTTTGAGCAGCTTGTATCCGCCATACGATCACCGTTCTTTAGGTGCATGACCCAGAGTTCATGACCATATAGATGATGAGGTAGGAGAGCATTAAAGATGCGACCGATTGCGTCGAGGAAACTTAAACTTTTGACTCAGCTCTCTCTTCACCACCTGACGGACGGGTACAGGCGCCCGCTTCATGGCAGGCGCTGCACCAATCCGCCTGTCGCTGATCTCCCGCTCCCTTCTTCCCTCATTCGTGAACAGGAATCCCCAAGATGCTTAAACTCCTCCACTTGGGGCAGGACATCCCCCTGACCGGGAGAAGGCACTCTACCCTTTTCGAAGCAGACCCACTGGCCTTTTCCGGTTGGGCGCACTGATCCCTATCCGGGCCGCTTCACGCACTTTCGGCTGAGACCGATCCAGCGCGAGCTGCAGATCACGACCTGATGAAGCCGATAGGGACCACATCATCTGCAAAAAGCAGAGACACAATCCTAAGGCCACCAAAGCGGATCCCCTCAACACCTTGGCTGCGCCTGAAATTCTGTCCATGAAGGTAATGAACAGAATGGGTGACAAAGGGCAGCCCTGGCAGAGAATCCAACTCTCACGGGAAATGAGGCCCGACTTACTGCGGCAATGTCGCGGACCAGACTCTGACACGGTCATACAGGGACCTGACAGCCCATATCAAAGGGCCCGGCACCCTGTATTCCCGGAGAACCCCCACCGCCACAGGGCCCCGAGAGGAACACGGGATTAGAAACGCCTTCTCCAAGTCCACAAAGCACATGTAGACTGGTTGGGCGAACTCCCATGCACCCTCCAGGACCCTGCTGAGGGGTGTAGAGCTGGTCCAGCGTTCCACGACCAGGGCGGAAACCACACTGCTCTTCCTGAATCCGAGGTTGCGACTATCCGACGGACCTCCTCTCCAGCACCGAATAGACCTTGCGGGGAGGCTTAAGAGTGTGACTCCCCTGTAATTGGAGCACACCCTCCGGTCCCCTTTTTGAACAGGGGGACCACCACCAGATCTGCCAATCCAGGGGGACTGCCCCGATGTCCATGCAGCGTTGAAGAGTCGTGTCAGCCAACACAACCCTACAACATCCAGGACCTTGAGGAACTCGGGGCGGATCTCATCCACCCCGGGGCCCTGCCACGAGGAGCTTTTAACCACCTCGGCGACCTGCCCAGAGAGTGGAGAGCCCAGTCCAGAGTCCCCAGGCCTAGCTTCCTTGGAGAACTATGTTGGTGGGATTGAGGAGGACTTCGAAGTATTCCGCCCACCGACCTACCGTCCAGTCGAGGTCAACGCTTGCACACCATCCCACTATAAACAGTGTTGGTGCTGCACTGCTTCCCTCCTGAGGCGCCCGGATGGGGCCGGGGCGTAAGCGGGCGTGGGAAGTCTTTCTCCAGCCAGCCTCTCCAAACTCCTCCCACACCCGAGTTTTGCCTCAGCAACTTCCGAGCCGCATGCCGCTTAGCCCGCCGGTACACATCAGCTGATTCCGGAGGTCCCACAGGCCAAAAAGGCCCGATAGCCCTCCTTCTTCAACCTGACAGCATCCCTCACGGGAGGTCCCACTGGGTTGAGGGTTGCCGCCAGTACGCACCGACGCTGCAGCCGCGCTCAGATAGCTGCCTGGACAATGGAGGAAGCGGAACATGGTCCCACTTTCGGACTCAATAATCCCCACTCCCGAGGGATGTGTTTGAAGTTCTGCGGGAGATGGGGGTTAAAGCTCCCGCCCCAACAGGGGAACTCTGCAGAGCGTTCCCAGCAGACCCTCTAACCACGTTGGGCCTGCCAGGTGCGGCGGCATCTCCCCACACCCCACCCGAGACAACTCACCACCAGGTGGTAGTGGTCCGGGGGTATGACTCAGCACCTCTCTTCACCGGTCAAGACATGCGGCATGAAGTCCGGCGAAGCGATGACAAAGTCGATCATCGACCTTTGGCCTAGGGTGTTCTGGTGCCATGTGCACATATGGACACCCTTATGCTTGGCTTTATGGTGTTAGATTATGGACAATCCGCCAGCGAGCACCGGGGAATCAACAACAGAACACCACTTTCGAGTTCAGATCAGGAAGCGGCCATTCCTCCCAACCCGCGCCCCTCCAGGTCTCACTGTCGTTGCCGCGTGGCGTTGAAGTCTCCCAGCAGAACAAAGGGAATCCCCAGGAGGCACCCTCCATTACCCCCTCTAAGGACTCCAAGAAGGGTGAGGTAATCGAACTGTTGTTTTGGCCCGTGGCTTACAGCACAACAGTCGGGACCGATCCCACTGCGTGGGCAGAGGGAGAAGCTACCCTCTGGATTCACCGGGGTGAACCCCAGCGATACGAAAGGCCGAAGAGATGGGGAGCAGCAAGTATGCCCACTGCACTGGCGCTACACACGTTGGGCAACTCTCAGAGTGGAGTATGTCCCAGCCCCTCTCCAGGAGACTGGTTCAAGGAGCCAAGAAGCTGTCTGTAGCACGGTGAGACCGACTATTTCTAGCCGGAACCTCTCCAGCCTCACACGCCAACCTCCGGCTCCTTCCCCACCAGCGAGGTGACATTCAGTCCAAGGCCCCTCCACTGCAGCGAGGATGGGACCGTAGGGTCCCTCCCGACGCTTCACCAACACAGTACACCCGACCCCTGGCCCCTCTCCTCACGGGTGGTGGGCCCATATAGAGGGACCCATGTTGTTTCCCTCTTCCCGGGCTGAGCCGGCGAGATTATGGGTAAAACCACGGCCACCAGAAACCGCCGCCATTGCGTGCCCCCTCCAGGCCTGGCTCCAAAATGGGGACCTGTAGACGGCGAGGGAACGCTGGATCCAAATATTGTGTTCATCATAGGGTCTTAGGGCTGCGCTTTGTCTGATTCCTCTACCTAGGACCTGTCTGCAGCAGGTGACTACAGGGGCACTCAAGCTGGAGCAAGCATCCCAGGATCATTGGGACACTCAAACCTCTCCACCACGATAAGGTGGCAGCCCATTCTTATTTCTGAAACAATCGTCATAAAAAGCTTGGTATATATTACAGGTCCATGAAATCTTTAATTTAAAGAAAATTAAATAAAAGAAATATGCAAAAAACGGGGCTGCTCAGTGTCGCAGTGGCTGCCTTGCAGCAAGAAGGTTCTGGGTCCAATTCCCAGCCTGGGGTCTTTCTGCATGGAGTTTACATGTTCTCCCTGAGCATGCGTGGGTTTTCTCCAGCTTCCTCCCACAGTCCAAAAAAATGACTGTTAGGTTAATGGCTTCTCCATATTGTCCTTAGGTGTGAGTGTGTGCGTGAATGGTTGTTTGTCTCTGTGTTGCCCTGCGATGGACTGGCAACCTGTCCAGGGTGTACCCCACCTCTCTCCCATTGACTGCTGGAGATAGGCACCAGCACCTAAAAACAGACATGAATCCCAGAAAAATATAGAGAAATGTGATCAGTTCTGTAACTTATGTAGATAGCAGATTAAATAAGGGGCTGGATTTTGACCACTAGAGGACAGTGTTGCACCAGGATTTGTCCTTGCTTCCACTGCAGTTTTTTAGTGCTCTTCATGGTGGCTATTTTCAAAATGTTGCATTGGATGGATCTCTATCTTCAACACAAGTCTGTTCTCCTACCTTACACCAAGCTGCAATGCTGAGTATTCAGTAGTACTTGACCATTGGTTGGAAAATCTAAATTCCTCTCTTTCTGCTTACATATATTCATTTATGACTGCCAATTCTGGCACTAGGTGCTACTTTTGTACTTTTGTTACAAATATCGTATCGTATAGGAATAGCCAGCCTACCAGCAAATAATTAAAAGTGTGTGGAGGCTACACTTACTTTCACATGTCGATATCTAAGATCCTTTACTCGTTCAGAGTTGTGCTCTAAAGAGTACTGTGTTAACTTGTATCATGCTGTCTGTTGGGTTAAAGAACGTGGTCAATAGACAAAAGACTGTCGATGCCATCAAAGTTGACATTGTCTTCAATTGCTTGATTTTTGCCAACAATTGGGCTTTTTGTTGTTGGGAGAAAACAGCACCCCTTCAACCCTCATTTGGTCCTCTTTCATTTCTACAAAGGAAAGGATTACCTTCTAAATATATAAAGAGGCAGTAAGAAAAATAGCATTGTCTTTAACATTACAGTACAGTATTTTTTATGTCAATTATCCTTTGTAAAGCAAGAGCAGCATATTTCTCCTCATTATAATAGAGGAGAATAAGAATAATCCTAGATTTCATTTTAATACAGTTGCCAAATTCACCCAGAGCCATAGCTCTGTTGAACCGTCCATTCCACCTACTCTTAGAAGTAATGATTTTATGGGATTCTTTATAAATAAGATGTGTGGATGCGAACACTTCATTGCGGTAGGTGAACACTGCCTCACAGTCAGCCGACCAATCGCCATTGATGGTTAGTGGTCTGTTGTGTCTTTTCTTGAAATCTACAGTATTTCTTTTGTTTAATTGATCTTGAGGTGTAGATTGTTAAATGAATGTAATCATTTTGTAATTAGTATTAGAGTTTACATGTAATTCATGTATTTTTTCATGTGCTGCATTAAAAACAAATTTCTTAGTAATATTTAATAATCAATTTAATAATCAACAGATACCTTAAGGCACAAATTCTTTACACATAGAAATTTGCATATAATTTAGATCAAAAGCAATCTTTTCAACCAGAAATGTGCTTGAACGTGTTTTGAAGTGAACTTCAAAATAATTTAAGGAAGCACTGCTGTAAAGTATATATTTTATTTCTTCCCCTGTTTTATAGACAATTTAGAAAATCAAATACATTGCATAAAACAAAGCCAGAGAGCATCATATTCTTCGCTATGCTATTGAAGTAGACTTGAGTCACAAATTATAATGAAACAATTAAGACTGGCACGGTTAATAAGACTTTAGAAACATCAAGAAATATCTGAAAAGTTAATAGAAACATCCACAAATACAAATAAATAAAGTAAAATTAAGGCAGAAACTAATTAAGTGAAAACAACTTTTAACAAAAATTCTGCATTCCTTTTCACCACAGTACAGAACAACACTGGGGGCAAACTGCACAAAACAGCACACAACACAAAACAGCAAACTGCACCTTTTACAGTGTTACAAACACAAAAGGTCAGTCACTAAATGGCATCTGTTCATTCTTTAATGTTTATTAATAGTATGGCAGGAAAAAGAGGATCTCAGCCAGGATACCTAGACAGACATCTTATTAAAATCAACAACACTCCTGTTGAAGTCCAATTGTCTGGAAGGCTTGAATCAGGTGCAGAGGAGAAGCAGGAGTGGGTTCTTTTGAATGGTATGTTATAATCTGTGAGCCTTAGGGTTGATGAACTCGTTTTCATCCCATGGGGGCAAAATATCCAAACAGAAGAGTGATGAAATGAGGCGCATGGAAAACGCTGATGAAGCAGTATCCTAGATCTGGACCCTTTCCTTGGTAAGGTATGGAGTAAAAAAAGATTTTTTGCTATCTGACTTACAAACTGCTGAGAAACTCTTGGACCAGCTCATAGCAGAAATGGTACTGTTCCTGGAAGCAAAAGATATTATTAGTTGTGGGCACACAAATCTTCAATCTTTTGTCTAAAAACTATATTCCAGAGTACAAACATGGCCTTACATTTTTTTTTCAAAATGAGATATAGTAATATATATAGCACAGTAGTCAGATAAGTGTGAAGTTAATGTGTATGTGTGGGGAGAAAAAGCAGTGAAGCAGCTAATGACCAGGGTTACATCTTATGCAAGAGCTGGCCTTGATGGACTTATCTAACAATTTTGCTTAGGATCGCAGATGGTTAAAACCTGAGGGGGGTAATCAAGTATATTCCTGTTGTATTCTATTTTATCTAGATATATCTATGCACAATGCTCAAATTGAGGGGGGGTTGGCATATCCCCTTCTTAAATGCCCATCCGCCCATACCTTCCCTTGTGACATTTTATTACTGAATGTGTAAAATTTCTACCATATATTATCAGTACAGGCAATAATATTAAACCTTCAACATTTGGCGGGCTTTGGGTTTACGTGTAGCCTGAGCAAAATAAGTAAAATCAAAGAAGTGGCCTACCCTGACTCTGAAGCTGCTCCCAGTGCCTTCTTCCCTTTTTTTTTTTTTTTTTTTTTTTTACAACTAGTCTACTGTCTATACATAGATGTATAGAGAGACAGACAGACAGACAGGTTAATTTACCATTGTCTCCACCTTATGTTTGGCATTGAGTTGCGCAGTGATTTTGCAGCAAAGAATACGTCCACCATGCTGTGATGCCGAATAATTTCCAAGGTTATGGTGCAGGCACAGAAAATACCACTCCGACCACCACCATCCCTAATTCAAGATAATTAAACAAAGGTGAACAGACATCAAGTATTGAGCAATAAGCTGAAAAAATATTTAGTACACTCTAAAGTTAAAGGGGTGGTGACGCTATTATGGGGAAATGTCAGAATTTAATTAAACACAGAACATGCTTGCTATCAGAAAATTAGCTAAACTGCAGAGAAATATCCCTAAAATGATTTTGTTTCAAGAAATTAGCTCAGATCTATTCATTTGGTGTGTCTTATGTACAGAATGACCTGCAGAGGAAGTGCTATGTGGTCTTCCTTGTAATGCAAGAAGTCAATTTTTTGTGGATATAACATTTTTTGATCAAGGAATATTTGGAATGAGAATAAAGCATGTTTTGTTGTTAATCTGACCAGTCTTAAAGATAGTAGTAATGTTGGCAAGAAAAAACCCAAAGCTTAAGAACATCAGTAGACTCACAGGCAGTGAACAGCAGTACGTCCTTCGCCACACTCTCTCTGCCAGTTGTGAACCTGAGCCAAAAGTCTAAGGAAAGCTTTCTTGGAATCAGGCACATGACGATATGGAGACCAGCGAAGGAACTGAAAGTGCCTCATGAGCAGCGGACCCTTCTGAAGCTACAGATGTTAGAGAAAGGGGGATAGAGAAGGAGAAGTAATTCACTATTTCCATCTTACATATAATGGTTACAGTGTAAACATCATTCACACTTGCAGTGTCCTTAAACCAAATCAAGACCTCAATGTGTGGCTTGATTGATAATATTTTCGAAGTTTTTTTGTTTTAGTATTCACTCAGATGTCTATTTCCAGAAGACAGAAAGCCACAGAGAATCTATTTATTTATTTTTATGCACGCTGTGAACCTTCCACATCAATGCCTTTTGCACCATGTCTCTCCTACAGTGTTTACATTTCACTGCTGCACTTTATACATGGAAATGTTCATTTCACTGCTGAGCTGCTCATTCACTGTCAAAAAACGGTAAGTATCGATATTTCATTTTGTATACACTCAAACATTAAAGTTTGTCTAAGTCTAAGAAAGGAAAATGAGTGTGACTTGCACAGCCAAGACACTGAATATAGTATGTATTTAAAGAATGTTATTAGGAAATAATTACATAAAAGACATAAAAGAGGGCATAGGGCAGAAACCTGGGGAACACCAAATGTAATTACAGTGATAGGAAATGTCCTGGTTCTGAGCTGAGCAAACTGGGTAACACCAAACGGAAGGAACGGAGTTCCAGTTTTATTGTTCTTGGATAGTGCAGCTTGTTGTTGAGCTGCAGACATTTTACCCTGAACTTTGGAAGAATATAAATCATTCAGAACATGATGATTTAAATTTTGAATCATTTTGACTGGATGATCCGGTGAACTGTAAAGTGCCTTGAGATGACATGTGTTGTGAATTGGCGCTACAGAAATAAACTGATTGATTGATGATCCAGTCACCTAAACAGGTTTTACAGATGAAACAAGCAAATATACTGAATATGAAAATAATATAGATGTAAATGGCCTGTACTTATATAGCTCTTCATCAAATCACATGCTGATGGTGGTGAGCCACAGTGAGGAAAATACAGTGAGTATTTTAAAACCCTGCTATTTTGCCAGTTCTACCACTTAGAAATTACTGTCCACCGTGAGAGACATAATCTTAAAAAACAAAAACAGAAATCACAATATAGGATTTTTTTTACTATTTATTTGTACGATACAGCTGCAAATAAGCATTTACAGTTTTCTATCAGCTAGAGTTCTGACCCACAAAGTCCTGTTAGTCTGCCTGCCGGCCTTGATGCTCAATTTCACATTTTTTTTGTGAAGTTCAATTTCTTTGAGTTGTCTTTCATATTTCCAAATATTTGCGACTTTTATGTGATCTCCTGTCTGAACTGCAGTCATACAACACAAGTGTCCCGTATGCACAGTAGAGGATGCAATGATGTGGATGGTAGTGCCGAAGCGCATCTGGTGATCTGGCGTAGTGGTTAGGGCATAGGGTTTTGAATCCTGAGGTTGTGAGTTTGATCCCCACTCCCACAGACTGCCACTCTGGGTCCCTGAGCAAGACCCTTAACCCCCACACTGCTCCCCAGGCTCCGCACAATGGCAGCCCACTGCTCCCCAAGAGGATGGGTTAAATGCGGAGAGTTAATTTCATTGCTCTGTACTTGTGACAGTGTAATGACAATAAAATTAAATTATTATCTTTTCCAACCATAGATACACAATCATTTCAAGATGGTTAAACATAAATACTGCTCTCTGCATCATCGTCTGCCATTGTTGTAGTTTTTCTTGCCGCTTCTGTGTAGCAAGACACAGAATAGTGACCTTTGTCAGGTATTAATGAAGTTCAGGTCGGATTAATGCAACCTGGACGTTCAGACACAGGTCGCATTTGAAAAGATGAGATTCGTATTGGATTTCAGGACCACATAGCCAAGTGGCTATGTGGTCCTCGGATCTGTGTTGTTCAGACAGCCATTAAAGATCAGATCCAGGTCGCATATGGACCAGAAAAATCGGATTTGGGTCTCTTTAGGCTGCAGTGTGAACGTAGCCAAAATGTCCATCTCCCCTTATTATCCTTAATTAGATGCACCTGTTTAAGGTCGTTAGCAGCATAAAGACTCCTGTCCATCCAATACAATCAGTAAGAATCCAACTACTAACATGGCCAAGACCAAAAGAGCTTTCCAAAAGACACTAGACACAAAATTGTATACCTGTGTTTATTGGAACATGCCTGTTTTTATTAAACCAATTTAGACATCCGAGTAATAATCCAATAGTCAACACTCTGTTCCTATGAACATGTTCTGTCATTTGCCTTTGCCTATATCCAATATAAAGTTTAACCTGAAGTCATATAGAAAGGGTGATGATCAATTAAGCCCACTTACCTGTGTGATATTCTGTATCCGGAACAGACGGATAATAACGTCCTCATCTGCAGTCCTGGACAAAAACTCCACAGTCACAGACCCGAACTGCTGTATTCCAGGCTCAGGCCAATATTGAAGACAAGGCTAGGAAAAGAGAGGCCAGCAAAATAAGACAGCAATTAATTAGCCAACAAATCAAATCGCTATGTCGGTGTCAGGTGACACTAAGGTCAGAAAGACACCTGGATATCGACAACAGATACAATTAGCCTAAATGACAATTATCGACAAACTGAAAGCTGTAAAATGAGAAAAAAAAGCCTTCCTGATGGCAAAAAATATTAACTTTTGTGTTCCAGTCATAACATTAATGTTATAAATTCATGTAGAAAGAGGCTTTGGCTTTACCCAGAAGATGCAAAAAAACAAGTTAACTAAAACACTGGATATACTGAAAGCTTAGCTTCCTTTCATCCCATCATTAATAAAATTACATCTCATCCCAAAAAGGGGACAACAGCAGTAGTGCTGAAATACTGTTATGTTCTGCATTGACTTTTTGAAGTCAGAAGCAATAAAAGTTAAAGAAGGGTACTGACAGGTAAATTGAGCAAGAAGAGATAAATATTAATTAAATCTGAAAAACTCACACAAAAATAAAAGACAATTAGGAGAAATGTGTTATATAATGTTTTTAATAGAGGCATATGAACACTATCTGTTCTGGTTTTAGATGCTGCACATATTCGCTTTGCTTTATATAATACATCAGTGTTTTGTTTTTTTATTGTCTTAGTAACTTTTCATAGTCTATCCAAGTCAAATGTGGAATCTGCGCAGATCCGCCCAGCCTGCCTGGTGGAAGCCTCTCTATAAGCAGTCAGTGTGACATGGAAAAAAGAGATTAAAAAGTCGAGCGCAACAGGTGTGTTCAGGCCTTAAGAGTGCAGATTCTGTGAGGGAATGTGACGTTGACATTTGCCTATATAACCTATATCAGGCATACCCCAAAGTGGAGTCCTCAAGGGCCCTCTGTCCTGCGAGTTTTAGAGGTTTCCTGCTTTACAGCACAGCTGATTATTATGATGATTGCAGTTGAGCAAAAAGCCTGTTAATCAGCTTTCAATTAAAATCAACTGTGCTGGAGCAGAGAAACCTCGAAAACCTGCAGGACAGCAGCCCTCGAGGACCGACTTTGGGGATGCCTGACCTATATAACTTTCCTATGGGTTTTCCTACCTGACACTGTTAAAGTAAAAAATGTACCTTGATAAATTCTGTTTCTGTGCACGACCTGTTCAGATAACGAATACAGTTAAGAAGAAAAGCTTTACTGTTGGTACCAAAAAAAAAAACACTTGAAAAAACACAAGAAAAACTGTTAATAAATGGATACACAAACTAGAAAAAATGATTTAAGGTTCATGGTGTATCTCACCCATGCAGAATTGGATTGGTTGAGCTGGTTCAGCATCACTACAGAGGTACAGTCGTAGTCATATATGAGCCTCCAGAAGTCAGTGGTGGTGTTAGGCAATGGATGCGGCATCACCAAAAAGGCAGCAGGCTGGAGGAAGCTGTTAGCGAGCACTGCATTGATATGGTTGCTGCTCTCACCCTCTGTGGCCAGAGAGCGATCTGGAGGCAGAATGTCCATACTCTGGTTCTTCTCTCTATTCGTTGGCATCAAAGAGATGCTGCCCTCTACATCCAGGTGAGGGGTGACAGAGTTCAGAGTCTACACAGAAAAGATGGAGGAAGAGTTGCAAACACAAGTTAAAGATAATCAAGGTAGATAGATCAAAATAGATTTTTGCAACTCTTTATAATTTTTTTAAAATTTGAATTTACAACACAGAATTTTTAATCTGCGCTATTATGTATTCGATCTATTCTACATAAAATTCAAGAGCAAAAAGAATCCCTATGAAAAACTGACTGTAGAAATTCACATATTAAAATCAGCTGCAAAAATTCGACAGCAGTAATTAATCTAAAATACATTCAGATGCCAAAATTTGAGTACAAATAACCAAATAAGCCAATTTAAATGTTATAAAGTATAAAAAGCATGAGAAAAAAAAAACATTTCAACTTAGTCTCCTCTTTAAAATGGCTCTTTTTGAATGGCTGATAACTGTTACCTGAAATTCCTCTTTCAGTTGTGATGTGTTGCTCTGAGAATCAACTTTCAGCATTTCTTTGTAGGTCAGAGCAAACTCTGACACAGGGATGGAGGTTTCCCCACAAAGACAAGCCTCAAGGATGGCATCATGGATGAACACGTACTGCTCCTACAGGACATACAGTAAAGCATTTAGAGACTCACTGAAGCACACAGACACCTCATCACAGGCAGGCCAACTGTTCTGAACAATGCAGAGTTCAGTTACTGCTGCTGAACGCTGAACAACAGCTGTAGAGGGAATAAGTTCCTCGCATACTGTAGCTGTGCCAATGCAAAAGCTCTGTTACAAAGCAGAGTACTGTCAAAAACAAAGAAGGACACTAATGGCTTGTTTATTCAACAGTAGGTATCCACCTACTGTTGAATAAACAAGCTTTCATGAAGGGAAGAGGAAGACATGCAGCAAATGACTGCAGGTGGGAAATGAACCGAGGGTCGGCTGCATCGAGGACCAAGGCCTCAGTGCATGTGGCGCACGCTAACCACTGCCCACCGAAGCACACAATTATATGGATTTCTGGACATTTCTTTTTTCTCAGTAAGTCTAGTAGCCTGCTTTAACCAATTTAAGGTTCTTCAGCAAAGTTTAAAATAGCACAGGCATCTGTGCGTTTATATAGTTAAATAAAAGACTGGTTAAAAAAACATGCACAGTTACTGACTACAGTACTGAGAAAGATCCTGACAATTTTCATACGACTGAGAAGAGGCTGTGCTAAAATCTGCTTTTTGGATTTAGTGAACATGTGGTTACATTTCCATTGTAGAGAGAACGTGGCAATAATTCTGTATTTTAAGTTTTAAACACAGAAAACAATTCATGTACTTTAGAGTGACTAGCTCAGCCATCACAGGTCATTTACCGAATGAACAACAAACCTCCAAATAGCTTAAACTTTGTATACTTTCAATGTCAAGGAGTTTTCTCTGAAAGCGAAGGGTTGTCGGTTCAAGCCCCAGCTTCGGCTTTCAACGCCCGTTGCGTCCTTGGGCAAGACATTTCACCCACATTTGCCTTCTGAGGGTTGTCAGAGGGCGCGGTGGCGTCAGTGCAGCTTTGCTTCTGTCGGTGAGTTCCAGTGCAGCTTGTCCACCATGATTGTGTGAGTGAATGGTTAAATGGCTGAATGTTGTGTAAAACACTTTTTTACTAACTTGGAAAAAGCTCTATTTAAGTTCTGGTAATTTACCATATGCAGGTTTTATGGTCTATCATTACTTTCCATCTGCTGATCCGGTGAATAACCAGTAAACAGAAGATTTTATCAAACATTGCCTACTAGAGGTGTGAGAAAACAAAAAATCCATCAAATAAAATGTTATCAACCTCTTAGCAGGCTACTTGAGTAGCCTTGTTATCAAATACTTTTCTTCTTGAGCTTAAGTCAATTCTTGAATGGCTACTTTTTATTCTCTTTTGTGTAAAAATATATTGAAGAGGTGCTTATTTTATGTCGGTACAACTTTTGGAGACCCCAACCACCTCTGTTTGGCTGAATGCTCTTTTAAAAGTTTTTCACAAGCATAAAGATAATTAACAAGATAATTAACATTGGGACATAACAAATCAAAAGCAATTAATAATGGCAGGATAATAAAGCAATATAAAAAATGCAGCTTTTAATTTATTCATCCTGTAAATTTAATACATTCAACACAAATGTAGGAGATGCTGCCTTCTATAAATGTAACATGATTTCCAAAAAACCTAAGTATCATATATGATAATTATTACATTTGTGGGAAAGTATATAACTTCCTGCAAATACAAATATTGATCGCTGATTGCCTACTGATACCCCTCCTGTTCTGCTCCAATCAGGCAGCTTTGCTCTGATCCTCGCAGATGTTTGTTTGGTTTGTTATGGACATAAAAAGTTGAATTACATTAAAAGCTGCATCTTTTGTTACGTTTGCAGGCTTCGGAGTATGCTTTGAAGATAAAACCTGTCAGCATGCGTATCAGCATTCCCACTCACTTCATTCTGGATCATGTTTATATGACGGGAGCAAAGGGTCTTAACGCAGTTGTAGATGTCCACAACTCCTTCACATTCGGCCATATCCAGCATGACATCCAGCACAATGTAGCAACCTGTCCTACCTGCCCCCGTACTGTAGCAGGGAAAAAGAGAGGAATGGACAAGCATAAGCAAATGCACTACAGTAAACTTATAGAAATCTTTTAAACGTTACAATAAAATAAAAAACAAAACAAAAAAACTCAAGAAAAGTCTAACTATTTTACACGTTTACACAATTAATGCAGAGAATAAAGGCAATCTTAATTTTTTTCTAAAATTTTTGTAATACATTTAGAAATAAAATCTATAATATTTACCGTTTTACCAATTTTTATGCATAAATAAACAATCCTATTTACTTAGAACGCCTTGGAAGTAGCTCTGGACTATTCAATGTTTTTATGTTGTGTGGAACTTCAGTGTTATTCCTTTTTGATTTTTCATTTAATTATGATTTATAACCATGAAAACATACACACATACGTAAATAGATAAGTTACATATTTGTAGAAATCGGAAGTGTAAAACATATGTTGGTAAACTTTTATAGAGCGTTTTTCATCAATTGTAAATACAGAAACACATAGTCGCTCAGTCAAGCCTTCATAACAGTAGAAAGTATTATTGTCAATAAAATAACAGACAAACTAAATGGCAATTAAAACAAATAAGCTCAATGGCTTCTGTAAAGTGGGCATCTGGCAACTTTTAATCTCCCAAAACCTTCAGCCATTCCATTTATAAGCAACTTATTGTGATGGTCAGGATCTAACTAGAACTAACTAGTACCCGTTACCACCTACCTCTTCCATGTTTTTATCTTCTTTGATTCTTCTGTTTTAGTAATCAGAGCTTGTGCACCTGATGCTGAAGTCTTCATCCTAACTTTCCCATTCAAACTGTCTGATCCCTCGCTCTTTGAAATATCTGACTGTTCCGCTGCATCTTTCGGAACACATTACTAAAGGGTAGCTAATTTCAGTGACAGATAGCGGGCCATTGTGTTCTTTAATGGATGTGTAATTTGTAGTGATGGTGAGTGAGGCCTCATGAGGCATTGCAACAACTTGCTTCAGCAAAGGGACCATTTCTCGGAGTAGTAATAACTGTTCTCTTTTGATTATCAAGTGTGTATAATAAAAAAGGGCAACTTGGACAACGCACAGTGTTTGATGAACAGATCTTTGGAGAAGACAAATCCATACTCCTTTTTTATTGTCCTTGGTGGCTTAAACAAGAAAAGCCTGAGCTTAAACAATAAGAGGCAGAAACTAGTGATGGGTCCAGCAACACCGATGCTCTAACAACTAAACACTGTTTGTGCGCATGTTGTTTCAAGAAAGTCACATGACCGATACAGGAGCTGTTTCGGACTGACTGACACACTAAACTGAGTTTATAAGCGCATCTGACGACACAACAAATCTACAAAAAAATTAATTCTGATCTTTTGCGGTTTATCATCAAATTTATCAAGAAAAATGGGTCAGCCTTGAGCCCGAAAAGAAAGGTTTTAGCCCGGCGGGAGCATCCTGATCTCATAATTGATTCACAGTTCTTGTTGTTGTTGTGTCATCCTGTTGTGTCTTCCACATCGGTTCAAATTTATGGATTTTCTAAAAAATCCATCTTAAAAATATAAAATATATTTTTAATTTAAATGTAAATATGAAATTATACATTAAATATAATTTTTATTATCATAGGTCATGAAATCCGTGTCAGTTAGGCCGGTCAGAGTCTGCAATGTTCTTAAATGTGCAGCAGGTGTCAGTATTCAGTCGCACAGTATCGCAGTATGAATACAGCTTTCCAAACGCTTCCCGACGCCTCATGAACCCATCACTAGCAGAAACCAAACTGCTGGAAAGGACCATGTATCCCCATTCTCTCTCAAATACTGTTCTAATCAGCTTTCTCTGGTGTTCCCAGACATTTTAACACCCAGCGGGATGTATCAGTGGGCAGTTTGTCTCAAAGCCTTTGCTATACTGTAATCCCTGTCCTGAAAACAGCCCCCAAGAAATTCAGAGTCATTGTCTGGATGCTCGAGAGTCTGCCCCTGCTTCTCAGAACACCACAAGCTTCACATAGGAGTGGATAAAAGTGGTTCATATCTAAACTAGGTCTCCTTTGTCTTTAAATTAAACTGTGTAATATTGACTAACAAGAAAATGTATTTAATGTGTATGAACAAACATGTGTAATAAGGTTGTAACAGTTTTATAACAAATATTCCTCAGTCAGTAAAATTGCAATGGATGATATATTGGCACAGGTGACTCTTCTGCAACACCTGCTCACACCGCTAAAAACCCAATAGGATAAACACTCTTGTTTACTTGACACAATTTAAAACTTCATCTGGTGGGAATAGATTCCTATTTTCACATTCTTCTATTATGAGACATCATAGTTTTAATTTTTATTCATTTGTTTATCAGAATGCACAAAATCAAACAGCCTGGAAACTGGGGAGGGATTTTTCTTTAGTTTTTTGGAAAGTGCACAGATGCACTGAAGAGAATTTTCCTTTTCTATTTGTTTTGTTTAATTTTGTATTTGTTGTGTTAAAGTCCAATCCATAACACACGGAGCAGCCTCTAAACATATTTTAAAAAAACGATTAAAAAAAACAGACGGTCTCTGGTTCTACTTAATTGTAAAAGAGAAAAAAAACAGCTAAGCTCTGGTTCGGATCAGTTTTTTCTTTTTGTCTCAAGTTTAAGTAGGTAAATCACTGCTATGTGGTGCAGTCACTGCAGTGGCACTGGCAACTGGAAGGAGTTTGTGTGTAATACCAAAAACGACAAAAGATGTTATCGGCTGTGTATCAACCCACAGTCTGAAACAAGAAAAAAAATAAGCGCTTTTAAGACAACCAGGTCTATCGTAGTGGTTCGATAGATTTGATCAATTGCCCCTCCTTAATGTTCCATAAAAGTATTAAAACAGAAGACATGGGAGGAACACCTTTTTTTAAGGTCCACACCTGCGTGAAGATAGGCCTACCTGCAGTGGACGACAACAGGTCCGGCATCAGGGGGGGTTGAGGCTTTGACTTGACGGAGGAAAGCCAACAAGCCAGTGGCATTCTGGGGCACGCCATGCTCAGGCCAGGAAGTAAAGTGGAATTGGCACACCTCATGTTTGGCAGGGTAACCTCTCTTAAAAAAGTTAATGGTTTTTATACAGTTAGTGGTGTTTATAGATTAAAAAAAAACTGAAATATTAACAGGATGCTGCATGACATTCAACCACAAAGGACACAAAGAACCTCCTCAAAGGGGGAAGAGATTATAAGAGTATTTTAATTAGCAGTGATGAAAGCATAAGTTACCCTCTCCACAGCGAAGGTGCGGACCGTATACTCTGCCAGGGTTTCTGTCTTCAGTAGTGTTACTTTAATGTCACCATACATTTCCATGTCATCGGGCCAGTATTTACAGCATTTCATCTGGAGACAAATTATTTAAATATTGCTAAGCAATCTACAAAAACTACTTACAGTGTCAAAAAAAATGCAGGCTTCATTGTACCTAATCAAACCCTCATATCCACCCAAAAGTCTGAGTGAAACACATTTAACAAAAAAAACTAAGATGTTTGTCAGACTTATACTTTGAAAATACCCCCGTCGTTATAATTTCAAGAAGGAAAAATTATCTTTTTTATGTTTTTCCAGTTTAAAGGAATAGTACACCCAAAAACATGATTAGCCTTTGCATTTTCTACTCTACACCCCCATGCTTTGAATATTAACACTTCTGGCGGGTACTTTTTTAATATCTCAAATGCATCTGCTGGAGATCTGGGCAGAGGCTTCTTGCTGTCTGCTGACATTCAAATAATAAGGCTCTCTATGGCGCCGAGGCAGAAAGGTCCATAAAAGTCCACAAAAAACGTGTCAATATTCCTCCATACTTGCTGCAGGTCCAATGTATTCCAAAGTGTCACGAGTGGGTAGCATCAGGAATTTACTTTCGACAAACGAGTTCATTTAAAGATGTTTTTAGAGGCATAAAACAGTAGTGTATAGGGATTTCCTGAAATGTCGCGAGTTCCTTGTTCACGAGTCTACTTTTAAAGGCGGCAGACCAAACCAGATGAAAGTGCGCATTCGAAGTCTGCTCTGCCCGATAATGCTGGCGTAGAAGAAGAAATGTGCTGTTTACCTGTGCAAAAGAAAGAAACAACGAAAGAAAAAATGTCTGAGGACTTCAGTGTTGAGGAAAAGCATGAGTTCTTTGCCGAGCTGAATACGCACTTTCATCTGGTTTTGGTCTGCGGCGGTTTCCGTAGACTCATGAGCGGCGCTTTTTAGGAAATCCTATACACTACTGTTTATGCTCTAAAACATTCTAAATTACTTCGTTTCGGTAAATTCTGGATGCTACCCACTCAGGACACTTGGAATACATTGGACCGAGCAGTATGGAGGGAATATTGATACGTTTTTTGTGGACTTTTATGGACCTTTCTGCCTCGGGCGCCATAGACCTCCATTATTTGAATGTCAGCGGACAGCAAGAAGCCTCCCAGATCTCCAGATGCATTTGAGATATATCAAAAAGTACTCAGAGTGACATTCCAGCATAAGGGGTGAATAGCGCTCGAAAACTATTATCATGTTTTGAACAATACTATTCCCACAAGTAGCTTAATTCTTATAAGATCAGGTCTTCTACGAATTTCACCTTCTTTTTACATACCAGGGAGGAGTATAAAAGCGGTGCCTGCAAAGCTCCCAGAGATTAAACTGCCAGAGGGCACATTTAGCTCTAACTTATGTTAAGTTAAAACTGCACAACAACCCTAAAAGGTCAATATTTATTTAGGGAAACTATGCAATGAAAATTCAGATAAATTATAATGCTTAAAAGACATTGCATTATCTTCACGCTGAATGAGTGGGCAAGTGGAAAAAAGAGGTGGTGGACAAAAACAAAATATTCTGTAGAAAACAACAAATAACTGAAAACATCTGTGTGGAAGTGGAGCTGGCAGGAACATTGGTAAGAAGGGTTTCAATTTCTGGTTTCTTTAATTCAACTAATGAGCTAAAAAAGAGTGGTTGGAAGCCATCGGTATCCTTAAATGTTTGTCATGATCTTGGCCCTGATGACTTGCTTGATTACTCATTTCATTCATTCGCCCACTTTTCTCATTATTGCTCATCTGTTCCACCTGCTCCAGCCTCTATTTAACCTGTCTACTTCCAGTTACCAGAGCAAGATTATTTCTAAGTGTTTTCTGATTTCCTGATTCTGACCCTCTGATTCTGATCTGTTTCCATTCTGATCTGTTTGCCTGACCTGTCTTCAGACTCCTGATGGATTCTGCCCGTATACTGATCCTGTTACTGATTCCTGACACCATCCTGGATTTCCCTTCAGTACATCTTCGGATCTCTGATCTTCTGGCTCGGACTCCTAAACACCTGGCTTTATCTTTGCCCTCTGGCATATCTTGCCTTCCTTTGTCTGCATGGATCTGATGTCATGCCTGTTCTCCAGCCTCAGGGGCTTTAATGTCTGGGACTTTAAGGGCAGCGTCTTGTCGGCAGTCGACCGGCTGGAGCCAACCTCGTCCTCTGGGCACTAACTGGAGTTCAAGACCAGGGTCCTACACTTAGGCTCCCTCGCTGTCCACTGCATTTTTGATACACTTAAAAAACGTTTTTGAGAAATCTGTCTGCTTCAAAAGGCACTGGGTCCTCTTCGTGCGTGAGCCTTGGTGATGTTTAATAATACTTCAGTAATTTACCATTAGCGTTACCTTATAAATAAAACAAATATTGAGCACCAACTGGATTCCTATTTTAGACATTTGGAAGAAAAGCAAGACAGAATTAAGAAGAATAATAACAAATAACTACATAAATCATGTCATATATAAACTAAAGGCTATAACAGTATACTGTATCTTAAATAAACCTGCGAGGAATATCAAAATTGGAAAGACAAAAAGTGATTCCATATAACCAGAAGGCTGCTCGCTTGAACCCCAGCTCTTGCTTTCATTATTATTGCGTCCTTGGTCAAGACACTACACCAATATTGCCTACTCATAGTGGACAGAGGGCCCAGCATGGAAGCCCAAGGGCAACTTTGGCAACAATGAATCTCTGCATTAATGGTTAAATGACCAAATATAATGTAAAGAGCTTTGGTGTCCACTAACTTAAAATAGCACAGTATAAGTATATTGTAACCCACTTCCCGTATCAGTCTGATAGTCGCACGCCCGACTTGTAGAGATTGCTCAATGGATGCTACAGCCAATGCTGCTCCTAGCTGCTCCTCACTATTTGTTTGTTTTTGGAAAAAACTCCTTGACACTACACCACTGGTCAGTTAACTTGTGGTTACCTTCACCGTCGATCACTTTAGCTTCTTTTCAACTCGGCAGGTTTGCCCCCTTCTGTTGGCTCATGATTTTTTTTGATTGCTTATGTATATGTGTTGCGCAATACATTTGTGATTGAACTGTTGAAATACCTTGGTTTTCTTTTTGTTAACCCATGATTTCATCCTTGAATTATAAGTGCACTTTATTTTACCTTACTTGTGATTTTTGGAAATAGAAATCTTGTAAATTTAAACTACTTGTATCTTAATGCTGTGATTTATGACATGTCTAACTATGACTTATTTTATTTTTTTTAAGTATGATTTGTTTATTGCTAAGGTTAAATTTATTGTTTATTATTTTACTAATTTAAGATTCTGGCCTGATTTCAGGTCAGGGTTTTTTTGTTGTGCTGTTTCTTCGACTGTCCATTAGGTGGCGAGCTACCAGAGAACCACTGCTACAGTGTGGTAGGAAGAATGTTTTGTTCAAGCCCAGATCCTCTGAATTTGGTTTCCCAATGGACCTCATGAACTGAAAACCTGTAACAAACTGAACTGAAGTTTTTTTTTTTTTTGGTCTCTTTTATTTTCTTTGAATTACTCTGTTGGGATATACTGTTTCCTTTCTCCCTTAAAATGACATTGATTATTTATATTTTTTCCCCCTTTGTGTTATATATAAATGATAAATATATATATATATATTATATAATATAGCTTATTAATCAACAGATCAGCTGTAGAGGTGGTCAGCAGCACCAAATTCCTGGGGGTACACATCACAGACACCCTCACCTGGAATGTAAACACCACTTCCCTGGAGAAAAGGACACAGAAGTGCTTGGACTTCCTGCCCCCGCCCATCCTCGCAAACAACTACAGAAGCACCATAGAGAGCATTCTGACCAGCTGAGGATTATTGGGGCTCCTCTTCCCTCCATTAAAGACATTTCATCGCAGCGCTGCGTGTCCCAAGCCCGTAACATCATCAATGACCCCCCACCCCCACCATGCACTGTTCTCCCTGCTGTCCTCCTGGAAGAGCCTTTGCAGCATTCGATGCAGGTCTAGCAGATTCTGCAGCAGCTTTTTCCCCACTGCCATAAGACTGTTGAACTGAAACTCAAATCAAGTCTCAAATCAAAACTCATCACTCTGTAAACATAGGCCGTTTCTCAGTATGTGTTCTTGAGCGTTGTCGTGTGCTTGTGATACGTCATCAGCCTCAGCCCGAGCACTGTTCCAATTTCAGAGAACGCAAGACTGAGAACGCACCAAATCCACGGATGTTGTTCTGACCCTGCCGTCTTTACCCAGCATGCATCAGAGCAGACTTGTCCGTTCTTTAGATTGAAAGCTGTCCCAGCATGCACTGCAGCAGCTTTCAATGAAGTGCTCCATTGAGAGTGAAAAGTTCTCTTTTCTGTTACTGTTGTTCAATAAAAGTATGTTTTAAGATCATTTGAGGCGGGAATAGCCATCTTTAAAGCATCACTATATAGTCCATTTACCGATTTAATGTGTAATTAAAAAAAAGATTTCCATTTGAGAGGACCGAGGCAACCAGCGGAGCTCCAAAGTTAACGGCACAGCCAATGCTAACTGCAGCTCCTGGCTGAGTAGCAGCTCTCTCTCATAGTCAGTGTGTGGCCAGACCGGGCCCGTAGTGATGGCGTTGGTTTTATTTGGCAAAATTTTCATATGACTTGTATTTTTTCTGACTGTCACACATTATTGTTAAATAAAATATTTGTATTACTATAATTGTTGTATTATAATCTAGAGACTATTGTAAGCCAGGAGGTGAAATGCAGCTCTAGAAGAGCCAAGTGTGTGAGTGACTTCATAAGAAAGGGCAGAGCCCCAAACACCTCTGACCGCCTGAGCAGATCTTGTACCTACTGTATACAATGCCGTACCAACTCAGGTGGTCTACAATCTATGGCAGGCCTGCCCTACGTCGGCTCGAGGGTCGCTGTGCTACAGGTCATTAGGTGTCCTGCTTCAAAACAGCTGATTTCCTTTGATAGCTGATTAACAGACCTAACAGCAATTGTCAAAATTATTGGAAGACAATCGTCTAATTTAAGAGGAATTTGCCTGGAGGCCCCATTGTTTACATTTTTTATTTTCAAACACAGCGTAATATGAGACCTTTAAATAATCTCCTCTATCCAATTCCAAATGTGGCTGCTGAGGTCAAGGAACAGAGGAAAGATAAACTTACCCTATTGACTTCAACCAGTTTGGTAAGCATAACAATGCTGAAGCAATTCTCGTGCCAAACCATTCGCCAAAAATCATAGATCTTCTCCTGCTTGGGGCCTGCAGAAAGAGGGAGGCCAAGAAAAATGGAAAAAGAAGAGAGGAAGAGATGTGGAAAGACGAGGGGAGTGCAGAGAGGAGACACAAGTCAGAGAAAATTAGATGAAATATCTGTAAATGTAGAAGCACACATAATCCATGCCATTAACAATGCATGATTAGAACTATTGCCATTCTTCTTTTCTCCTTTTCTTGTGAAAAAAGTACATTTTAAGTGAGGTTATATTAATGTGTTACTTTATGAATAAGCAGAGCTGCCAAGTGTCCCACTTTTAATGCGACAGACATCATTTGACCCACTCGCACACCACACGACATTCATCACGCCTATCTCCCCATTCAATACTCGCAGCAGCTGTAGTTGGTGTAACTTTGACGGGCTACCCCATCCCAGACCAATCTATCAGTTCTTTCTATCTAAATCAAACCAGCTACTGAAGGCACCATGCAATACAAACCAGCTGGAAGCATCAGAAGCACAGGTGTTAGTATCCCTACATATGATTCACACACAACAGTGCAAACATTTAAACCCCACTAGACTTTTGTTTTTAGTTTCCTTTTTAATTTGTATTACTTGAGGTGACAGTGGCGTTGGATGTAGGAGTTTGCCCTGAAATCGAAGAATTGACGGTTCAAGCCCCGACTCTGACTTTCATTGTCTTTGTGTCCTTGGGCAAGACACTTCATCTGCATTGTCTACTGATGGTGGTCAGACGGTGGCGCCAGTGTACGGCAGCCCCGCTTCTGTCAGTGTGTGTGCCCCAGGGCAGCTGTGGCTACAATGTAGCTTGCCACCATCAGTGTGTGTGAGTGTGTGCTTGAATGGATGAATGAATGTAGTGTAAAAGGCTTTGGTCAAGTCTCCTGACTTGAATAAAGCGCTATATAAGTACATGCCATTTACCATTTACTTTACAGCTTCTACCCACTTAAAAAACCTCTGCCAGTCATTTAAATATGTAGGGGGAATGAGAGTTTCTTAGACATGAAAGTTTTGATAAATAGCCTTTATTCTTAAGTTAAAAAGTTAAGTTCCCAAAATTCTCAGCATTTAGGAGTAAAAAGGCACTCTAAGAAGTTTGATAAATATTGCCCCAGATTTTTAAGTTAATCCTCTCTTTTGGAACTAACTACTAGTTTTAATTTGTAAAGCAGACACCCTGTCTACTTTAAAGGCTGGCATTCTTTGTTTGAAAAAGCTTATGAAGAGAGAGAGCTAAAGTTATCATAAGGCATAAGCTATTGTTAGGCTGCTATAGGGTTAAGGCTGCTGAAGGACATAGAGACCACTTTTCAGCACTACATTCCACTTCCACTCTTAAATTTGTTGTTGTTTTGTTAGTTTAAACTCCTAGAGCTCAACAAAAAATTCCACTGTAGACTTCCTAATAGGTTAAGAATTACAATAGTCCAGACTCAACTTAACCCCTTTCCTTGTCTACTTTCAAATTAAAGCCACTAATTTGAAAAATATATATATATACATTATAAAAATAAAGAAGGAGGTTAAAAAACATTAAAAATGGAAGGGATTAGAGAAGGGAAAGCAGAGCTTTGATGCTGATACGCCCTTGTGGCATAAGGCGGGCGGGCGAAAACTTAATACAACTAAATTACAGATGCAGATATGATACAAAAAAAAGACTTCCTTCATTTTTGAGTTTTAATTATTCAACAAACTACAACAACTAATTACCTCCAGTTGGATATGAACTACAGGGTTTAAAAAGCACACCAGTCTAAGTGTGAACTCACCTTGAGTGGGCAATAAAGTGGTTGGATCGCTGGTAGCCCTGTGTGAAAAAGAGGCACATGATTGAATGAGAGCCACTGATTCATTTGTTCAATAATCCTCATATTAGAAGAAGACCTACCGAGGTCTTTGGCTCTTTACAACCACTTTTTGATTGGGGAATTTTTCCTCATGGATAAACTTACACACATTAGTGCACTATCACAAACAGCTACAGGTGCTTGGATCTGGCTACTTACATACGCGGCAATTTGTATCTTCAGCTACCATTTTATACATTTTGCATGTCGGTACGCATGGCTGTTGGGCAGAAAGGTTTGTGTGCTTTGTAGGTGAGGAAACGGGCCGGAGTTTGTCACTCTCTATCTTGTCTCCTCTTTCTCTACACCCATTTGTTCCCTTTTTCTATTTTTCAATGTAGTGTCCACATAACATGAATTGTATTTGCATAATCATAATAAAACTATTTATATATAAATCAAGCGAGGACTATGGTAAAAGTGAGAATGCTTCACTTGTGGAGCAAATTCACATTTGGGCTCTTCTGCGGGATGAAACATACATTAGATGAAGGAGATTAGATGGACAGGTGGATTTCGGACAGAGTGCTCTGGATACGTATTTAACAAACATCGGGGGAATACTTTTCAAAACTGAGCATTTGGGAGAAAGGGGCAAATAATAGAGGTGAAAGGTTTGTTCTTTTTCGTTTGTGAGATCTCATACAGAGGCTTTAGGACATATTTGACTGTTACAAAAAGTTTAGAAAGTGAATTCTGCATAATGTGGGACCTTTAAATAAGGACATTTTTCAGGTTTGACAAATGAACTTGCACGTGACCACAAATTAAATTAGTCAGAGCTTTAGCTGTGTGACACATCACAAAACAACATTGATAACAAAGCAAATAAAGCATCACATCATTTAAGTCCCATTATTTAAATGGTGAGATCTTTGCTGCTTTTCCAAGCACAGTGTTATAGAACATAAGTATTATGCCTTTTGTGAAACATTGGAAATGTTAACATGCAAGTACTAAAGGTTTCTTGTTTTTGCACCATCTCTTTTGTTGTCTTTCAAGTCCTCTGTATAAGAACTTCACCATTAATAAAAGAAGGTAAGAACAACTGCTGCGAGGCGAAGTTTTATTAACAGTGTTAGGGAAGTGAGAAACAAACTCAAAAAAGGAGAGGACCCATGTAGGGCTTGGAGGCACCATGGGAGAGCAGGGAGATGAGGAAGATATGAGAAAATAAGAACCAAGATAAGTCATGTGGCTGCTTTACAACAAGATAGAACATCAGAGGGGTAGGAGGCTTAAGAAAATAGATAGAGGGAGGCGGAGAAGAGCTATTTATCGTGATTTCAGATTAGGGAGACAATGAAATGTTTAAGACTAACAGGTACTACGAGAGCAGTAAAGAATATATATTAGGACTTTGCTTTTAGAAAACAGTATCTGTGTGTTCCTTTTCTTAAAGAAGTCAATGCAGTGACCTACTTTATTTTTCATTTTGTAAAAAGAGTAACACAGAGAGAATCTAATACCTGATCAAAGTTATGCGAGGATCATTCGGTCTCCCAAAAAGGTACACTTAATCAAAGATTCAAGGAAACACTGAAAGGCAAAGTTAGTGTTCACAAGCAAATAATATATATGTTGGTTTTTCCAGTTAAAGAGTAATAACAGCAATATGTTTAGAGTCTATTATTACTTTTGTCAAACAAATAAAGGAGGAAAGGCAGGCTGTAGATGATAAAAGGGCTCTACTTGTTCCTTTTGCAAGTCGTTCTGGCCATTATTCCCAGATCACTCAAACAATCAATAGGTAAAGGATTATTACATTAAATTACTTTCAACTCTTGATAGAATAGTATAAGTTATAACAATCATTGATATTAGTTAAAATACAATAGAAGTTAATAAACTTTTGGAAGCATTTTTTGCTTATTTTCTTGTTTATCAAAAGCGACACCTAGTTGCCAAAACTTCAGAATCTCTGCACTAATACCTTATCACAAAGCATTTGTCTCGGCCGTAAACCTTTTTATCAATAACCCGCGAAACAGGCTTAAATGTCGAAGAGCCAGAAGCAGCCTGTGCTTACATTTGCTCAACAACTTCCAGATCATAGGTAAGCCCTGTTCGCCCTCCACGAATCAGACAAACATTGAACTACAGCACACAGACTGGAGTCAAAAGGATTCAACAACTTCTCTGGAAACGTGAGTCCTGTCAACCAAATCCTCTTCTCCAAGTTCGCAGTCCAAATTTCCACTGAGCCTGAACTGGCAGCTGCTTCCCCTCTTTTCAGTTCCCGGTTGAGCAGAGTTCAGAGCAACACTTCCTCTCTGTATTATCTCTTCATTAAAACCTGTTAAATGTTAAACTTTTCCCTGGTCTCCCTGTTTGGTATTCTGGATTTGGGTCTGAACTTTAGTAAATCTCATGACAATTAGGCGTATTTTTGAGGTAGGGTTATTAGTGATGAAAATCCACTTTATTTAATTTTGAATCCTGTTTATCACATCCAGGGGCGGGGATCTAGAAAAATATATTTATGGGGTGGCGAGGTGGGGAAAGGTATTTTTTAGGGGGTGATTGGCAACTTATATGGCATTTGTTTACACTGAATTTGATCACAGTTTGGTGAGAATAGTATGTACAATATGTGTTTCATGTGAAGCAGTTCATATTAGATACATCGTACAATGTGATCTCACTTGATAGAAGATAGAAGAATGATAACACTACTTCAAGAGGGGCCTTATGACGGAAAGGTATTAAGGTAAAACACAGGTGCTGAGTCGCAGATGTGTGAGATTGACTGTCAGAGAGCAGCTTTGCAGCATTTGCACAAGAAGAAACTATAAAGAAAAAAGTAACCCATCAGAGATCTATGGACTGAGCTGTACTAAAGTTAGCATTATTGAATTGAGTTATTGAAATAAATAAACTTTCAGTTATAATTCTAAAAAGAAAAGAACCTGCAATTCTATGTATTTTTATTATATTTGTTGAATCTTTTAGGATAACCTGAGGGACTACATATTATTAGAAAGATGTTTCCGTACTTATTCTAGAATGTTCTGTTATGGGCATTGTCATTTTAAAAAATCCTCTATGTTTGATATTATGCTTGAGTATTTTCTCAAACAAGATAGAAAAAATGATAGCTATCCTCTGAATCCGTTGTAAGATCTCTTCTGTCTTCTTCCTCCATAAATCCATTTATGCTCTGTTTTGTTGTTGTTGTTGACTATGATCTTTATTGGTGGGTAGGAAGGGAAAGAGTCTGTTATAATCAGCTGATTTCTTCTAAAGCACTTTTTGTGGCTGGCACATAGCTTTATAAAACGCACTAATAAGCCCTATTAAGCTAAATCGACCAGAGTTTGTTTGTTTCTTTTGTGCAGGTCTGATTTAAGCCCAGCTAAATCTGGTCCAGACCAAATAACTGGATGGAGTCTAACTTGAAATGAAATGGTCTGATCCACTTCCTATTGGACTCTGGTGCAGGTTGCTTGGAATCATTACAAACTGGCCTCAGTCTCACCTAGGGCTCGGCGATATAGAAAAAAAGCTTATCGATAATATGTTGCCTAGCAACATCGCTACCAGCATGTGTTGAATCTTCTTGGGTGGTATAAGGTAGGTAATGAGGTCTTTGAAGACAGTAATACTTTAGTTAAGATGACAGCTCTGTCACCAGCGAGCTGCATCTCAGCAAAGCAGAAGATGGTCCAGAGATCCAAGGGGAAGCAGTTTCTTCTGCTTCCATTGAGGCTCCCCCCTTAGCGGAGATTCAGCTGAAATCATCTATCGCTGCTGACTCTACGTCTCTCGACTCAGACGAGGTCCAGCAAGCATGTAATTCCCCTCAGGCACGACGAGCACAAATGGATTTCTTGAACTGATTTAATGAAGCCTCCAAATCTTCATTAGCACCGTGAAAACTGTACAGAACAATACAGTTGATACAATTAACTAATTAGCTACCATCAAACCACACAGTCTACATTGTAGCTGGCTTACAACAGAATGAAACAATGTAAGGGATCTGAAAATAATAAAAATACCCCGTTGTTCTTACATCTGTTCCAATGACCTTCATTAGCCATAATTAAAAGCGAGAAACCATGCTGAACTTGGTTTTTCAGATATCCACCGCGTCTTTTAGGTGTTTGTCACGGGATTGAAAACCTCCGTTGATTTCCATGAAAAAACGGGCGTTTTGTGGAAGTTTCCTCTCCGGCAAGACGGACGTTGGTGAAATGATTCGTCTTCTCCAAACAGGTCGACTATGAGGCCATTATTTTTCCCATGAGAATAATGACAAATAAAATCAAACCATGTGCATCTCAGTAAAACAATATGGTCAAGATCCAATCATATTTTCAATAATTACCATGAAATGTAAATAACTATATATACATATGAAATATCTATCGCTATATCACTCTACTGTCTCTCATCATGGATACATTTACGAAGCATATGTCAGCCATCTCGAGGTTGAAGAACCAAAGACTCACCCCAGTTCAGGTCTTTCTTCTGAGGCGCCGTACTCACACCATCATGGTAAGTGTTTTATGGGTCAATACTAGGGTTGTCAACTCGATACCGATGCTAAGTAAAACATTCGATACTCGATGTCATTTTCGATACCACAAGGATAAAAACAAAGACTCCAAAATTCAACAGAAATGTTCTCATTAATAAACAACATACAATAAATAGATAAATAAATACAATAAACAACATTTTGAGGTTGTATGCTGTGCACAATATTAAGCAAGCTTGATAAAAAACGTACAAAATTAAAATTAAGTGTTCCTTCCTTGGCTATGCTTTGCACACATAACAATGACACTAGCCAAAACCGGTTAAAAAACAAAAATCATTCTCAGCAGCTGCACCTGTTACAGAAAAAAGTCTGAAACCGAGAAGTGCACAAAATTAT
>JAGKQL010000046.1:10991422-11030135 GCA_018398635.1 Cyprinodon brontotheroides | reverse complement strand
TGAGCTACGTTTGAACTTTCACTGTATTCTGTTGCTCTTCTTTTTTTAATTGGGTTATAGAACATTTCATCATTTAATCATATATGGCATTTAAGCATTTATAGAGATTTCAAAATGAAAATGTTCAAAAGAAAATGGATGAATTTAAAGAAACCATAAAAGTTTGTTGTTTAGGATGTATGAAGCTTAGGTGAACGCTGACCCCCGCTTTTCACCATAGGTCAGTATTGGTAGCCCTTCCTGGTGACTCAGTGCCCCTGAATTGCCCCCCTCAGCTGTAAAAAGCGTTGGTGACCACTGATTTAGATCTACCATCGCCACGACGGCGTGGCCTGGTCACCGCATGATCAATCCTTAGCGTGCCCCTCCCTCACTCTGCCTCTCACTGCACTGATGTTGCCCCCTGCAAAACAACCAAGCGCTGCTTCAGAAAAAACACTGACTTCCATTCAGAAAGTAAAACATCTGGTCCAGTATCACGTTCTCTTGGCCCGGTGTTAGTTTGTGCACGGTGTATTGTTGCAAGATGAGTAGAGTAGACTGACCCCCGTTAAGAGTGAGCAATGAGCATCCCTCTGTTTCCAAATTTGCACACCGCCTCTCAAGTTATAGCAGCTTGTCAGCGGCGCAAAAGTGGGTATGCACTATAATACGCCCGCGCCTGTGCTGAACTGGAGAGAGAGCAGGTGATCCAATCGCAGTAAAATAATTTATATTACGGCTGTAGCCGATCCCCGCACGCCAGCAGGTTGACTACACATGCAAGCTGCAGTTATGGGAAGAATAACGTCAGGTTTTTACTGTCTGTTTCTCCTTGCCATGAGCAAAGTGCATTAGCACTAGAAAACCCTGGAGAATTCCAGTTTTTTTCCTGCAAACCCCCCTCCAGTTTGGTGAGAATATATGTACAGTAAGGGTTTTCATGTGAAACAGTTCATCTTAGAAATACATCGTACAATGTGATCTCACTTGATAGAAGATAAGAAGAATGATTGGGGGGCATTATGACAGGGAAACGTATTAGGTAAACAGGTGCTGAGGTGCAGATGTTTTATGTCAGAACAGCTTTGCAGCATTGAGGAGATGAAAGAAAAAGTTACCTATCAGAGATCTATGGACTGAGCTGTACTACAGTGAGCATTACTACACAGTAGAAATAAATGGGTCAAGGCACCCGAACAAGGTACCAGACATTCATTTATGGTTTACTCTGAACACACATTTACCCCATTTGTTCCTCAGTAACTTGTCATACAGCAGTTAACATGAAAGAGACATTTCATGCATGTAAATATGCTGTAGATAGAGCTGCTGTATCAACAAATCAACAAAAAGGCAGGTACTGTATGTTACATCAAAATCTCCACAAATCTGAAAAGAAGCAACAAAAAAATAAATTCTGCTTCGAGTCTCAAAAAGTACAAAGCCTTTTGTGAGTAGGTTCATACAGGTCATTTCTGGATAGTTTCATCATATATATATTGTATTTTCACGAATATAAGGCGCATATAAACGTCTTTTTTCCCCCTCAAAATGTGCGGCGCGTCCTATAGTGCAATGCGCCCTATGTGTGTGTTGTTACTGCGGACGTTTGAGACCACCATGAGAACGTTAAAGGGGGAAGTGTGGGCGTGGATTGTGTATAAAAGAACAGGTATGTGCTTTATGCAGAACTCCTCGTCTCCTCATTGAGGAGATGATGAAAGAGTGGCTGAGGGAGGTGAATGTATGGAGACCAGTGTTTTCCACTCATCAATCACCATCGCTAAAGCATCTGTGACTCCATGCGCGCGCTCATCTCACACAGCTGGAGGTGAAAAACACGGTGAAACAAATAAACGCTGTGCTTGCTGGGAAAGGTTCGAAGGCTGTGTATGACAAAGGAACTTCAACCCCGCCGACACATCTGTGAACCGGCCGTTAATGCTGCACGGATGCAGCAGGCGCTATAAGAAGCAGTGAAGCTTACATGCGGCAAAAGTCAATGGCTGACGCGTCGCCAGCGCCAAGGCACTAGGCAAAAGCGTCCATAGCGGTATGTTTTATGGAAAGGCAGCTGCGTCGAGTGTTTAGCTTTCTATCTACAGCGCGGCGGACGCGCCAGCGATGCGTAAGCTGTTGCTTCAGATGGAAAAGGGCCTTAGGTTTTGCTGCTTGACGCCGCTGCACATCAACCAATCAGAGAAGCGATCTGGGAGGCTGGGAGACAGACACATTGCTGATGCATTGCCGTGATCGCTCCTCTGAAACAGTTTATTAACGCATAAATTAACTTAAAAATGCTGAAAACCCGTCGCAGAATATGTTGGTTAGGTCCTGGTACTGCCTGCAGATCGGATACATTATTTAAATGAAAACACCTGCCAGCTGTCGCTGTGAACCGCCGTAGGAGCAACCCAGCTGGTGCCGTTGCAGCAAATCTAAGTTTTCTGTGATTTCTCCCTTAATTTAAAAAAACACATTAAAACCATTTCTTTATTCCCCACTGATCAACACAAAGCAAATACAGTTGCAGGGCAAATAATAAAGGATAGAGTAGCTCCTCCCAACGCGCAGCCTGATTGGTTATTGAAGCAGCCAGAGCAGCAAAGCTGCTTCTCGCCGTAGCTGCACGGGTGGTGGTGGAAACCTCGCTAACTGGTACAATTCCAAGTAAACTGTAAGTAACTCAGGATAATGGGTAAAAGCCATCGCTAGAGCCTCCTGTCGCAGATTTCTGCATTTTGCCACTATGCATCAAATAAACTGTTTCAGTGAGTGATCATATACGCTCTGTGTCATCAGCTTATGTGTTCGTCCCCACCTGCCAGCCGGTTTGATTAATACTTTGTAATAAATACAATAAAACACAATCATACTCAGTTTTGTTCTCGCTCGCCTATTTTTAAATACGCTAGTAGAGGTATTTTTAAACGTAGTAGAGGATACATGTACCGGGTATATAAAAACGCGCCCTATAAAGCAATACCAATGGCATCAATATGTAATGGCAGACATAACTGAGACTGCTACTTTTTAGCACGGTATGCCTTTATGGTCGTGTGGAAAATATGGTACAAAAAAAAAGAAACAACACTGCTTCAGATTAAGCAGTGTGATTTCACACCACTAATATCACATATTTTAACATTACTTTTAACACTTTTCAATTAGATTATTAAAGGAAATATCAGATTTTCTCTAGGTTCCAAAATGTAACATTCTCTGTAAAGGTTCACCTCAGAGAGCATCATAACAGCTAAACTTGTGTACTTTCATGACTGCATAACAGCTGAATGCTGCGATTTCCATGCAAAAAAGCAAAACGCTTCACAAATTTATTTAGATCCAATCCCCTTTGTGGGTTTTGATTACAAACTCAAACTTGATAGTCTATTCCTTATCAAGCTGACCAAATAATTCACAATCAAAGCCTTTTGTCAGTAGCTGACCTTAAATATGCGCGTCTTTATGAGCCTGGAAACCCAGTCAGGCTGCCCAATCTAACATCATATAGATAGAGAAATAACCTGATTTTTATCATCTGTAAATCAGCATTGCAGCTATGCTAGCAAATATTATGCTTTCATTAGCGATTTACTTTCTCGATAGATGGTTGATCAAGTTTTACCCTCAGCCTCTCCCTCCCGGCTCTCCCTCTCTCTCTTATGACCCTGGCTCCCCGCTTTGGCTCCGCCTCGCCTTTTCAGAACTAATCAGTCTCAGTCGCCTTCGCTGCCATCTCGCAGGCTGCATTCACTGCCAGTCCGACATTGGAAATTAACGGTCGCAATTTCGCTACAAATTATCCATAATTTATAAGCCTCACCACCCCTGGTGTTGAAAGTTAATCAGGTGGCAGAAACTCATTTAGGGTAGGCATTTGCCAAATTTTAAATGCACAACAGCCTAAGCAACCCCCAGTAGATCCCCTTATGATCACATCAACAATCCTAAGCTACTACCTGATGAATGAATATGATATGCTACAGAATATTCCCTGATTTTACTTTAATATTAGTTTGTAGTTTAGGAAAATTTGCTTAGTTTTTTTCAGAAATCCAAACTTATTTTTTTTTATTGTGTGAATTTACCAATGCTAGAGAAAACAGGGGTTGTTTACTATGCAACACCATCATAGGAAGATTTATTACATAACAACACAGCCTACTGAGGAAATTTCAAATCGAACCGATGTAACATCAGTCAACAAAGTTTTTAAAAGGAATGTCTTTTAAATGGGCAGAAAACAGCCCAGCAGTGTATGTCTCTGCATTGCACCGTGTTGAAATGTTTGGTAGTATGTAAGTGTTCTGCGGTAGAGCGCATATTAGTAACAAAAAGTTCCTTAGAGCCTCACTCTAATGGAGCACCAACCAAACGGGATAAAGTAGTCATATTAAATGCAGAGGGCTTTCCCGGCCTCTTTTTCATACTTTCAGTTTTATTTTGTATAAAACATAGAATGAGATACCAAGATGCTAATAACTGAAAACTTTCAGTAAAATATGGACAATGAGTTAGATTTTTAATGCAAATGTTTCAGATTGGTTCTCTTGTGAATGCAGGAGCACTCACTTGAGCCAGAGTTTCTCAAAGCAAATGAAACCTCAACCAGGTGAAAACATGCTGGTATGTTATGGGTGTAGCCTTTGCAGGATGGTTGACTAAAACCATGTGAGGTGTTGAAAGGTACACTATGCAACCGGTGTTGATTTTCCAGAGGCTCCCCAGAGGGCTTAAGTAAAAGTGCACTGTCAGTGAATATGCTCAGCTGTTTCTCCTGGTTTCTCCGGCTGCCAGGCGCCAGTTGTTTTGAGTTTCTTAGCAAATGGCTTAACGCAACCAATCACTATGTCTACTGCGCGTAAGTGACTATTTTGTTCCACTTTTTCGAGTTTGAAAAAGCGCCTTGCAGCCTTTTTTTCTTTTAACTCTCGCCATTCGAAAAGAGCTTGCCCGATGTTCACCCCGTAATTTACCTCCTCTCTGTCCGAGCCCTTTTTCCTCTTTCTTGCCTGCTCCACATGGCTGGGCTTTTGCTGTTTTCTCGCTGGTTTCCGCCATGATAACTGCACAAATATCGCATCACTAGGGCGTTAGCAACGAGGCATGCCTTTCACTGGGGGCGTAGCAGTTCTCGCAGAAGCAAAGACCCGCCACTGACTCTCGCGATGGTGACTAGACTTCTGAGCCTGTGGGTAAAAGGGCCGCAGGGCTAGTGCAAATGCAAATACAAATACGGTATCCCTCACAGCATCTCTACAGACCACCAGGGCGTGCCGAGAAAACCTTTTGTTCGACCTTGAAATGACTCCCTATTTAATCATCCAAAACATTATGGAACACATTAATTAACTGAAAATGTTGCTGCATAGTATGCCTTTAAGTTAGTAAAGGAGTAGTTCAACAGTCCTGATGTATACCAAATGGAGCAAAAGCAATAAGACAGGAAAGAGCCACAAAGCAGATGGAAAATTAAGAATTCAACTTTTCTTACATCAATATAGTTTGCGTTGACATAATCTGAGTCAGGATCTGCCAGGAGAGAAAGGAGCTTGAGTCGCCGATCCGCTACAAAGAAGAAGGACAATTATTAGAACCCCAAATGCATCAATTTGTTCCTTTGTCAAATAAAATGTGAACTTTGTGTGAAGTTAAACAACTTCCTAACCATGACCTTTCGCTTTCCTTATTCAGTCGGGCTTCCATGCTCACCGCTGAACAGAGACTGCCCTTATAAAGGGTTCAGTGGTATCCATATAAATACAGACCATGGAAGTACCACAGTGATGCTATTATTGGACCTTAGTGGAGAATTCAATACTGCTGATCACTTCATTTTATTAGGGCCTCTAAAAAACTGGGTCTGACTTTCTGCTGCAGGACTTGACTCGTTTAAATTCTACTGGAAGGACAGGGACTGTTTTGTGTCAGTAGTTAATTTTATATCAGAAACCATAAGATGTGTTAAGACGGACCCTTGGGGGGTCCATTTAGATCTTATTAACCAACAACATAAGTTACCATAACATACAGCTAAGCATTACGATGTTAGCAGGTTACTATGAACCTATTCAAGCCCTGGGTAAATGGCTTAAGAAACCAACACATCAATGTGCCAAAATGTTATAAACTAAAACAAAAAAAACCTGAAGTAATAATTTTTGGACCAAAGGAAGAGCTTTCAAAGGTTCGCACATACATAATACAGCTGGAAAAATAAATCTGCCTTGAAATGGGTTTTGTGATGGACTCAGTTAAAGTGTTAAAGCTGGCCTTGTATCATCTAAAGAATATATCCAGGATTAAAGAGCTAAGGCCTCAGCAGAACCTAAAAAAATATTTATGCATTTATCTTAATTGGAGTTGATTACTGTAAAAGTGGATCAACAAACTGCAGTGGATCCAGAAGGCTGCTGCTCATGTCTTAAACAGAATTAAGAAAGTTGAGAACATCACCCCACTTCTAAAGTCGTACCCCGTAAGTCAACAGAACTTAAAGGGAATAGTACACTCAAAACATGATTAGCCTTCATTTTTCTACTCACCCCATGCTGAACAACACTCTGGAGTACTTTTTGATATCTCAAATGCATCTGGAATCTGGGAGGCTTCTTGCTGTCTGCTGACATTCAAATAATGGAGGTCCATGGGCCCGAGGCAGAAAGGTCCATAAAGTCCACAAAAAGCAGTGTCAGGCAATATTTCCTCCATACGGCTCGTCCAATGTATTCCAAGTGTCCTGAGTGGGTAGCATCAGAATTTACTCGAAACGAAGTCATTTTAGAATGCTTTTAGAGCATAAACAGTAGTGTTTAGGATTTCAAGTGGCGAGTTCCGCGAGTGTCTACAGAAACCATGACTGACCAAAACCAGGCGAGTCTTTGCATTCGAGCGTCTGCTCTGCCGATAATGCAAAGCGTAGAAAAGAAATGCTGTTTACCTGTGCAAAGAAGAAGAAAAACAGAAAGGAAAAAATCACTGAGGACTTCAGTGTTGAGGAAGAGCATGAGTTATTTGCCGAGCTGAATGCGCACTTTCATCTGGTTTGGTCTGCAGCGGTTTCTGTAGACTCGTGAACTTCGCTTTCAGGAAATCCTATACACTACTGTTTTTATGCTCTAAAACATTCTAAATGACTCTCGCTTCGAAAAAATTCTGGATGCTACCCACTCAGGACACTTTTGGAATACATTGGATCGAAAGCAGTATGGAGGGAATACTTGACACGCTTTTGTGTATGACGTTCTTTCTGTCTTCATAGACCTCCATTATTTCGAACAAGTCAGCTGACAGCAAGAAGCCCTCCCGATCTCACCAATTTCGACTGAGATATCAAAAAAGTACTCAAGTGAGTGTTGTTCAAACATGGGGTGAGTAGAAAATGAAGGCTAATCATGTTTGGGTGTACTATTCCTTTAAAATGCATTTATAACTAAGAAGAACTTGGAATAAAAATAATTAAGTTTGTATTTTTTTGTAATATTATACTGGACTACATGTTTCTGCATACACAGATATTTTTATTATTGGCTAATATGTGTGATAAGATATATGGGATGTGTCAATTACAAGTGTTTTCACACCAAGGAAAGGCTCTTTGGACCACTTGTTTGGCTTTGGACTAGGGATGAACAATTTTGGCAAAAAATGAAAAATTGTGATTATTTTGAACCAATATTGCAATTGGAATTTTTTTTTTCCTTTGCACCAAGTTTTATTCATAGTCCATTGTTGCAAGACTTTCCTTGTTAGCTTTGTGTGAAAAAGTACTAAATTCTACTTTCATGCATGAATCTGCATGCCTAACCCCAACTCTGTCTTCCCGTTCTGTGGTTGCAATCTTTTATTATCAATATCCCTGCCACCTAAAGGGATAGACTAAGAAATGTACATATAATTGAGCGCATCTATAATTTGAAAATTGTGTTTTCTTAAAGTGTGATTGCATTGCAAATGCAACTAATAGTCCAATCCTAATCAGGACTTTATTCTTTTTTTTCATTTGGTGCCATTTCCTTTAACACTTTTCTTCTTGCAAGTGACTATAACTTGGACCAAAGCCACATAATAGATGATCTTTGCTTCCATTGGACAGAAATGAGTGAGGTGATAAAGGAAAGACCAAATGGAGTCATAGCTGTATCTCCGTTGTTCTGCATATTTATGGTGTTATTTATTGGTGTCTAGAGCAGCTCATTTAGTCCAGGTTTCATGTATAATTTTCAAACTGAAATGGATGAAGCTACAAGCCTGACGAGATACTCGGCATGCTGGGAAGCAGTGTTAATTAGCACAATGCAGTGGACCAGGTATGAATTAGGGTTATGCTGACAGCTATGGTGGCTTAGATGACCCTAAGATGATTTCACTTAATTAAATATATTTGAAGATGTTCAGTTTGATACAATAAAATAAAAATGAATAAAACAGAGTTGTTCTTTTTCTTACTTTTGCCCCTCTAAATATGCATGGATTTGTTTTAGGTGCAATATCTGAAGGTTATGAAGAGATGTCTTAAAGTTATAATTTTTGGTGCAACAACGTTTATGACCGACACCAACAATAGGTAAAATATGCATTTGACAACTTAGAGTAAATATTGGAAAATATCTAAAACAATATCGGGCTGTATTTAGCAGGTATCATATAAAAATAGTTCAGTGGTGATATGTTGTCAAAGCATAAAAAAACAACAACATTAAAATAGAAGAGAAATAAATCTAAAACATTATATCAAAAGACAAATTGTAGAATTGCATTTATCAGTAAACACTTTTAATAATTTTTTTTATTTTCAAAATATAAAAGCCCTAATCTTCAGCAATGGAAATTACACTTGAAAAATTGTTAATTGCCATAAAAATGACAGTAATACTAAGCCTAGACTTAAATATAGGTCGACTGGGCTTGAGCCTAAATCTCTTTGTAATCTTCTACTTAATAAAATACAGTCGCAATACTCACGGCCGAGCAGGTTGTCACATCGTCCTTTGGTCTTGTCTTTCTTTTTAATGACATCCCGTGCATTGAAAAAACTCTGCAAAAGTCAAAATTTACAATTTCAATTGCAGTACGCCGAAGGCTGACGGTAATACAATAAATCAACAGGTCTTGCCTACATTCAAACACTTGAGAAAAAGTTTTGGAACTATTTCTGGAGTCAACCTAATTTTTCAACCTATTTTTTTTTCTATCGCTTAGTTAGCTTTAAAATGTGATAAATAAACAACAAACTCAACATAACTTACAATAAAGATCAGAAATATAAGGATTTTTTTCTAATAAATTCCTGTGTGTTACACAAAGGTCTGTTTGGCTTCCAAATTAGCGAATTTTGCCAAGTCATCAACAAAACTCTTCACAGAGATGGTAAAACTGCACTCAACCTCTTTTGACAGAAAAAGGTTGTCTGGTCAAAAACAATAGATGCTAAAAGTGATGAATAAACATCCCAAGATAAAACCAAAAAGTCTAAAGGAAAGGATTTTGATGATTCAAGCTCTGCTGTATTCCTTTGCATTCATCTTGACTGATCTCTCCTATTTACAGTTAATCATAATAAGGTTCTAATATCAAGACCTGCTGTCTCCTAACTGCTGAAAGCTGATAACTCCTGAGGGAAACTAGAAGAACTTGAGATTAGGTAGAGCTGGATGAAACAAAAAGACACATACAAGGTGCTATTGTATACAAGAAATAACTCATCTAACGCTGTTTACGAAACATATTTGCATATATAAAAACATATCAGATTAGTTTATTATCAGTTAGGGATGGGCGATATGTTATCGTGTGCGATATATCGTCAAAGAAATTCCTCATGGTAACAATTTGTCATCTCGCGATAAAAACGATAAACTCCCGCCGGTGACGTATACTGCGCGTGACACACCTGCAGTCCAACTCACGTGCGAGCCATGCGCAAACAACAAGCATGGCGGAAGGTGGAGGAGACGTGCCCCAAGACCTGGTTCCTAAAAGAGGCTCCAGCTCCGTTATCTGGAACTGGTTTGGATTTAAAAAGTCTGATACGGAGCAGAAAGTCGTAATATGCAAAGTTTGCAGACAACCTGTGACGACAAAGGACAGCAACACTACCAATTTATTCCACCACCTAAAACACAAACACAAACCGGAATATGATGCTGGTCAGAAGATGCGCTGCGATGCAGCAGAAGCCTCGACTTCGAAAACCTCTGTTAAGAAACCGACTGCCACTCAAACAAAACTTGCCGACGCGTTTGCTCATTCCACACCATATGACAGCCAAAGCAAGCGATGTAAAGAGTTAACAGAGGCCGTTGCACAGAGAGGTATTTCAGTTTTTTTATTCTTTTTAAATTTATTGAAATTATTTATTTTTATTTCATTGTTTAGCATGCTGACGATCCTGCTAGTCTTATTTGTACATTCTTGCACAAAGAAGTATTTCAGGTTTTACATGTTTGTTGGAATTTATTGAAATTATTTATTTCTATTTTAGTATTTAGATTTTTCTCTTTTTTTTCGATTTATTTATGATGCCATTTGCACATTTTTTTAGCCCAACAGCAAAAAAGGTTGTTACAGGTTGATATAGCATTTGAATTTTACTTTTAGTGAAGTGAGTGTAATGTATGTTAGAACTTGCACTGGTATTTATTTATCCAATATATGGCATGTTCCAGTAACTGGTAATTTACACATCTATTTATATTAGGAGGTGATTACTGATTAGTTTTAGTTTTCAGTGAAATACTTTTAAGTTCTGTTTCTCAATTTATCAGGTTGTATTTACAGTTGCACTACTTTGCAACTTTTATAAGCCAAGTTATATTTGCTGTGTAGCATTTAAATAAATCTGAAATTTGTTCTCATATTTCAGGCTTGTTTGATTGGTTTGATACATTAGGCTGATGTTGTGTTTTTGTTTTGTTTTTTATTATCACTTATCGTTATCATGGTAATACCTAGAAATTGTCGTGATAAATTTTTTAGTCCATATCGCCCATCCCTTTTATCAGTGCTTAAATGGACACAGGGTTCACTAGCTCATTAAAGATGAGTGTTGGTGTGGTGGGGGAACAGGGGTAAGTAAGCCTGAAGTGCAGAGGCCTGACCCTCAGTTCACAGGACATGGAAGCAGTGCTGGGGTGCCACAGTTCAGCTGCTGCACCTTCACAGCTGATCACAGTAAATCTAGTCCGTTAGAGCAGCTCTACCCAGCTGCCATGATGGATTTAGAAAGCATCTCTGTGCAACTCTGCACTCCCTGCTCAAATTTACACATTCTATTTATGCTGCATGCCACAGCGACTCAACCTCAATCTGGAGCAGAGCGAAACATTCAGGCAGGAAGGCAAAGTGGATCCTGTTTACAACTAAAAACTTCTGGACTTCTTTTTAAATACTGTTCATTCAGGTAACGGAAAGCCAAAATAAATATGAGCACTGAATGTGAAGAAAAACTAAAAAACAAAGTTGTTTGTTTGCAGGATACAATGAATAGTAACTATATCTGGTGGAATATAAGCTGGTAAACACCTTTGATTATAGATGATAGAGTTGGGCAAATTTTTTATTGTTTGTTACTGTTTCTTTCCTAGACGAACCCACAGTGGAGCTAATTTATCAACACCTTTTGTAGGTCTGATTATCACTCTTTCATCCACAGTGGGCCCCAGCAGATGGTCGTTCACAGTGAGCGTGGTTCTGGAGATTTCTTACTGTTAAAAGGTATTTTTATCTCCACTGTCTCCCATACATGCTCGTTGTGAGGGGTTTCTGTAGGGTCAGCAACAAATTGCAAGCCAAAACATCAATGACTCGACGCGATCAGCTTGGTTTCCTCAGAAACATTTTAACAACCTGACTGTAGGATCTGGTTGAACCATATCTCTGTAAAGTCCCTTGAGATTATGTTTTGAAAATTGGCCGTATAAAAGTAAACTTAATTCAACTGAAGTAATAAAACACATGTGGATAAAAATCAAATGATTCCTTTAACTGTCAATGAGATTTCTGCTTCCCTTTGCAGGTATTTTGGTCCGCTCCTCATAAGTAAACAGCTCCAGTTGTCGTAGAGTTGAAGGGCGCCTTTTCCAGACAGCACGTTTCAGCTCCTTCCAAATATGCTTTAAATTATTGATTATGGTCGGGGCTGATAGATGGCCACTAGAATAGACTAATGTTTTCCTCTTAGCCATTCATAGTTGATTCTAGCTTTATTTTATTCATTTATTTATTTTGATTAGGACAACATGTCAGCTTAAAACATCAATGTAAATAGGCCAGAATTAGCACAACAGCTAATTTGCATCCACTGTCCTAAGGCAGGTAAAAACAGTGAACATTAAACAAGACGCAAATAGATAAGATGCCAATAGCATGAAATCTAAATAAAATTAGGTTTGCAGGCAAACAGAAACACATTAATTCACCTGTGAACACATGCCTGGTTAGTTTTCATCCAATGTTTCAAGCAGATTTTAAAACTTATGTAGGTTGCACAGCCCCTACACTGCAAAAAATTTAAATCTCCATAAGTCATTTTTTCTTAAAATAAGTGCATTTCTTCTTGAATTGAGAAGATAAAAGATACATTTTGCAAATTGACCAAGATAATTTACATTTAAAATAAGAAAAAAACTATTGCATTGTCTTGTTTCTATAACATATTATCTAATTATCTTATTCTAAGAGTGAATTTACTCATTCCATTGGCAAACTATCTCATTTAACCACTCAAATTAAGGGTAAATACACTTAGTTTAAGACATTTTTACTCATTTCTAGATCGCTTTTTCCAGTGTAAAGCTGGCAGTGTGTTCCATAACTGTGCTCCTCTGATGGATGCAACCATTTGGCCAAATTTGGCCCTACGCCGCCGAACATTACAGTCTCCTCTGGTTAAAGCCCTGGTGTTTATTCTAGTAATGTTTTTTTGCTTATAAAATCTGTTAGAGGAGGAGGGGCAATTCACAATATGTCAAGGGACTTTACAGAGAAAGTTTAAGCAGATAATGCAGTCAGATGACAGAGGCAAAAAGCTACCAAGTTGTCTGTTGAAAGACCCATAATCTGTAACTAAGATCAAGCTTTCTGCAGTACATTTCTCTCTAGAATCCTTTGATAGTCCTGGGATTTCATTGTACCCTGCAGGGCTTCAAGTAACCCTGTGTCAGAAGCAAAGTAGCTCCTGAACATATCCGAGCCTCCTAATGTTTTAGTGTACGATGTTCTCTTCTTAATCTACTTAATTCTTCCCACTAAACTGCTAAAGGCTGAGCCTGATCAGTGTCCAGCTTTCCTCACCCAATGTGAAATTCATTTTGAGCTTCAGCATTCTGCGTATCCTACTGGTGACCTACATAATTTCATAATATCTGTGTATGTATAGAGCTATGCATAGAATTTGCTCATGGTGGCGCCTAAAGGCAGCAGCTTTTCAACAGCACTCAACAATTCCCCAAAATATGCTGCCTAGAAAGCCACAAACTATACATCTATGACCTCCAGTGCCTGCTGGAGCACCTGTCATCAAGTGTTTTTTTTCTATACAGCCACTCTTGAGCTCTTAAAAAGCTTCAAAGTGCTTAGGTCAGACGCGCACGGAACAGTGGACCAATGGAGCAGGCCAAGCCAGAGAAAGAGCAAGGGGAAGCGAAAGACGGTGCTAAACGGGGCTGCAGAGGTTGGCTGACAGCAAACCTTAGAAAAAATCCCCACAGACCGTCGTTCCCTTCGATCCTGCTCCCCAATGCCCACTCACCGGAGAACAAAATGGATCATCTTCAACTCTAACGCTTTTCAAAGAAGGAGATTAGTAACTGCGGCGCCCTCATCCTGTCCGAGTCATGGCTTAACTCATCAATACCGAGCATGGAGGGACTCGCATTATACCGAGCTGATAGGAACTTCGTACTCAGCTTTAAGACCAGAGGAGGAGGATTGTGCATCAACGGCAAGGGGTGTAAAAATGCTAAATTTGTCACCAGTTTCTGCTCTCCAGAGATCGAATTCTTGACTGTTAACTGCAGACCTTTCTATCTGCCTAGAGAGTTCACGGTTGCTAGTGTGACTGCCATATATGTGCTCCCCAGCACTAATACCAGACTCTAACCCTTAAACAGATCTGTGAGCTTCAATCTGCACACACAGGGTGTTTTCATCATTGCTTGGGATTTTAACCAGGCTAATTTGAAGACTGTTCTCCCTCATTTTTAGCAACATAAGGACTTTGCAGCTTGCAGACAGAACACTGTAGACCTGGTCTACCCTAACATAAACGTGCATTCAGATCAGCCCCCCCCAACTCCACCTCTGCTCATCAGACCACTTATCTGTCATGCTAATTCCTGCATACAGGCCCCATCTTATTAGGGCTAAACCTACAGTGATGCAGGTCAGGGTGTGGATTAAGGGGGCAATGGAGGCACTGGAACATGTTAAAAGCTGCAGCTACATATGACAACAAGATCAATATCGATGGGTATAACTTGACTGTGTCAGCCTACATCAACAAATGCATTGAGAATGACAGCATCACAAAGAACATCATCACCCGGGCCACTAAACAACTCTGGATGACTGGGGAGGTTGGAAAATCACTAAAAGCATAGAATTCAGCCTTCAGGTCTGGTAACAGAGAGGAACTGAGGACAGAGAGAGCCTTAAACCCTGCCATCAGATCAGTGTAGCAGAACCACAAGAAGAAAATCCAGGATCTTTTCCATTCAAAAAAGGCCACTAGTGCCTTAAACCCCTAAAAACAAAAGAAAATCTTTATAGACAAATAGACACACGATGCCAGATACATCTGCATCAAAATACCTTCATAAAAGAGGCTCTTAAAGTATCTAATCTAAACAATGACAACAACCATACCTTTTTATGTCAATGTCTGTGTTGCGAAAATGTGTTTGTCTCTGACTTTATTCAACCTAGTTTGTAAAGAAGAGTAGACTCCAAAAGTGGATTGATAAGGTAATGTCATTACATGGGCCATTCAAGGAGAGGGTGATATTGTCATGAAAAATGTCTCTTTTCAGGGTTGGATGAAAACAACAATTATATCATAGCAAATGTATACTCAGTGGTGCCAAAGGAAATTTTCCACACATATATGCCCACAGTGGACTTTGGGAGGCTTTAAAAAATCATTATAAAGAAACTTTAACACAATATTCAGATTTTACACTAAGTGGGATAAAAAAAAGACATTTAACTTGTACCTAACCTTGACATAAACTTTTAGATTAGCTTTATGCACATCTTCTTGAGCACGTATTAAGTTCTGAGCTGTCTTTTTGCCCACTGTCTCACCTCATACTCTTGCTTGAAGCCGTATCCTTCAGATGTCTTCATGTGGTTGATGTGCTGAAGGAGGTCTGCCACCCTCACCGCTGGGTGGAGTTGACCTGTGTGATAGGGTGAACTCCTTCTCTGACAGTGATGCTGGGGTGAGCTTCCCAATAAGCTGCTGGATTCAGTGGAGGAGCTAAGGTGTTCATCTGGGAACACAGGTCAAATCATTTTGTGCACAATGTAGACAACAGGAGACATATCCTAATCCTTATTATTTTCTCATTTCAGTCTTTTCAAATTCATGCAAATAGGTCTAGGAGGCAGCTAAGGGAGGGGGGAGTCTGCACTTCCAAATGAAGGCCAAACAGAGCTGCAAATAAATCTATACAGACAAGTGAATTCGCTACCTGTAAGGACTCCTGTTTTTGTGTTTGTGTTTCTGTGTTTGTCTCCTTCCTCCACCAGGAGGCTGGTTCTGGTCCGCCTCCTCACACACCTGCTGATGGTTTCCTCAAAAGGAGTGTTCTTGAAGCTGCTGACTGCCACTACCTCGACGCCAGAGTGTTTGCCAGTTTAGGGTACTCTAGTCAAGCTTTGCTGAGTTTTTTTGTCAACCTGAGTTTAACTTTGTTTTTTGTCTTTGCCTCTTGGCAGGAAGTTGTCCTGCTAACTGGATTTCTCGGACCTTCACACCCTGGAAGGATCAACTGAGCTTCAAACTGAGCTGGGGTTCAAACGGAAGGTTTGGATCCACTTTCCCCAAGAGATCGCTTTGAGCTTCTCACTGAGAAAGGGATTATTCTCCACTACGACCCGCTCAATCTGAGTGGCAGTCAGTTTCTCCGCTTACCCACCAACAACCGCATTCTGGGTAAAAGCTGTTATGCCCTCCACCGAATCAGACAAAACACTGGAACCACGGCACACAGACAGGAGTCAAGGGATTCAACAACTTCTCTGGAAAAACGTGAGTTCAGCAACAAACAAAAATCCTCTTCTCCAAGTTTCACGAGTCACCCCCCACTGAGCCCTGAACTAACCGCTGTCTTCCCCTCACTTTTTACAGTTCCGGGTTGAGCAGTGTTCAGAGCAACACTTCTCCCTCTGTTTAACCACTTCAATAAAACCCGCTAAACCTTTTCCCTGATTTCTCTGTTTGGTTTTTCTGCATTTGGGTCTGAACTTTGTAACATAATGACACTACCAGAGCACCAGATTGCAGACGTTTGGAAGCAGACCAATTTAAAGGTCAGAAAAGACGAAGGGTCTTTCTTCATGACAATTTCTCAACACTGGCCATATACTCCCTGCGTTCTTACATCGAGTGATGCAGCCCTTGGTGTCCATTAAGGGGCGAATTATCTTCTCGTGGTGTTGGAGGGTGCTCTGCTCATTTATATGGCAATCCAAAGGGCTCAGTTTGCAACTCTTCTCCCGCATGTAGGACAGGGCTGCCTTGTTTATGGCCACCTTCTTTCTCCTGCAGAAAAATTGGACGACAGAGAGTAGTAACAGAAAGAGGCCAGCAGAAAAGAGTATGAAGATTGAGTATATGCAGTCAAAAGAGATCAGTAAGGCCAGTAGCAGCGGGCTGGTGAGGGAATGATGAATAAAGTATAAGATGAGGAAACATTAAAATCTGATGAAACAAGATTGCAATAATTGATGGCAATACTTGTTCTGTGGAGTTAAAAGGAGGTAGAAAGAAAGTGGAGGTAGGTAGGGAGTGAGAAGGTAAATGTGGTTTGTACAATAGCATGAGATTAGCAGTGCTTTTGCTCGGTACTCTTGGGCTACAGAGGACAAAGTTAAAGCAAGGAAAGTGAGGAGTAACTTACGGATTATAAGGGTAAAAATAGAAGTCCATTCTGATTAGCATGAAGAAAAGAGAAACAAAGAGGAAGAAAAAAACAACAAAGAAACAAAGTTTTTATGCGTCATCAAACTAGCAGCTATTTAAAGACTTTAAATGTCATTTTCAAAAACACAAATAATACATTTCAAGCAGTTTAAAGGTGTTTAGACTTCTGGAATAGCTAGATTCTCAGCAAAAACTGACATTTCCCTTATTAGCTAATATTGTAAATTTACAAATAACCATTGTGCACTACGGTCGATTTATGAACGTTCCACAGACAACCAATATTGAAATAGAGATTGGGCTCATTGTGGTTAACTTTAAAAATCTGTATACAAATATGAGCTTTATTTTGACAATGGAGGATATAAGACATTTACAAGAAAATGACATTAGTATGTTTTTGAGATCAGCCAAAAGCAGCGAGTGTAACATGCTTTATACACCAGGGGGCGGATTTAGGAAATTTGTGGCCCTAGGAAAACAAAATAGGGCCCTCTGAAGACAACACATAAAACAGACCCAATATACAGATACAGAACTTTAAATAGAATAGGCATACATATATTAGTTCTAGGTTTTGTCCCTCTCTTCTTGTCCCATTTGTTGTTGTTTTCCTCTATCTGTTTTATACTCAGCTGACTTTTCATGCCTCGGCTAAAGTAAACACATTCTTCCTTTTAACTGTAGACAAGCCATGATCTCACACTGCTGTTCACACTGAGCCTAATTCTGCAGGAGGTTTATTCCTGTTAAAAGGGAGTTTTTCCTCCTCCACTGTCGCTACAAGCATGCTTAGTGTGAGGGATTGCCTTTGAGTCAATGAGTCGCTGTAATCAGCTGGTTTTCCTTAGAAAAAACTTTTAATCAATTTGACTGTATGATCTGGTGAACTGTAAAGAACCTTGAGATGACGTGTTGTGAATTGCCGCTATATAAATAGACTGAATCGAATTGATCTGCTTATCTGTTCTCCATTTTTCATTTGATGAAATAATAGCTGCATGAATCATGACAGCAGACAAGATAGAGGAGAGCAGGGAGGCGGGGTTACAAATCTACTTGCTCTGGAGAGTGCAGAGTTCGGCTGCTTTTAGATGTTGTCGCCAAAGTCTAAAGCAGCAGAAAAAAGTCACTAGATAAGTCGATAGGCGCTTTTATTAAATAAAAGGAGTCTGAAAAGTCACTAAATATAGCGACTAAAGCGCTAAGTTGGCAACACTGCTCTTCATTGGTTGTTTTTAAATGGCTTGCTGCTGTCTGGACCTTTCTGGACATGTGCAGCAAATGGACTGATCCAGTGGGGTGGGCACTCCTAATATTATAAACGTTCTGAGGGTACTTTAGCCAAAGGATTTATTTTAAAAACATAATTATTGTGCACAGGTAAGTCATAGTTGTATTAACTAGACATGTTTTATGGGGCCCCCAGAAACTTGGGGCCCAAGGCAACTGTCTAGTAAGGCCTTTTGATAAATCCCCCCCGGTATACGCAAAATAATTTAATAGATCTCAAATTAAGCAAATAGTTGTGTTGAAAGGTACACAGTACTGCTTTAAACAAAGTTCTAAAAAGTTGGAAATTTAAAAACAATGGGTCAAAAGTGTAAGTTCATCAGATCAAAACTCTACTTCAATGTGTGAGTAAACATGTGTTTATCAAATATGTATCATTCTAAATATCTGTCATTGTCTATTTTATACACTCCCTATCAAATATCCAACTTTTAAACAAGACCACCCCTCAAGAGATATGAATCTTACCAACCCCCCACTAAAAAGATGCAAAAACAAAAAAACAACAGAAACACCTTGCTAACCAATTACCAGGCCATCCTCTGGCACCTGCCAGTTGCTCGCCTCAAGTAGTTCAGCTGGCAATGCAATTACATTTCCCATGATGAAAGTTTTCACACACAGGTGAGTGTTCCAAAAAAAACAACATTAAAAAGAAAAGTTAGCTTACAAGCAAAATGAACTGTCACAATATTTGTGTTTTCACAACTCCTAAAAATAAACCTTGCCAGAAGCCTATAGATGTATTAGCATCAAATACAGAAATATTTTGAACTAATTAAATGCAATGATGTGTATGATGACCAGAATCAGCAAGCTAAAGCAAGACAAGCATGCATGTACTTGTTAGCCATTAGCTGCCATACGTGACTCTTGTGATTCGGTTTATTTCAGCTGGAATATGCTCTAATTAATTTTTTGAAAAATTACCAAACCAATGCATTTTGTTCCTTGGTGGATGGGAAATAGGTTTTCTTATTCCTCTCTACCAGTTTTAATTTATTTGTTAACTCCTCTATGTGTGAAACAAATCAATGTGCTACATCACAGCTGCTACTGGTGTTGCCATTGTTGGAATGGTCGACATAGGAGGCAGGTGCCACTAGGTGATTTATCCAATCAGCTAAAAAATTGTACTGAATTTCCCTACCTTTTCAAACACTTTCCACAGGAGCCTTTCCAGATTGATACTGCTTAGAAGTCAAACTGAACTACATGGATTATGGCAGGTTCAAAGAAAAGTAAACAGCAGGTGTTATTGATGACAGAGGTAATTAACAGGTGGAAAGAACTGAACGACTCCAATCATGACCAAATATGTGTGTAAATAAGCTCATGAAGAAATCAAACTTGAAAGCAAATTTGAATAAAAATGCATTTAGAAAATATAGGTTAAGAATTTGGGATTAATGCTCCATCATTCTAATTGACTCTAGTTATAATTTACTTGTATGGCTAGATGCTTTAATGAATTAAGCCTTGAGCCTAATGGGAAAATGTTGGATTACTTACTCCACAGGTACAAAGACAGCTGATACCATGGCTGCTTAAAGGTGTTACCAATCTCACGCCTTTGGGTCATAGAGAATACTCACCTCTTTTTCACAATGATGATGATGCCCAATAGGAGGAGAGTGATGACTATTAGACCTCCAGCACAGGCTCCCAGGATTGGACCAATGTCCTCAACGTGCTTGGATACCTCTAGTGTTCTCTTGGAGTCCTTATAGGCAGCTAAATGTTAAGGTAAACCAAGATAAAAGGAGGTAAAATAATGTTAACTTCACTATACGTCAGTTTATAAGGAAAAGACAACAATAAAACATTTAGACAGACAAATCCATCAAAATTAATTTAACAACAAACAGGTTAAGATAGAATAAACAGCAGCATCCTCTGTAGGTCACTGAGAGGTAAGGGATTTTCTACACTGTGGATTTAAAGGCATTTGGATTTGGCTAACATAAGGGTGAAAGCCTGGCTCACTGAAGAACATATGATACCATGCAAGAAAGAAAATTATTAATCTTAAAACTGATTTGGTATCAGTATTAATGTATGTTTTTGAAAGCTGATGTCTCACCCAAAAGATATTTCAGACTCATTGGATAATTGTTCATAAAATTATTGAAAAGTTAAATTAGTTAACAAATTTAACTAACCAAGTAAAAACCAAACAAATTCCACACAGAGTGGGCCTCTCAAATCATTATTTCAGTCCTGATTATTTATAACCCTGATAATTAATTTATGAAAGATTTAAGCTGACAACGAATGAAATGATAACATTAGTAAGCTAATGTTGCATCAGATCCCAACACACCCAAAATAAACATATTGATATGGGAAATATGGGGTTAACAACAAGTACCTGTAATATTGTAATGGTTCTGTGTTTGGTTCTATAGGGGTCCATACAGTTATTTGTATTGTGTTACTGATCGTTATGTGTTTTCCTTTGCCGGACTCTGTTGACTCCTGCTCTCATGTGATTGGCCTGTTACATCATGTGGGGGGAGCCGGGTGAGCAGCAGTTCCAGGACAGGAAGTAGTGTGGGAGAGGAGCGAGGCTAAAGGCTGATTTATACTTCGAAACCAGGTCATCTGTGAACAAGAAGACGTCCCCGCCCCCTGCGCAGACTCTCCGCTGCTCCTCTCCAAAATTGCAGCTGACTGCAGACAGGAGGCCGGCTTGTTTTGTTTTTATGACCGAAATTGCGGAAAACAACTCGTGAAGTTTGACCAGCTAGAAGATCGAGGTGCACGAGAACGCTGGGACCCTTTTATCACTTGGATCCCCGCTATTTTTCGCCATCATGTCCCTCCGTTGTCGGATTAAACTCGCCCCCACTTCCTCATCGTCTCGGCCGTATCTAGACCCACAGCGTATAGTGCAGACCACGCTTCAATATTGAGCATAAATCGAAAATGTCTGCATCAAGCTCACTGCGACACATTGCTGCAGGAGTATAACCCGGCCTTAACAGTAAAGTTGCTGGTTGTGTGTTCTAGCTATGTTGTTAGAGGCGTGAGCTGTAGCCTTTAGGAATAATAACTCGAATCTTGTTGACGACAATACCTCGGTGTTGCTGGCATCATTACAATATCTTAAGATTATAACTTTCAAAATGTAGTTAATCTGACATATTAATCATATATGATGAATATGATGTTATTTCAATAATGATGCATTTTGCCCTTGCAGAGAGTCGATGCTGCAAAGTCACTGACTACCTGCAGATGAATAGGTCTCCTTGGATAGGAAACTTTTCATAATCTGTATCAATCAGCTGAAGTTGACAGCATTTGTATTTGCTGGGATGGAATTAGCAATTATGGAATTACGCCTCTCGCTTGTAGACAGCTTTAGATAGGCAGCACCCCTCGTGACCCCGCTTGATTTAACGGGCACCTATGTTGAATAAGCGGTGCCTGCCCATTAGACAACATGCCCAGTTTCTTGTCTTTAATCTTATCCTCTTGCTAGGAATACTAAATCATTAAGAGAGGGATTCTTTAAAAAGAAATAATAAAGAATTATCTTTCAACCAGGCCATTGCCTAGTACATGTTAATAGCCTAGTAATCTGTGTTGGACCTGATTCCCAAATGGAAATGACAAGTATAGAGGAGCGACTCTTAAAACTACCAGCAGAGACACTTCTCGGATCCTCTTTTACAAACACACTCACCCACACAGTTTATATAACTCTATACTTGTGGGGACCTTCAATTGACTTTCATTAATTTCTAACACATTTCTACAGCCTAACCGTCACCCTAAACCTAACCATTACGGGTTCATACCTAACCCTAATCCTAACCTAAACTCAGTTTACATCTTCGTCCTAAACCTAACACCTAAGCCTAAAACTACACCTAAGCGTGAAACTGTGACCCTTACCCAAACCCAATCCTAACCTAACCTAAACTCAATTCTCACCTTCATCCTAACACCTAATTTAAAATAGCATTTGTACACATGGGGAACAGACATTGGCACTTGGTCCCCACGATGTGCAAAGTTTTATGGAATTGGTCCCCACCATGTAATAAAAACGCAGGCACACACACCCAGCCACACAAACACAAGTTTATGGATTGCCTTGGGAAAGCCCCCACTGTTTCTACGTGCTTATCGCTACTTCACAAGAATCACTACATACAAGAATAATTCAGAATAAAGGTTTCATATCAGACTTACCTTTGCGAGCAATTTGAACGCAGTTTATCCTGGTTCCCTGGGGAAAAAGACAGTTGTAAATGAATACATGTATCCTTGATACCAGGATGACATAAGCAGAAGGGAAAGCCATGCTATGAGGTACAATATGTAGGATATACAGTATGTCCGCCTAAATTTGAATCAGTCTGTCAAGAACGTTGAATCCCATATTTTTAGTTACTTTACCTCTGATGAATAAGATACCGCTTACTTTGAAATTTACACCATGACAGATGCATTTTGCAAACCTCAGTCACCTCACGGCTTGTAAGGCCCTAGAATTGAAGTCTGCTGATAGACTTTGAATCAAGATAAAGTGGTCTCTTATTTAAGAGATTATAATTTAAAAAAGTTAAATTGCGCCTTGATGTGTAACAATGAAGCAATTTTTTAAAGAAAGCCCCTTTTCCTGGAATGGTTAGCGTAATTTTCCACTGCTAAGTGGAAATCCCTAATTTAGAAGACACCATAAACACCAACAGAGTGTCTTAAGTTCAAGTGGCTTCTCCTGATAAGGTGCCAGACAGGCCGCTAGAGGAGAGCCTTCCTGCCTACAGCTATAAACACCTACAACAGCTCGTTCAGGAATGGCCAATGAGCTACTTAAGCAATCAAGCTTGCTTTGAGATTAATAAGGTATTTCTTAATTGATTTTAGTAACAGTGAATGCTGAAAATATTGGATGGGTAATTCTTACAATGATTGCAGCTATTTTCAGCTAAATTTGTGTCAAGAAGCCCTTTGTGCCACACTATGCCCCTGAAACAACTTTCACGAAAACTTGGAATTTTATGAAACTTAATATAAATATGGTAAAGGAAACAATCTATTCAAGCTGCACCATATCAGACTGTAGTGAGCTCCTATTTAGGAGAGGATGATGAGAAGGATTAGAAAGTGGAGATGTTGAAGCCAAGAGATATATATATAGCGGTCAGGAAAAAGTAAGTGTTTGCCTGCTTTTTACTACTGGTTTTAATTTTTTTTGCATGTTTGTTACCCAAATTTAAACTACTTTAAATACAAAAGCTACAGTGTGTAATTTTCAGCAACATCTAACGCCCAGACTGCAGACCGGCAGCACCATGAACATCTTCCCCACCGCCCCCTCAACAACAGTACGGCGAGCGTTACGGACAAAATGTCTTCCACTCCGTCCGCATCACATCACCTACCTCTCAAGTGATGAGGTTTGTTTGCATATATAGATAATTTTACAAATAGTACTTCATTAGTCTGTGTAGGTATAGATTCAGTACCGCCTCAGTTCATCTCTCTCAATCCTGGCCGTGAAGCTATACTGGAGGCTGCATGGGCTTATCTCTTCTACCTAGTTTGTTGGCTGTTATTCTCGCCAGCATGCCTGCTGTTGCCTCCCCATGGCTGCAGACCCCGCCCTATGTACCTATAAATAACGAATCTCTAAGGCAACGCTAAATAAGGTTAAGAGGCTTTGAGCTCAGATGATGATAAAATGTAGACATAGTTATGTATAATATATTATACTTGGACTGTGCTATCCCTGTACTATTACACACTGTACTGTAAAGCTTTAACCAAAGACAAAAACCAGTAAGCACATATCTAAAATTTTCAAGTAAAAAAAGAGAGGAAAATGAAAAAAATAACAAAAAAAAAATATTTGAAGCAGATAAAATTAGCCTGATGCAAATCCTTTATGTTGATCACTTATACATTTTATTAATTGTTTAAGATATTGTGATGGGTTAGACAGAAGGAGAGGGTGTGAGACAAACAGATCAATAAACTTATTGTTGCTAAAATATTCACCTAGTGGAACTTCTCCATTTCTTTTAGCAGTTTGAGTCTTTTTTGCCAGCTGCTACATTCATTTACAAGTCCAGGCTTAAAGGATGGGCAAATCACACACTATGCTGCTTAATAATAGGGCTATGGTTATGCTGCCATGTGTCTCCTTAAATTTAGATATCTCTATCTCTCTACCCAGTGGCTTGTAACCAGTGAAATAATCTCAACATTTAAGGTAGCGAACAATGGAATGGATTTAAAGGCCTAACTGGCATCATAATGGTTCCTACCCCTTTGAATTTGCTTGTAGCCTGGATGTAGATGAGGTAATTCTTTGTAGGGTCTAAAGGACTGTTCCAGTAGCCATTGTAGGTGTGATTGTCTCCAACGATGAATGGTGTGGCTTCGGGCAGACTGCTAGGGGCCAGCTCAGCTGTATAGTAATGTGGTGCACCTTTGACCTGGGCATCGCTGTACGTGTTTGCAGTGGGGAAACAGTCCACGTTGCCCAACTCCCTTCTTCTAACCTTGCGGGAGCCATCTTCTTCCACCACAACCACCTGATAGGCACTGAGAGAAATAGGTCAACTTCTCTGCAATCACAGTTTGGACTTACAAGGGTGTAAATGTGAGGCACAAATGTGTAACAAATGTGTAACAAAGCTTCCAATTGAGTACAACAGCCCTACACATGATCACACGATCACACAATCTCACAAAACTCACACACTCAAATAGAAGCTACATTCTTACATTTTGTAAAAAATAAATGGCCCAAATTCCCCTTATACACAATAATATACACACACTCAGATATATATATATATATATAGCAGTAGCAGTATATATAATATATATATATATATATTTACACACACATATATATATTTTTTTCATTACTGGTGGCAAAGATTTTTGTTTAATTAAGATTGGTTAATCTCACTGTAAACTTGGAATTAATCTAATTGATTTCTTGTGGTGAAACTGTTCACAGAAGAGAAACAATGAGGTTGTAAGTATAAATATGATAGAAGAATAAAATAAGATAAGGATAAGAATAAAATAAAGGATGATGTATGTGTGCTAGATAAATAATAAAAGTAAAAGTAAGTCTTTGAACAGGTTTCTCAAGCCAGGTACTGCAGTAGACCAGGGGCTCATCTCCTGTTTCCCAAAATGCATCGGCCAAAAACCGCTTGAGAAAGCTTTTCTACTATTATAACTGGTGATGAAAAGAAATAATATTCAATAAGATGTATTTGTGTTTAATCACCTTAGCTTTCACGACCATAAGGCTTAATCGGGACTAAAAAAGCGCACTCTCAGTATATGTGTCCCATTTTCTGTATTTAACACACACATAAGCAAGCAAGGCTCCGGGACTATAGGGCGCGTTTTTTATATACAGGTACATGTCCTCTACTACCTTTAAATACCTCTACTGCGTATTTAAAAATATACAGCGAGGGCAAAACTTCGAGTATGACTGTGCTTTATTCATGTATTTACATTACACATAAAGTATTAATCAGAACCTGGCAGCTGGTCACCGCGTGAGACAGACACACATCGCAGATGACACACAGCTGTGGTCACTCCTAAATTCAACTTAAAATCCTGAAACCTGCCCGGCCGGAATAATGTGTGCGCTTTTATTGCCGGTATCCTTTGGTGCCTGCAGCTAAAATTATTTTAGGATGAAAAAAACACCTCGCCAGCAGCCAGCGGTGAACCCCAGGCGACCCGGCCTAGAGGCTGCTGATGAATGGATTTCTCCCTGTCGGTGCATTCTGAAGCAGGGCGCAGCGTCGGGTCTGAGCGCCCCGGCTAAAGAAAAGTACACAATAGATAATCTGGATGAACTGGATCAAATTGGATTAAAGTTTTCAGGTGGACTTTCTCACTCTTAAAAACATATTAAAACTACTTTTATTCTCGCTGATCACAGCAAGCAAATATAGCTGCAAGATTTAGATTATTTAGGAAGTTCAAAGACGGAAAATGTTGTCTAAATACCTTATCCTCATAGAGGCCGCTTTTCGGCAGTTTTCGAATTTAAGTTTAGGAGAAAAAAATACAGCTGGAGCAAACTGAGTATGATTGTGCTTATTCATATGTATTTATTACAAAGTATGACCAAAACCCATCAAAGTCAATATCCTCTGTTTCTGAATTAAACAGCTGGGCGCTAAATCAGACATGCCAGTTTCCCCCTTCTTCTTCGCTGTCAGAGTCACTTTCCGTGCAGCGCGGCTCCTCAGAAATAATGCCGGCTTTTGCGAAAGCTTGAACAACAGAGCCAGCAGACACGTTAGTCCATCTACAATCCATCCGCAAACTGTGGCGTAATCTGCCCGGCGCTGCCTTCTTATCCTGAAACTGTGGTCTTCGAACGGCTGCTTCACACCGATGTCGAGCGGTTGAAGTTCCTTTGTCAGACCCCCCGGGATAACGGCGAGCACAGCGTTCATTTGATTCACCTTTTTTTCACATCGGCTGTGAGATGGACACGCAGCGATGGTGATGCGTGGAAAAAACCACCTAGTCTTCTCACATACACCTGCCTCAGCCACGCATCCATCCAGCCTTTTCCATTTGCGTTAATATCATATGTCATCAGAGCGCTGTGTCTGTCTCGCTGGCAGCTCCCAGATCAGCTTCTCTGATTGGTTGATGCGGCGCGTCCAGCAGCAAAACTTCAATTTTTCCATCTCGAGCAGCAGCAGCGCGTTGGCGGTGCGTCAGATGCTTAAACGATCCCGACGTGCTGCACCAAAATGCGCTGCGGGACCTTTTGCTGCACCTATATGCGCGTCAACCATTGACTTTGCATGTAAACACGCTGCTTCTGCTGCACCTGCTGGGTCCGGTTCACACCGATGTCGAGCGGCGTTAATTTGTTTCCCCATGTTTTTCACATCAGCTGTGAGATGGGCACGCATGGAGTTACATATTAACAGCGATGGTGAGAGGTGGAAAAAAAACACCTGGTCTCCTTACATTCAGCCACTCTTTCATCATCTCCTCAATGAGGTGGTCTCAAAAGTCGCAGTTACAACACACATAAAGGCGCACCGCACATTTTGAGGGGAAAAAAAGACGTTTAAGTGCGCCTTATAGTCGTGAAAATACGGTAAGTGTTTATTCTGATAAGCATGATTTCTGAACTGATGAGCTGTTTACGATCAGTAGCTTTGTGTCAGTGAGTCAAAGCTCTTTTTCCACCAGTCATTGTAATGTCCTGTGAAGCTGGAGTGGCCGCACCGGCTGCTGGGTAATGTAAAATGGGGGTGGTGGGGGGTATCAACATTTTATCCTAGTTTTGTGATAAAGAAGGTTGTTTATGTTGGTAGTCTGTTCATGCTAAGCTAGCTAACATTATGTTCTGGATGCTTATAAATATTTATTCACATCATGGTATTGCTCCATCCAATGCAGATCGTTGGCGTTCACTCACATCTAATGAAAACTAGGGTAATTGGATGAGTCATAGTCGTAGTACACAAGCACATATTGGTTAGCTACTCGTCAAATTTGTGCTGAGGCAAAAGGAAATCATCAGAAACAAGCAGGTGTTCTTCAAAAACTTTAAACTTGAATTGTCTATGCCATGCTACAAATAATAGATTCAGGAAACAGATGGAAATGTCTGAAGGTGAGAGCATACTGGAGGAGATGGACACCAACAAGACCGACCTCCTTCAGCCCTATATCTCAAAGAATTTTTTTCGAAATAGTCGAAAAGTCATTTGGCAACTCTGGCTGTTTTTTTTTTTTTTTTTTTTTTAAAGGTTACTTTATACTTTTATACTTTAAGTACTTTTTGGAGCACAAACTTTTTCACTTTTACTTGAGTAAAGAGGTCAGGCTGATACTTCAACTTTTACCAGAGTGTTTTTAAACTGCAGTTTCTATACTTCTACTGCAGTAGCAAATGTGTGTACTTTTAACACCACTGACCTTGATTAACATCACATGACACCTTTAGGTTTTTTATACATTTTGCTTTTGAGATTGGTCTGCTGCTTTCTGAGCCTTACTAATCATTTCCAATTGTCCAACAGACCTGCAATTTTTAAGTTCACTGTGCAGCGCAGATGTTACATTAATAGATAAGGATTACTTGTTTGTTGTACCTGACGGGCGCTCCTCTCCCCAGGGCAGGGCGCAGCAGCACAGTGATGGTACTCTCTGACTCGCTCAGTGGAGACGGGATTTCTTCAAAGTCAAATAAAGGGGCTGGGAGCAGAAATTGAAAAGGAAAGAATAACACACACATTAAATAAATAGGTCAGAGAGAGGCATACAAGCAGTATATTTTAGAGAAGACCTGGTTTTGTCAGGAGCATTTAAAAAAGTATATCAAGATACAGTGAGCCACCTTTATTCATTACACACAAATCTACCATGTGTACTAGGGTTGCAATTAATGATTATTTTGCTAATCAATCAACTGTCAGTGCCATTTCCATGATGTGACAAAACTTTGTTATTTTGTATACACAGAGTATATACATTGTATACAAGTATGATGTTTACAGTGTGATGCAGAGTCTGGATTTTTGACTTAATTAGTTTTCAACAGTTCACCAGTCTTATGGCAGCAGGGAAAAAGCTGTTACCGAACCTGCTGGTCCTGCATCGAATTCTGCAAAGCCTCTTCCGAGAAGGCAGCAGTGAGAACATTCCATGGTGGTAGTGTGAGGGGTTGCTGATGATGCACGGGACACACAGCGCTGAGATGAAATGTCTTTTACAGAGGGGAGTGTAACCCCGATGATCCCCTCTGCTGTTCTCACCACTCACTCTTCACCGCGTTCATCCAGTCTGAGGCGCTGCAGCCTCCACACCACAGAGTGAGACAGCTGGTCAGAACCAGCTCTCTATGGGTGCTTCTAGGAGGAAGTGTGAAAGAGAATGGGTGGGGTTAGAAGTGGTGGGTTTCTCCTAAACCTCCATTGGAGGTACAAGCACTTCTGTGCCCTTTTGGCCAGTGAGGTGGTGTTCGTGAGAGAGCAGGTGAGGTTGTCTGTGATGTGCATAACCCCAGGAATTTGGTACTGCTGACCACCTCTACAGCTGAGCTGTTGATGACCAGTGGAGTGTGGTTAGTCCAGTTCTTTCTGAAGCCGAGGATGATCTTCTCCACATTCAGGACACACTTTCACATCTCCTCATTTCCTATCAGATGCTGTAGGATGATGGTGTTGAAGGCTGAACTGAAGGCCAGGAACAGCATCTGCACGTGGGTGATTTTCTCCTCCAGGTGTGCCACTCTCAGGTGAAGAGTGGAAGAGATGGCGTCCTCAGTGGATTGGTTCTGTCAGTAGGCAAACTGGAATGGGTAAAATGTTGGGGGGAGACTGGAAACGATGTGTTCTTTTACCAGCCTTTCGAAGCTCTTCATCTTGATGGGAGTCAGTTTGACAGGCCGGTAGTCATTGAATAAAGTGACTTGAGGCTTCTGTAGTCCCGAAATGTTGGAGGCAAACGTAAAGCATGCTGGCACTATAGCTTGGTCCAGCGAGGTGTTAAAAATGTCTGTGAGGACACCAGCTAGCTGACCTCCACACTCTTTGAACAACTTCCCAGGTATGTTATCGGGCCCTGTTGCCTTCCTAGGGTTGACTCTCCTCAGTCTTTCACACGTCCAGCATGTCAAGGTAGAGTATCTCCTCTCCCTGATGGGGAACAGCTTTCACTGCTGGAGTGCTGTTTAGTGCCTCAAACCTTCCAAAGAAGTTGTTATGTCAATTTAGCAAGTTAGCATCAGCTAGGTCCCACCCAAATCACTCCTGGTGTTGCTGGCATAGTGAAAGAGATGCTGGATCTTCCAGCTGTTGTTCTGCTTTACTGACCTGGTGGCATGGTTAAAGTTGGCTCTCGCTGTCCTCAGTGCCTCTCTGTTACCAGACCTCAAGGCTGAGTTCCATGCTTTCAGCTATTTCTGGACCTCACCAGGGTCGTTGGTCTGCCTCGGTGATGTTCTTTGTGCTGCTGACTTCCACAATACATTTGTTGAAGTAGGCTGACACAGTCATGGTAACTCATCAATATTGATCTTCTTATGTAGCCTGTTTCTGCAGCTTCGAGACATGTTCCAGTCAGAGTATTCAAACAGTCGGTGCAGTCAATATTTATCAAACTTGATGTCTGCAGGGCAGAAGCTCGCGACTCAGATCTAGCTTTTTTACACCAGTTGTTGTTGATTTAGACACACAGCCCCCTTCTCTAGGATTATTTGGTATGGATGAATTGACATGACTAATCTCCTTCTTTTAAGAGACTTGGAGTTGAGATGATCCATTTCGTTGTCCAGTGAGCGGATTTTGGAGAGCAGGATTGAAGGGAGTGTCGGTCTGTTGGGATTCCTTCTTAGCTTTGCTGTTAGCCCGCTTCTGCTGCCTCTCTTACTTTTTCTCCGGCGTGGTCTGCTCCATGAATGTAACTATGTGCATGTCTGTCCGAAGCACTCCGAAGCTTTTTAAGCAGTCAAAAGTGGCTTTGTTTACAAGTCCAGAAAAAAACTCTCAATGATCGTAGCTCCAGCAGGGACTGGCGGTTGTAGACACAGGATTGATGCTTAGTTTGTAGAGTTCTAGGCGGCATATTTTATGGATTTGTGAAGAGCTGTGCTGAGCCGCTCGCTGCCTATAGCCGACGTCATCTTGAAAAATGTATTAGTTGTAAGGTTGTACTTTTTGATTAACTAATTAATAATTGAAGATGAAAATGTTCTTTAATTTAGAAAAGGATACACTTGAAGAATTCTTTATAAAGTATGCTGATCTGTCTTGCTAATTGCCAATCATTTCCACATATGCACAACACAGTGTGAAATTGATTGTTAGCAGTTATCAGTGTTACTTCTTAGTGGACACTTTGATAATCACAAAGTTTGATTCAATGTTCTGTTCACATGTATATGTATACATACATATATATAAATATATATATATTAGGGATGGAACGGTTTATGAAAACCGTCCGAACCGTTCGGTTCGACTGTCTCGTTAAAGGCATTCCTGAGGGACAGACTGAAGAAAGCCTTGAAGCTGAGAGAAAACTCCTGGTTGAAGAAATGAAAAAGAGGAACCCTAGTGGAGTTGTGATCGCATTAAAGATGGACCAGACGTTCCCATTGCGGAGACTAGAGATTGTGGAGGCCAGGCCTGCAGTAAAAAACTTGAAGTAGCGGTGGCCAGCACTGTTTACTGAGAGACAATTAACTGCTGAAATATTAGGTATAGAAATAAAAATAGCTTTTCTTTCTTATTTTGTGGCATTTCCTCACCCATCCCAGTTCAGTCTTAAAGAGTAAGTTAAATAATTCATTTTCGTTAGTTCCAGAAAAACTCTGAATTCTGATTTTATTGGCAGATGTTTGATAACGTTAGAAATATAAGAAATCATGACTTTTTCATCATAATTCAGTTCATCCTTTTTAGTGGCACTAATACCTGTCCCATTTTCTTTTGTCTTTCTGCTTGGAAATTACAAAAATGTATTCTGTAGATTAGTAATTTGTCTACACTGGCCCAACACAGTTTAGAGAATCTGTTTTTGCTGTGTGTTTTAGGTGTTTGAGGAGTTCAATAGAATGGTCACCAGTAACCTACAGGTGGACTTCTTTGAAGCCCTGGATCGATACACCCCACAGTTTGTCAAGATATTCAACGAAAAGAAAGACAATGTGGGACAAACCCTGTCTGAGTTGATGCAACAACTGGATGCAGTGGTAAGTATATGTAGGGCTTCTTTTGTCTATATCTTGATAAGAGGTCTTGAAATAGTAATTAGTCTTTTGGTTCCCTTTTATATAAAAACAATGGTGGGAAATAAATTGCTCACATTCTATAGATTCCCATAGATCTTATAGCTCTCATAATTCATGCAGAACATTTAATCAGTTGTATCCCTAGCCGTAATAGTCAGTAACTTTTTTGCTGTACAGTCAATGTAGTGATACTTGTTTCTTACTTGTTCACTTTCAACTACTTTTGTTCAGTAACCTTTGAATGCTGCACTATCTAAAGCCTGATTTGTTCATCCAATTGTAGAAACCAGATGTGACGGCATTGTGGACAGCTGTACTCCGAGTTCTCCCGGTTTTATTTGGTGATGACCCCACTGACTTCTATCTAACCTGCTTTGTAAGTTCTCTTAGACACATCTAAAATGAGCACACAGTCATGGGAAATGTGTATCACTGTCTCATAGACATTAAGATTTAAAACAAAATTAATGTATACATTTGGTATTGTGTGTAAACAATAGCATGTGTTGCAAGTTAGTTTACAGTTTGACGTATGCAACCACAGATAAGTTATCAACCTATCTTCTGTGGGTTGAAAGGTACATTGTTAATCTTATAAACTAAATTATGTTAGTCCAGGATCTAGTACAGAGTAATTTTTGTGACTTTTGAGTTTTTAGGGTTTGGAAGGAAGCGTTTTTGCTTCTATTTGATTTAGTCCAATGGCTGACTTATGGTTGTTCGCATGGCAACTTAAATCTGCACAAATCATTGCAGTGACCTTGCCCAAACCTGCTACTGATTTTTATTTCGTGCCATTGTTAGTGCTGAGCTAAGCTCCTGTCCACACGCTGAAGTCAAACCCGGCCTAAACGCACAAATTTTCACCAAACCAGCCTCTCATCCATAATGAACCCGGGCGCTTCGGGGTACTGTAAACGACCATCTTTATTAAGCCTTCAGAGTGGGAAGATTTTGAAACGCCGTTTTCAGGTTTCCATCTTTAACCGCATTTTTTTCTTACACGCATAAAGCGCCATAGCTTTCGCTTCTAAACACATGCGCCAATACAGTATCACAAAGCAACAATGGCCGCACTGTGTTGAATGGTTGCTGCTAATGCTACTCACCCTGCTGCTGTCGGGTTTACAACAGAATCTTCTTCTTCTGGAATATCTCCAAGAAGAACAGAGCAATATCGACCTTACATAGTTCAGAACCTGAATTTGACTGAACCACTAAAAATGGACCCGCAGGGCAACCCATGTATAAATATTACTGCGCATGCCCAACATTTCGTCGCCTATTTTGCTTTGGCACCACAGCGCCACTTACAGGCCTGGCATACATTTTGCAGCGTTTTCATGCATTCGTGTGGACGATCACATTTATTTCATGATGTTAAGAGCTGAAAGCTAGCCACTGGATGTACAGACACAAAACAAAAATTGATCATGTTTTTCAATAAGTATTACTTTAATGCATAACACTGGAAGGAAGTGTCGACAGGACAAAGGATATCAGGGCAGTTTCAACCTTACAGTTAACAATGTTTCCTTTCATTACAGGATTGTGACACTGATGAGTCCGAGGCACAAGTATCTGTTGTGGTGTTGACCGTTGTCCCTGAATCTCTGCGACCCCCTCCAAATCAGCTCCACCTTCACCCAGTTTCTAATTCCATCATTGTTGAGGGAGACATTGAGCTGGAAGATCTCCAGAACCTACCTGAGGCACTTTGCCTCTAGTTTGGACTGTCATATGCTTTACATTTGGACTTTCCCAAAGCCATGAAAAAGTTATTTTGTCTTCATTCAAAAAGTCATGCTTGGCTTGGTAGACAACAAGCTCCCACCAAAACTGCAAAGTCTTAAAAACCCCTTGTTGAGTTAAAAGGCAATTGTATGACATTTGGCAAATGTCCCTTGTTAATGAGCCGGTTCAGTTGTTTCTGTCTTTTCATTTCTAGAGTTTCTAGCTCTTGGATTAAAATCACTTTGTATTTGTTGGCATTTTTTTGGCCCAAATCTATTTATGATTTATTGAATTCATGTATTGGTGGCACTTTCAGCCTGTTTGCTCTTTACGAAGGCTGTGTGTTTCATTATAAAATATCTTTTAAGTTAATACTAAAGAAAGGTAGTTGGTAAATGGTTAACACAAAGAGGAAGAAAAAAACTTTGAACTGTTTATTACCTTGATTATTTTTGTTTTGTTTTTTTATCAGAATTGTTCAAAGAAATATATTGTACACAAATATTTTAAATTTTTTCCCCCCAAATATATTTTTATTTTTTGTATTTATGTAATGTTACTCAGAGATACCAAAGTGCACTTTAAGGCTGGTCTGCTTGTTATTTCTTACAGTTGATCTGATTGAGTTTTAGAACTGTGAAGGCATTAGACCATCTTTAGAGTTTGTATAAAACCAAGAAAAATAAACAAACTTTGGACTGTGTTATTGCCTTCATTGTTATGTTTCATTGTAATCCGGGATATTTTAGAAAATTGGAACCTCTTTTATTTATGTTACGCAGGTAGGACTTGTTTGGATTTTTTCACTTAAAATAATCATTTCGCCTGATTTAAGCAAGTAAATCAGATTGCAGTTCTAGCAAGTGTAACTTAAGACATATTGAGTGAGCTTAACTGTTATAAGCAAGCTATATGGAATAAACTGAGAAATTTCACTTGCAATAATCTATTTAATTAAATGTTTAATTGTGAGTAGTCTTTACTAAGTCAAAAGTTCATCTAAAGTAAGTTATCAAGTTCACTTTACATGATTGTTTTAGTGGCTTAAACATATATGTAAGTCCACTCTACAAAGGATGCACTAGTTGGTACAACTTAAAACACATAGTCCTCTATACCTCTATACAACCGGTTTACATGCTTCTTTTAAGTAATGGTAACTATTTGAATTTTGCAGTGCATGTTCTCATCTTTTTATATATACTGTGGACCGTGTTTATTTTCAGCCATTTTGAATCCTTACTCCCTAACCCTGAAAATAACCCTAAGCCTAACCCTTACCAGTGCATACATCCCCATATCCCTAAACAAAATTTAATTCACACCTTTGCCCTAAACACACAATAAGAGTTGGGAACACTTGAAAGTTGGTCTATGAAATAGACTGGTGGTTTATTTGATTGTAAGCAGGGGGCTTTGTTCTGGTTGCTCTGTTTTGCACAAATTGTTCCATCTGTGCAGCAGCTGGATGCACCAAGACCACATTTAATGCATCAGTTTGATAGATACCCTTTTGATTTTTTTCTTAAATCACTGTTTATATATACACATTTGTTATTTGCTGTTGAGAATATTTCTATGTTTGTACAAACTGTAATATGAAATAAAGAATAGGTTTCCTGTTATACTGATAATGACAAATCATCTATTTGGCATTATCAATAAATCTTACATTGACGATAGTAATCAGTTAAAGCCTTACCAGATATGTTGGTGGTAATTTCTGTAATGGTAGTTTGGCCAAAGCCTTTGGCAGTCCGGGCACGAACAGAAACCAGGTACGTAGCTCCTGGGTGCAGATCAGAGAATATGTGGTAGGTTTCGTTTCTCAGTTTGGATAGGGTGCGTCGAGGACCAGGTGTATTTATGCCAGGGTCCGAAGATTCAACACACTGGTAACTGATCTGCAAACAGTAACAAAGATAAAAAAGAAATAAACAAGTTTGCAAAAGAAAACTTCGACTTAATAAGACGTACATCCAACCTTTTCAACAAAAGGTGTAGGCACTAGGGCTGCAACTAACGATTATTTTAAAAATCGATGAATCGTGCCGATTATTTTTTCATTAATGCGATGAATCGGACAAAAATATATTTTTATATTAACCTCCTTATTCCAAAAATAAACATTTTAGAGCAGAACAAACAGGCACACAAGTACAGGGTTGCTCATTAACTGTACTGGTGCAATATGAAAAATAAATGTTTTGTTGTTAAAACTACATCAAACTTACATGAGAAATGTAGCTGTACATCCAATAAAATATAAGGCTACTTTAGTTTCATAAAAAGCCAAAAAGACATTTTGTTTTTAAAAGCCTCTGAGGGGTTCAAACAATAGGCCCCCATTTCAACAAAATGAGGTTTTTTTGAAACTAGAAGAGTTCTGACTTTTAAGACAGGAAAGTATAGCAGTTAAAGTTGCTACTTGAGAAAATACTGAACCATAGAGATAAAATAGCCCTGTGATTCAAATTATAAATTGTATTTGGAATAAAAAATGAGAGAACTAGGGTTGCTAAAAGGCACATCCTCCAAGGACAGAGATATTTACATGGGAATGTGGCAGATAATTAATTGACATATTACTGATCTTGCTGGATTTTATTCTGCTTTACTTCCATAAATTAATAAAGTCTTCTTTACTTTATTCTTTGCCAGAAGATTTAAACTTTAAAAAGCCTTGCCCTCGTAATTTGCAAGTTAATTTATTTATAAAGGCTATTTTAATTATTGTGATCAATTTGGGCCCGTCAATCCCATGCGCAAGCGCGTTTCCATTTGCAGTCTGGACGCCTCGAGGGTAAACATCCTCGCGGCTCTGACTGCAAGCGCTGAGAGGGACTCCCTGCGGAGGGCACAGGGGTTAGGATGGGGAGGCGCCCGGCCAGCAGCTGCAGCTGGAGTGAACGATACATGCTTTCCGCGTGAAGAGTCTCAAAGCCGTAGTGACACCGTAAAAAGTCGCCAGATTTGTCGCTGAGTAAACTTTTTGATAAATGAGTAAGCTGGAGGGGTCTAAATGACGGCGGATGCGCATGACTGCAATATTTCGCGGCGACACAACTAATGCGATGATGAAAATTCGATTTATAGCACGACTTTTAAAAAGGAAGTCGATTTTTATCGATTCATTGTTGCAGCCATAGTAGGCACAATTCAAAATTAAGCCCATTTTTGGAAGTCTATGGATGAGAGGAGGGGTACGCCCTTCAGGTCACCAGTCTGTCACAGGGCAACACAGACACAATGAGACATACAACCATGCACACACATTCACACCTAAGGACAATTAAGAGAAGCCAATTAACCTTCGGAGTACCCAGAGACAACCCATGCACACATGGGGAGAACATGGAAACTCTATGGAGGACAACCTCAGGCCGGGAATCCAAACCAGAACCTTCCTGCTGCAAGCTAACAGTGCTAAAAACTGCACCACCACACAACCCTCAGCAAGAACCTTTAACACTGAACCGAATCAGCACTCTTACATTGTACCATTTAAGTTTTGAGTCCTTGATAATTAAGAGATGTATCTGTGAAGATTCTCAGTCATCCAGGTCATGGTCAAGCTTGAAAGGTTCAGTTTAGGCAACCGAATCAGAATTTTCTACAGTACAAGACGTTTCTCCTCTCATCTAAGACGCTTCTTCAGTTCTACTTAGTGGTGTAGGTGTATTAAAGAAGTGACCTTCATGGCCAATCCAATAGCAGGGATCATAGACACACCTTTTGTTCAACCTTATTCTTTGTTACATCTATAGTATATTAATCTCAGTGCTCCAGTGACATATGGAATAAAGCTATTTTTATTATGAATGTTCGATTAATGCGTCATCCGCCGCCGCCGTCATCCGGGGGAAGAAAAAAAATATGGCGGAGCGAGTCAGCGCCGCAGTTGTACTGTTGCCAACTCAGCGACTTTTCAGACCCCCTCCAGCGACTATTTTTCAAAAGCGACTAGCGACAAAATCGGCGACTTTTACGGTGTCACTGGCTGACTTTGCATGTATCGTTCCTACTCTGCCGTGGGGCGCCTCCCCCATCCCAGCCCCTTTCTCCCTCTCCCACACGAATCCCTCTCAGCGCTGCAGTCAGAGCCGCAGGATTTTAGTGGGGAGTTTACCCTCAGCGTCCAGACTGCAAATGAAGCGCGCATGCGCCGGGATTGACGGCGCAAATTGATCACAATAATTAAAATAGCCTGCGCTTTGTAAAGTGAAAAAAGTCGTAACATGCAACTTTTGTAAAAACAAATGAACATGGCACGGAAGCACCACTGTTATGACGCAGCACCTGAAAAGAAAACACGTTGGAGCCTTCGATGGCAGTGAAGAGAGCTGATCAGCAGGGCTGAGGCGGCCATGTTTGTTTGGTTTTAAAGTGGGGAAACGTTACGTTAGTTTCTCAGGTAGCTCATCTGATGCTTTCCTTACGTTGTTAGTAGGTTACAGACGGTGATAAGGTTGGCTACTTATTTTACTTTTTTAATTTCATTTGAATTAGCTTAAGCAGCGTTTATATTTTCTTTATAAATAAAATAACTTGCAAATTATGAGGGAACAAGGCTTTTAAAGTTTAAATCTTCTTAGGAAAGATAAAAGAAAGAAAGATCCTGCAATGGAGGTAAAGCAGAATAAAATCCAGCAAGATCAGTAATATGTCAATTAATTATCTGCCACATTCCCATGTAAAAATCTGTCTTTGGAGGATGTGTTTTTTACCACCCCTAGTTCTCTCATTTTTATTCCAAATACAATTTATAATTTGAATCACAGGGC